>CM024804.1:3111948-3774448 GCA_014281875.1 Nibea albiflora
CGCCTTCAGGAAGGTGGAGCCACTGCAGCATGGTCAGTATCCTCCTCTCCAGTGGGATAGCACTAGAACACAAATACACACACACACACACACACAATGAAGGGTAACACTGGTTAACATTTGAAAAACCAAAGTTGAAAGTGAGAACAAGCCAAAGACATAAACACGTTAAGGTAATGGACTGATGGGTTCTGGTGCCCTGTCACCTTCTTGAATCATTAAACTCTAAACTGTTTAAAGTTGAGGCTTGTGGAGGAGAACAAATTGAAAGCCCCCTGACTGTTTTAAGTGTCAGAAAGTCCAAAGCTGCCTATAAGCTGCCTGTGTAGTGATGAGGCCACCAACCAAGCTGCTGGCTGTCATATAGTCCACAGCTGTCAACCATCAAGCCCAGGACCGAGGCCCTGAGTGGGGTTGATGTAGGCAGTGGGGGGCAGCATGGAGGTATGCTTACCCTGTGTTCACACTTGACAGCGGACTTCTCTCCATGTTTGCCTCCTTTCTGTACTTTGGTCTACGTTCACTCTTTCAACAAAGTGTTCCCTGTCCCCGCTGCCTGTTTTATATACTCTCTCCTTCTTTCCTCTCCTCTCTTCTTCCTGTCCTCCCTTGTTCTCTGCTTGTGGTTTGGAGTCGGGGTGGGGAGGGGGGACCTCCCAGAAAGCTAAACCCAACACAGACCTTCAACCAGTCAGCCATTTAGCAACAATCCCTGGTCCCCATTACCATGCCAATCCCACAGTGGTACCATAACACTAAACTATGTAATGTGTTGTATCAAAAGGCTTTTTCACCTCGTCGTATGCACACTCCTGTCTCTCAGTCTCTCTGTCTTTCGCACACACCTCTGTCTATGCCAAGTGCCTGAAAAGCACTGTAAACCACACTCCTCTGGCCCCCACGGTTCTCTACAGAGCAGTACGTCTGCGACCCACGGTTCACAGAGGAGTCCTGCGCAGTGTAAACAGGCCCATTTGCACAAATTGCTGTAAAAACAGCCCAACATCGTCCCTGTGCTGAGATCTGCTCCTCCCGCTCCATCAAAGCCTTCTCTGTGCCCATAGATGTGGGCTCCTTTGTGTTCCACATGCTACAGGTTTCATGCAGTGGTCCGGGTGAGCAGCGGGAACATGAACGGGCATGTTCTGATGACTTTCACCACCAAATAATTTCTCTGAAGTCCCTGAATTATCAGTCAGAGGACAGTCCACCTCCAGTGGACCTTAAGATGCATTAACACCAAACACGTTTGTTTAACCTTAAATGTTTTCCATGTAAAAACTGGTATGACCATTTTTTAAAAGGGTATGTGTGGTTACCCACAAGTCTCTCCTCTGCAGTTGTACTCACTTTATGCTGATTCCATGAAGCTTCAGACAGAAAACATGCACTCCTTGCATGCAGTCTAAATATTTTTGGCCTTTTGTATTTGAATATTTCTGCATAGTGAGCTCCCTGAACAGTATTAGAGTCTCATAAAGTGGCTCTGACTGGAAAGTTGAGACTCTTGTGGGTTCAATGAGCCTAACAGTGTTCATGTGTGATGAGGATCATTTCCATGGTAGCCGTGGGTTGTTGTTTTTTAAGTTTGAGCTCACTGTATGAAATGACCTGTTGTGACCTCTAAGATAATCACAGCCTCATGGAACTGTTCAACCACAAACTGAAGGCTGGGCGCACTCAGAGGATGGACGTAGATTAAACAGTTTCGAGAATCGCCATCCAATCCGAAAAATACAATTCTTACAGAAATCTTTTTTTCAATTCCCAATTAAGTCTTTCACCAACTTTGTGTAACAAATATCAATATAAACGAGCATCATATACTTCATTCATTATGTACTAAGCCCTTATGCACTCTGAACTTTCAATATTTGAATTGCTGAACACAATGTTTATTATAGATTATGACTCGAAGAACTTGATTAGATGATGTATAACGCATCTGTGTGCTTTACACTGTTGACCTGCTGTCACCTGCCCTCCCAACAATCTGTTTATTTTATGGTGGAGTGAAAGGGGTTTCAAACTCTAGAGTGGGCTGATGAGGCCATATCAGCTCACACTCAGTTCAGGCGCAGCTCAATTAGTACTGATGACATAATGCATAATGCAGGTTTTGGAGGTATGAAGACATTGATGTCGCCATCAGAAATTAATCATGACTGTAAAGCCTCAGATATCAATACAGGCTCATTTTGGGCACCTGGTGATAAATTTGAATAAATAGTGTATTCAGGATGTTCTGTGAGTTTTGAGTTTTCCATGATTCACTTATCAAGCAACGTGAACAAATATTAAAATGCCAAAGGAAACTATTCCAGACAGACAGTGAATAGAGGCTGTCACTGCAAAGCATCGACCCACGAGCAAGGCCCTCAACACTGACCTGAAATCTATTAATATTATGCTAGACAGAAGCATCTGGGAGTCATCACTGGAAACTATTTGGAAAAGAACAGGCGCTGATGAACCATCTGTTTGTCTATCACAGGTTAACTTCAACCAGTCAGATCAATGAACCTTATAACATACTGTATTCAAGGTCACGGGACTGTCATTAGTAGAAATAAGTGCTTGTAATTCATTCATTCATTTTATGAATGCATAAAGTGAACACATTCATAAAGTGAATCCAAGACGTCCGCAGAACTCCAGCTAGCTGCTCTGAAGGAGCGAGGCTGTGAATGTACGGAGGGAAATGTTTGAGACGGGAAGCTGCAAACGTCAACTTACACAGGCCAGAAGAACGTGGCAGCCTTCACTCCCTGTTTGAGCGCTGTGATCCAAATCTGAGAAACAAAAAGTACAGTCTGATTATTTTATCAGTCTCACATACTTTAGTTGGATTCTGCTGGAGTGTTACCCTGGACACAAACAAAACCACGAGCATGTGAAAACCAAGGTCATGGTGTACAGTATGCTGCAGTGGGCTAATCCTACCACACTGTGTGTGGTACGGACCAACTCCTGTTATTTCCAGCTGATGCAAAATGATACAGGAGGCTGGTTTTGTTGGTGTTGGTGCTGTCTTTTGAAAGACACTGGTTACATCCTGACTCAATATGAAAGCCCAGCACAGCTTTGTTCTTTAAAACTGATAAACTGATGAAACCTGAGGCTCTAAAGAGTTCCAGGCAATTCTAACAAGAACTAAAAGTGACAGCCCAGCTTTCATAATCACACATTAACATCTGTTGTCAATCAATAGATAATAAAGGCTATCAGAGTTGTTTCAAACAGCTTCAAAGGGAAAGTCTTTCCTGTCTTTTCTTTGTTGGCATCTGATAAACACTCATAGCCGTCCATAAAAGTTATGTGATGCACTACAGATGATGAAGAGAAGAGAAGAGAAGAGAAGAGAAGAGAAGAGAAGAGAAGAGAAGAGAAGAGAAGAGAAGAGAAGAGAAGAGAAGCGAAGCAGTACTGTACTTACCGGCTGTCCTCCCCACCAGCGATGGTTGAGTTTCTCTCGGCTTCTCAGGGTGAAGGTGGCATCAAACACCGGGTCATACATGGAGTTGCCAACAATACCGTGAGACTCTGGGTAGAGACCCTGAGAAAGATTCAACACACTGTACATAAACGTTTTTTCTCAAACATTCTTTACTCAGTCACCGAACTCTGCCTGTATATATGTGGGACACGGACAGACCTTTAATTCTTGAATTCAAAACTCATGCTCAGCCATTTCATTTTACCAGTATGAATTCAAAAAGAAAAGAAATTTCATTTGATCTAACTTAGAAAGGTTAGGTTACTGTAGCTGTTTCAACTTTGATACTGTACTCTACCACAAGAGTGTGAAAAAGACTCTCAGCTCTCTCGACACACACAATAAAATATCAACATTTCATTTGTAAACATTAGCATACTCGCATGAGCACGCTGACTTATTCAGCCTTATCTATACTAAGTTAGCCTGAGCTCCTGTGCCGTACCGTAGCTAATGAGTAGAGGTTGGGGAATGTTTTGGAGGGGTACACAGGCCTCATGTAAGGAGCATGGGTCCCACATGTTCCTGCAATGGATAACAGAGCAAAGGGAAGTCACAGATTAACATAAATCATTTATTGATATGGCTCCATAAATCACCACATCAACATATCCTCCTCCTCGCCAGGGAAACAATGCAGAGATCTTACGGCTGATCTGAATCTCTAATAATAATCTTACTCAGTTTCTCGATGTTGGGTATGACGGTGCTTCCTCTCTTCACGTAAGAAGCTCGAAATCCATCCACTGACAGCATGATGAGCGGCGGGCGCACAAACCTGCACACACACACACACACACACACACACACACACACAAAGGTTTAAAGAAAAAACAAACTGCACGATGGTGAACTGAGAGAATGTCAGGGCTGTGTTTGACTGATCACTTTGTTACTGCTCGGATGTAAACATACCCAGCAGGACATTCAGCAGCCTTGATCTCCTCACACTCATCCTGCAGCCATGAAGTGTCTCCTGGAATGGTGAATGGAAGCAAATACATTAGTTACAGTACATTAGATATCAAAAGGAGATCACATGTCGAGTAGTCCACGTTTACCTGCGCTGTAGTTACCTAGTTATTGTAAAGTAATCAGATTTCTCTTCCACCTTTAGAATCTTTTTTGGAAACACGTCTTTCTTATTTTAACTGTAACTCTGAACATGTACCTGTATTAAGCACCATAGTAGATCTCTAACAAAGAGGCTGGCCTGTTACAGGGAAGGATCGATGAATGGAAATGAAACAATGTTACATTGGAAATCGAAAGGAGAGCGCATGGAGTAGGTGGAATGTGTGTAATCTGGATAGAGAGATTTTTCACCTTCCCAGAGTCAGAAACTAATAAACGCTGTTGGACGGACCTTTTTTTTACATAGTCAGTGTAGTCTGAAGTTTGTCAAACAGCAGTATTACGCAATCTTGGCTCAATTATTGAGTGTCTATGGAATAACATAATAGAATAATTCTCCCATAGACATCCAGGAATTGAAACAAATAAACTGTGGAGGTTTAAGGGCACATTTTCCAAGCTTGTCTGAGGGGAGGCCCACAAGCCAAACCTGATTACAGAAACCAGTGTGTGTATTTAAATGACGTGAATTTGATTATACACTGATAATAAACAAACTTCTGCTGTTAGCTGTAGAGCGCAGAGTTTTGCTCATATTTGTATTGAAGATAAACACCATGAACATTGACAGTCGACGCTGATGATGATGTTTTTAAAATGTAGACAGTGACAGCTCACTAGATCATTTGCATTCACTATTCAGCCTGAAACCTGAAGTTAGTCAGTTCCTGGTGGGTTTGTGTTCACAGAGAGCTGAAAGCCTCTGTTCTAGATAGTGGATCAGGTCATTGTATGTGCTGTACTATTGGTCCCATGGTGTATTCTACCTGGTTGTACCTGCAACCACAAGGGTTCATGCAAATGTGGAGAGAGATGGTGGAGTTATGAGCAGCCACACAGAGTGGCGCCATGAGAGCAGTTAAGGGGTTTGGTGGCTTGCTCAAGGGCACCTCGGCAGTGTCCAGGTGGTGAACTGGCCCTCTCCAGCTACCAGTCCACCTTCCATACTTTGGTCCATATTGGACTTGAACCAGCCTCCCAGTTCACAAGCTAAATCTCTATGGACTGAGCTACAGCCGCTGCTAACTGAGCTACTGCGGCCCCATAGGACATTTAAAGGATCGGTGTGTATGATTTAGTGCCACCTAGTTGTGTAGTTGCTGGTTGCAACCTCCTCGCCTCACAATCTCCTTCCTATAGTGAATGAGAAACACTGGCAACTCTCTCATGAGTGAACTCTTTGTTTAGAGCTAGTTTTGAGCTGTAGAAACATGGTGGAAGAGGACATCTGGTCTCTAATGTAACAAAAACATCTTATTTTCAGGCGGTTGTACACAAATGAAAACATAGATATGAATATCATATTCTATAACTAGAACACACAAACACAGATTTAAAGTTGCAAACCTTTACACAGCGTCCTGTAGTTGGTACAACAGTCTCCTCTGGCCAAACAGTCATCAGAGCAGTGGCAGGCATGTTGTTCATTTCTGGTCTCTCCACACCGATCTTTACTGCACTCATAACCTCCCGCTGTACGCGAACACAGGAGGGACTTCAGTTTATAGAATGAAACATTCACACAAGAACCAACAGCGGAAAAAAATAAACTGTCGGCTTCCAAACCTAATCTGGAAGATTAGTTCTGAAAGCATGAGAACTGAGAAATGCAAGCTGATATATTAATGTAACTGTGGTTTGGCTGCACTTTACAGCCGAGCACCCCACAGTTTGGGACAAACATGGGCAACATTGTGTGTATTCTGGCCGAATCCTCGAGATGAAAACACCAGATGACAGTTGTAGTTTGAAGCAGGATTTGTCACTGTCTGTAAAGACCAGCGCACAGGCCAGTATATCATCATTTTCAGGCACGGGGGAGGGTTACAGTGGTGAGCCTGTGGTAAGCCAAAGACCAGCAGGCTGAAGGAGAGAACATCAAATCAGACCAGTAGCTGAGGGGATGTTGACAGACCAAGAGAGCAGGAAACACATATGAACAGAGAGAAACAGACACACACACAGCCAGAATAACTAGTAAGAAATCTGTCCAGGTCCACATGCATACACTATGTGCATGGCTCTCTTACAACTCCACTATTCAGCTGGACAATCAGGCTTAGAAATCATCCATTGGCCCGAGTCTTGATTAAAAGGCTCAGTGTTTTTCAAACGAGAACAACAATTATCATTAAGCTCTGTTAGTCATTTTCATGGCACATCAGAGCCAAAATACAAATTTCAATCCAACACAATCAGGGTCTGTCTAGATGGTTCTATATCATGGCAGTGATGACGCATTCAGATCCTTTACTTTCAGGAAACGTAGCGCACACACACACACACACACACACACACACACACACACACACACACACACACACCCACACACACACACACAAACAGCAGCAACATGAGCTAAATGTACTCAAACTAGTACTCAGTGTAGAAAACGCAGTGCGAATTAAATATTATATCAAGGGATTGTTGTTAATGATGCATTCATTCGTTTATCATTTCTTTTATTATCTTTTTATCCCTTTACTCTTAACCTGATCTACACTTTTCGTAAGCTTTTCCCCTTTTATGCCTCCATGTTACTTCTATTATTCTATTTCGAAGCTTCAGCGAAGAATCATTGAATAACTTTCGTAATTTTTCTTTTCATTGTTCTGCCTGTTTCTGTGCTGCTGATTTATTTATTATTTTATTTATTTATTTGGCCTTCTGTGGTGGTATATAAATAAAGTTGAAAGTTGCAAAGTAACCAGAAACTTACAGTAGAAGTTATAAGTAGTACTTAAATAAGTCAAGAGTACAATATTTTCCTCTGATTTGTACTTGAGAAGATGTAGAAGACGTAAACCCTCAAGTATCAAGTATTTGAGTAAATGTATTTAGTTACTTTCCACCTCTGAAAACATCTTAGAAAATGGAGTATATCTGTGAACTTGATATGTTTTTACTGCTTCCTCTTCAACATTTAGAGAACCAATCTTGTGTTCATGTGGAACACATCTGCTGAAAACATGGATTTAATTCTGTAAATCAAGAGCATCCCTTCTCTTCTCTCACACACACCAATGAAATGACACATGAGAGTCGCACTAAACAGCCGATTTGTTGGAAAAAAAACAAAACAAAACAAAAAAGCAGATGACCACCTGATGCATATTAAAGGCCGGATGTCCAAGGATTTCCTGCAGCTTAATGACGGAAAAATCTGAGACTGTTTGATTTGGCCTCTCCGACCTGACCTGCACCATCAAGAGCAACCTTGACCAAACACGCTGCCAAGGAATCTGGCTTTCATTTCTGTTTTTCAAATCATAGCAAACTGTTTTTTTTTTTCTGCTTTGGGAATATTTCTAAAATTAAATGGTGTGACTGAGTGCACCAACACAATGTCTGCTATGTCTAAAGCCACATTTCATCAGATAAACTGAAGAGCTCCTGAAGATAGAAATACCATGATGGAGTTGACAAGAATCAGCAGACAAGAAGGGAAGATGATGGAGTACCTGTCCGGAGGCAGAGCTGATCAAAGTCCGAGCAGCAGCCATTGTAGGTCTTACACAAGTTGTCACAACGGCAATTTGGCGGCTCCAGTTCAACCAACTCGAAACACCTGTTCCTGCAGGAGCCGGAGGTCGGCACGTACTGAGACGCAGAGCGAGCTGAAGAACAAACACACAGAGATTCAATGAGTGTTTTATAGTAGAAGTTATAAGTAGTACTTAAATAAGTATTAGAAGTGTTTGCACAAAACACTCAACGGATTCCCAGCATGAGATGACAACAGGGTTCGCACACATTCTTTTTTTGGCCTTTTCAAGCTTTATTTGACAGAGACAGTGACGGGAGAGGATTTGAACCCTGGGCCGCTGCGACAAGGACTGAGCCTTCGTACATGGGCCCGATGCTCTACCAACTGAGCTAACCCGACACCCCAGGGTTCCTGCACATTCTAAACGTCAAATTCAAAGACTATTCAAGAACTTTCCAGGCCCAATTTCCTCAAATTCAAGGACCCAACACAGTATAGCTTGAGACAGACTGAGAATCTGTCTAATGAGAACCAGGATCTTCTCAGAAGCTCACAGACAACAGAAAACTGTGCTGATATCCATCCTCATTTGTCTATTTGTTGTTTTTCAAAAACATTCAAGGCCTTGATTTTTTTTAAATAGACTATCTAATGATGATAATTAAAGTACCTGTATGATAATAAAGACCTTCGTAGGATATCCGATAATCTTGATAGTACAGAGGTGTTTATAAGTTATTATACAGTGGCTTGGGCTGTATGTGACTCCTGTTTCAAAAAGTTATTTTGGGTTTAATGAACGCTGTTTGAGGTCAGTGTGTTACCTACAGTGTACAGTGATTGGTGGTTTGGAGAAACCGTTTGATTGCTTAATTTCAGTTTTGGATGGAGGCAGCATGAGGCCAACAACTCTTACAGTCTTATGAGATGAAACGACTATTTTTGTGAAGGGAGTGTGCTGGCTTTGGAATGAGCGGTATAAAGCATCTAAAGCGACTGTTACTGTCCAGAAAAGTTAATGACTGACTGCACTAAGGGCAAAGTAGCAACATGTACAGACCTGCAGTCATAACTGTATAAATATAACATTACTTTGTCGAAAACAAACTCAACATATTCCTTTCTTTGATAATAACTCCTAATCACTGCAAGCTGATGCCATACTCACCCGTCTGTGGTAACTCTATCTCACCCTGAGGACTACTCCCCATAGTTCCCACAACACAATAATGCTTTTGTCTGCTGAGGACCCAAAGGACAGTGGCCTGGTTTGGACTGCGGCCCACAGTGTGTGAGAAGCCTGTGGCTTAACTGAAGACATCCTGGAGATCTGAGAGCGAGACAGACTGAACTTATTGCTACATTTGGAACAACATGCTCCTTGTCCACTAACCCATGAAAAAAACAACCTCGCTCGCACAGAAAAGCAGCGGATGCCAACAGCGGCCTTTCAGCACACGTTTGTGTGTTCCTGTGTGGACATATGTGCGTGCGTGTGCATATGTACTCTGTGAAGGAACTGAGGTGTTACGTTGGAGATTATTTATGCAGCACAGCAAGTTGTGACAGTGTGGTACAGAACCAACAGAACGCTGGGTCTGTGCTTATAGAATATTGAGAATTAAAGGTCCAGTGTGTGGAATTTAGTGGCATCTGTGCTGGCTGTAGATGCAAAAACATAACAGACCTATCGAGAGTTCGATTGTGCTGAGCTACTGTGTCCTTTAATGGCAGCATCCAACCCACGGCATCTGTAGATATTAAAAGTCTCATTCTAAGCTGACAAAAACATAACATAACATATTTTCAGGTGATCATACATTAATAAATAGAACATATTTTGTAATATTCACGAATAGAGCCCCTAAATCTGACGTACTGGGTCTTTAAAAAAACGATGTGGTGTGTATAAATGACTTAGGGTTAGCCTAGCCTTGATGAGATTTCTCTGTGCTGCTGAGCATTATGAAAATGTAACCTCATCAGATGGTACGCAATGCCGTCAATAAACAATAAACAAGGTTCTGCAGGTGTAAAGTAACACAAAACAGGAGGTAAATGACTAAACTTTGAGGCTAATAGTCCTTTTGCACGGCAAGCCCAGTAACTGAAGCTGCTAAATCGAATTCAGCCATTTTATTACACCTGTGCTTTACTGTGCCATGTCCAAATGTCTCCTGTGAGAAACGTCTGTGTGCTCTCTCCTGAGGACTCTCTTCCATTAAAGTCAATAAAAAAAAAACAAAGATGGCCGGTGTGCCGCTCACCAGCTGTGTGCTGCCACCTTAGGCCTGCTGATTGTTACATGCTTTGTTTCTGATTGAAATGGCAAAAATCTTTCTGCAGAGTGAATCCTGCTTTCACACTTTCCAGTCGCTTCTGGTAAATTTGTATTTTTGCAACGTGTGACTTTAACATGACAGATTTTATGATGAGTGACTGAAATGACCAGTTTCTGACAGATGGTGATCTAAAACTATATTATGCTGAATCAAGTGTTGACAAATGATGGAAGAGCTTTGGTTTGAAAGAATTGAATCTGTTTATTAATTTTAATAAAAAATGGAGACAGTACTGTACTTTTGTAAAAACAAAAAAACTTGCCTATCTTAAGAAAATACTTTTGAAACGATGATTAGAGTCTTCTTTTGGATTTATGCTGATTTTGAAGTATTGTGACTAACTGATGGACTGGAACGAAATATTAGATATCACCCAGATGAAGGGAAGAGCTAAGAACCTTTGATGAGTTGTGCAACATGTTTTCATATTCTTGCTAAGTCACTCTCATGGCGCGCATGAAAATGCATTTTCTTGCAAATTCTTCTTCAGATCTAACAAAATAAACAATCCAGAAAAGAAAGTGCAGCCTGTTACTAAATGACAATCTCCAGGGAAGAAGCAGACCTCTGCCTTCTCATGCTGACAGGCTTTGAGAACATGGAGCATAAAATGAGCTCCAATGCTCTCTTAATATTGACTCAAGGGTAGAGCAACACAAACACACTCTCTCTCTCTCTCTCCTCAAAAAAACACACGAGTTGCCCAGTGATGTCCTCGCAGGGTCACAGTGATCCGTTGTAACCCCCCTCCACCAACAGCACATACTGCTGCTCGCTCATTTCATATGCGCTTGGCAGACACTTCATATAGAAAATAACCCAGCAAATAAACGGAGCAGGAGAAATTCCTCCCTGAGCTGCCGTTGTGGAAAGTTCTCATCTAATTGCGTGTTGTTCGTGTTTGGTGGAGGGGTTGGGCGTGGACGCTGTGTCACTCCGGCTGACGTCGGGGTGACTGATTGCACTTAAAGCTCACGTGGGGGTTCAAGATTTACTCAGCTCTGGAAAAGTTGTTTACTGCGTGTGTCTTGGAGCTGGAGCGTGGCTTTTAGGCATGTCCCAGCCACACTCGGCCAGGATACATGAACGCAGGTCCAAAACACACCTCACATGGCCTGTGCTCAAACACTGGCAGCTAAATGCCAAGTGTGTGATTCCTTCACTGAGCACACGTGTGTTATTAATGTGTTGAACACAGTTCTGAGGAGCTTTCACAGGAGATGGATGAACATTTACATTGATGCAGAAAAGCGCACAATACTGATTGATTATGATGAATTATTAATAGTTTAACTGCTCTGTTTCTAAGGACTCTTTAAGGACATAAAAAGTCAGAGTGATGTGGGAATCTGCAGAACATTTTTAAAAATATCGATTTAATCATTCCTGATCTACTGTTGTACAAAATCCAGAGTGTCATGCTGAGGCACCGCATTTTCTCTCCCACTCAGCATAAAACAGCCACATTCCACCAAGTTAAACATCCTGTAATGCAGACCTGAAATAATGAGTCGATTAATCCGTTCATCGGTCACCAGACGAATATTCTGCAGGGATCCGTTTTCTGCAGTTTTCAGTTCTGAACACATCAGCCTCTCTGTTAAGAGGAATTGTGTCTGAGAGTGAACTGGATCGCTTTGGATTTTTTGGACTGGACTCAAGTCTGGGACAGGCTGTCTTCATTGTTTGCTTGTGTTTCATAGACCAAATGTTTAACAGACAAATCGGCACAAAAATCAGTTGCTGCTGTACCCATTGGTCAAAGGATACAGTAATTAATAAATAATAAGCTCTGCTTATTTTTTAAACATTTCTCAAATCTGTGCTTGTCTTGCATGAATTGTTGAACAGTCACACTTCTGCACAGCTCTACAAATGATTGCAATGTTACAGTTTGTGAAGGGAGAATCACTGCTCGCAGCTCAGACACGTCTTTGTATTAAACAGACCATGAACTAATCATATAATGTAACGCTTCATTAATGCCAAGAAGGAGAGAAATGCTTTGCTGAAATGATGGACTGGAATTTTGCCTTTACTCTTCTCAGTGTGATACTCTTGCCTTCTGTCTATGAGGACAGAGGTGAAGGTTAGTCACCTTGAAGGTTTGGAGGGATTCATCACCTCAGTCGGGTGGATGTGTGTCAGGTCAGGGTCAAGGAGTTCACAAATACGTTCACTAATGTTTCCCTGTAACAAGTCCAGTGTACTCACAGTCTGCTCGGGCTGAAGCCCCGTCCTCCCGTCTTGGCCGGTCATAGACAAATCCCAAACACACATCAGTGCCACACAGGACCGACAGGATCCAAAGAAACTGAGAGGACAACAACACAGCCGACATCAGAACAGTCATTTATATCACTGACACAGCCACTCTACACTTTGTGCTCTCTCCCTCTCTCTCTCTCTCTAGTGTTGATTTTTGGGGGGATTTTGCTCCTTATTGGGTGCAAAATGCTTCAAAATGTCTTCATGTCCTGAAGTTGGTCAGCTTCGTGGAGCTCTTCCTCTGCTGGAGGTGGTCTAACGCAGCTCATCATTAGTTCTAAGTGAATACGGACCACCCGCACCCGCATAACAATCGCCTTTGATAGTTTGACGAATCGCTCTCACTTGGAAATGACAGACGAATTTACATTTGAGCTGCAAATTCTTAGCAGCAGGGAGGAAGGAAGGAAGGAAGGAAGGAGAGAGGTGGGAGGATTCCAAAGGAAAGGGTGAGAAAAGCAGGAAAATGTCCTTTCGGGCCACCAAAAACTACCAAATTACGCGGTTAAATGCGTAATTACGCACGGATTTACGCGCGACGACATCTACAGTTGAAGTGGCCAAAAGCTGAAACATTCATGCACGGACTGTGTTTACTGTACCAATTTGTGCAGCAACATGTTCCTCTGTCGGGCCAAGCGCAGTCCTGTGCTGTAGGTCGGAGAGTGAGTGATGCTGACTCCGAAACCGAAGGACCACCAGAGAGGAGGACCGTTGAAGAGAGCAGAAGGGAGAGGAGGGGGCGGTGACTGAAAGGTGCGGACCGGATTCTTATTGGTGTCGGTTTGGGGTGGGGAGGGCTCTTATCTTCGCCAGGATTTACAAGAATGAAAGCTGAGGAGAGGGAAGAGGAGGTTTCTTTGCCAGCTGCACACATCAGCCACAGTTTCAATCTGCGTGACATTCGGACAGTTTGAGCTCAAAATGGTGGACCCGCGTTTGTGTTAAGACAAAGAATTGCTGCTCAAAACAGGAAAATAAATGTTCACAAATAAACTGTATTATCATTTCACAGCAGAGGACTGACCTCTGAGGGTCAGGGGATCCTTCAAAAAGAAGCCAGCTGAGGTGGGTTGGCCGTCAGATTAAGACGTCTTCTGGGTACTTTCCTTTGCAGGTTTTTCTGGGCACGTTCAACCGGCAGATCACAGGGTATAAACAGAACTGTCTGGAGGGGTTATGTAGCCCACCTGCCCTGGGAACACCTCAGGATCCCCCAGGAGGAGCTCAAAAGCACTGCTAGCTAGAGGGACGTCTGGCATACCCTAAACCTGCTGCCACCACGACCTGATCCCAGATAAGCTGAGGACAGTGGATGTTTGATGGATGGATGGAAAATGAGATGGTCACAATCTGTGATCCTGTTTAAAAAAGAAACTCAGTAGTGCCACTGAGACATTTTCTCCATTCTTGATGAATAAAGTCAGTGTTTTTTTCTTTTTGATAGAAGGTTCTGGATTGAAATGGGTTGCAGGAGCACATTCTAACCTCACCAAATGTCTTCCATCAAAAGCTGCTACAATCTATTTTCCACAGAGGTATTTGTGATGGAATTTTCTCTCCTTTGGGTACACAGTCCCGTGTGACAGTGACAGCGCTAAGCCAGATCAGAGAAGACTCTCTCTCTTTGGTATGTGAGGCTGCTGTTTGGATCGCTGGAGGAGTGCAGGGGCCAGCCTATTTCAAAGCTGCCTGCTGACCAGGGTCGAAGAAACTCAGTGTGGGCCTCCTAGATATAATGCATAGCTGACTGTTGACGTTCCATTAACATGAGCAGACAACATGAGGGATATAGTAGTATTTGTGGCGTCATCTGTATGAGTTTAAAGCCTGACCACCAGCATAAATTGGGTAGAATACAGACTGACACTATCAGGTATGCATATGAGTCAATGTCTCCAATTCTCCTTGGCCAAGCTTCAATAAATGACAGCATAAGACAGCAGAAGCTCCTGAACGCTTTCTTTCCTCCTGACCTCACCACAGACTTTCAGCAATTTCTCCACAACAGCATTAATGCAGTTTGCTTTCTGCACAAATATAAGAGATTAAATTTATTAAAAAAAAAAAAATAAACAAATCAAAATTACAATGTTGCACATATTAGGCTCACATCCTTCATTTTGTGGATTCCACCTTAAACTCTTTCCCCTACGTTGATGTCCTAACTGTATCTAAACCAAACACTGTCTCAGCTTTCAGCAGATTATTGTGTTGAACAAGAGGAACGAGACAATTCATTAATAACAAGGAAATTCAAAACCTCATAACATGCCGACAGAGAGCGTTTCACCAATGTCAAGATTCTTGATGTGAATGTTGAGACTTTATTTGCCTTTCCTGGTCTTATCTAAGCATGTTTAAATAAGGAATCACGGGGTGAACCCCTCTGGTGATCTGCATGGACAGTATTCTGCATGCTCTTGTTGAAAACCACCTAATCAAGCTGGAGAAACAGTGCCAGAGTAAACTGGCCACAAACGGAGCTGGACTCGATCTAATGAAAACATTCATGAATACAAAAGCATCTTTAATCAGTGGTGACAGTTGGGAAACAAAAAGTATTATAAAACACGCACATATTACTCGAGTTTCAATTGTAGAGCGCGGCGAGGGGGAAATGTCGTTTACAGGATGTTAAAGACACCGGAGGCTCAGTCCACACCGCGATCCGTCATGTTTTCCCCTTCGGAGCCGCTCGCTGAATGTTGGACTGAGCTTTGGGGATGAGGCGCAGCAGGGTGGGGGGGTTGTGTGAGGTTGCTGAGACTGTATTTGCCTGTTTGTGGAGAGAGGTGTGTGTGGTTGCATGCCTCAGACAGCTTGGAAGCAGTGTTAAAAGTCCTCAAACTCCCACAGGCCCTGTGTGTGTGTGTGTGGGTTTGTGTGGGTGGGTTGGTGAGAACATAAGGACGCCTCTGGAGGGCTTAGCTTAATGACAGTGCAACCTCAGTTCACCATGTTTCCTCTCTCAACACACACTGCTGTTCTGTCGCCATGAGGATCACAACTCCCTTTCTGTCACACTTTGTCCAAATGTGTCTACGGAGTCATGAATATTTAGATCAACTAAACTTGTTTCCTTCCTGTTTTGTGCGTCTCTACACTCATAGAGACATCGGTCCTGCTGCTGCAGCATGGATGCGTCCGGTTGACCTCCAAACTCCAGATGTGTCAGTCAGACAGAGACGGTGAGCGCAGGGAGCGGCCGCTGGCCGGACTGTTGCTGTAGGCGTGCGAGTTGTCCCGCTCTCTGTCCTTCTCCTTGTCCTTGCTCTCGTGTTTGTGCTTGTGCTTGTGTTTGTGCTTGTGCTTCTTCTTCTTCTTCTTGTGCTCATGGTGGTGGTGGTGGTGGTGGTGGCCGTGTTCGCCGCCATGTTTGGAGGACGAGGAGGTGGTCTCTTTGGTGAAGGACGGCACCGGCGTGGCGGGCATGGAGAGGATGGACTGTTCGACCGATGGCGGCTCTTTACCTGAAAAGAAAAAGAGGATAAGTGTGTGTGAACAGTTTTTAATTGTTTCTTAGAATGTTCTGTGTGTGTGTGTGTGTGTGTGTGTGTGTGTTTACCTGGTGTAGAGGGTCTCTCTAACAGATTGAGATGATGGTGAATGAAGGCCTGACTGTCGTGAACAGTCTCCATATCAATATCTTCATCTTCCATTGTGTTAAACTACAACAAACCAGACAACACATCAGCACCAATAACAGAGCATTGCTGTGTCTGAGTCTTTGTAGACAGCATGGACTTCAATGTAAGTCAACACTGCAGATCATCTAATAAAAACATCAAACCAAAGAACAAAAGAACTCGAGGAGCGGGACAGAGGCAAGCAGAGAGTTTAAAAGTCATGAGCTGTGTTACCCTGATCTTGAAGCGTCCTCCTCCTCTTCCATCGTCGTCCTGTTGCTGCAGGATCTGTCCTGGTTCTGGAGGGGAGCCCAGCGGGGTCTCGGCCTTCCTCTTCAGACCCTGGGGCGGCTGGCCCACTCCACACACCCCTAATGAAATAGGATCTGGCTCTTCATCCACCTGAGAGACACAAAGAGAGAAACATGAATATGCAATTTCTTTATAATGATAAAGAGTTGTTGCTAGTGTTGTGAAGTTGTTGTAATAATAAACACATTGACCATTTATTTTTGAATATTGGAATAAGAATAATTTTACCATCATTATCAATAAGAGATTGACTTCCTGTCATCTCAGTGTGCGCTGTAGTTCAGATGACTCTTTACTGAGTCTGATGGTACCACGGTGATGCAATGGGAATGAGGTACAGCCAATCACGGTTGGCAGCACCAGATTACCCATAATTACACAGGTCCGGCCTAAGATAACATCGTTTTTATGAAGTAGTCGCTATCTGTGTGCCATCTGAAAACTTTTATGTAGCAACATTAAATCAAAGCCGCTCAGAGAGAGGGAGCTAAAGACCACCGAGCAACTCGCTCATTACATCACCGCTGGCACAGAAACTGGGGGAGCTCGAGTTATTGCGTGACGTAGTGCGTCTTTAACTAATGTGTCTGTTGGCTGAAACGACTCAACTTATGGTCAAACTATAATATGACCAGGCAGGAAATAACGCAAAGGTTATGAGATTCAAAACATTAATATAGCAGCAAACAACTGGACAGAGTAGAGTGGAGACAAGGTGCCACATCTGTCAACATCTGTGCTGTTATCTCAGCCTCTGTGCTTTGTTTATAGTATTATATCATCATTATTATTACTACAGTTAGAATCCGGCTGGAAAGAACATTTTGTTGAGTTTTATTTTGTTTCAGTTTGATTGAAGTAGAATGAGGTTTTGATGATCTGAGTTTTTGTCAATGGAGTCTGGTGGCGAGCGACAGAGACATGGTGGCTCTCTATTGTTTAAACATAAAGGATCTTTGTCTTTAATTTAAAAAAAGAGACTTATTTCTGTAAGAACCATTTCCATAATCTCGGAGCCTGTCAGTGGTAAAAAGAAGTTATTAGTTAAGAGTTTATTTTGACTGAACCACATTAAATCTAGCTAGGAAAGATTGTTTAACGTGTGATTATCTGAGAGGTAAAATGGCTGCTTTTGTCAACAGGGTAGCATCCATCTAGTGCAGGGGTGTCAAACTCCTTTGAGTTCATGGGCCTGCATACAACCCAATAGGAGCTCACCAGTGAAATAATTTAGGATAACCTGTAATCTGTCAACAGTATTTCAGTTTTGTTCACATTCAGTCAGCATGCTGCCATTACACAGACAAAATGTCATGTGTATTGTAAGAGAATAATTTAGTACTTTTTTTTTTACATTTAGTACAACTATTATTAAAAAACTGGAATCTGTAATTTCACAGTTCAGTGGGCCGGACTGAACCCCTTTGTGGGCCAGTTCTGACCTCAGGGCCTTATGTTTTACACCCCTGATCTAGTGCAAACTTCTTTGTTCTTTTTGTATATACAACCTTTTAAACTCTTTCTAATCAATAGTTACGTTCCCTGTTCACACTAAACTAACTGCCTGACTGTTGATCACGCTCCACTTACAGCTACGTAGCTCATGCCGACACCATGGATGCCAATACTGGCAGGCGTGTCCATGACTGCGCTGACGCCGAGCTCAGGCTTGATGGTGGGGTTCAGGACGGCTTTCTTCTCCTTCAGGTTCAGCACGAGGCCCAGTTCCGGGAGGGGCAGGCAAGACGGCCGAGTCAAACCGAACAATGTGTAGTATAGGTTCACGGCGTCACAGCGCAGCCGCCAGTCATGGGAGGTACCTGAGACAAGAAGGACAGGGTGGAAGGAAGAGGGAATGATGATTGAAGGCAGGGGGCAAAGCCAGTGGTAAATGCTTATTGTGTCAGTTTGTAGCCAATCTTGAAAACCATCTGGACCTCTTCTAACTGATACCTGCACATGCATGCGGCTACCTTCGTTGTGGGTTCAGAGATTGAATTCTGGCCAGTGGCCTTCCGCCTCTTTTGCTCTCAACACGGTCTGTTGCAACCACACGGTTTATTTGACATTCCCACAGAGACAACGTGAGCGCCGCTAAATACAAGATAATCAGCTCTCAGTGACACGAGAGCCAAATGCATCAATACATGAGTCATTCGAGTAGCAGTGTGTTGAGAGCTGGCATCACTTCAACGCCAAATATTACTGGAGCTAACAATCCGAAAGCCAGGCGCCTAACGAGGAGGGCTGACTGTGGCTTTTAGAAGAAGGTTCAAATAAATGAGTTTAACAGCAGCAGGGAGCTCGCTGCATTTGTGTTCTTACAGCACTGACCTTCAGCCAGTGAAACATCATCCTGTGCTAGTGTGTGTGTTTAACGCGTGGGGGGCTGTGGGTTATGGAGGGGTAGGGGAATAAAACAACCAATGCATTTTCATAACATAGTATTTAAGGTTACCACACTCTGGTCACTCTGTATTTAAACTGGCAGCACCTTTCGGGCTGTCCGGCAGCCACCCACACCGACTGACTGACTGACCAACAAAGCTTCACTGGAAATAACGATCATCGATATTTTTCCCCATCCTTCAAGTTTGTAAATCAATAAATGAAATAAGGCGTTGCAGGGAGCCCATTGGTCTTCAGGAATACGGGATAGAGAACATACAGTGTACTTAAAAGCTTTGAGGTGCTGTGTATTTGGATTGGCAGACTGAAGTGGTATCGTCTTGGCTGGCTAGCTAGCTGAAAGACACATAACACCCCCTGGAAAAGAGAGATATAATGAAACCTGAGGACACAATAGAAGGCAGGAGCATGTGCGTATATAGTGGAGGCACAGCACCAAAAAGTAGACCGTAACCTTTTTTTTCAGTGCATGGCAGGAGGAAACAACCGGATAGTCATAAAGGAAAAACACAGGGCGTCAAATATTTCATCTGAAACGCAGCGAAGGTTTCTGTTCCTGAAACAGATGGCGGTGAGCTCGTGTTGTGTCTAACAAGAGCTAGGTTCATACCTCATATTACTGTGTGTCTTGGGTGATCTATTCAAGTGGACATTAACACCTGGCATTAGCAAAACTTTGTGAACTCAACTTATGATTGGATCTCACTTCCTGCTCAATATGCAAACAGACGTCGTTTTTAACTGGCAGGTCAACAGTAGTAGCCACTACGCTGGGACAACCAGAAAACAATGATTTTTGTGACAGGAAATGTGAGGAGAGAGAGGTGGGGAATGATATGTGAGAAAGGGCCACAGGTTGGGACTCGAACCCAGGCCAGCCGCAGCGAGCCTTCCATCTGCTCTACCATCTGAACAACAACGCCGTCCCGGGCACAATGATTTTTACACAAAGAAACAACTTGATGCATAACATTTGCTGAATTTCAGAATAATGCTTACCATGGACAGTGTTTCGCAAGGTTTATGAAGTTTGTCCTCACTCAACACTCACAGAACAGCACGATTTTTTAAGAGTGTCTGCAGATTTTGCGGTTCCTTGTTCACTGGTGAAATCAGTTGAAACATGCTGCTGCTTATCTTGGCAGATAAGAGAGTCCAAACATGTCATTTGCATTGCAGACGGCATGTTTCATGTGAGTTGGTGGTTTTTCAATGTGGCCAGGACACACTGCGTACAATCTTTTAAAAGAATGTGGCCGTATGTGGCCCAAAGCAACTCCAAACGTGGCCTGAGTGATCAGATCTTAATGCGTCCTCAGAGCATCTTGGGTGCATTCTCCAAAGCAGTTTGAGCTTGGATCAGATAACCCAGATCATGCTACAATCACAACAGTGAACGGTCACAGCCAGAGTGCGTCAAAACTTTTAGAACTACACTTATAAACATGTATTATGCTTTTTAATACACTGGAACAACAGCCATAAAACATTATAGATGTAACTTAACTCACAAGCATTCATTAGTCACTTGAACTTATAATTCATCTCCACATCTGAAATACTTTATGTTTGTTGATATAATGCATCAGAAAGCATTATGCGGGTTTATGAGTGTAGTCATAAAAGGATTATAATTCACTACTCTGGTTAAATAAAGTTGAAATAAAAACTCAAATAATAACTTCTGAATACTCCAATGATACACTTATAGATGAGGTCTTCGTAGAGAGTGTGACTGACTACAAAGACTTGTCGATTGACACACATTCAATGTCCATGTCATGTCAAAGAGAAAATCAATAAGTTGTCGCGTCATTTATCAAAGGGAAATGTGTGATAGTCTCTGGTTTCCAAATAAGTCACCTTAGGCTTTGGAAACTTGTGATGGGAATCTTTCAGAATATTATATTATATTATAAATATAATGCTAGAAATGAATGTAGCCACTTGTTTCAAACAGTGGGAGGTACATAATAGCTGACTACATAATGAACTGTAACTATTTGAACTCAGCAAAGTAAGAAATCTGGAAGCCAGCTGATTGAGCCAAACAAGTGTTGCACTGCTCATTTAAAAACACCATTTACTCTGTTCAAAATCCCTTGGGATTGACTGTTGAGGATTACAGTGTTCAAACTGTGTCAGCGAGTTGTGCAACAGCTCACAGGTTTAGCAGTCTGATAGAAGTCTGTCCAGACAAACACATGTGGAAAAGGAAACTAATATCTCTCCACTGTCCATCTGAAAGAAAGGAATCAATCCTCCGTTTATCAATCAGATGATGTCTGTGAATAAACTGAAGGAAAAATTGAACAGATAACAGAACAAACAGGTCCCTGAACATTAATAGTATGTTTGGTAAACTGTCTGCTGCTTCCAATCCTCTATGTCACAGTGAACTTGGAGTCCATAACACAGCAACATCTGGAAGGAGTCATAGTCTTTTCTAAAGCCACTTTGTGTTTAAAAAAACCATCCAAGCAGCAGCAGTAGGTTGTGAAATATCTCCTCAGAAGTCTGAAGCCGCAGTGGAACCAGACTGGACTTGCTCCTGTTGTCAAAGATTGTGTCATGGTAAATAGGAGCGTCTGGCTCTGACAGACAGTAAAACATTACAACAGGATGTAATAGTTGATTTCTGCGTTGCATACAAACACATTCAGGTGTCTGTAGTGGCTCTTTCACTGACATGGATTCATTTTCCTTCCTTCTGCTAAATGAAATCAGTTTTCTTGGTTGTGTTGCATGCGCTGTTGTACAGTTCCTGCACATGCATTAAGTGAACATTGTATTTTCACTACTTGTGGTTGGATCAGCTCATTTGTGGTTGGATCCTACAACTGCTGTAGAAGAAAAGAGCAACAGGCCAAAACACATTCATCATCTGATGCAGTTTAAATCCAATAATCGGTACTACTATATCCCCTGAATACACAGATCATAGCTGTGCAGCCTTCAAGTTGAGCAACTTTTTTCTATCATAAAAACGAGTTTAGTGCTACAAGAACACATTAAGACGCGACGTGCTCTTCTTTTCCAGGAAAAATGGAAGATGGGCACTGAAGTTCGTTTTTGATGCCAAGCATGCACAAGCATAACTTCTCTTCATCGTTGTGTGTCTCACCTGAGTTCATAAGCTTCCAGAGCTGGTCGACCAGAGCTTCATTACACAGAGCGGAGTCTGTTGTCTTGGTGAAAGGTGGATTCTTACAGAGCATGCCCAAGATCTCATGTCTGATTGGACAAAAATAAAAAAAGAAATAATTCCACATATGGTCATTAAAAAAAAAAAGCATAGTCACATCAAGCTGGCAGTGGAATGCTCAGAGTGAATTTATGATCCCTTTGATAGGCAGTTACACAGTGTATATCTTTCAGGCTTTTATTGTGAAGGTAGAAAACAAGGAAGTGTGCTGCTGCTGACAATGCTGGAAGCAATATATTCAAGCCACCATGGTACTAATATTTTCCTTTTGAACAGGTCACTTCTCAACCTCTGAACCCGATTGGGGATGGTCTCTCCTGACTGAGCCATATCAGGCTTCATGCAAACACAGACATTAAATGGTTGCTTGCTGCTGCTGTCCTCTCTCAGACTGCTAAGAAATCCCTTTCTAAAGCTAATCCAGCACCAATCTGTGCAGATTCAAAGGCAAATCTAACATCCACAGTTAGCCTCTTTAGTATAAAAAAAATACACTCACCACTACTTTCAGTGTTTTTCCAACGAGTCAATGGATGGAAACAAACTGCCTCATCTGATATTTATCTGAAGTTTCACATTCATTTTTACATAAAATATAGCCTGTGGAGTTTTTCCCCGTTTGCTTGCACTAAAATCAATTACTCTAATTAGAGGAGAAATCAGTCGCGACCTCTGACTCAGTCAAGTCAGTTTTTAAGAAAAATCAGTGGTGACATTGGTGCAGTCACAGTGAGAAAGCCTGTGTGTAATGTTCAGCATGGATGTGTGTTAAATGTGTGTGCCAGCTGTTAGCTGACCTGACATAGTGAACTGGATCATTGTGCACCATGTTGAGCAGCCACTGAAGCTCCGCGGAACTTCTTTCAACTGCAGAACAACAACAACAACAACAAAAAATCATGCACATGAGAGAGAACAAATAAACTTGAACTTAACTTAATACAAGAACATGTCACTGAGAAAACCATCCTGAAGATGACACATTCACATGTGCGTTTTAATTACAGTTACTGTTCTCCTGATCAGGGATTTGGCAGCGGGTCAGTAAACAGAGACGTGTCCCTTTTAGTCTGTGAAGCTTCTCAGATATCCAGGTTCGTCAAAAAAGTTTAAGTCTGGATCAAGTGGACTTGTTTGTAGATCCGTAAAGACATGTTGTGTGTTGTGTTCTGTGAAAGCCTCCTGGGACCTGATCTTGACCCATGTATCACCCATATATCTGAACCAGTGGCTGGGTGTTGCTTAATAATAATTAATGACCTACCTCTAGTGTAGTCCACTAGAGCCTCCAGTGCAGCGATGCGAACGTCTACAAAGTGCCCGTACTCGGCGTAGGACTTGAAAAGTGAAGCGTCGCTGGGAATGTGACCGTTCTTCTGAAGCTCACGGATCGCCCTCAGACAACTGGAGGAATGAAACAGAAGGGGAATAGAAAAATTAGGGATATTCCAGTTGTGTGCGAAATGAATGATGTCGTTTCTATGCCAAAATCCTAACACACAGTGTGCTCTTCCTAAAATATATACAAAATTTCAAGAGTGAAATCGTGTGGCTTCATCTGTTTTCCCCACAACCTTTAGCTGTTACTTCCTGAATTTCAGACCACAGGTGGGTGTGTGCTAATAAACAAAACTAAAACTGAGTCAGCCTTAGAAATGAAAGCAATGCTGCCTTCAGGTGCCTGTCAAACATAGGAGAATGCCAAGCGGAGCTGATAGAAGCAATAAAAACAGTGATAGCATGTCAAACAATAGCTTAAGATGAACCAGGATAGCGATCATGTCTCACGTGATATGTTGCACAATGGATTGTGTCTTGTATAATGTCTTTTTCTACTTGTGTATTTTATATTTATTTCTGTATATGGTCACTTGTTTTTGTTAGCTGCATAGGGACTGCAGTTGTAAATTAGCACTATTTCTAATTCCAGCAGGTTTAAATTTTGTATTTTTTACTGATATTTATTGATGTGCTCTGCCATATATAATAAACAAGTAAAATAAGAAAAAATAAATGGACATTTTAAGGCTAAACTTGTGTCTTGCAAAACACAATGTTCGTACAGCTTTTTAATAAGTAACATTCCAGCACTTCAAGGATTCAAGGTACTTACAAATGTTTCCTCTCTCAACACCTTATGGTCACATCCAAATTAAAAATGCAATTGCAATGAATAAAGTTAACAGAATATCTTTATATCAACAAAGTATATTTAAAGTATTAAAGTATATTTGATTGCTTTGATTGTACATTTTCCACATTATTTAATGTAATCATTTCCAGAGTAAGGGATCAACAGAGGATGAATGATGACGATGATTCATGTGTAGATGAAACATAAGAGGATGTTGAGAATTAAACACTAGGAGTATATTTGAATTCAAGCATATTCCTGACCTTTAAAACATAGTGGTTAAATGTAATTGTTTCCTCAATTTGTTGTCCAATTACTGCGGTAAGAGTAAAATAACTAGTGGCTGCTTGTGGTTGGGGAAAGATTACTGTCTGATTAGGTGGAAACTTGATGGGATTTTTGTTTCTTCTGTTGTACAGCAAAAGGAAGCAACACAGCAACATTTTAAATGACTTTGTGGTGTAAAACTGAGATGAAGAGCTGCCGAGAGAAGCACATGTTCTAGGAGAACATCTGTGAAACAGACACAGCCACAAACAAACACACTGCTCATTCACTAACCTGACAGTGATGGTGTTTCTGAAGCTCGGCAGCAGTTTCTCCATGTTGAGGAATCGTGTGATCTCCTCCAAGATGAGCCGGACATCGCCGTTGAGGTTGTCCACAGTCCGCACCTCATTGTTGATGCTGATGGCCGGGGTCAGAGAGTTGGTCAGTGCTTCAATCAGCTCTGCACGGTAGTAGTTATCTGAAAACTGGAGGCACATGAGAAGGAGGAGACGGGAGAGAGAAAGGGAAGAGGAATTAAATATCTATAAAGATTTACTGTTGGCATCTGTAAAATAACTAAATATTTTTTATGAAGCCAGAATATGTTTTCATTTTTTCATTTTCATTTTCATGATGACAACCTGAAAATAACAAATGCAGTGTATTTTCTAGGTGTTGGCCACGATCATAACTGATAAAGACAGTAAGAGTTGTGACTGTGTGTTTCATGTCTGAGTAGTAGAGTAGTATTTTGGGGTCTAGTTCAGGAGTGATAATGGAGCATGAGATTGACCCATGAGTTGATGCAGCGTCCACAGTACTGTAGACACTCTACTGGGCCATTGTGGGGAAGAAGGAGCTGGGCATGAAGGCAAAGCTCTAGATTTTCCAGTCCATCTATGTTCCATCCCTGACCTGTGGCTATGAGCTCTGGGTAGTGAGAGAACGAATGAGATGGGAGATAGAAGGAGCCGAAATGACCTTCCTTCATCGGGTGGCCAGGCTCAGCCTTAGAGATAAGGTAAGGAGCTCAAAAATCCAAAGCTCGGAGTAGAGCTGCTGCCACTGACCTGACCCCCGGATGAATGGAGAATGAATGGATGGATAGAGTTAGTGTGCTAGTGTGTGTGTGTGTATAGTGTGTCTTTACTTTGTTTTTCCGGTTGTCATTGTACTTGATGAGGTCCAGGATGAAGTTGAGGACATCTTTTGGACAGAGGTTCTGGACATCTCTGAGTAACGCCATGGCAACGGGCATCGTCTGACAAAGAGCAAAAAAGACAAAACAGTGATCGTGGTGTAATTAGAATTTGATAGCTGAATTTTTTACAACAAGCTTTAGTGTATCACATGTAAGTAAAGCCCAGCGGACTCTGGAATTTAGAGGACGATAACAATATTTGAACTGTGAAAAGAAGAGAACATTCCATATTTGTTTTTAACATCAACAAGGACACATAGTGGGACATTTCACAGCTGAAAATAAACCTGTCAGGACTCTCTGATGGATAAAATACATTACAGCAACACTGTTTACAAATCAAAAAACATATGTGAGGTACTGAGAAACTGATGCATGTGTGATGAGCTTAACGCAAAAGTAAAGTGTGCTGAAAGCTGTGTGTGGCCGCCACCTTTTGTAGGAAGTAACTCTGGAAGTTGATGAAGTTGTTGGTCTTGACGATGTTGGGGCAGCTCTTGCAGCAGAACATCCGGGTGAACAGGGACTTCATAGCGGGCGGGCCCTGCCAGGTGCTCACCATGGCATTGGCTATCTGCGAGGAGAAGAGCGCAGTCATACTTTAAACAATGACTTAAGCTCAGTTCCCTTCAAGTTGCCACATGTGGAGGAAAGCATCGATCAACCATCCTCCATCCGCTGTCAGCACAGTCACATAACAGTTAAATGAAACACTCAAGATGTCTGCAAAGCATGTGGAATGTGCACATTGATTCAAGCTGCACTCTCACGAGCTCTGGTAGCTAAATGAGAAATACCGCGTAGTACACTAATGACAAGTGAGGAATGTTGGAACTTGTATAACAATGCCCTTTCTGTCTGTTCTAACTTTTGTGGTGAGAACTGAACAACAAAGTCAAAGGCAAACGTACACATGAGGTTTCCACAGGTATGAAGACCAGCGGCTCCAGTGGTGTTTGGCTTCCAACAGGATATTGGGGAATTTATGTTAATGTGGTAATATGGGGCCAAGGGTCACTTAGACAGGATGTTGTCATTTGGGAAGGTAAATAAAGGGGGGCACGCACACCGGAACATTCCTGTATGTGTGTGTGCACGCATTCACGAACACATCTGCATTCTGTGAGTCTTTAAATGTGCATGCATTAGTCGGTTTTTATACCCCCCACCAAAAAAAAAAAAAAAAAAATCATTCAGCCCCAGGCTGTTCCTTCTTCCTTCCCACATTCGCTACCAATAACAAGAAAGTCAATGCCATCCCGACCAATAAGAATGCAGCCAAGTCCATCTGAGGGTTCATGTCAGCCATATTTCACTTTGTGGTCGGTGTAAGTGTGTGTGTGTGTGTGTGTCAGTGTGTGCGTGCATGTCTCTGTGTATGAACTTGCACGTCAATCCGTGTGTGGAGTATACACCAAAGGCCATTACGACGGAGTCTGTTGGGGGTTCAGTTGCCAAACACAGCAACTTAATGAAAAAAGCGAAGTGCTGCCATCTCGACCTTCACTCAGTTTATCATGTTGTGAAAATATTGGTTCAGGTGGAAGCCGAATGGCGGAAATCCACTAAGGTTAAAGTTTGAATAGACCAAATCCAGAGAATCGAGACTTTCCTGTAGCCACAGAATAGGATTATTCAGTCAACTGAGCTTAAGCGCAGTCAGGGTTAAACTGGTGGGTGGCCTTGCTGCCTGGCTGTTTTTCTCATGCTGTAGGCCTTTGCACTTAAGATTTAGCAAAACATGTAACTTTCGACCATAAGTAGTATCATAAGTGAATAAAGATGAGTTGGAGAAGAAGCAGAATCATGATAGTTTCAGTCTTTCTGTGTTACAACAGAAACACTGTTTCCCTCTTACATGCCTGTAGGTTCATTTTCTGTACTGGCATTTGGAAGTTAATTAATTCCAGAGCAAATGAAACCAAACTTATCATGACCACTGAAGTGAACCACTTCACAGGCCACCTAAACCACATTTTTGGGAGCGCTGTCACATTTGATGCCGGGTGCACAAGAAAAAAAAAAAAAGAGAGAGAGAAAGAAAAACTGTGGATGAAGTCACGGCTCACACTGTGCAGCACAAATATCAGGCTGATCTAACTCGATTACAAAACTGTCTTCAAGATATCAAAGACTGGTTGGATCATAGTTTCCCTGAGTTAAATGAGGACAAGGCTGAGATCATATTGTGAGCGTCAGAGCAACCAGACAGGTCAATTCTGTTGTTAGGCCCTGCTTCTTCCAACTCAGAACCATCTCAAACATTGCAGGCACTTCCTGTTACCTGCTGATCTGGAAAGAATCATTCATGCACTGATATCAGCCAGACTGGATTACTGGAACTCACTCTACATTTCTCAGGCTACCATTTCAGAGAAAAGAGACCACATTGCCTGTATTATGACATCCCTACACTGGCTTCCTGTTCACTTCAGGGTCAGCTTCAAAATCCTTCCAATTGTCTCTTAATCTCTCCACAGTTTCCCTACATATATGTCAGAACTTCTTGTGCAAGTTACAAGCTAGACAGTAAAATGTTCCAAACGTTGGTGAGCATTCGTATGGGAGATAGATTCATGGTGAGTGATTATTACTCATGGATTTACTGAGCTCTCTGACAGGTGACATCATTCTCTCACTCTGTCGTAATGTCTGTGATTAAGGGATTTTGAAAATGTTAACACGCAGACAGCGCAATGGGAGTAGGATGCAGCCAGCTCTTTGTTTTGTTCAACTATTATGGTACACTTGCACACGCACACACACACAGGTACATACCTTGGCCAAACAGAAGCAGGCCTGCATACGAACTTTGTAGAAACACTGCTCTTGCTCAAGGATGTCTGTCAAAGCCAGCCTGGAGGCAGGAGTCGGAAACTTCTCCAAAGCTGAGATGGCCTCCTCCTAACGCAGAGATAAAGTCAGTAAGTATGAACGACTGAGATACTTATACCTTACTATTTCTTACTTACTCACTACTGAGCTGACTACCTTAAACCTTCATCAGAAGAACCTCAAGCTAAAAGCTAGCCATGCAGTTCAATGACATTTATCATATTCAGATCCTGAACAGAATCCATGTTTAGCTTGCAATATTTGTGACCAACTGAAGAAGCTTCAGCTTCATTACAGTTTATTGTTTCTAAAGATCACATGCCACAACCTGAAAGCAAAATATACAGCATGAGAAAACAAGTTCATCTAAAATTGTAGGGTGGAGCCCACCTGTGCAACTACATCCCGCTCATAGCGCAGCTGGTACTGCCACATGAAGTCAGCCTGCTCGAACTCCACCTTCCTCAGAATGGACATGTCTGGGTCAATCCGGATCCAGAGGAGAGGAGAGTCGGCACTGCAGGCGGAGCAGGAGACCACACATTGAGGGAGAGAGAAGCCAATCGATCAGCATTGCTTTCACACATTTTATCACAAGGTGTGGGTGGTATGAGCTGTGCAATTCAGGTTTCACACCAGCAAACAACATTCACGTAATGTATTCATATCGTGATAGGACAATAACAAAGTTCTTGTACAATATGTCAAATAGTGGCAGCAGTGATGTCTTACTCCATGGCTGATAAATCCATGTCAACTTCCTCTCCATTCATCAGAGGGATCTTCTTTTTCTTGTTCCTGCGGAAAGGAACCAACAGAACAATTCATTCAATCATTTTCCATAACTACTTATAATTATCAGGGCTAGCGATGATCCCAGCTGCCACCGGTCAACAGGCAGGGTTCCTCAGCTGGATGGTGGGTTCAGAACCAGAACCTTTTTGCTGTGAGGTGAGGTTGTTTCTTTTTAGTCCATCTCTGACAGTCAGAGGAAGCAACAGAATCACTAACTATTCCAGTAAAGACAGTCAATGAGACAAACAGAGCTGTGCTCTAGTGACATAATACAACAATAAGCGTGCAAAATACAAACAGTGTTCTGCTACAGTACGTACCGTCTGCTCTTGGAGTGACAGGGGATGTCGTGTTTGAGGCTGTTCTCCTCTATCTGCAGTGTGTGATTGAAGGATCCATCCAACTCCTGCACAGTCACTTTAATTGGACCCTGCAGGAAAACAGACAGAGTAATGTTTAAAGAAAACTCAATGTGACTTCACAGACATGGAACATGACTTAAACATATCTGTTTAAGTCACAGCGTTTTGGTTGAAAAAAATAAATAAATAAAATAATAAATAAGAGCCACTGATTGTCCAAACATGACAGGACCGTTTCAAAGAACAGCAATGTCTGTGCCAGATTTGGAATCTGTTGAATACTGTTTTAGTCCACATATTACAGGAAATAATTAAAATAGTCTGTCTGCTGCTCTGTGCTGTGAATAAATCCACTAATCAAACACAAAGTATTTCAAATCTGTTCCTTGACTAACAGCGTGGCCTGCTGTATTCCTCATTCTAATCAGAAACCCCCATTTAAACCTGAGCACAGCTGTAATATGCTGTACTACAAATGGACTTTCATCTGCTGGAGACAGATGGCACGCTCATTCCACATCAATGCTCACCACATATTTCTGAGTTCCAGATGATGTGTAGTCCTGACGGATCTCCAGTTCCAGCACGTTCCTCTTCCTGTTGAAGGCAAAACTGCCAAAGAATTTCACCACAGCACTCTGGTCTCTGAGTATGAAAGGTTAAGACTGATACAGATAACCAAGAACAGTTGTGGGGGAAAAAAACAATCTGTTGAGAGAGAAGGTCTCAGCTAAAGGTGGTGGACAGTTAGGAATTAATGCTCTATAGTGGTTATGTTACCGGAAACCTTAGTTTGAGTTCATGCAGTTTCCATTTATTATGACGTAAGCGGAAGCAGGTCCACAGTCAGTGGAGTTGAGCCACAAGGCTGCAGAAAAACTGCCAAGAGCTTTTATTTTGAAAGATGACTTCATGTCTGACATGAGTAAGCATTTAACCTCTTCAATGCAACCAGTTCATCACTGACCACAAACAAAAGAATCCATCAGAGATAAATGGATACACCCATTGTTTGATGAGGGGACCTATGTCTTTGCCAGAGACATTGGAGATGGATTTGAGGAAGGCGTGAGTGGACAGAAGCATCTGACTCCACATTTGACTCTGGTACTTCTGGGACGAGGCTGTGCTGGCCAGGCTCAGGAGCTTGTTGAAAACCTATAGAGCACAGAGATTTCACGTGGAGTCAACTCTAACCAGTCGGGACAATTACAGAAGCAGAAGATGGAGAAGGAAAATGCTGGTTAACCTGCAGCATGAACTCCATGCTGATCCTGTTCTCTATGAGCCGCATCACCAGGTGGGCCTTACACTGGAACATCTTGTAGTACTCCCAGGACAGCGTGTGGGGGTGTCTGATGGAGAAGTGGAGGTGGGGAGTTGGACTGAAGAGAAAAATGTTGAGGTGAGTGAGTCACGCAATTATGATCCAGAAACTCGTTGTGTACGTTTCAACTGAATCACTGTGAGGGATTCAAACTATTACTTGTCCTTCTCTTTGCCTCCACTGAAGGTCGGGTGCAGCAGAACTCCTCCCATCTTTAGCTCATAGTCCACGATCTTGTCCAACTCCTGGAAACAAACAAAAATAACAGAAACATTCTCTTAATTATGGAAATTGTCTTCATTTATATTCAGTTTTATATGCACGGTACTCCTGAGCATATCATTTGTAGGGCTGCAGATGATAATTATTTTCTTTAATCGATTGACATGTTACTACCAACTATCAATTATTATCACTGAAAAATGAAACAACAATCGACTATCAAGCTGCATATTATTTTTCTGTCAATTAACTGATGTATTGACCAATTAACTGTTCGAGCGCTGATCAGACGGCTCCATTCACTGTGGACTAGCTCGCAGCTTTCCCCCATTAAAGGGAGATTTTCCTGGGAAAAAAAACTTGCAGACAGGAATTTTCTGAAGTGCAGGGTTTCCTGCAGCGTTTTATAGTGGAGCACCACGCCCTCACCCCACCCGTTGCCTGAAATAAAGAGCATAACAATATCCTACGATGTCCTAAGATTATAAGAGTGAAGCTGCTGTTTAAAACAACAACCAGATAGATTCGGTTTAGGAGGTAAATGATTGACTATATGAATGTCAGGGGGAAAAAAATCTCCACCAACCAATTTCTGTTTGGGAAACATTGTGTTGTCACCAAACCCGTTACCTCTTTGATCCAGTGCCGGTACTCATTGACTCCAAACGTCTTCTTTAGGTAGAGGCCGTAGATGTAGCCTGAGATTCCCTTCAGCACCCACTCATCAGCCCTTCAGAAGGAACAACATATCATGTCACTGCAGCCAAATTATTTCACCAGGGCTGCATTCGTTTGTTTCTTGTCGATGTCAAACCTTTGGATTCTGAATGAAAAGCAGCAAACGAGCTGCTGTTTAACTCCAGACCTCATTCACGCTTTCCAGGGCCTGTTTTTAGTGGGTGATTTATGGCAACCGAAGAAGTGTGCAGCCGTTTAGCAATCGGGCCAGAATAAATGACACGGCTCATTGTAGTGTAGACTTAAAGGTACTTATGAGAGTGAGCTTCTTGAAACTGAGAGTTAGACCCTATTAATCTCTGCTGCTTGCACTGTGTTTTGTGCTCTTTCAAAGTGGAAATCCATTTTAAAGCATTTAAGGCTCTCGCTGTACATCTAGAAAGAAACTTGGCATGGAAAACACATCTCTCATAAATCTATCAGCCGGGATTTATTAGCTTGTAAAAACAGAGACACAATACGCTGATTCAACCTTGGTGGTTTCGCTGCTTGACGCTGAAGTGAATCCAGTCTGGCTTATGCAGTTAAGATGATTTCATCCATGTATCTGCTGTAAATTGCCATTATGGAAAAATATTTTCCGACAAAGATTTAATTCTCTCTTTCCCACAATGCTCTGTGGGTCACATCATCACTGTGAAATGATGGTGCTTTCTTTCATGAGCTCACCCTCTCAGATGTAAGAACAATAAAGTTCAGGTTTGGAAAATTGCAAAATACACTAAAAGACAGCAAACTAGGCAACTGCAGGACTTCAGGTACTATAGGTCAAGTCTGTCTTCATGTCAGCAGACATTCATTAAGAAGAAAACCAGGTTCTCCCTCAGTTAGCCTGACACACAAAGAAAAGTGAAACGGTAATCCAAGGTCTTGTTTTTCTGAAGCTCATGACCACCTTCAGAATTTGTCAGTACAATTTTATAGTTTTGTAAAAGAGCACTTTCTCTTCTTCTTCTGCCTTCACTTTTACATGTCTGACAGGCTACTGAGTAGGGCCTGTTTTCAATTACAGGCCCCAGTTAACCCCCACTCTGATTAATTACTTGCAGGCAGTGGCAGGCTTTGCTGAAATCAAAGAGGTCTGAATTTCCTGAGGTCTCTTCTAACACAACACCAGCTAGCTCGACAACAAGGAGAGGAGAGGAGAGGAGAGGAGAGGAGAGGAGAGGAGAGGAGAGGAGAGGAGAGGAGAGGAGGTAAAAAAAGGACACGCATGCAGCAGCTCTTGAAAGCATTACTATCTTACTGATGGGCCTCTTAACACAGGCTTTATTCCCTCAGTCTCTGACACGCTGCGACCACACTAGCCAAGTTGCCAAGCAGCGACACAGTGATCCATCACGCTGGGGAATACAGGCCAGTCTGGCCCTACTTCTGACTCTGACTGCTGACAAAATAGCTTAGTTCTGTTGTAAATCTCTCATCACCAGCTTTATATGAAAAGGTTTGAGGGATCAATGTTACCACAAAAAGAACCAAGATTGAAAACAAGAGCAGAACGCTATGGAGAGAACTGCTGGGCTCTATCAAACGTGGTTAGCGTGTTATGTAAGCAAAGTTCCAAACATTAATGACAGTACTTTTCCATTCCATACAACACTGGTGGGTCAAAGTTACTCAAAGTCACAGGATATTTTGAATGAACTACTTCATACAACATGCAGTTTGATTATAGCTACATGCAAAGGTACTTCTACCTAGTGGTCAAAATGACCACTCTCAAAAGGTGGCCTGGTGTTGGTCACTGGAATGGTTTTATTGATTTTACCAAGTTCTGCTCTGATTATTTGCAGATTGTGTCCTAGCAGAGGAAGAATGCAGCAACATGGACAGTCTTATGATTGACACTGTGATTAGCCACTGAGCAATGAGCCTTCTAATGAGCTCCAAACAGCACGTCTGCCTACGTGGCTTAGATTTCCTGTCTCAGATTTGACAGCCTCCCTGTGTTGAGTCTCACCATGACATCCTGGAGATGAAACAGCCAAAGAACTGCTGAGCCAGGGCCTGAGCCAGACAGCGGCGTGTCTGCGGGGTCTGGTCTATGATCATAGCACTGTGGAGCAGGTTAGTGCTGAAAAACAGAGGCAATGGGTTGAGACGGAAAGAATATTAAAGTATGACTCGACTACAATCGGCAAAAATGGCAAACTGGTGTAAAACATCCTCAAAAAAGGACATACTGCAAGTTCTCAAATTTACCAATCCTATCCTGGAAACACAGGCACACACTCTACCCCATGCTTACCTGAAGATGCTCATGGAAGCATAGGTAGACACTTGTACATAGGCCTCATCCACAAACACAGTCTTGAAACAGGCGTAAGGGTAGCGGCATGTCAGGATCTCCTCATAAAACTCAAAAATCTCGTGCAGGTAAGACATGGAGTGTTTGAGCAGCGGCAGCAGCTGTGGCAGGCAGAAATGGGTCACCTGAGACGAGACAGGACAAAGCACAATGTTACAGCTGTAAGTTCTGCAGATTTCAAAATGTCACAAAGTCAAAACGAAAAAAGTTTACCAAAGCCGAACACCAAAATATCCCTTTGTATGTCTGTAATGCATATGCTGCCATTACCTACACATCATATCACCTCTCACCTCACTGAACTCATCAAACAAAGTGGTGTGCCAGAGGTAACCACTGTTATTAGTGCTTTGTTAGCATTTCAAAGGACCCTTTGTAGCAAATCTGAACTTCAACCCTGCCACCTTGTGTTTAGGGACATCTAGTGGTCCTTAGAAGGAAATACAAGGATGGACAAATTACTGTAGTGATGAACTCTTTGATCATTCTCATCATCTTATAGTACTAAATTCCACTGAACATGGATACTATGCATTCCAGTGTGCCATGGCAGTCCAAACTTTTCGTAGTCATTCCAGACAATGTTTGTGACCTCACAAGAAGCGCTGCAGCGCGTTTCAAAAGCACCTCTTCGCTCTGCAGGAAATAAGCTGCGAGCACCCACATCAATCTGTATGGAGCCGATTGAGTGGGCTGGAAGTCAGGCACAGAAAGAGAAACCGGTCGATTTTCAATTAATTTGTGATTGCCCCCCTTCAAAATGTTTGTTCTGCTTGCCTGAAACAGTGCTGTTAAAGTGCCGCACATTTGAGAAGCAGGGTCCAGTTAATTCATTCACCAAAAAAGGGAATGTCATTTTGGATGAATTCATTAATGAATTGATTTTCAAAATGTATCTCTCCGTTCCTTTCCCTTGGTTAATCGACTATTACTATCTACTATCATTTCAGCTCTCATTTCTATAAACAAATGAGTCCAGAATATGTAGGCATATTCTGGACTCATTTGACGACAAATTTATTTTCATTCAGGTGCAGATATCTATTTGCAGAGATTAGCAGAAATGTGTTTATCATTCTCACTCTCGAGGTGCTAATTGGACTGAGGGAGCAGACCTGGATATCCATGGCTACACTGGCAGCCCAGAAACATTGGATGTTGGCTCTACAGGGACAGCCGTTATCGATGATAGCTGATAGGTGCAGAGATTATTATTATAACACTAACTTGCTGAGAAAAATATAACAGAATTCAGTAATCCTCCAGCAATCCACAGACCTCTCTATTCTCTTTGTGTAAACATTAACCACATACTCCGATTAGTTCTGTGTTCGTGCTTTACTTTGTAAATTAAGTCAGACAAACATCACCATTCAAACCCACCTCATGCATGTAGGGATCTACGAGGATTTCGAAGGGCCCCACAGCCAGGGAGATATTGGGAGCCGCGGTGGGGATGGGGAGGACGTAGTGGAAAGTCTTCTTCCTCATATCGTGAGTGTAGATGGTCTCCACCAGGTCGCCACAGGACACTGCCACCATGGAAGCGTCCACGGTGAACTCCAGCTTCCACGTACAGAGCTCTGAGTAGGAGTCGACGCAGGGGAACCAGAACCTGAGGGAGGAGACAGTCTGATGAGCATATGCACGGACAAGTGCTGTGACGGCACAGGAAGAAAGGAGGCCAGAGAGAAACGGAGTAAAAATACTGAGCTCAGAGGAAGAAAAAGAGTAAAAAGGGTTTTAGAGACATTACACGATCATAATACAGGAAGGAGGCTATATTTGGAAAAAATATTTTAAAAGTCTAGGGCGTTTTGTAGGTGACATTCAGGTCAAACTGAGTCAGGGTGCTAGTGTGGTGCATGTTAGCACACTGGAGAGGCTCTGCTATAGTAAATTCAACCTTAATTAGTATCATTGGAAACAGTGTGAAAATGTCTATTGCCATATCAATGATGACCACCGACTGTAATGGTTGGCAAATATTAGAATATTTCTATAGAAGAATTGCTGAGTACCAACTCTTGCTGTTGTTAGTACTCTAAGGTCACATTCAGACAGGATCTGTGCTGTGGCTAAAATGCAGGTTTTTCCATTCATATTAGTGGGACTAGTCCATTTTGGTTGCAGCGGAGCAGGCCACAGTGTGTCCACGAAAAAAACGCAGCGACCTGCAGCAGAGAAGTTGAACCAGATTTAACCTTGACGCAGCCTGACGCCACGCTGTGAACGCCAATCAAACGCATGGACAAGTCAAACATCCACAGTCAGCTCTGAAACGGAGACAATCAAAACTCTGATACTCTACCTGCTGTGTTCTGACTTTGTTTATTTCATGTATTCAATCGGAGTCTAACTCACAATTTAGGCTGCAAAATAGTGACACAAAGACTTTTAATTTGATTTGTGTCTAGAGGTTTGAGACAGAGAGAGAGCGAGTATCGGTCGACAGATATATAGAGCGAATGAGGGTGAGCGAGCAGCAGTATTATGAAAGTCGGTTAATCAGCTAAATAAATGATTGAAAGTTATTTCCTGATTCTTTCACACAGACACACACACCCACTGGCACACAACCCTGCAGCATTTTTAGTGCAGCGCCTGATCCTGTCCATACCCTAATTCTAACTGCCACTGTGAAATTGTAGAATGTGTTATTATTTGATTGTGAGGGTTAGTTAGTGTTTCTAGACCTGGTGGAGTTCTGGTATCCAAAGGAGAAAACGTGAGCTCCTCTTTCCGCCATGCTGCCTTCAATGTCAGGAACAACAAAGTGGAGACCTCCTTTTGGCTGGTCCAAAGAAAATTCTATGTACACCTTTAAAACTTTTAAATCTGGAGAGACAAAACAGAGATACATCGCAGTGTCAGTCACGATCTGTCCCATTACTGACCTTTCTATTTCATGTGACCACATCGTTACAATCTATCAGGGAAGGAATTTTGATTATGGAATGTTACTTTTCAGCCAAATCAATCTCATGGAAATAATCATTTTTAGAACGTACATTGTTAGTATATATGTTAGTCTTAAAACACACTAAGTCCTCTGCATTACCCATGATCCTGTGTGTGTGTTTCTAATTTTCACTGGCATTTTGGCTGCTGTCTCTTACCATCTCCTTGTTTCCAGAGTTCAGAGGGAACTTTGATGACCAGCTCCCCGTGTCCTGCATCTGGGTCCACAGCACTCACCGCTGCTGTGTAAGCACTGGAGAAGTAGTTGAGGTTCCTCCTGTGTACACACACGTGAAACACACGAAATGACCACATTACTACCATACAGCTCCTCTTAAAGTGGGCAAAGAGTGGCATTTACGACAATATACTTTGCCATAGTGAAATGTTAGTCAGCCACAGAAGTCTAAGTGAGAGGAGATAAATAAAAATATTTTGTCTACTTACGAACTACTAGTGTGCTTCCCCAACGCTTCAACATTTCTCAAAGCTAATCTGCTAAGCAGCATATCGATAATATTATTTCAAGCAGCTATCAGTGAGCTACAGTCACCACGATTAACACAAGAAGATCTTTAACTCAACTGTGATTCAGTGCATTTTCTGGGTATTTAGTTGAGAAGGTTTACTGATAAAACTGCCACATGGCTATGCTGTTTTTCTTTTTCTAATATGGTCCATTAGATCAGCAAAATATTGAAAAATTGCTAATTGCTTACTTAATTAATATTAATTCATTTTAGCGGACGTAGCCTGCCTTTCACACAACCATGCAATAAACCATAAATCATAGCAAGTACACAGAGTTTATTTGGCACATCTGATGCAACACAAAAGGATTTTGTTTGCTGAATCACAATTAGATGGCTCAAATTACAAGCTATGATCTCAAAATGTGCACCCAAAATGAGGACAGTGGTATACTCACTGCTTGGACTCATGGTGGCACACCTCCAGTGTGGGATCATTGTAAATGAATGGGGCTTCAAGTTCATTGACTCGAACTCTGTAGATGCGGCACTGTTTGCTGTTGAGCTTGATCCTGTTCAGGTTGACCACCGTAGGGAAAATGGTCAGCTCAACGTAGCCCTGAGGGAAGCATAAGAGAGGAGGAAGCTGGTAAAAATGGAATACAGCAGTTATGTGTATTGGGAGTGATTTTCATTACGTTCCTTAGAAGCCTGAAAGGAGCAGCATAAAACACCTAAAACACCAGTGTCTGCGCTGGCTTCATCACTGTACAAATCTGTCCACGTACTCGTGACATATTTAACAACATTCTGCAGTGCTGTAACACACGTTGGGTAATAAACATGTAACGTGATGTTACATGTTTCTAACAGGGTATTTTCTCTTACTGAATGAGTGCAATACGAAAACAGGTGGGAGAAAAAAGAAGCAATAATGTCAAGTATGTGTCATATAATAATAATAATAATAATAATAATATCACCTATATTACAAGGGGTGCACTAAAATGGACACGGGAGATCGATGTTGATCCAAATAAAGAATAAAAACATGTCTGATCACAGCAGAGGGAGAGCAGTAACACACACACATATCTATATGCTCCATATGCTACTGGTAACTGCTATACTCACAATGACAGACTTCCTCTGGAAGTTGATGTTGTTGATGCACACCACCTGGTGGGTCGTAGAAGCAGAACAGCACAGAATAACAACGTCAATCTGGTGGATGTGACATGAACGAGTTACATACCGAGTCACGTTTTAAACATGTTTAAAGTAACGTTATTGTGACTAAGCTAGAGTTAACCGTGTAACATAATTTGACATTATACGTATAAAAAAATACTCATAATTTAAAGGGGCGCGGACTCTCGAATCCTTTATCCTTCTTCCTGTTCATCCTCGTTTCTTCTTGTTGTCTCCTCACAGAAGTTTGCACATGCTAAAACACGGCTCGTGATGTCGTTAATTCTGCTAGCTCAAGCTGCAGCAGCCTCACGCATCTTCCAGCCTGCAGGCGTTTTTTTTAAAGTACGGCGACACTCACAAAGACGTTACATGTAGCAGTAATAACGAGGGTCTGAATCAGCTCTGTACTGTCCCCTGTACGGGAGCTTTATGTTTGGCTTGTAGCCGCAGACTGCTTACAGTGTTCTTATTGAAACCGCAGTGAACGTGTCCGTAAGTATACGTCGGCCGTCACTCTCAGTCGGTCCTGTATGGAAAAGAACAGGTCTGTATCATGACCGCCGCGTCAAAACGTCCAAATATATCCTCTCCGTCCGGTTGCTCAGAGCTCTGCGAGCGCGGTTGCACTGTGTTCAGCCATTTTGTTTGTAACCTTTGACCTCCCGCGCCGCGCGTAAAATAAAAAAAAGATTTTTTTAATATATTGAAAGCAATTCACGGAAACGTTCGCGTCGTCATCTATCACAACTAACATCGCTCATATAATAAATACTCTTGAATGTACTTTTTATAAAATATATAGGAATAAACACTTTCCTGCGTCATAAAGGGGCGTGGACTGCTTTCCTGTCCGGAAGTGCAATACTGTCATTGGGGAGCACTCTTAGTACAAACTACAAGGGATTTCATTGAGGTCTAACTACCAATATAGACCTCTTCACTTGCAGAATTATGTACATGCATGTGGACAAAGGACTGAAATAGTTTTACCAGCAATTTTAAAGCTTCTTTTACAACAGGCATGTCCAAAGTCTGGTTTGGGGGCCAATCACAGCCTGCGGTTAGATTTCATACAGCCTGAAGCTTCATTATTATAATATATTATTCATGGCCTGCTAGGATTGTCAAACACTGTGTGACTGAAAATTTTGTCTTTTTTGGTTGACATAATGAAGCATTTGAACCTCTAAGGACATAACTGCTGGTGTTATATATCTGCTGATGTGACACAAAATATTACTTTTTGAATGATTTTGTTTTTAGAAATGGACACAAGTGGACCAGACAAGAGCAAGACTGATATGTTTTAAACTTGTTAATCTTAACAGACTTTGCATTACTATTACTATATTACTTATAATAAGTCATGTATAGAATGGACATGAGGTTCTGATATGTATCAACTTCATGCAAGTTTAACATTCCATACAATTTATTCTTTGTTATCTGACTCCAGATGTGAAAGAAAGGAAGTGGTTTTTAGATTTGTTCACTCTTGATTGGTTTCAATTTAGTTACAATGCCATTTAAAGAAAGAAAAAGATCATTATAAGATAATTGAAATAAAACTGTTATAGAACAGTGCATTTCTATGCAACTTTTATTTATATATTTATAAGCCTAAACAATGTAAATATGTACACAATATGTTTCAGGATGAAAACAGATGTACAAGTTGTGCAGGAATGTGCTACTATTTGCCAGGTAATGTGCAAGACTTCAGAGTATGCCGAATTTGAACTTTGCAAGATAATTCTTGCACATTCCTATTCATAAAACACTAAAATTGACTTTTAATAGTGAGAAATTTGTCTTGATGCTTTCATACTCCTGACCCCAGGGCCATCCTGACTATTCACTCACTCAGTGTCAAGCATATTTACTGTATCATTTTTATTTTTTAAAATTTATTTATTGTACTGTATTTACTGTACTGTATTTTTGACAAATTCAACCTCAAAGTTCCTTCTTTTGCATTGAAAAAAGCATGCTACTGTAAAATCTCTTTAATCCATATTTTCTGAAAAAGGTTGGTACACTTGATCTCAGGACCATCCAGACTGTTGAGAAATTCCTCAAAGTTCACATTTTTGCTTTGTAAAGGGAGATATTATTTTATTTTTTAAAATATCAGTCTTGTTCATTTGTTCAAAATAAGATTGAAGCTGAACAAATGAAGAGGTTTACACTCCAAACAGAGGGAAAAAACAACTCAGCTGAAAACTGAAAACATGATTCCAAACCCTCCATGTCTCAGCTCCACATTTGGGAAACAATTAACATCATTAACTACTAAAATGTGGATGTGTGAGCAGGAAGTGACTAGAGACTGTAGATCATTATTGAAGTTGTTTATTTATTGTTCATATTATTATTATCACAAATAATACAATTCCAGTCTTTACTCTCTGCCTGCTGAAGTGTTGCTGTGTCCATGTTGAAGCACTCCACATGGAATCACTTGCAACAGGTGTCACACTGAATCTGTAAATGGGCAAATTAAGAACATGCGAGAATAAACTTTAATATCTAGCCATGATGGACACCAGATAACCAAGACCCCCAAAGTAATATTTTGAGTTAATATTTGCTTCTTTGAAACACTTTATACAGATACAGATTTTTTCATATTTGTAGATCTTTCTCTAGATATAGTGATGGCTACACAGTGTGATATTTTGGTTGATGTGGTCCAAATATGATACTCCTGTGGTCAAGTGTATCAACATTTTTCAGAAATTATGGATCAAAGGGATTTTACAGTAGAGTAAATATTGCACACAATGCCCTTATCAATCTAAAACAGGAACTTTGAGGCTGAATTTCTCAAATTCACTTGTCTGCAGTGAAATTTCAGACTTTTTATTTATTATTTACCTGACGTTAATTGTATAAAACACGTTCAGCTGATAATTTGGACTAAATCTCATTTTATTTTTCTGTGCAAACTCAAAAATTTAAATGTCGTGTGGTACGGGCGCGTATGTGCTGGACTGTACCAGTGCTGGACTATACCAGTCCGGATCAGAAGTGTCCCAGAACCAGATCCGCTCAGTTCAGTGCTGGGCACGCGGATGTTCTATTTTTGCCGGACGCCGCGAGCAACCCGAGTCAACCAAGCAGCTCGAGCTGGCGGAAGCCAAACACAGAAACAGCACAGATAATCCAGTTAATTTTCAAAATAAAACTCCCCAATTCGATAAAATATTTCCAATTGTCTGTTAAACATATAAATATGAAGTAAATAACCTGTGATTCATTAGTATCGTTCTGTTTTTATTGTACATGATCACCCAATCATGTCACTTCACACTGCGATCGGAATATTTGCACGTTATGTGTTGATGTTTACGTTTCAAAACGTGATGACGTTTCAAAACGTGATGACGTTTCAGAACGTGATGACGTTTCACTTCAAAGCTTCCAAACCGCTCTGATGTTTTGATGACGTCACACGATGACGTGTCACATGACGACAATGCTTTGATCTTTTTGAAGCAAAACAATATATGCTTAGTTTTTTAGTCAGTACCTATAGAGAAATCAAGAGGTTACACTAGATTAGTTACATACATAGAGACATAGACAGATAGTTAGTGACATTAGATCAGTTACACTAGATATCGTTAGACACATTTAATTTTTAGAAATGGACGAAAGTGAACCAAAATGTATTAAAATTACTAGAGGAGACACTATCCGTAATAACTGGACCAGATACAAGGTACAGAATGTCCTGGGGCATGGGTCTTTTGGAAAAGTGGTCGCATGCTTAAAATCAAACTCAAAGAAGCAGGTAGCTGTCAAAATTGTGCTGAAACAAATGACCACGAGTGCTAAACGGGAGAAGTTCATTCATGAATTTCTTGAAAAGAAGCTTGATGTAAGTAAGAATAACCTGGTCAGGTTTATAGAGTGTTTCAAGCATCGGGGATATACTTGTCTGGCCTTTGAATTGTTGGATAAAAGTCTTTTTGAACTGATGGTTACGAGGAAATTATGCCACTGCATTTGTCTGCTATTAGAGTCATCGCACAACAGATCTTGGTGGCTCTGAATGCCCTAAAGAGCATCGGTGTGGCTCATAGAGACATCAAACCAGACAATATAATGCTGGTCAATCATGAGTTGTTTCCCTTCAAGGTGAAAATTATTGATTTTGGACTAGCCATACCTGTTAACAGAATGGAGCCTGGCCAACTGATTCAGGCTCTTGCTTACCGGGCCCCAGAAGTTATTTTGGGTCTCCCAATGGGTGAGGGCATCGACATGTGGACAGTTGGCTGTGTTATGGCCTTCATGTACCTTGGCAGGCACCTCTACCCTAACAGTTGTGAGTATGACGTGATGAGTTATATGGTGGCCTTGCTGGGTGCACCCGAAAATCAACTGCTAGACTGTGGGCTTAAGACGTGTAATTTTTTTATCAAAAACAACAATTTCCCCCGTGTATGGAGGCTGAAAACGAAAGCCGAATATAGCGGTGTAAAATATTTGGCGCCTCAACAATGTAAGGGAAATTCTCGCATCCCGACATCTCTTGATGACTTAGTTAAAGTTCCTGAAAAAGCGAGGGATGGGACAGAGAATGAAGACCGACGGGCCTTTATAAGCATGCTTAAACGCATTTTCCGTATAAACTCAAGAAGAAGAATCACTCCCATTGGAGCATTAGGGCACAGATTCATCACTATGAAGCATTTGGGTAGTGACACGAATAACGATTATATAAAATCAGCCCATTTGACAGTGAAAAACTGCCAGCTGGAGCAGTCATCAGTTGAATTAATACAGTTTGTGACATCCAGTGAAGCCACTGCAGACAAGAAGAATGAGAAGAATGAGACACCACAAGACTTCATAGAAGTGAAAACCCGGGAGAAGTGGTTATTAAGAATCAGAAACCTTGTCAAATCTGAGAGCCCAGTCAAATCTGACTCAGATGCCACCTCCTCTGACTCACACAACACCTCCTCTGAATCAGACGAAACCTCCTCTGACTCAGATGACACTTCCTCTGAATCAGACGAAACCTCCTCTGACTCAGATGACACTTCCTCTGAATCAGTCGACACCTCCTCTGAATCAGTCGACACCTCCTCTGACTCGGATGACACCTCCTCTGAATCAGACGTCACCTCCTCTGAATCAGACGACACCTCCTCTGAATCAGACGACACCTCCTCTGGTATGAATACCAACGAAAGATCCCCAGAAATTATTGAGGTTAAAAGCAAAAGAAAGTGGTTAAAGAGGATCAGGGGATTCTTCTCAAGAATCATCACCAAGTGTGTATGTCGCGGACAGAATGACACAATGAATTAGAATGGCAGTGCATTGTTTCTGTGTGGGTTTCCTCCAGGTGCTCTGGTTTCCCCACACAATCTAAAGAAAAAAAAAATAGACGTAAAAAAAATGGATAATGGATATACGTTATCCATTTTATATATATATGGGTTTACTCCAGGTGCTCTGGTTTCCCCACACAATCTAAAGAAAAAAAAAATAGACGTAAAAAAAAATGGATAATGGATATACATTATATATATATATATATATATATATATATATATATATATATATGGGTTTACTCCAGGTGCTCTGGTTTCCCCACACAATCTAAAGAAAAAAAAATAGACGTAAAAAAAATCCTTATCCATCTTTCCGGACTTTAGGGGAAAATTTTCATTTTAACAAACCCGACGGCTCGTTGGCCGACTCGTGGGCGAATAACAAAACCTGAGAGTGAAAAGTTAACCAATTCCTTGGTTACTTGGATAGTTAAAAACTGCCGCCCAGTTAGCACAGTAGAGGATGATGGACTGAGAGAAGTAATTCGTGTTGCATCGGGAGATAGCTCTTATAATTTACCCTCGAGAGGGACCATCGTGTCAAGAATACACACATTGTATGAGGATGGACAAACATGACTGAGCAAGTAGAGCACATCGCTCTCACGGGTGACCACTGGACGTCGGTCAGCACCGACAATTATTTGGGCGTCACAGCGCATTTCGTTGACCACGACTGGACTCTGCAGGCGTTTACACTTACTGTGAGTAAAACCGAGGAAAGGCATTATTCCGAGGCATGTGCTAACCATTTTCTGGATGTTGCAAACGAATGGAAAATCAAGGGAAAGTTGACCACACTCGGCACTAACAGCGCTCGTAACACGGTTGCTGACGCGAGGCTACTTCCATTTGAACACCTGCCTTGCATGGCCCACTGTCTGCAATGAACGGTCACAGTATCACTTAAGTAAATAATTGTTATGGAGTGAAAAATGTTACGTGTTCAATGTTCTGAAAAACAGTATGTTACCTCATTCTGTCTTTCTCTTCAGTCTTTTTGTATTTGCACTATGCATATGTGCACCATAAGCCAATAAAATGAATGAATTTAAATATACTTTCTCTGTATTTATTCTACATTAATTTGATGATTGGTGATATTCATTATAAGCTTCAGAAAAATGCAATTAATTTACTGATAAATTAATCACGATTACAGAAATCTGTTCGATTAATTAGTCAATTTTTTTAATCGATTGACAGCCCTAGTGGTTGGTTGATTGAATGTTGGTTGAATGTTGGTATGCAAGTTTAACCTTCCATACAATTTATTCTTTGTTATCTGACTCTAGATGTGAAAGAAAGGAAGAAGTGGTTTTTAGATTTGTTCACATTTGATTGGTTTCAATTTAGTTACAATGCAATTACAATTTAAAAAAAGAAAAAGAATATTGTAAGATAATTTAAAATATTGTAAGATAATTTAAATAAAACAAGTTAGTGCTTAGAATAGTGCATTTCTATGTAACTTTTATTGTTCATTTTTTTGTTTTTTTCACATATTAAAAAGCAAACAATGTAAATATGTACACAATATGTTTCAGGATAATGTGCAAGACTTCAGAGTGAGAACTTCAGTTAGAGATAATTCTTGCACATTCCTATTCATAAAATACTAAAATTGACTTTAATAGTGGAGAAATTTGTCTTGATGCTTTCATACTCATTTTTGACAATGGATAACATTTTGCACCTTAACACTATGTTTACTACTCACTGACTGAGTATCAAGCATTCTACATGTATCATTTGAGAGAAATTCAGCCTCAAAGTTGCTTTTTTGCATCGAAAAATGGCATTATACGTAATATTTACGCTACTGTAAAGACACAGCAATAATTTCTGAAAAAGATTTGTACACTTGATCTCAGGACCATCCTGACTATTCACTCACTCAGTGTCAAGCATATTTACTGTATCATTTTTGACAAATTCAGCCTCAAAGTTTCTTATTTTGCATTGAAAAAAACCTCATGCTCTATATTTACGCTACTGTAAAATCTCTTTAATCCATATTTTCTGAAAAAGGTTGGTACACTTGATCTCAGTGCTATGGAATTTTCTATTCTGAGTGACACATATACTTTTAAATGGGCTATAATAAAAGCACAAACATACAGACACATGACACAAAGTTGCACAAAGTCATGTGTGAGCCTTGAGGTCCTCAGCAGTATTAGTTGTTTGTTTTTGACTGGCAACAGTAGGTGCCATCCTTTCTCAACACTGTTGTGGCCAGGGTCGAAGGACTCTGTGCTGCATGCTTAGACATAATAGACAGCTTGCCATTGACATTCCAATCTGCATAAACAGACATCTGTGTCTCCAGACTAGAATATGTTGACAATGACACCGTCCTTGGTAAGAACATTCTCTTTTACCTAATTCTGGGCGTATAGTGTTTGTGATGTTATCTTGGGGTTTAAAGACTATGGGCAGAATGTGAGACCGACTCAGGCACTTCTGATGTATGTGCTTATTTAATTTGCCTGGAATATAAAAACATCTAAGACCCACTAGTGGGGTCGGGAGGTTCAGTGTCCAGGGGACAATGTCCTGGCTGAAACCTCTGGCGTTGTTTGGAACATATGTGTCATACAAACAACCCAGGTAGATGTTTTATTGGCATTTTGATTTAAAGTGAGAAATTAAGAATGCTGACAATGTAAAACAACGTTAAAAATAAAAAAAAGAAGCTGTAACAAAAACTGATTACAGAGCAGTGTACAGTGTGTGGATCTGAAGGGGGGTGGGTTGGAACCCGCGTGGCAACTACGTGGCTGGTGGTTTCTGGGGCAGTTTTGGGCTGCACTCGGCACAGAGAGACCCACCTGAGGTTTAAACTATAGAAAAGACATTTTCGGGGGAGTTTAAACATACTCCTTTGTTTAAATCAAGATCGGGGATCATCTACTCTGTGTCCTGTTGGAAACATTTTTAAATGTGTATACACTGGGGGCGAAAAAGAAGATGTTTTTCATCCTTTCACCTCAGACCAGCACTGCTGTAGTTAGAAAGGTGTGGAGACCTTTGATGCTGCTGTATTGTGGATTGAAATCTGTTTGTAACGTCTTCATTCACAAGCGAGCATAGGTAACAATCGGTCCAAAACAGTAGACAAATCTGAAAACATGCAAACAGACTCAGCAAAAGCTAAGTTGAAGACAAAATATTTTTCTGTAAAACCCTAACAACCAATGTGAAATTAGATGGTTAACCTGTCACTGATACGCAGTATGCTAAAACAAACACACACATCTGACCAGGCATCACAATTTAAGGTGAAGTTTTCTCCACAAGTACCAACTGGAATCACCTGTAGACTGAAAGGATGGGATTTCATGTTTCCGTTCACTTTTCTTTTGTGTGAATGGATGAATGGCATGTGGCCGTATGAGGGAACATTTGAGAAAGAAAAGCTGTAAATAGCTGAGTTAAATGTTAACCCTAATGTTGGAAATCCATCCTGGGATTCCAGATGCATCTAAGAATGTATGCAAGTGCGGTTGACTATGGACCGTAAAAAGATGTGGTGTGAGAGTGAGTGACAAAAGCTGCAACTTTGAATCCAGTGATTTAACAAAAGGTAATTGATCTAAGTGTGTTAATGTCTGTTATGCTGGAACTAGAAGCTAAGTTACAAACTAGAGCTTTAAAAATGACACCAAATTAGTGTTAAGGTACCAACATTGCAGTTGGGTTGAGTTAAATTAACACTTGTGGACTCATACAGACACTTTAAAAGTGTTGAAATCAACTCTGGCAGTGTAAATTTGGATACACTGATTTTACTGAGTATGTTGATGATTTTGAGATATGTGCAAAAAAAACTACGATGTATGGATGGGCCAAGCACCAAACTAAGATTCATGCTCCCCATAATCTACTGAACATTTTAGCTAAAGTCAATGTAACACTGCTAGAACCAAAAAGTAGAAAAGCGCTCTCTGTCTGTTCACAGCTGTAAGTACAAATCTCTTTTTGCAAAGCTAACATAGCTGAGCAGGTGAGCTCATCACAAGTCACAAATTATGAAGAACTTCTCCTACTAACAGCTACAGTAGTGAATTAGAAAGTGAAAGAGAGAAATGTTCGTAAGAATGATTGACAACACAGCAGTTTGAAAACCATGGATGTCTGAATTCATGGAAAAATACCTAATCCAGTTCACTTCACAGAACTGAGTGGATCTTGTGCTAAGATGACTTTGTTTTCCCTGAGCAGCTGAGTGTGGGCAATGGCCTCACCCAAAATGTAGATTTTTTTGGTTAAATGTTGAAGTAAAAATGCAATAACCAAATGCGTACAAAACGTACTGACTTCTCAAAAGTAGTTTGCTGCGTCCAAGAAGTAACCTGAATTCATATCATGATTTTCAGATGTTAAAGTTAGAATAGAACAAGATGAACATGAATTTTGCTGTGTCGCTGTGTGAATTTTGCTCTGACTGATCCTGCCTACCAGCCATGGACTTCACTGCGCGTTACTGTTTTTTAGTCTCTATAAACCTGCCTCCAGCCCAAAACAGATGATGCAGTATGTGTCACAGGAAGGTGGTCAATACAATAACAGAAACAAAGGTGGACCACAAACATGGTAATTGTTAATAGGAACTGTCGTTGCTGGAACAGATCCAATAACCAAAGCTAGGAACAATAGCAATTGCTGCTGTTATGCAGCCCACATATTATGACCATGCATAAAGAGGACATAGATGGGTGGGACCAGAGCAGCCATTTCATATTCAAGCTACAATGAATGAACTTTCTAATAATGCCACTGAAGATTCAGTAATGCACATTCAGGTTAATGGAAGTACTGTTGAAATTTTGGTAGATAGTGGAGCAAGTATCTCTACTGTAAGAACTACAGAGTATGTGTGCGCATCTACATCCAATTGTGTTACTGCAGGAGGCATTTCCAGAATTCCCATAGATGAACCATGATCGCAGAAATCTTATTTATTTATAAATAAAAAATTTAAAAAAAATAGAACTTTGAAGGCTCTGATGTGATGCATTCTTTTCTGATACCTGTTTAAACCCGATACCTGATCTTCGTCCCACTAATGGGAACCTTGCCTCTTTTTGTGTTTTTATGTTTATTCTATTGTATTTTTATTATACTCAAATATATCAAACTGCTACTATGACCTATTTTCCCCTTGGGGATTGATGAAGTCATTTATCTATCTATCTATCTATCTATCTATCTATCTATCTATCTATCTATCTATCTATCTATCTATCTATCTATCTATCTATCTATCTATCTATCTATCTATCTATCTATCTATCTATAACATACAAATAATATAGAAAAGCTTTTCAGTTTAACCACTACAGACTGTTTGTACGGTTGATTATGTCCAGGTTGACTTTCAAATATAAATATAATAATTACATTAAAACTAAAACTTCTCAATAATCTGCAACAAAGAGGCCTCATTGAACTGCAGCATTTAACCCTTCTGAGGCAGTATTCACATTAAAAAAAGCTGCTGAGTTTTTAGTTACACAAGAGGGGTTGAAGTGTGAACAGTGTTTGTTTGTTTGGTTCACCAGAGATGTGCCATACCAGCCCAGCTATCCGATATTAGCAGGTAATTGTTTACTGCTAAAGATTTAAATCCACACATCACTGTGGCCGTTACTCGTGGCTGTGAGCTGTAACACCTTGGACAATGGTGGCTCAGAGCAAGGCCTTGAGAGAAGCTGTACCAGCTTCTCAACACTAAGACTAACACATTTAAGCGAACACATTTAGTTATCACCATCTGCATTTGCCCGCCTCTTCCCACACAGTATGCATGTCCTTCTGAGCTGTCTGAGATTCCATCCATTTTGTCAGCTAAACATGAATTTATGTGCGTTTCGCAAATCTGGCTCCGTCGCATAAAGTCAAGCTACCAATGATTAGACAATACAATTGGCCTCACAAAGCCATTTAAGGAATTGAAAGTGTTATTCAGTCTCTATTGGATCAAGACGTGCAAGTTCAGTCATTGATCTAAGTTCTGCATTTTTCTCGATAACCGTTGCATCCAGATAATCAGTATCTGTTTTCATTCACATTCAAAGGTAAGGCAATACACTTGGCGACGGTTGTTGCAGGGTTTTGTCGAAGTCCCACGGTGCATGCAGCGGTGGTCACTCTCTTTCAGTACACTGTGTCACCACCGATGTGTCAAGTTTTGAGTTTTTGTCCTGTCTCCATGTTTGTTTTGTGACTTCCTGTTTATTTGTGGAATTAACCCTCCTCTCGTTTCAGGTCACTTGCCCTTCCTCATGTGTCACCAGTCTAATTGTTCTTCCCTGATTCCTGATTGTGTCACCTGTTTCCCCATTACCTCCATGTGTTCATATAGTCTGGCGTCTCCCTTTGTCCTGTGCCAGTGTGTCATGTCTCTTGTACTGCTCAACCAGCCTGTGTCAAGCCAAGCTCATAGTCAAGTTCTCCAGTCTAGGTTTGTTTTTTTGGTAGTTTCTAGAAAGAGTGATTTTTTTGTTGGCTCTGCCTTTTGTAGGCATATATCGTAGTTTAGGTTTTTGTGTTTTTCTGTTATTCCTCGAGAGAGTGATTTTTTTTTGTTGGCTCTGCCTCTTTGTAGCACATTTCGTAGTCTAGGTTTTTGATTACTCAGAGTTTAGTTAAAGTTTTTTTCACTGAATAAAAGATCAGCTGCCTCATCCCTACTTCTGCATTCAAGTCCGCTTCTTGTTTCCTCCCTGTGTCACACTGATGACCTACCAATAGCTTTCTCCATCAAAAGAAGCTAGCCACAAAGACTTCCATCTTACTGCTACAAAGACTGGCCAAGTGTGGTCACAGAGCGTTGCTCGGGCAAAGTTGCAATTCTGACGACCTGAGGTGACATATTTAGGTGATGGTTTGTTAAAGGATGGACAGCGCCTTTTGTCACCGGAGAGGGTGAAACTGCTAATTACGATGCCTCCACCCGTTGTCCTTTTCTGGGGATGGCTAATTACTTGCAAGACACCAGATTTTTGAAAATGCAACTATGGACTCTGTTTTGTGAGCCACCACAGTGCAATCAGCTCCATCCGTGCTACAATGGACTGAGGAAATGTACAAAGCCTTTCAAGATCTGAAAAAATGCTCTCACAATTCCTGACAGTCACTGGTTGTGAATTTTTGAGGTCACTTTTGGTTTGCACATTACAACAAGAGTTGCCAACGTAGAGATTTAAATATCCAAAATGTTTAAATCTAAAATGTTAGATCTAAATGTTAAATCTAAATGTTAAACCTAAATCTAAATGTTAAACCAAAATGTTAAATATAAATGTTAAACCGAAATGTAAAAATCTAAATCTAAATGTTAAAACCTAAATTAAAATCTAAATCTAAATGTTAAATGTGAAACTAAAATATTAGCTAATATGCAAATTCAAATGTCGTAACCGAAGTGCCAAAAATAAAAGCTCGAAGAGGTCAGAGTGTGTTTAATAGTGGGGAAATAACGAATACAACCATCTTATCCGGGGAAATGACTCTTGGACATGGATTATTGTGATAATAACGACCTAAAATAAACAAACACGTTTGGAGGAACTTTATTTGAAGATTACGTTGATTTCAGTGTAATTTTTATGAAGGGTGCGGGACTTGAACTGTAGTCTCTATAGGCAGCCACGAGGGGGCTCACTATGACTGATCTGTCATGTTCGCGAGTGTAGGATCTTCTACACCGGGCATCACGGATTAGCGGAATGGCTCTGTCCGGACCGCGACCACTGGCGAAATAAGTAGTGTTTTCCCCATAGCGCGGTTTTGAGCGCACATAGAAATTTACCGCGGGCGCTGCTACTATAGTCAATCCGGTAAACTCGTGCCGGTAGCCAAGGACACCCTGCAGGGAGAGCAAGGCTGAACGCAGACATGGCTTGCTCTAAAAAGAGGAAAGTAAGATACTGAAAATCGTTGTTTTAATGATGAATGGACAACTAAATATCTGTTCAGTCTCCCTGCTGGCAGCTCCAAGCCTGTTTGCTTAATTTGTTCCGAGACCGTGGCATTGATTCAAAGTGGGAACTACTTTTATTTATGATAAGAGATTGAATATGTGTCTAATATCTCGCAACTTAAGTAAAAACTTAAACAATTAGTTACTTTTAAAAAACGTGGCCATGACCTTCGCTCGGAACCTTCTACTTGTAAATGTAATAACCGGACCTTGGGGACTTTTAATTGAATACCCCTGTTCTACACCCTCCCGCATCCGCCCGCCTTACTCTACTGTTGGCCACGGTCCATTTGCGAACATGTCAGTTAATGAAACAGCATTAGTGGAGAATATCGACAGAAGCAGTTCTAGCGGGTATACAAAATCTTTCTACCGCGACGGCAACAGCGACAGCAACCGCCACAGGGCCACCACAGGCCACCTCGGTAAGTATGTTTTCCAATCACGGCATTGGATTGTTGTCAATGCTACTTAGCTAAACTAGCTAACGGTAGCCAGTAGATATTTGCTACTAGCACCAATGCACTTTATGTGTAGCACATTTCTGTAATCCAGTAAAACACACACTAGTAAGTGACGCAGTGGAGCGAACCCAAAAACCAAGGTGTGTAAGATTACGTGAAGATGTTTCTGAGCAGCAAAGCATAAATTATGTAATTTAGCATTACAGCTAGCGGAGGTCAAATGTAAATTTGCTGCTCAGTTTTTTGGGGTTTTTCATTAGATTTAGATTTAATATTTAGATTTAGCATTTAGGTTTAACATTTAGATTTTGATTTAACATTTGAATTTAAATAACTCTAAGTTGGCAAATATTGTTGTAAATGTGCAAAAAAAAAAAAGTGACTTTCAAAAATTCACACCAGTTTTTAAACATTGTTTGAAGTTAAATGTGACAAAATGTTGCTGTTTTTTTCAGCGCCAGCCGCTTACAAACGGCACCCATACGCTAGGCTAGAGCTATTCATGTTCCGGGCGGAACGCAACGCGGGGGACACAGGGCAGGAGAGAAACCACACCACCGAGACAGGTTCGTTAACACTTTGTTTGTGCCTTTTTTGGAGAATTAGCACGGCATGTTACAGAAATGTATTGTCTGATGTGTGTTTGTAGTGCATTTGAATCTGAACGGTGCAGGAGGTTGTTAAATGTGTTTTATTTTGTTTGTTTCAGCTCACGCGAGTGAGTGAAACGTGATGACGTTTCAAAACGTGATGACGTTTCAAAACGTAATGACGTTTCACTTCAAAGCGCTTTCCAAACGTTGATGTTTTGATGACGTCACATGATGACGTGTCACATGACGAAAATGCTTTGATCTTTTTGAAGCAAAACAATATATGCTTAGTTTTTTAGTCAGTACCTATAGAGAAATCAAGAGGTTACACTAGATTAGTTACATACATAGAGACACAGACAGATAGTTAGTGACATTAGATCAGTTACACTAGATATCGTTAGACACATTTAATTTTTAGAAATGGACGAAAGTGAACCAAAATGTATTAAAATTACTAGAGGAGACACTATCCGTAATAACTGGACCAGATACAAGGTACAGAATGTCCTGGGCATGGGTCTTTTGGAAAAGTGGTCGCATGCTTAAAATCAACTCAAAGAAGCAGGTAGCTGTCAAAATTGTGCTGAAACAAATGACCATGAGTGCTAAACGGGAGAAGTTCATTCATGAATTTCTTGAAAAGAAGCTTGATGTAAGTAAGAATAACCTGGTCAGGTTTATAGAGTGTTTCAAGCATCGGGGATATACTTGTCTGGCCTTTGAATTGTTGGATAAAAGTCTCTTTGAACTGATGGTTACGAGGAAATTTATGCCACTGCATTTGTCTGCTATTAGAGTCATCGCACAACAGATCTTGGTGGCTCTGAATGCCCTAAAGAGCATCGGTGTGGCTCATAGAGACATCAAACCAGACAATATAATGCTGGTCAATCATGAGTTGTTTCCCTTCAAGGTGAAAATTATTGACTTTGGACTAGCCATACCAGTTAACAGAATGGAGCCTGGCCAACTGATTCAGGCTCTTGCTTACCGGGCCCCAGAAGTTATTTTGGGTCTCCCAATGGGTGAGGGGCATCGACATGGTGGACAGTTGGCTGTGTTATGGCCTTCATGTACCTTGGCAGGCACCTCTACCCTAGAAGTTGTGAGTATGACGTGATGAGTTATATGGTGGCCTTGCTGGGTGCACCCGAAAATCAACTGCTAGACTGTGGGCTTAAGACGTGTAATTTTTTTATCAAAAACAACAATTTCCCCCGTGGTATGGAGGCTGAAAACAAAAGCCGAGTATAGCGGTGTAAAATATTTGGCGCCTCAACAATGTAAGGGAAATTCTCGCATCCCGACATCTCTTGATGACTAGTTAAAAATCCCTGAAAAAAGCGAGGGATGGGACAGAGAATGAAGACCGACGGGCCTTTATAAAGCATGCTTAAACGCATTTTCCGTATAAACTCAAGAAGAAGAATCACTCCCATTGGAGCATTAGGGCACAGATTCATCACTATGAAGCATTGGGTAGTGACACGAATAACGATTATATAAAATCAGCCCATTTGACAGTGAAAAACTGCCAGCTGGAGCAGTCATCAGTTGAATTAATACAGTTTGTGACATCCAGTGAAGCCACTGCAGACAAGAAGAATGAGAAGAATGAGACACCACAAGACTTCATAGAAGTGAAAACCCGGGAGAAGTGGTTATTAAGAATCAGAAACCTTGTCAAATCTGACAGCCCAGTCAAATCTGACTCAGATGCCACCTCCTCTGACTCAGACAACACCTCCTCTGACTCAGATGAAACCTCCTCTGACTCAGATGACACCTCCTCTGACTCAGATGACACTTCCTCTGAATCAGTCGACACCTCCTCTGACTCAGACGACACCTCCTCTGAATCAGTCGACACCTCCTCTGACTCGGATGACACCTCCTCTGAATCAGACGTCACCTCCTCTGAATCAGAACGACACACCTCCTCTGGTATGAATACCAACGAAAGATCCCCAGAAATTATTGAGGTTAAAGCAAAAGAAAGTGGTTAAAGAGGATCAGGGGATTCTTCTCAAGAATCATCACCAAGTGTATATGTTGCGGACAGAATGACACAATGAATTAGAATGGCAGTGCATTGTTTCTGTGTGGGTTTCCTCCAGGTGCTCTGGTTTCCCCACACAATCTAAAGAAAAAAAAAATAGACGTAAAAAAAATGGATAATGGATATACATTATATATATATATGAAAAATGTTACGTGTTCAATGTTCTGAAAAACAGTATGTTACCTCATTCTGTCTTTTTGTATTTGCACTATGCATATGTGCACCATAAGCCAATAAAATGAATGAATTTAAATATACTTTCTCTGTATTTATTCTACATTAATTTGATGATTGGTGATATTCATTATAAGCTTCAGAAAAATGCAATTAATTTACTGATAAATTAATCACGATTACAGAAATCTGTTCGATTAATTAGTCAATTTTTTTAATCGATTGACAGCCCTAGTGGTTGGTTGATTGAATGTTGGTTGAATGTTGGTATGCAAGTTTAACCTTCCATACAATTTATTCTTTGTTATCTGACTCTAGATGTGAAAGAAAGGAAGAAGTGGTTTTTAGATTTGTTCACATTTGATTGGTTTCAATTTAGTTACAATGCAATTACAATTTAAAAAAAGAAAAAGAATATTGTAAGATAATTTAAATATTGTAAGATAATTTAAATAAAACAAGTTAGTGCTTAGAATAGTGCATTTCTATGTAACTTTTATTGTTCATTTTTTTGTTTTTTTCACATATTAAAAAGCAAACAATGTAAATATGTACACAATATGTTTCAGGATAATGTGCAAGACTTCAGAGTGAGAACTTCAGTTAGAGATAATTCTTGCACATTCCTATTCATAAAATACTAAAATTGACTTTTAATAGTGAGAAATTTGTCTTGATGCTTTCATACTCATTTTTGACAATGGATAACATTTTGCACCTTAACACTATGTTTACTACTCACTGACTGAGTATCAAGCATTCTACATGTATCATTTGAGAGAAATTCAGCCTCAAAGTTGCTTTTTTGCATCGAAAAATGGCATTATACGTAATATTTACGCTACTGTAAAGACACAGCAATAATTTCTGAAAAAGATTTGTACACTTGATCTCAGGACCATCCTGACTATTCACTCACTCAGTGTCAAGCATATTTACTGTATCATTTTTGACAAATTCAGCCTCAAAGTTTCTTATTTTGCATTGAAAAAAAACCTCATGCTCTATATTTACGCTACTGTAAAATCTCTTTAATCCATATTTTCTGAAAAAGGTTGGTACACTTGATCTCAGTGCTATGGAATTTTCTATTCTGAGTGACACATATACTTTTAAATGGGCTATAATAAAAGCACAAACATACAGACACATGACACAAAGTTGCACAAAGTCATGTGTGAGCCTTGAGGTCCTCAGCAGTATTAGTTGTTTGTTTTTGACTGGCAACAGTAGGTGCCATCCTTTCTCAACACTGTTGTGGCCAGGGTCGAAGGACTCTGTGCTGCATGCTTAGACATAATAGACAGCTTGCCATTGACATTCCAATCTGCATAAACAGACATCTGTGTCTCCAGACTAGAATATGTTGACAATGACACCGTCCTTGGTAAGAACATTCTCTTTTACCTAATTCTGGGCGTATAGTGTTTGTGATGTTATCTTGGGGTTTAAAGACTATGGGCAGAATGTGAGACCGACTCAGGCACTTCTGATGTATGTGCTTATTTAATTTGCCTGGAATATAAAAACATCTAAGACCCACTAGTGGGGTCGGGAGGTTCAGTGTCCAGGGGACAATGTCCTGGCTGAAACCTCTGGCGTTGTTTGGAACATATGTGTCATACAAACAACCCAGGTAGATGTTTTATTGGCATTTTGATTTAAAGTGAGAAATTAAGAATGCTGACAATGTAAAACAACGTTAAAAATAAAAAAAAGAAGCTGTAACAAAAACTGATTACAGAGCAGTGTACAGTGTGTGGATCTGAAGGGGGGTGGGTTGGACCCGCGTGGCAACTACGTGGCTGGTGGTTTCTGGGGCAGTTTTGGGCTGCACTCGGCACAGAGAGACCCACCTGAGGTTTAAACTATAGAAAAGACATTTTCGGGGGAGTTTAAACATACTCCTTTGTTTAAATCAAGATCGGGGATCATCTACTCTGTGTCCTGTTGGAAACATTTTTAAATGTGTATACACTGGGGGCGAAAAAGAAGATGTTTTTCATCCTTTCACCTCAGACCAGCACTGCTGTAGTTAGAAAGGTGTGGAGACCTTTGATGCTGCTGTATTGTGGATTGAAATCTGTTTGTAACGTCTTCATTCACAAGCGAGCATAGGTAACAATCGGTCCAAAACAGTAGACAAATCTGAAAACATGCAAACAGACTCAGCAAAAGCTAAGTTGAAGACAAAATATTTTTCTGTAAAACCCTAACAACCAATGTGAAATTAGATGGTTAACCTGTCACTGATACGCAGTATGCTAAAACAAACACACACATCTGACCAGGCATCACAATTTAAGGTGAAGTTTTTCTCCACAAGTACCAACTGGAATCACCTGTAGACTGAAAGGATGGGATTTCATGTTTCCGTTCACTTTTCTTTTGTGTGAATGGATGAATGGCATGTGGCCGTATGAGGGAACATTTGAGAAAGAAAAGCTGTAAATAGCTGAGTTAAATGTTAACCCTAATGTTGGAAATCCATCCTGGGATTCCAGATGCATCTAAGAATGTATGCAAGTGCGGTTGACTATGGACCGTAAAAAGATGTGGTGTGAGAGTGAGTGACAAAAGCTGCAACTTTGAATCCAGTGATTTAACAAAAGGTAATTGATCTAAGTGTGTTAATGTCTGTTATGCTGGAACTAGAAGCTAAGTTACAAACTAGAGCTTTAAAAATGACACCAAATTAGTGTTAAGGTACCAACATTGCAGTTGGGTTGAGTTAAATTAACACTTGTGGACTCATACAGACACTTTAAAAGTGTTGAAATCAACTCTGGCAGTGTAAATTTGGATACACTGATTTTACTGAGTATGTTGATGATTTTGAGATATGTGCAAAAAAAACTACGATGTATGGATGGGCCAAGCACCAAACTAAGATTCATGCTCCCCATAATCTACTGAACATTTTAGCTAAAGTCAATGTAACACTGCTAGAACCAAAAAGTAGAAAAGCGCTCTCTGTCTGTTCACAGCTGTAAGTACAAATCTCTTTTTGCAAAGCTAACATAGCTGAGCAGGTGAGCTCATCACAAGTCACAAATTATGAAGAACTTCTCCTACTAACAGCTACAGTAGTGAATTAGAAAGTGAAAGAGAGAAATGTTCGTAAGAATGATTGACAACACAGCAGTTTGAAAACCATGGATGTCTGAATTCATGGAAAAATACCTAATCCAGTTCACTTCACAGAACTGAGTGGGTCTTGTGCTAAGATGAGTTTGTTTTCCCTGAGCAGCTGAGTGTGGGCAATGGCCTCACCCAAAATGTAGATTTTTTTGGTTAAATGTTGAAGTAAAAATGCAATAACCAAATGCGTACAAAACGTACTGACTTCTCAAAAGTAGTTTGCTGCGTCCAAGAAGTAACCTGAATTCATATCATGATTTTCAGATGTTAAAGTTAGAATAGAACAAGATGAACATGAATTTTGCTGTGTCGCTGTGTGAATTTTGCTCTGACTGATCCTGCCTACCAGCCATGGACTTCACTGCGCGTTACTGTTTTTTAGTCTCTATAAACCTGCCTCCAGCCCAAAACAGATGATGCAGTATGTGTCACAGGAAGGTGGTCAATACAATAACAGAAACAAAGGTGGACCAAAACATGGTAATTGTTAATAGGAACTGTCGTTGCTGGAACAGATCCAATAACCAAAGCTAGGAACAAATAGCAATTGCTGCTGTTATGCAGCCCACATATTATGACCATGCATAAAGAGGACATAGATGGGTGGGACCAGAGCAGCCATTTCATATTCAAGCTACAATGAATGAACTTTCTAATAATGCCACTGAAGATTCAGTAATGCACATTCAGGTTAATGGAAGTACTGTTGAAATTTTGGTAGATAGTGGAGCAAGTATCTCTACTGTAAGAACTACAGAGTATGTGTGCGCATCTACATCCAATTGTGTTACTGCAGGAGGCAGTATCTATCTATCTAAAACATACAAATAATATAGAAAAGCTTTTCAGTTTAACCACTACAGACTGTTTGTACGGTTGATTATGTCCAGGTTGACTTTCAAATATAAATATAAAATTACATTAAAACTAAAACTTCTCAATAATGTGCAACAAAGAGGCCTCATTGAACTGCAGCATTTAACCCTTCTGAGCAGTATTCACATTAAAAAAAGCTGCTGAGTTTTTAGTTACACAAGAGGGGTTGAAGTGTGAACAGTGTTTGTTTGTTGGTTCACCAGAGATGTGCCATACCAGCCCAGCTATCCGATATAGCAGGTATTGTTTACTGCTAAAGATTTAAATCCACACATCACTGTGGCCGTTACTCGTGGCTGTGAGCTGTAACACCTTGGACATGGTGGCTCAGAGCAAGGCCTTGAGAGAAGCTGTACCAGCTTCTCAACACTAAAGACTAACACATTTAAGCGAACACATTTAGTTATCACCATCTGCATTTGCCGCCTCTTTCCACACAGTATGCATGTCCTTCTGAGCTGTCTGAGATTCCATCCATTTTGTCAGCTAAACATGAATTTTATGTGCGTTTCGCAAATCTGGCTCCGTCGCATAAAGTCAAGCTACCAATGATTAGACAATACAATTTGCCTCACAAAGCCATTTAAGGAATTGAAAGTGTTATTCAGTCTCTATTGGATCAAGACGTGCAAGTTCAGTCATTGATCTAAGTTCTGCATTTTTCTCGATAACCGTTGCATCCAGATAATCAGTATCTGTTTTCATTCACATTCAAAGGTAAGCAATACACTTGGCGACGGTTGTTGCAGGGTTTTGTCGAGAGTCCCACGGTGCATGCAGCGGTGGTCACTCTCTTGCAGTACACTGTGTCACACCGGTGTGTCAAGTTTGAGTTTTTGTCCTGTCTCCATGTTTGTTTTGTGACTTCCTGTTTTATTTTGGAAATTAACCCTCCTCTCGTTTCAGGTCACTTGCCCTTCCTCATGTGTCACCAGTCTGATTGTCTTCCCTGATTCCTGATTGTGTCCACCTGTTCCCCATTACCTCCATGTGTTCATATAGTCTGCGTCTCCCTTTGTCCTGTGCCAGTGTGTCATGTCTCTTGTACTGCTCACCAGCCTGTGTCAAAGCCACGCTCATAGTCAAGTCTCCAAGTCTAGGTTTTTGTTTTTTAGTAGTTTCTAGAAAGAGTGATTTTTTTGTTGGCTCTGCCTTTTGTAGCATATATCGTAGTTTAGGTTTTTGTTTTTCTGATTTTCCTCGAGAGAGTGATTTATTTTTTTTGTTGGCTCTGCCTCTTTGTAGCACATTTCGTAGTCTAGGTTTTTGATACTCAGAGTTTAGTTAAAGTTTTTTCACTGAATAAAAGATCAGCTGCCTCATCCCTACTTCTGCATTCAAGTCCGCTTCTTGTTTCCCCTGTGTCACACTGATGACCTCCCAATAGCTTCTCCATCAAAAGAAGCTAGCCACAAAGACTCCATCTTACTGCTACAAAGACTGGCCAAGTGTGGTCACAGAGCGTTGCTGGCAAAGTTGCAATTCTGACGACCTGAGGTGACATATTTAGGTGATGGTGTTTAAAGGATGGACAGCGCCTTTTGTCACCGGAGAGGGTGAAACTGCTAATTACGATGCCTCCACCCGTTGTCTTTTCTGGGGATGGCTAATTACTGCAGACACCAGATTTTTGAAAATGCAACTATGGACTCTGTTTTGCGAGCCACCACAGTGCAATCAGCTCCATCCGTGCTACAATGGACTGAGGAAATGTACAAAGCCTTTCAAGATCTGAAAAATGCTCTCACAATTCCTGACAGTCACTGGTGTGAATTTTTGAGTCACTTTTTTGCACATTTACAACAATATTTGCCAACTTAGAGTTAGACTTAGAGATTTAAATCCAAATGTTAAATCTAAATGTTAGATCTAAATGTTAAATCTAAATGTTAAACCTAAATGTTAAATCTAAATCTAAATGTTAAACCAAAATGTTAAATATAAATGTTAAACCGAAATGTAAAATCTAAATCTAAATGTTAAACCTAAATGTTAAATATAAATATAAATGTTAAACCGAAATGTAAAATCTATATCTAAATGTTAAACCTAAATGTAAAATCTAAATCTAAATGTTAAACCTAAATGTGAAACTAAATATTTAGCTAATATGCAAATTCAAATGTCGGTAACCGGAAGTGCCAAAATAAAAGCTCGACGAGGTCAGAGTGTGTTTATAGTGGGAAATAACGAATACAACCCATCTTATCCGGGGAAATGGACTCTTGGACATGGATTATTGTGATAATAACTACCTAAAATAACAAACACGTTTGGAGGAACTTTATTTGAAGATTACTTTGAGTTTTAGTGTAATTTTTATGAAGGGTGCGGGACTTGAACTGTAGTCTCTATAGGCAGCCACGAGGGGGCTCACTATGACTGATCTGTCATGTTCGCGAGTGTAGGATCTTCTACACCGGGCATCACGGATTAGCGGACTCCGGTCCGGATCCGGACCGGGAAATGGCTCTGTCCGGACCGCGACCACTGGCGAAATAAGTAGTGTTTTCCCCATAGAGCGGTTTTGAGCGCACATAGAAATTTACCGCGGGCGCTGCTACTATGGTCAATCCGGTAAACTCGTGCCGGTAGCCAAGGACACCCTGCAGGGAGAGCAAGGCTGAACGCAGACATGGCTTGTTCTAAAAAGAGGAAAGTAGATACTGAAAATCGTTGTTTTAATGATGAATGGACAACTAAATATCTGTTCAGTCTCCCTGCTGGCAGCTCCAAGCCTGTTTGCTTAATTTGTTCCGAGACCGTGGCATTGATTCAAAGTGGGAACTACTTTTATTTATGATAAGAGATTGAATATGTGTCTAATATCTCGCAACTTAAGTAAAAACTTAAACAATTAGTTACTTTTTAAAAACGTGGCCATGACCTTCGCTCGGACCTTCTACTTGTAAATGTAATAACCGGACCTTGGGGACTTTTAATTGAATACCCCTGTTCTACACCCTCCCGCATCCGCCCGCCTTACTCTACTGTTGGCCACGGTCCATTTGCGAACATGTCAGTTAATGAAACAGCATTAGTGGAGAATATCGACAGAGCAGTTCTAGCGGGTATACAAAATCTTTCTACCGCGACGGCAACAGCGACAGCAACCGCCACAGGGCCACCACAGGCCACCTCGGTAAGTATGTTTTCCAAATCACGGCATTGGATTGTTGTCAATGCTAACTTAGCTAAACTAGCTAACGGTAGCCAGTAGATATTTGCTACTAGCACCAATGCACTTTATGTGTAGCACATTTCTGTAATCAGTAAAACACACACTAGTAGGTGACGCAGTGGAGCGAACCCAAAAACCAAGGTGTGTAAGATTACGTGAAGATGTTCTGAGCAGCAAAGCATAAATTATGTAATTTAGCATTACAGCTAGCGGAGGTCAAATGTAAATTTGCTGCTCAGTTTTTGGGGTTTTTCATTTAGATTTAGATTTAATATTTAGATTTAGCATTTAGGTTTAACATTTAGATTTTGATTTAACATTTGAATTTAAATAACTCTAAGTTGGCAAATATTGTTGTAAATGTGCAAAAAAAAAAAAGTGACTTTCAAAAATTCACACCAGTTTTTAAAACATTGTTTGAAGTTAAATGTGACAAAATGTTGCTGTTTTTTTCAGCGCCAGCCGCTTTACAAACGGCACCCATACGCTAGGCTAGAGCTATTCATGTTCCGGGCGGACGCAACGCGGGGACACAGGGCAGGAGAGAAACCACACCACCGAGACAGGTTCGTTAACACTTTGTTTGTGCCTTTTTTGGAGAATTAGCACGGCATGTTACAGAAATGTATTGTCTGATGTGTGTTTGTAGTGCATTTGAATCTGAACGGTGCAGGAGGTTGTTAAATGTGTTTTATTTTGTTTGTTTCAGCTCACGCGAGTGAGTGAAACGTGATGACGTTTCAAAACGTGATGACGTTTCACTTCAAAGCGCTTTCCAAACCGTTGATGTTTTATGACGTCACATGATGACGTGTCACATGACGAAAATGCTTTGATCTTTTTGAAGCAAAACAATATATGCTTAGTTTTTTAGTCAGTACCTATAGAGAAATCAAGAGGTTACACTAGATTAGTTACATACATAGAGACACAGACAGATAGTTAGTGACATTAGATCAGTTACACTAGATATCGTTAGACACATTTAATTTTTAGAAATGGACGAAAGTGAACCAAAATGTATTAAAATTACTAGAGGAGACACTATCCGTAATAACTGGACCAGATACAAGGTACAGAATGTCCTGGGGCATGGGTCTTTTGGAAAAGTGGTCGCATGCTTAAAATCAAACTCAAAGAAGCAGGTAGCTGTCAAAATTGTGCTGAAACAAATGACCATGAGTGCTGAACGGGAGAAGTTCATTCATGAATTTCTTGAAAAGAAGCTTGATGTAAGTAAGAATAACCTGGTCAGGTTTATAGAGTGTTTCAAGCATCGGGGATATACTTGTCTGGCCTTTGAATTGTTGGATAAAAGTCTTTTTGAACTGATGGTTACGAGGAAATTTATGCCACTGCATTTGTCTGCTATTAGAGTCATCGCACAACAGATCTTGGTGGCTCTGAATGCCCTAAAGAGCATCGGTGTGGCTCATAGAGACATCAAACCAGACAATATAATGCTGGTCAATCATGAGTTGTTTCCCTTCAAGGTGAAAGTTATTGATTTTGGACTAGCCATACCTGTTAACAGAATGGAGCCTGGCCAACTGATTCAGGCTCTTGCTTACCGGGCCCCAGAAGTTATTTTGGGTCTCCCAATGGGTGAGGGCATCGACATGTGGACAGTTGGCTGTGTTATGGCCTTCATGTACCTTGGCAGGCACCTCTACCCTAGAAGTTGTGAGTATGACGTGATGAGTTATATGGTGGCCTTGCTGGGTGCACCCGAAAATCAACTGCTAGACTGTGGGCTTAAGACGTGTAATTTTTTTATCAAAAACAACAATTTCCCCCGTGTATGGAGGCTGAAAACAAAAGCCGAATATAGCGGTGTAAAATATTTGGCGCCTCAACAATGTAAGGGAAATTCTCGCATCCCGACATCTCTTGATGACTTAGTTAAAATCCCTGAAAAAGCGAGGGATGGGACAGAGAATGAAGACCGACGGGCCTTTATAAGCATGCTTAAACGCATTTTCCGTATAAACTCAAGAAGAAGAATCACTCCCATTGGAGCATTAGGGCACAGATTCATCACTATGAAGCATTTGGGTAGTGACACGAATAACGATTATATAAAATCAGCCCATTTGACAGTGAAAAACTGCCAGCTGGAGCAGTCATCAGTTGAATTAATACAGTTTGTGACATCCAGTGAAGCCACTGCAGACAAGAAGAATGAGAAGAATGAGACACCACAAGACTTCATAGAAGTGAAAACCCGGGAGAAGTGGTTATTAAGAATCAGAAACCTTGTCAAATCTGACAGCCCAGTCAAATCTGACTCAGATGACACCTCCTCTGACTCAGACAACACCTCCTCTGACTCAGATGAAACCTCCTCTGACTCAGATGACACTTCCTCTGAATCAGACGAAACCTCCTCTGACTCAGATGACACTTCCTCTGAATCAGTCGACACCTCCTCTGACTCAGACGACACCTCCTCTGACTCAGACGACACTTCCTCTGAATCAGTCGACACCTCCTCTGACTCGGATGACACCTCCTCTGAATCAGACGTCACCTCCTCTGAATCAGACGACACCTCCTCTGGTATGAATACCAACGAAAGATCCCCAGAAATTATTGAGGTTAAAAGCAAAAGAAAGTGGTTAAAGAGGATCAGGGGATTCTTCTCAAGAATCATCACCAAGTGTATATGTTGCGGACAGAATGACACAATGAATTAGAATGGCAGTGCATTGTTTCTGTGTGGGTTTCCTCCAGGTGCTCTGGTTTCCCCACACAATCTAAAGAAAAAAAAAATAGACGTAAAAAAAATGGATAATGGATATACGTTATCCATTTATATATATATATATATATATATATATATATATATATATATATATATATATATATATATGAGATGTGATATATAATTTGAGAGACAGTGTTGAAATAAACTTGATTAAATGTTGGTATGCTGATTTTGGTTGATTGAATGTTGGTATGCAAGTTTAACCTTCCATACAATTTATTCTTTTTTATCTGACTCTAGATGTGAAAGAAAGGAAGAAGTGGTTTTTAGATTTGTTCACATTTGATTGGTTTCAATTTAGTTATAATGCAATTACAATTTTAAAAAAGAAAAAGAATATTGTAAGATAATTTAAATAAAACAAGTTAGAATATTATATAATATAATATTAATATATATATATTATAACAAATTTAATTCTCTTCTCTGTAACCTAATTTCTCCTGTCACTCTCCTCTGCCCTCTTATCTTCTCTTGGTTCAAGTTGTAATTCATGTAAATAGTTTCAGTAGCCTTTGATCTGTTTTATATGTTCTCTGTAATTTTGTTTGTTCAAATGTATGTCACCATACCATCCAGCCCCATTTCAGTTTATCGTGGGGACACGCGTACATTCGGAACCTCGCGTGATCTCACGTGAATTTGGCTAGTTCGTTACACTGCCTTTACGCTGCCAATACGCGCCGGGCAGAGGACGGAGCAAAACCGTTGCACAGCCGTTCCGTGGCGCTTACGTCCCCCGTGTGAGTCCTGTGTTAGAGTCATCGCACAACAGATCTTGGTGGCTCTGAATGCCCTAAAGAGCATCGGTGTGGCACATAGAGACGTAAAACCAGACAATGTAATGCTGGTCAATCATGAGTTGTTTCCCTTCAAGGTGAAAATTAATGATTTTGGGCTAGCCTTACCAGTTAACATAATGGAGCCTGGCCAACTGATTCAGGCTCTTGCTTACCGGGGCCCAGAGGTTATTTTGGGACTCCCAATGGGTGAGGGCATCGATATGTGGACAGTTGGCTGTGTTATGGCCTTCATGTACCTTGGCAGGCACCTCTACCCAACCAGTTGAGTATAAAGTGATGAGCTATATGGTGGACTTGCTGGGTGCACCCGAAAATCCCCTGCTAGACAGTGGGAATCGGACATCCAAGTTTTTTATCAAGGACAACAATTTCCCCAGTGCATGGAGGCTGAAAACAAAAGCTGAATATGGAGGTGCAAGATATTTGATGACTCAACAATGTAGGGGAAATTCTCACATCCCGACATTGATGACCTAGTTAAACCCCCTGAAAAAGCGAGGGATGGGACAGAGAATGAAGACCGACGGGCCTTTGTAAGCATGCTTAAACGCATTTTCCGTATAAACTCAATAAGAAGAATCACTCCTATTGCAGCATTAGGGCACCGATTCATCACTATGAAACATTTGGGTAGTGACACTAATGACAATGATTAGTTGATCAGTTGAATTAATACCGTTTGTGACATCCAGTGAAGCCACTGCAGACAAAAATAAGAAACCACCTTTCGCTGTTAATTACAATTTGGATAGGATTAAGACTACCACTGATGAGACACCACAAGACTTCATAGAAGTGAAAACCCGGGAGAAATGATTATTAAGAATCAGAAACCATGTATCCCGCACAAACACAACAGCCCAGTCACATCTGACTCAGATGCCATGTGTCTGTGTGGGTTTCTGCTGGTTTCCCCACACAATTTAAAGAAAAAACAGACATAAAAAGTGTGTGTGTATGTATGTATGTATGTATGTATGTATATATGTGTGTGTATATATATATGAGATATGATATATAATATGATATATACAGTGTTGAAATAAGCTTGAATGAATTAAAAATGTTGGTATGCTGATTTTACTGTGATGTAATGTAAACTGGGGTGTCATGGGGTCATAGTGTGATACATTTTATTATTTTATTTTTTGTTGCCCCTCCAAAATGAAATATAAATTGAAGAAAATAAACCTGTGATGACCAAGTTTAATGTCAAACCAAAGCAAAATGAAAATAAATAAAATAAAATACGTTCAGCTGATAATTTGGACTAAATCTCATTTTATTTTTCTGTGCAAAGTCAAAAATTGAAATTTTGTGTGGTACGGGCGCGTATGTGCTGCAGTCGCCGCAGCGATATGCTCCCAGTCCGGATCAGAAGTGTCCCGCGTTGGGCAGGCGGATGTTCTATTTTTGCCGGACGCCGCAAGCAACCTGAGTCAACCAAGCAGCTCGAGCTGGCGGAAGTCAAACACAGAAACACCGTCATGACCGGTGGCACCAGATCAGCAGTCAATCAATCAAAGAGTCTCAACATGAACGAGAGACTAATTGTTGAAGTGGAACAACACACAATAATTATGACACAACAGATCCTTTTTTACAATCTCTCCCACATCAGAGAAGCAAAGTTAGATGTTTGTTGGTGTTGTTTGTTTTATACACAGTTTATCGTGGGGACACGCGTACGTTCAGGAACCTCGCGTGATCTCACGTGAATTTGGCTGGTTCGCTACACTGCCGTTACGCTGCAAATACGCGCCGGGCAGAGGACGGAGCAAAACCGTGGCTTACATCCCCGGTGTGAGTCCCGTGTTAGAGTCATCGCACAACAGATCTTGGTGGCTCTGGATGCCCTAAAGAGCATCTGTGTGGCACATAGAGACATAAAACCAGACAATGTAATGCTGGTCAATCATGAGTTGTTTCCCTTCAAGGTGAAAATTAATGGTTTTGGGCTAGCCTTACCAGTTAACATAATGGAGCCTGGCCAACTGATTCAGGCTCTTGCTTACAGGGGCCCAGAGGTTATTTTGGGACTCCCAATGGATGAGGGCATCTATATGTGGACAGTTGGCTGTGTTATGGCCTTCATGTACCTTGGCAGGCACCTCTACCCAACCAGTTGAGTATGAAATGATGAGCTATATGGTGGACTTGCTGGGTGCACCCGAAAATCAACTGCTAGACAGTGGGATTCGGACATCCAAGTTTTTTTTTTATCAAGGACAACAATTTCCCCAGTGCATGGAGGCTGAAAACAAAAGCTGTATATGGAGGTGCAAGATATTTGATGACTCAACAATGTAGGGGAAATTCTCACATCCCGACATTGATGACCTAGTTAAAACCCCTGAAAAAGCGAGGGATGGGACAGAGAATGAAGACCGACGGGCCTTTGTAAGCATGCTTAAACGCATTTTCCGTATAAACTCAATAAGAAGAATCACTCCTATTGCAGCATTAGGGCACCGATTCATCACTATGAAGCATTTGGGTAGTGACACTAATGACAATGATTAGTTGATCAGTTGAATTAATACCGTTTGTGACATCCAGTGAAGCCACTGCAGACAAAAATAAGAAACCACCTTTCGCTGTTAATTACAATTTGGATAGGATTAAGACTACCACTGATGAGACACCACAAGACTTCATAGAAGTGAAAACCTGGGAGAAATGATTATTAAGAATCAGAAACCATGTATCCCGCACAAACACAACAGCCCAGTCACATCTGACTCAGATGCCATGTCTCTGTGTGGGTTTCTGCTGGTTTCCCCACACAATTTAAAGAAAAAACAGACATAAAAAATGTGTGTGTGTGTGTATATATATACACATATATATGTATATTTATATGAGATATGATATATAATATGATATATACAGTGTTGAAATAAGCTTGAATGAATTAAAAATGTTGGTACGCCTTTCTAGAATCAAGTAATAAATGGTAATAATAAAATATTGAACCAACTTGACATAACGAAACTTTGTATAAAGCCTTCTGTGAGAGGGCCACAGCTGCACTACGTTGCACAGTTCTGTGCTAAATACGACAATAATACCTTGAACTTTTAGTTGCTGCAGTTAAGAAAGTAACACGGGACTCACACCGGGCGCGTAACGGCAGCGCCACGGTTCAGCTCCGTCCTCTGCCCAGTGTCAACTCACACCGGGCGCGAATGGCAGCGTTACGGCTGCGTAGCGAACTAGCCGTATTCACGTGAGATCACGCGAGAATCCCGAACATGCGCGAGTCCCCGCGATAAATTGTGTATAAAAGAAACAACAACAAACAGCTAACTTTGCTTCTCCGACGTGGGAGAGATTATAAAAAGGATCTGTTGTGACTTAAATTATTGTGTGTTGTTCCACTTCAACAATTAGTCTCTCGTTGTTCATGTTGAGACTCTTTGATTGACTGACAGGTGACCTGGTGCCACCGGTCATAACGTAATGTGGACGTGAAGCTGTGACAGGCGACATGAACTGCATTTTGTGTTTTATTTTGAAAGGGGGCGGAAGTGTATTATGCTGATTCTGTGTTGGATTTCCTGTCTGGCGCTACCTGCTCTGTTGAAATTGACGCGGTTTAGCAACGGCTCGCATCAAAAATAGAAGTGCTACGTAAAGATAGCGCTGCGGAGAGACGCTGCTGAGACGTTCCGCAGCGCGCCCGGTGTGAGTGGTCTCATTGATTATAATGGCAGCGATCAGCAACGGCTGACGCGACGCAGCCGTAGCGCACCGCTGACGTCCCCAGTGTGAGTTGGGCTTAAGTCGGTACGGTCCGGTACTGCATACCACTTAAAGATCCTGTCGCGGTACGCAGTACCAGGAATATGGGAGCGGCTGCCTGCTATAAAGCTCTCATTCGGAACCAGTCATGGACGCGCTCTGGGTCAGAAAATAGATCCACTCGCAATATGCAGTCTTGAAAAGTACTATGTCTGTTTAAAAATTCATTTTAACTCATTCTCAACTGTTTCTGAACTGTCCGTGCTGTGTTTTACTCCATGCTGGACGGAGCTTTGGATAGAAACAAATACACATTGTGAGCACAAGTAAATATACTATCCGCACAAGAAAATAACCTGTACAAGTCTGACTTTGGATGGATTATATGAAATATCATCTTTTAAGACTCCAGAGCTAATCAGTTAATCCTGGTGAGGTGCAGTCAAGAATCAAGTAATAAATGGTAATAATAAAATATTGAACCAACTTGACGTAACGAAACTTTGTATAAAGTCTTCTGTGAGAGGGCCACAGCTGCACTACGTTGCACAGTTCTGTGCTAAATATGACAATAATACCTTGAACTTTTAGTTGCTGCAGTTAAGAAAGTAAGCCGGTACGGTCCGGTACTGCATACCACTTAAAGATCCTGTCGCGGTACGCAGTACCAGGAATATGGGAGCGGCTGCCTGCTATAAAGCTCTCATTCGGAACCAGTCATGGATCCACTCGCAATATGCAGTCTTGAAAAGTACTATGTCTGTTTAAAAATTCATTTAAACTCATTCTCTACTGTTTCTGAACTGTCCGTGCTGTGTTTTACTCCATGCTGGACGGAGCTTTGGATAGAAACAAATACACATTGTGAGCACAAGTAAATATACTATTTGTTATCCGCACAAGAAAATAACCTGTACAAGTCTGACTTTGGATGGATTATATGAAATATCATCTTTTAAGACTCCAGAGCTAATCAGTTAATCCTGGTGAGGTGCAGTCATGGTCAGATAATAATAATAATAATAATAATAATGTTATTTATATAGCACTAGTTTATAAAGTGATTTGACAGACAAACAGAGAACAAAGATGTGACAATATAAATAAATTAAAAATATATAACAATGAACACAGATTGTATTTAAAATAATAGCCAGACAGCCAGAAAGGATCCACCCGCGTACCCCAGGCGGCAGGCTGGTTCATAATGGGTCAGTATGTCTGTTATGTAGCAAGGAGCCAGAACCTGGTGTGCTTTACAGGGGAGCTCTTACCTAACTTTACAAAAAACTTTAAGCGCACTTCCTGCAGATATGCTGTAAAAAAAACCATTCATTACCGTATCTGAAATACCCTGGAGCAAGTTTGAACTTAACACATTACTTCAATAGCAATCAAGCTCCATAAATATGAATACAGCAGCCTTATGAGTGTTAATGCTGAAGCTATTGCAGTTCAAGGTGACAGGATAGCGCTGAGCAGATGCTCTCCCTGTAGCCTATTATCAAGTCAGTCTTCATCTACAGATACAAACATTACGTGTGTGTAATAATGAATTTGATTAAAATTAGCCTCTTCAGTGTGGAAAAATCTCTCCTTGCACCTCTCTCTGCTCCTCTGGAGAAACAGAAAGTAATGGCAAGCTGCTAATTAATGCAGCTAAATAATGTTCTGTTAACGTTAGCCTTTCTTTGCTATCCTATTACTTTTTCAGTAGTTGGGGAAACAATATAGGACTTTTTGCTACACCTTAGAAGCTGTAGTATTTATTAACTGACAAACTACATTTTCTGTTAACTTATTGCTAATCTTTCCCTCTGTACTGTTGCTGCTCTGTTCGCTTTTACTGCTTCATCACCTTCTCTGCCCGCTCACTTGTTGCACACTGCCCTAAGGAGTGATGCGACTGTACATTATGCTAAGGTTAACGTTACGCTACCTACACTCCTCGCTAATCTAACGCGTAAACAGTGTATAAGCTTTACAGGATTTGAGGTGCTAGTTGACAGCTCAAAACAAGTTCAAAATAACATTGTGTGTTGTTGTGCTACATTCTTTATATATATTATTTTTTTACTTACTCTTATCTATTTATTTTTTCTTTTTATTTTATTACACAAGCTATCGCTCCACAATCATTACTAAGTCGCTTAAAGGTAAAGTATGTAAGATTGTAAAATATTCCATTAAATACATTTCAATAGGTATTTGTTAATTATTATCATTAGGCCCTGAGATGGGTCAATCATTGGCAGCAACAATGATTTTGATGCTTTTGATGTTTTTTGCAGTGGCAGATTGAAGTTAATACTCTTAGCCTATATTGATATATGATTTCTACTAGACCTTTTCCTACAACAAGTAGTCCCCCCCCCCCACTAAATGCGTATTACTCTGTTGTGTTCTAAAAATACCTAAAAAGATCAATTTGAACCAGAAAAAACATTTATTTTAGAAATATGAACACTGAACATGAGATATTGTTTAGACCACACTATCTTCCCATTTTTGGAAGTCCATCCCGCCACTGCTTCTTCCATTTCCCCGCTCTCATCTTCAGATGAAGATGAGCTGGACTCCAGCTGATCTGTCCCTACCTCTGGAGATCCCCACTGAAAAAAGTGAAACAAAGGTGTTGTTCTTTTAATGTGTTTTTTTTCATTCCACTGAATAAAAAATAATACTTTGCTCAATTAAACTAAACTTTTTAATTTATATTCATGGTTTAATCGATTTTTTTTTTTTAACTTTACTATAATGTAAACTGACAGCGAGGCACCAAACTGATTTTTTTTATTTTAATCAAAGCATTTTTATTAGATTGAGATTGAGATTGATCCACAAAGGGCCGGTGTGGCTGCAGGTTTTTGTTCCAACCAACCAAGAGCACACAGTTTGACCAATCAACTCTCTGAAGACTGAGATCAGTTGATTAAATGAGTCAAGTCTGGTGTGCTGCTGCTTGGTTGGAAAGAAAACCTGCAGCCACACCGGCCCTTTGTGGAACACTTTGCCCATGCCTGGCCTAGACACTGGTGGTGGTAGGGATGATGCCTCCTGACAGTGAAACCTCTGGTTGAAGATGGAGATGGTCTATAGTTTGATTGAGGGGGTGAAGGGGTGGAGGTGGGTCGAGAAATTTTCTGTGCTGGATGAAGGTAGAGAGAGAGAACATCACAACACATGACATCTAAAGACTGATTTGAAGGAAAACGGTGAAGGTGGAGAACTGTGATTAGATATAAGTGGAGCCAGAGGAGTCGGATTTTGTTCTAAATTAACCATTTAATTAATCTTAATTAAAAATATAACGACAGTTCCAGCCAATTTAATTGAAGAATCTAAATCCACTGTTATACACTGGAAACAATTATTCAAACTACTCAACTATTACACTTAAACATGCATTTTCAACATTTCAACTGCCTTGAGTACTTAAATTCATCACCATGCATCTCTTAGCTTACAAGTTATACTTTTCAGCTGTTGCATCAGCCTTATCAGCATTGCTTCAGCAGTTTCTTCAGTGGATTCAGCATTGCTTCAACAATGGTATTCAGCATTGACATGCATTGTCTTCAAGAAATGCTCTAATTGTTCTCATTTGTTGTTTTTTTGTGTGTGCAGGATATGCAGGAAAATGAAGCAGCCATGGCAATCGTCAGTGGAAACGAGGACATTAAAATCGTCATTGACGGAACAGAGGTCCTCAGTAAGGTGCCCACAATACCAACGGCCGTTGCTCTGTTCTTTGGGCTCACCTACGCTCTCAACATAAAATATCCCAAAAATCTGCAGTACACCCTTGAGTTTGTGCAAAAAGTCCTGATGGAGCTTGGTGGAAAAAAGATGTCCCCAAAAATTCATAGGCTGAGTACCCAAGTTTACAACCAAGAGTAGGCACAGTTGAGTTCCACTGTCTGGCCTGGTTTAACAGCATTTCTATAACCAAGACTTTGTACCCTTTTATCTGGGGTTGGTGTTTCAAACTTACACTTGCATAACTGCATTTCTGCTGCAGTATTGACAAAAAAATCTGCCTAAGTTTTCACAGGCACAAGTGGGCATTGTGCTGAAAACCTGGAGAGCACTGATTTGTTTATTGCAAAAAAAAAAAAAAAAATTTAGACCAAGAGAGGGTCAGGAGCTACCTCACACGTTTGCAGGTTATGGAACTGAGGACGTTCACTTTTTTTGCTATTTAATAATTCCTCTCTGACTGTATTACATTCCGTTTTCAAATAGTCACTGTTCAGTAAGATATAAAATTGTGCCCAAATGCTGTTTGTTCACTTAAAAATGCATGTCTTGATTACCGTTTGTTTTGAAGCACTGTTCTATGTTACTACAATATGGAGAAAAAATGTTACTGTTTTTTTACTGGTTGCTGATGTATTTCAGGGGAAATTGTTATCATTCAGAAGCACTGTTAGGACTATGGTAATGCATTTTGTGAAATGTATAGTGATTTGAAAATTCAGTTGCTGTTTGTAAAACAAAAAATGGACCGTTAAGGGTCTATGTTGGAAAAAAAAATGTTCAACAATAAATGTGTTGAAAAAGAATGGCTTGAGTGTAAATCAAAAGGTATTAATTATTTTAATTATTATTTTTTTTAATTCAGGTCTATAAACAAATTAGGATGACTTTTTATTTTTATTTGAGACAACTTTAAAAAAATTGTTTGCTCCCATATGCAAAAGTTGTTTAAATGAATTTAAAATATTCAGGTTTGACGAAATAGATTTTTTTACATTAAGTAATAAATCCAATGTATTTATTTTAATTTAGGAGAATCTGAAATAATTGCTTTGGTTCAACCTTCAGAAATTGGTTTACATGAAGTTAAATATTTTAGGTCAAATCAAATGAAATATTTATGTTGTATAACAGCACAATATTAGTTGTGATCGATTACCTCAATTTTTTAAATTTGAGCCACCCTCGGAAGATGGTGACATGGTTGGAATATGGTTAACAGATACAGATTTTTAAAAATGTCTTTGTTTTTATTGAATTAGTTTATTGCGCAGAGAGTGACCTTCAAAGAGAAAATACTTCCAAATACTTTGGAAGTTGGACACACACACACACCATTATCCAACATCAATAGCACACGGGTTCCTATTTTATCATTAAAGGAGGCTCAGACAAGCATTAAAGAGTTTAATAACATTAAACAAAAAAATAAATGATGTATACTTACTTTTTCAAATTCAATAAATACAAAAATTAAATGATGATTTTCAGCCTCCCGACCAGATCCATGCCAACCAGCTCAAAAGGATGTGTTACCTAAAAGACAAATACCGGTAGTTTTTACTGTACTACTGTTTACACAAAAGAGTAAGGGAAAATGCAATTAGAGATATGTTGTGCTTTTCACTGTCAGATATTACAGCACAAGGCAGGTGTAGCAAAAATACTTTTACAGAAAGCTAAGCCAGATGACAGATGAGGATAATCTGATAGGGCAAAGAAATAAGACACAGAGGGAAGCAAGAGGGGCAAACACTGATCACGGGAGGGAAACGGGGCACAGAGTCAAAATGAAAAAAGAAACAAACATACAGGCACAAGTTGAATTTGGAAAATAACAGTGATTTTACAATGATTGGTGTATTCCACACTGTGCCACCTGAATGAAAGGTTGTCTTAACAGTTTGTGTTAACTGTAGGTTGTGTAAAGGCAGTGTAACTCTTCACTTGTCTAACATCCCACAAGCAAGCAGTCTCTTTTCAGCACTACACCGGCAGTTTGCACAGGGTATTTTATTTTGAAAATCCACTGGCTTGTCTTTGCAAAACTTGGCCCTGCTCACAAGAGTGGATTTTTTGGGGGGGTGTTTTTTGTGAGTAAGGGGGCGGCCAGGGGCCATACCAATCACCACTGTATCCCAGAGAGGTGCATACCTGCCACCTGTTGTACGACAGTGTCTATCATGATTTTACATTATTTCTTATATTCTGCCCATCAGTCTTGTGTCTCTTAAAAAGAGTGTCCCTGGCCATCTTTGCCTCAACTCGTCTTTTGTTCTGTAGACCTGTAGTTATCATTGCCTTTCTTTCTGTATATCCTGCATGAACTGTATGTTTTTCCCCTGACTGGCGAAACTTGAAATAGTAAACAACAGCTTATATATTAAAGGAGTAGTTTATATTTGCTGTCATTTCTCTCACCCTCTTTAATGCTAAGAGCATTGCAATTTTGTCAGCAGCATACAACCTCAAATAATTACTGATCACAAAAGACGAGGATGTAATAGAAAAAGTAAGAACTACATTAGTGTAACGGTTACACTAATGTAGTTCTTACTTTTTCTAAGAACTGTACACTGTAACCCGTACCAGGTCACTAGAGTGTAATCCCCTACTTCGCAAGAGGGTGGCGCATGAATGAAATGAAATGAATGAATGAATGCCGGGAAATTTTCTAGAAAATTACTCGTCCTTTCTTCCGGTGGAGAAGTTGCCCGAAGTATCACTGGTATGGACGGCTATGGAAATATCCTGTGAAAAATATAAATTTATAAAGTCTCGTACCAAATATTGAATGTATTGTGTTTATTAGGTTGAAAGCTGAGAGACAGAGTCGAGCTGCATGACTCTGCGAGCTCCTCAAGATAAACTCCGGTAAGGATGCTAACTGTGCAAACTCCATTATGTCGTAAAATACCGTTTTTAAAAGCAGTCGGAGTTGTGACCTTAATTCTTGCTGTTTGATATCATATAGACCCAGTTTCAGATTGTTTTATGTTGTTCAAGATGTTATAAAACATCGCTAACTGCGCTAGCCACGTGCTAATCGCTAGTATTTGAATGTGGACCACCATTAGAGGTTAGTTGATTGAGGGAGTATTTTATCTCTTGTTTGTAAGATAAAGGTGATTTAGTTCATTTAACTGCTCATATACACGTTTCATATGAATATGAGAAACAGAAGTTCATCTTAAATGTTAAAAGAATAAATATATTAAATGTTTGGTTAAAAAGTGATGTTTAAGAATGTTATTAAGACGCATAAATAGATTTAAAAGAGTTAAAAACATAAATATCTGGTTTCAGAAATCTCATTTTATTTCTATGCTGTAAATGAGTGTGATGTGACCTATTCATTGACATAATGATTAGGGTATTTACATCCTTTACATTTGGGTATAATTGAATTGATATTCCAATGAAGATAAGTTGATCAGATTGAAACAGAAGTGAGATAGTAGTAGCTAATGCATTCTGTACTGTGTGATAGAGAGAGAGAGATCATCTGAACCTGACCCTGGAGGTCAATGGCGAGCCAACCGAAGACGTGAGCGTGACCAGACCGAGAGCCTGGTGTGGCCAGCCGTGGCATCTTTGGAACCATCATCATCCTACTTCTTCATTTAAGATACAGAAAAGATCACACGTAAACCTACGTAGTGAAGAGAACATACTGATTACAAGAGACACACACACATCAAACATGATACATCAGAGACGAATGAGGGTCAGCAATTTTGCCAGTCGCCATCACCGCCAACGTTGCCGGTTTTGGGTCCAACCCAGGAGGACTGCTGTCTGGTGGGATCATTTTGAAAATGAAGTGGTTGTCCCGGAGGAGGGGCGTGAAAATTTTAGGATGTCGCGGTCATCACTGTTGGTACTCTCCAACTTGCTGCATCCTTACATCGAGGGCGAGATGACCGTCAGGCGTATTTATGCGGGTTGATGTAAAGGAAAACTTGAAAATGATGCTGTGTGCACAATGTTATTTTGGAAAACGGAAGGAAATATTAGTTTCTCAACATATCCGGCTCGTGTAAACGTGAGCACAGACCCTAAAAGACAACCAAAGGGGCTATGGCATTAACCCTCCTATTCTCCTTGGGGACAATTTGACCTCTTTCAGTGTTTCTCATTCAGAAAATAATAGTTACCTTTGTTTTTTTTGCTTCATATTTCATGACTTTTCCTAATTTGATGGGGACAACATTTTCATGATGATATTTTTCTAATGTGCTGAACACATACTACAGGCAATGGTGTTCCTCTGGGGTCAATTTGACCCCAAGCTGTTTCAGCTGTGTAAAACGTGTCTGTCTCTGTGTGTGACCTAATAACGCCACACCTGCAGGTGATACTTTTGAGTTGATACATGAAAGGGGGTAAAGAAAACAACTATTCCAACAATGGACATGAAGGTCTGTGTGTGTGACCATCTGAACTCACACTGGGGATTGTGTTGAGGTGGACCCTGATTTTGAGTGTTGAGCCTCCTGTTGTCTCTCCACAACCAGCAGACATGGTCACCTCCAAAAATGGAAAGATAACATGGTCCCTTTCCCCACATCAACAGCAGGGTAGACTTAGTGCTATTAATGTTATCAAAATTGTTCCCCCAACAATTGGCCCCACCAGATTTGCAATCAGCCACACTGAAGACATCAAATCATTATTTGAACTCTTCATAACACCATCAATTGAAAAAAATTGTGCTTGGGATGACAGTTGTTTTTTTTGTATTGTTTTTTTTTTTTTTTTTTTAATAGTCGATGAGTGCCGTCAAGTGCATTCTAAAGGTTAAGTTCAGGGGTCAGCAACCTGTGGCTCGTGAGCCAGATGTGGCTGTTTTGATGACTTCATCTGGTTCACAGACAGATGAAAGTAAGCCGGTGCTGTCTGGTACTGCGTACCACTGAACATTCAGTGGCAGTATGCAGTACCATCAAGATGGGAGAGCGGCTGCCTGCTATAAAGCCCTCATTCAGAACACGGATGCACTCTGGGTCAGAAAATAGATCCGCTAGCAATATGCAAGTATTTTATTTATTATTGTTTAGTTTCAGTATGATAACATTATTAAAAAGAATACATTCAGAGACTTATTATACTCCTTATTATATGGCTCTCATGGAAATACACTTTAAAATATGGCTTCCATGGCTCTCAGCCAAAAAGGTTCCTGAACCCTGGTCTAGTTGCTTGGTCTGAAGTTCTTGTTTTTATCATTTCTTTTGGTCAGTTGGAATCTAGAACATATAGAATGTGTGGTGATCAGATTTATTTGTTTGTTTATTTGTTTTTGTTTGTTTGTTTAATTCTCTATACTTCAAATCACTTTGATGTTTATACTTCAAATCACTTTGATGTTTATGCTTCAAATCACTTTGATGTGTATGCTTCAAATCACTTTGATGGTCGCACTTCAAAGCACTTTGATGTTTATACTTCAAATCACTTTGATGTTCATACTTCAAAGCCCTTTGATGTTCATACTTCAAAGCCCTTTGATGTTCATACTTCAAAGCCCTTTGATGTTTATACTTCAAATCACTTTGATGTTCATACTCCAAAGCACTGTGATGTTCAACGTATATATTTAGGCAAAGGCAAAACGTTGTATATGGTCATTTGCTTAATTTATTCATTCATTCAATTTATCAGTACCTAATGAGAAATTGAGGCGTTACTGCCAGTTACACAGTACAATTACATGTCATTTTTAGAAATGGACTCAAAAGAATCTCCACGAGGACTAGATGATGTTATCATCATAAAAGGAGAAATTCTCTCTGGTAAATCCAGTAAATACCAGTCAGAGAAGGTGTTGGGGTATGGGGTTTATGGAAAAGTGGTCTTGTGTGCAAAAATAAACACAGATGAGAAGGTAGCTGTAAAGGTTGTGCAAAAAAAACTGGCCAATTATGCTAAAAATGAGAATTCAATTCATCAAATTCTTGAAAAGAAGCTTGATGTAAGTAAGAATAACCTGGTCAAGTTTATAGAGTGTTTCAAGCATCGGGGATATACTTGTCTGGCCTTTGAATTGTTGGATAAAAGTCTTTTTGATCTGATGGTTACGAGGAAATTTATGCCACTGCATTTGTCTGCTATTAGAGTGATCACACAACAGATCTTGGTGGCTCTGGATGCCCTAAAGAGCATCGGTGTGGCTCATAGAGACATAAAACCAGACAATATAATGCTGGTCAATCATGAGTTGTTTCCCTTCAAGGTGAAAATTATTGATTTTGGACTAGCCATACCTGCTAAGAGAATGGAGCCTGGCCAACTGATTCAGGCTTTTGCTTACAGGGCCCCAGAGGTTATTTTGGGTCTCCCAATGGATGAGGGCATCGATATGTGGACAGTTGGCTGTGTTATGGCCTTCATGTACCTTGGCAGGCACCTCTACCCAACCAATTGTGAGTATGAAGTGATGAGCTATATGGTGGACTTGCTGGGTGCACCCGAAAATCAACTGCTAGACAGTGGGATTCGGACATCCAAGTTTTTTATCAAGGACAACAATTTCCCCAGTGCATGGAGGCTGAAAACAAAAGCTGAATATGGAGGTGCAAGATATTTGATGACTCAGCAATGTAGGAGAAACTCTCGCATCCTGACATCTCTTGATGACATAGTTAAAACCCCTGAAAAAGCAAGGGATGGGACAGAGAATGAAGACCGACAGGCCTTTGTAAGCATGCTTAAATGCATTTTCCATATGAACTCAAGAAGAAGAATCACTCCCATTGGAGCATTAGGACACAGATTCATCACTTTGAAGCATTTCGGTAGTGACACTAATGACGATTATGTAAAATCAGCCCATTTGACAGTGAAAAACTGCCAGCTGGAGCAGTCATCAGTTGAAGTAATACCGTTTGTGACATTCAGTGAAGTGGTACGTGGTTATGATAATGGACTAACAGTGAAAGGTAACATAACCACTGCAGACAATAAGAAACCACCTTCTCCACCACAAGACTTCATTGAAGTGAAAACCAGGAAGAAATGGTTTAAAAAAATCAAAAAATTCTTCTCCTGTACTGACTGCAGACCAGTGACAGCCGACTCAGACTCAGGCGCACACCAATGAGAAACCACCTGCACCAGTTGATCATAATTCAGATGTAACCACTGCTAACAAATCAAACAAAAGCAGACATTGTGGAAATAAAAAGCTGGAAGAAGTGGTTGAAGAGGATCAGAGGCTTCTTCACAAGGATAATCAAGGGTGTAGGTTGCTGCAGTGAGGACTAGTTATCGACCTTCTGATGAGCAATTAGCACTTTGGCAGGCTGTGTCCTTAGAATATGAATGGTGAATGTGATTAACTGATATGACTGAACTGATCCCTCAGTGGTCAGAAGACTAGAAATGTTCTTTTTCAGTGTGGGTTTCCTCCAGGTGCTCTGGTTACCCCACACAATCTAAAGACATGGAATAAACTTCTTAACATCAATAAATGTAAAACATAAATGAAAATGTTTATCTGTACAGTTTGTAATAGTATAAATAGACAACCATGAAACTTGCAACCTACAGTTTGTTTTGTCTCTTTGTATTCTTGCATGTTTGGGGAGGGGTTAGGTAAGGCAGCTAATGGTTGTTTGATAACCTGTATTTTCTATGAAAAATGTTATAAATTAAAAGGAAAAAACAAAACAATATATTGTTTAGAATGTGTGTGTGTGTGTATCACAATTTACAAAGACAAAGGGACCTGGTATCTTATGGTAAATTCAGTTTCTTTGTTTCAACCTTCCCCTTCTTAACATTACACTAATTTTAGTATAAGAAAAGTGCGTCTTTTTTTCCCCCATTTGTGGTGCCCTCTGGATGGACCATGTCCTTAGCATTTGCCTGTACTGCCTATGCCACGGGCCGGCTCTGAGTATCTGAGCCATGCAGTAAATGTCTTGCATATTGTTTCTTTAGAGGTGCAGTATGTGAGATTTGGGGACTTTATTTTCAGAATAAGGCAAACATGGAATATAATATTCAGAACTATGTTTTCATGTATGTATCATGCCATTAAAATAAGAATCTTTTTGTTTTTGTTAGTTAAAACGTTGTGGAGGCTGCCATATTGAAACAGTAGCCCAGAACAGAAAACGTGTTGTTTAATTTAAGTGTTGTTGTCCACTAGATGCAATTAAATTCTACACACTAGACCTTTAAACTAAGGTGCTTCCAATAAGCCACTGTTCCATTGTTTTTCATGTCATTTGTTCAGGTTTGGGGGAGTGTTTTACCATGATTAGTTCAAGTCTTGTCATGGAGAATAAAAACATAAATAAAAGAATAAAAACATGCTGACACACAAACTCAAACACACCAATAATTTCAGTTTCCAGCTAAAAGTGTTGTTTTTGGACCCCTGTAAGTTCTATTTTCGTGTGAGCATAATAAATCCCTGGGCTCTTGTCCTGTCTCACACTGGCACACACAATCAGAGACCGGAACTTTTTTTTTACCAAGGACAATTTTTCCAATAAGCATGAAGAGGTGATGGGATTATGTATTACAAGGTAATACTCTGATAGGGCTGCATGTCAACTAGGAATGCTTACAAGTAGCTCAAGGTTAAGCTCAGCACAATGGGAGACCTACCTAATATGGAACATGAAAAGCTGCCCTAGTTTTGTGTAACTGGAGGTCTGCTTGGAGATTCCAAAACAAAAACTACAGGAATGTGTTCCTATCACCTCACTGCTTTTGTTCCAGCTGAACCCCGGTGTGCATTATTGGAGCAGATCAATGGACTGAGTGTAATTCTTGTGCCTGTCAGCAAGAAAAATTTAATTTGTCAGCTGTCTTGGCACTGTGTCAGGAAATATTTGACTGGGTGACCCCAGGGGCCGGTACAGTGTGACATGAAAGGAGGGTATATAAAAGTCCAGACAACAACACAGGACCACAGTCTGCCTGCCTGATAAGACTGTCACACACACCTCCAGCAGTGAAAAGGTAAGACCAAAGACCATCCGCTGAGTCTAGCTGTACCTTGGAAAACATTTAGAGGTGCATGTGAGGTACTGTACTAAAGTTTATGTGTGTTTTCAGGTAATTATGGAGTTTTGAAGTCTTGAGGAGGAGGTTTACATTCCATTATTACAGATTAATTGTAAATGCAAGTAAATTAATTACTTATAGCTGGCACAGGTACCGTGGTAGCTCACCTGGTAGAGCATGCACCCCTTATACCAAGGCTGGCTGCTGCAGTGGTCTGGGTTCAATTCCAACAATTTGATAATTTACTAATTGTTTAATTAATTATCTGGAGGAAATATGGTCAAACATTGTCTTGTTACACGCTCTCAGATGGGAGAGGAATAGCTGCTTTTTTGTTGTAAACTGAACTGTCATGAAACAAAATATTTTTAAGACTTGTGACTGTTATGGAATTTTCTGTCCTTAGTCTGCGTATACAGACATCTGTGTCTCCAGATAAGAATATACTGACAGTAACACCTCCATGGGTAAAACTGTTTTCTTTGGCTAAGTCTGGGTGTATAGTATTTGTGGTGTTATCTTGGGGTTTAGTCTATCCACCAGCACGAGTTGGGCAGAATGTGAGGCAGACTCAGGCACTTCTGATGCACTTTGAGAGTGTCTCTAATTCTCCTTGATCAAGCTTCAATAAATAATACAGCATAAGACATCAGAGGCTCCTGAACACTTTCTTCCTTCCTGACCTCACCATTGACCTTTGACTTCAGCAATTTCTCCACAACAGTGACGGTCTTTTATATGGTCATCTGCAGTATCAGTAATTCAGTTTGCGACTCTGAACAGATGGATCTTCTGGTTCTGCCCTCCATCCTGCTGATCATCTCCACTGTCCATGCTTTCCAGTATACGGAGCTGGTGCAGCATGTTGACAGCCATCAAGAAGAATATGTGGAGGTATTTTATCTTCTTTTTCTTTTTCTTCTACCTTTAGCAACAGTCCAAACACCAGGTATGCTGAAATCTGGTTACGATAGAGATTAGAATAATCTACACCACAGAGATTGTAAATCCTATATATGCAGATGAATCCATTACACATGATAACGTGACTTTAAATTCTTGATGGTTAGTGTATTTAAGGTACTCAACACAGTGAGATAGTAAAACAAACTAAAATACAATCAGGCAAAGGCTGCCTGAATGGACAGGCAGATCTATCTAACATTGTACATGTGTACTGAAAGTCTATCATAGTGTATTGTACTGTGTATTTACAACAACATTAAGAAAGGTAAGGTTAACTTTATCTAAGCTTAGGTGTAAACTATGGTTCCAATAAATATATGATAAACTCTGTCATTTGTATTTTTCTTTCTTTTTTTCCTATTAAAAAAATAAGGAACAGAAACCTGTGAGGATGAAAAAATGACAAAAATCATTTGAGTTGACTGAAATCAAAATAATAAAAAAAACAACAATAATAGAAACCATATGTACTTCTAGAACAAATGGAATAAAAAGTAAAAATATTCAGGAAAGTCTTTTTCAGTTTGGTCAAATTTGTCAACACAAGCATGAGGAGGCATTGGTGCATGAATTTGACTGTGAATGAATGTGTTTGTATTGTGATACATATTCTGGACCCCTTAACCCTTACCACTGACAGATACCCCCATGTCATAAGAAAAAAAAAAACACTACAACTAAACTAAACTTAAACAAGAAAACAGATTCTGGAAACTATAGCTTCACTGAATTGAAGACAGAAATGAAAAAAATGACATAAAAACATGAAGACTATGAAAACTATGAAGAATACACAACTATAAACACTGTGGTATGACTACATATGTGCATATGTAATCATGTTTGGGCACGAGGTGGTGCTGTTCCTGTCCAGTTCTACAAAGTTGACAAAATCCCTTGAAAGTTTACATGCAGCATGTGGGAATTTTGTAGACAGTGTTTGTTAGACATCAGTTTGAAATTGCAGACTGTTTAGTTATGATGATGATGATGTGTGTGTGTCTGTGTGTGTGTGTGTGTGTGTGCGCACACGCGTGTGTGCATGTTAGGCACTGCGGGACTGGGTTGCAATCGAGAGCGACTCCAGCAACGTCTTGAAGAGACCGGACTTACACCGCATGATGGAGGTGGCGGCTCAGAAGCTGAGGCTGATGGGAGGGGCCGTAGAACTGGTGGACATTGGGGAACAAGAGGTCAGTGACAGAGCAAACTGGCACCTCCCCGCCTCTCATAAATGCTGCCATACTGAGATATTAGAGCTTTGTATATAATCATCACCCTAATTGGCTTGTAAATATTCTGTATTTCAAACAGAGAGGTTGGCTCATCAGGGAGGGTAACGGTGCAAACGAGCTGCTAACTTCAAAAAGGCGGCGGAGTGGTCAGGAATAAATCTACCTCCTCATTACTGACTGAGCCACATCAAAGCTGCTTCCCAAACTCATTAAACATATAGTGTATGTGAGGTCAGACGAGAGGTCAACAATCTCAGCATCTCACCAGCAATTAGAACCAACATAGCTTGACCTGTTGCTGCGTTATATTGTCTTAGTGAATGTAAAAAACAATAGCTGATGACCCTTTGACATGAAACTACACTGAAGTGTTAATTTTGGAAAAACAGAGCAGCACCGCTCCTCTGTATCTCTGGCTTCCAGTAAGATTATGACTGTTATGATGTTCCACATTCTGAATCACTAAAACGCCTTTGATATTTCTGAAATATGCGCACAGATTGTGGTTGTTCACAGTCTGCACTGGTCAGGTGGTAGACTTGAGTAACGGGGAAAATAAAATGTCTTTTAATGTCTGCAGCTTCCTGACGGGCAGACATTGGCATTGCCTAAAGTGGTGACAGCTAAGTTTGGCAGTGACCCAAACAAATACACAGTGTGCATTTATGGTCATGTGGATGTCCAGCCAGCTAAGCTCGAGGACGGCTGGGCAACGGATCCCTACAACCTGACCGACATCAATGGTAACAACCTTTAAAGTGTGTGTAGATTAAGAATAAATGTGTGTTGTGAGTTTGTCCAGACCAAAGAAGAAAGTGTTATTAACCACCCAGCCAAATTTCAATCATTGAATCATTTTCAATCTCAGTTGGTAGAGCAGCCGCCCCATGTACAGAGGCTCAGTCCTTGCTGTGGAAGCCCAGGGTTTGAATCTGACCTGTGGCTCTTTCCTGCATGTCCAACCTTAAGGATGTTTAATTTCACATCATGTTACTATGAGATGATTTCAAACAATCTTTTAATCTGAATTGATGGTCAGGGATTAGCAGAACAAATTAACGTTGATTGTTTAATGCTTTCTGTCTTCAGAGAATACATCACGTATAAATTAATTCTGTTTGTGTATTTTGTGTTTAAATTTTGTTGTGATGAGATCAGCTTAAAAACATTCCTTTCATATCCAAGTGTTCCACCTTTTACTAGCGCTCTCAACTTCCCTCAGCTTTCAAGGAGATGGCCAGTTGCCAACATGTGGTCTATGTATGGAACTTCATAACGTCAGCTTTCTGTTTTAAGGCAACAACTGTAATTTCATTACAAACATTTCAAGGCTCAGGGCATTTCATTGAATCTCCAGTGTAACATAACATCTGGACTCGAGTCTGTTTTGACCCCTTGCCACTTGACTTGACTCAAGACACAGTGTCTCAGATGACTTGTCTGTGTTCAGTTAGTGTTTATTAAATGTAAAATATTAATGTTACGTTCAACGCTGTCAGTTTTGTAACCTGGGACTGGCTCGAGACCTGGTCATCAACCCATGTTTGCTGTGAGCCTGTATGATCATTTTAATTGTTGTTTAATCGTTTCATTGTTGTCTCTGTAGGTAACCTTTATGGAAGAGGAGCATCAGACAACAAGGCCCCAGTTTTAGCCTGGATCCACGCGGTGGAGGCTTACCAGGCCCTCAATATCGTAAGAACAAGTTCACAAACCTGCACTCAAACAGCTGCAGAGGCACTGTGACCTCAAGTGAGACCAAAGAACCAAAGACGAGAGCACTTATTTGCAAATGATCTTTGTCTTGAAATATAAAGCTAGGAAACAGAGGGAAAGAGACACCTCGGGCCAGATAGACCTAAAAGATAACTCCCATTTTTTTAGCTGTTTTTTGGTAATAAAAAAAATAAAGAAATAAATAGTTGACACGTTTAGCAAAAACAAGCTGCATGCCCTCAGGCTGGTGAGAGAGAGGGGAGAGCTGAGCTTCAGCCAAACTAACTTGCAAAGTCACTGCTGTTTTTGCAAAGTCACTGCAGCAGTCTGTTCCCACCATACTGGCTGCCACTTTATCTTGCGGGAAAAAATACCTAGCTGAAAATGCACATCAGAAGGCTTCAGCCTGATGCTGGATGCATTAAGGGGAAAGTCTGGGTGTTGACACGGCCCATTTCAGGATATTAGAGCACCAGACACCATTAACATTGCCATCCAAAAATAAGCTGTATCTCAGATGTGATTCTCCCTCAGCAGCTTTTCCTCCATCCCGATCACTAAAAAGTCAGACAGATCTAATGGAGTAGGACTGCCTTCCTCTATGTCCACCAGGACCTGCCGGTGAATGTGAAGTTTGTCATCGAGGGCATGGAGGAGACAGGCTCAAACGGCCTGGACGCCATGATCCTGGCCCAGAGAGACACCTTCTTCACTGATGTAGACTACATCATCATCTCAGACTGTGGATGGCTCAGCAGACGGCCCGCCCTCACCTACGGCACCAGGGGCAACTGCTACTTCTATGCTGAGGTTGTGCACGCGCACACACACACACACACACACACACACACACACACACACACACACACACACACACACACACACACACACACAAAAACATAAAGCTAAACTATAAAACTTTTGGTTTCAAACAAGTTCGCTTATCCACACACACTCAGCACCTGGGTGTCATTCAGCTCTTCTAGACTGTTTCATGGTGAGGTGTGTTCGCAGGTTGAAGGACCTAAACAGGACTTGCATTCGGGTGTTTATGGAGGCACTGTCATCGAACCAATGACGGACCTCATTGGCATTCTTGGTGAGTGTATTTTTTAGCTAGTACAAGTTCACTCAATGGGTCACCCACAGGAAGATAGGACTCTGCACCAAGATCAGCAGGTTTCAGTAGTACGTACATTGTATATGTACAACATTTTTATTTTAGATTCATCCAGCCTTTAACAGGAAGGCCCAGGACTATGTCTTAAAGGTTGTTTCCTATTGTAAACAAATATAATGGAAAGATCAAAATCAACAATGTTAGGTCTACCTCTCAGTACTCTCAATGACTCATCCATCCTGTCTGTACATATACTTGTTATATACTGTATGTTTATTTGAATTGTGTACAAGATCAGGGGTCGTCACTCTTTCTAAGACCCCTTGGACGAGAGACAAACAGAACATCTAATTCATGTTTTAAAACGTGTCACATTTTAAGGCTGGCCTATAATACCTTTTATATTTACTTTATTCAACTATTACTTCACCTTATAACCTATTTATATACTGGGTTATTAGCCTGTATGTGTTTATGGCTGATAAAACGTTCACGAGCTCCAAGAGCTGTGCGTCTTTGGTCATGATTCATCCAGTTGGAGTGCAAATGCCTCCGCTGTGTGTAGTTTCTCAGTGATCTGCACCCTCACGCTCATCAGTATCTTTTATGAAAATTGTCAATTTTGACAAAAATCGGTGGACCCCCTAGAGGTCGTGGACCCCAGGCTGAAGACCCCTCTACTAGATCATTGCAAATGTTTCCAACATGTTCACTCCCAGAGAAATCTGTAATTCAGCTTGACCCCCACTAACAGTGAACGTGTCAGTGAATGTGACTTGAATAAAACCTCAATTATCTGTAAATGAGTCTTGACTTGAGTCACTTCTTGAGTCACTACTTCAAAATATCATCAAACTACAACTTCAGTTATTGTTTTAATGTGTGAGACCCATACTGGCAGAAATAATGTACTGTATGTATCGAGAGGAAATAGTATATTTGTTCTGTTTTCAGCGGTGCATCAGTTCACATTTGGTGCTCCACTGAGTATTTGAGGCAGCCTGCAGCCTCTGCAACTCTGTAAATTTGACCTCCATACAGTGTGAGATGAAGGCCATTTTAAACCTTCTCTTCTTCTTACCATAGACACACTGATCAGCCCCAGTGGTAAGATCCTGGTTCCTGGGATCAGGGAGGCTGTGGCGCCCCTTTCTGATGAGGAATGGAAAATGTACCAGGACATCCAGTTTGATATTGAAAACTACAAGACCAAGATCGGTGTCAACCAGCTCATGTACAGCAACAAGGTGATCATGAACATGATCAGAATAATCAACTCTAGGGTGAGCTGGACACACCAAGATAAATCAATGTCCTTGTTTTGCTACTTTCAAGGTGGACTTGTTGGCCCACATGTGGCGCTACCCCACTGTCTCCATCCATGGCATTGAGGGGGCCTTCTCTGACCCTGGTACAAAGACTGTCATCCCTGCAAAGGTTACTGCTAAGTTCTCCATTAGACAAGTTCCCAACATGGATCCGGCTATGGTCAAGAAACAGGTAAAAACATGGTGTAAACACTCTGCCGCAAGATTATTCCTTCCCATAAACCACCTCTCCTCTGATTGTCGGCATTGGTTTGATGTTTCAGGTAACAGACTACCTTCACTCAGTGTTCACTAAGAGGAAGAGTCCTAACAAGCTGAAAGTCACTATGGTGATTGGGGCCAAGCCTTGGCTGGCTGACACTCAGCATCCTCTCTATGAGGCTGGGAAGGCTGCCGTCAAGAGAGGTACAAAACACACCCATCACCTCACTTTAAACACAGAGCACTGTTCAGAACGCTTTGTTCTGACGGTCAAGCTGAAGCAAACTGCAACAAAGTATAAAAATCTAAGTAAATGTAATTTTGTGTCTGTACTACAATCTTGTCTTAACCTACCAGCTATCACCTGACAATGATTTAGCATTCAAATGCAGATATGTATTTAAACTGTATTAAAACTTGACCTCTATCATTTATACAACAGATGCAGTAGTATAGAATATCTTTCTGAAATATAACATAGTAATGGGGATTTTAATGCACAGGCTTTCTGAGGATGAATTCCAGGGATCTATGAGTTCCCAAAATGGCAATATTCAAGTGAAGTACCAGTACCGCATATTTGTAGTACTTTAGTGAATGATGGAGGCTAGCAATGATGGCAGAGATCTGTAAATTGAAATTCTCATACACATGCAACGACAGCAGACTGGCTGAATGTAGAAAAAAGATGTTTTGTGGAATTTTTTCTTGAGACATCTCAAACAGATGCTTCATTACAGGTTTTCTGAATGTACTTGGTTTTGTGGCGTTTAATCCTGATTTTGGCTCTAGTGTTCTAATTTAGTTTTTAATCTTAAATGCTTAAGTGACACGTGATCCATAACCACACGTCCAACCGCTTTATTCTCTGGTAAAATACCCGAGAATGCATGTCTGTTACACTCTCAATATAAAATGTCCTTCCTTCTCCAGTTTTTGACATGGACCCTGATCTGATCCGTGAGGGCGGGACCATCCCTATTGCCAGAACCTTCCAGGATGTGACGGGAAAAAGCATCATCATGATGCCAATCGGAGGCTTTGACGATGGGCTGCACTCTCAGAATGAGAAAATGAGCAGGTTTGACTGCTTTCTTTCTCTTTCATTTCACAGGAAGCTTAAATAAAGCCTCTATTAGTTCCTCTTTCTCTCTAAGGTTGTTCAACTGTCAGGATAAAATGAATCCAATTAAACGTAGAGAGGCAAGAACGTTAAGAATGCCGCAAAAATAACATGTGACTTTTATTTCAGCAGAAACATACACGGCATTACGAGGACTAATGGGCAGCATTTGGAGAAAGGATAGAACAGACTGTTAAGCTAAGGTCACAGTAGACCTCTGATTGTGAGTGGGATGCTAAAAGCAGAAATGAAGATAGCTGCAAAGTAGAACAGGGACTAGATTTTTTGTAAGCGTTGGGGACTAATGTGTACATCTGTTACGGTGAAGTTTCTAGAAACTGCTGAAGTCAAAGGTCAGTGGTGAGATCAGGAAGAAAGAAAGGCCCACATGCGACTTCATGTAACCTTGTATAATATGTCTGTATGTTTGTGCTTTTATTATATCCCATTTAAAAGTATATACGTGTCACTCAGAACACCACAAGAATGGAAAATTCCATAACAAAAGTGATTCTTCCATACCTGCTTTTCTTCACTTGTGTCATCTCAGGTACAACTATATCGAAGGAACCAAGTTATTCATCGCCTACCTGAATGAAGTATCCCAGATTAAGAAGACCAGCGTGTGATTTCTCGTGGCGTCATTAAATTACCTTCTGAAACCGTTCCAGCTACCGTGAGCTCTCCCCTGACACGAGCCTGGTTTTTATATTTTCACTGTGCCTTCATCTTTCTTTCATCCTTTTCTCTGTGTCTGGCCAAGCTTTTATTTATCTGCCATCTCGAGCACCTCCTCCTCCCCATCTCTCTCTGTTCTGCTGTCAGTAAAAGTATCTATCTATCTATCTATCTATCTATCTATCTATCTATCTATCTATCTATCTATCTATCTATCTATCTATCTATCTATCTATCTATCTATCTATCTATCGAAATGTCTCAAGCGTGATCTCATGTTGCTGTTCTCATCACTTACTTTGCATTATGGCATATGTTTATGCTCTGTGTAATGTCAGACAGTACTGTAAATGTGTGCGTGTATGCATGAATGTGTGCTCCATGTAGTAAAAGCTGTACAATGCAACCAGTGTGTTTATATTTTTTTATTATTGTTACGTAAGAAAGTGTTTTTAATGAGCGTTAATAAGAAGACGAGCACACAGATATTGTTCCCTCAGTGTGACACATTTATTTACCATTCATCAACATTTACTGAAGACTTTGTGCAGCAACCCATTTCAGAGCCAGGACTGAAAGTCTAGCTGCACACACAGACATACTGCTGCCAGAACTCGCCGTATGCGTGGACAGAATTCAGCCATTGTTTGATGTTTACAGCACTCTGCCCAAGACAAGGTCCTATTCAGGCAAATGCACGTGCTTTACTTGACAGAGAATATTGTTCAATAAGAGTGTTGCAAAATGTCAACAAAAAAAAAGTTGACACAAGTCTTTATTCTGTTCCTGTGTGAAACCCATAGTTAAACAGCTCTGGACACATGAGTAATAATCTAAAGATACAGTATCCACTCCCTAAAAAACAACTTTACAGGTAGCAGTTTGGAGGTAATCACAGAAGTCACCTCAACCTCCATTTCCACTGCAGCAGTTCACGCGTTTGCTGTGTTCTAATGTACAGTAACTGAGGAGAGACTGTTATCTCGTACAGATGCTACGCATCCCCGGCAGGAAGCGGCAGGGAGGAACCCTGGTGTTGTGAAGAAGCCGTGTCTCACACTTCAGCGGCCTGATTCACAACACCAGCTGACCCTCCCCACCCACACACACGCTCACAGTGTGAAGGCTGAAGTCAGGAGCTCGTCTTCAGTGACTCTGTGACAGAAACAAGCCACTGACAAGGACAACACCCAGCGGTTACGCTTACTTTATTGTCCTCAGAGGGCAAACAGACACAGACACACTACCTTCTTAGCATTAAAAGTAGTGAACTAAGAATACTCACCTGTCCTCTGTCGCATGCTCTGGTAACACTAAACAACTGACTGCAGGTTGTTAGCAAAAAGAAACCTCCTGACTGGACAATGAGGCTAAACTGGGAAAGACAGGGTGCAGTGCAGAGGACCTCCACTGGAGGGCAGTTTAAACACAACAGCTCTCTCCTGCCCTGAGTCCTCTGATGCCCAGCCAGTCACACACCTGGACTAATCTGTAAAGACAGAAACAGGCACATTAATAATAAAAAAAAAAGTATATATAAAATGAGCAAATACAGTGTTTGAAAACTAGAGTTCAGAAACAAAAAGAGCCGTGTAGGGCCTCGAAAATCACATGAACACAACTGTAAAATGTTTGTATCATCCCAAACACAGTAAGTGATTATCTCTGGCAACCTCTTTGAGAAACGCAGTGTGACTGCACCGTGAAACACAAGACAGCCCTCAGATGTAACAGTGCTCTATTTGGTTGCCTATTTATAAAGTGCTTTGGTATTGAGGACAGGGCCGTGATGGAGCTGAGAATAACTTTGGTTTCACAGCGGCAAGCCTTAATCCACCTTGAAGCAGCCCGCTGTGTATGCAAACTGAAATCATGTCATGGTAAAGTGGGTTTACAGTGAGGTGATCTTTCTCTTCACTGTAACACGTCGTTTCAGTAAATAGATGCACTAATGGGTCTCTGCGCTGAAATGATCAATGACTGAGCTGTTGGGGGTCAAGCTGGTTTCATTTATAACCTCAATCATTGCTCACAAGCAAAATAAAGTCATCTGATAGAGGAAGTATTTCAACTCTTTACAGAGGCACCAGTATAAATCAATAAATCAGCATGTTACTTCAGTATAAGTATACACGTATTACTGACAAAATAAGTAGCCTCAAGTATCAAAAAGACTCATAGAGACAAAATTCATATTATGTTATTAAATTCTGAAATTGGGGGTTAAGGGCCTCGCTCAGGGGCACCGCAGTGGAGATAATGACTAAAGACAAGTGCTGCTTTTTTTTACTTTCACCTCCCAGATTTGTCCTGTTGGTCCAGGGATCAAACCGGAACATTTCCAGACATCATCTGTCAGGTAGTTCACAAAACACATTGCAGTGTTGCGTTTCTAAGCTACTTTCAATCTTTTTGCTCATCTTCTGGCTGATGAACAGATGGTTAAGCCAATCAGCTGCAAGCTACCTGCTGCAGCTGGAACAGGGTTAATGAAAGTGAAGTTGCAGGCTGTAGTTGCCAAAGGCCAAAAGATAATACAATTCTTTTTTCTAGTCCTGAAAAAGCAAGAAAAATCAGCCCCCCTAATCATTCTACTAATGACATGAATCATGCTATTGTGCTGTTGAGGGTTATTTGTTTGGATCTCTGCAGACAGTTATGCGGCCCTGAAGCAAACCAACAGCATCAATTAAAGATTAATGAGGCACCTAAGATGAGCTTAACATCTAAGAACATCCCAGATAGTTCAGGCACACTTCCTACTCGGTGTCTGTCGGGTAAACTCTGCACCTTCACAGCGGGCGACTTCAAATGATCCACCCAGCTGTTTGAGAGCGCTGTGTCAGACTGTAGACGAGCAAGGAGGTTTACTTGTGCCACTTGTGTTCAATGTTGCACAGCTTTTGTTGTGAAACTGTGTTTTAATTGTATCATTTGACCACCACCGTTAATCACTGGTTTGTCCTTCTGCCTGACCAGTCCAGGACCGGTTACTACAAACCGTCATGTCACACTCAACATAATATCCCAGCAATACTTTCCTCCTAATCCCTTTTCATCAGGTTCGCTGGCCTTTCTGGTCAATTTAATTGTGACAAAGCTCACATAAGGGCTTTTGTGTCAAAAGAAAGTTCTTTTACGGTTTCAATTAAACAGCTGGGCCGGCGAGCGGAAGGTCTTTGCCGAATGGCAGTGTCCTTCAGACAAAGAATGTCACTGTGCATAATGGACAGAAACACTTCAGTAAGGAAGAAGGAAAAGAGGTGCAGTGGGGGGAAAAAAAAGAAAACCCACCAGGCCGCTCGCCTCACAGTTTAGCTCATTTCATTGCCAAAGGTTTGGGAGTTCTTTTTTCTTGGGGAAGGAGCACAAAGATTTAACTAACAATCAAAACTAGCCTGAGGGATTACGAGCTGCAGCAGTTTGGGTGTGTGTGTGTGTGTGTGTGTGTGTGTGTGTGTGTGTTTGTGTGTGTGTGAGTGTGTGTGTGTGTGTGTGTGTGTGTGTGTGTGTGTGTGTGTGTGTGTGTGTGTGTGTGTGTGTGTTTTGCGGGAATGGAAACAGAAAGCGAGGCTCAGCTGAAGTGAGTTATTTGAAGAAGTGCATCACAGTTTCTGAAAAGGTGAAAGCAGTCAAGGATGTGAGCTTGAAGCTTTTGGGCAATGGCTTATTTAAAGGCTTTCATTGATTTCCATTGTGTTTGATGCTCCAACAAGTCTGGAAATTCTATTTTCTTTTCCTTTTTTTTTCCTCAGCAAGCTTTCAGCTGCTTACATTAGATCTGGTTTAGTGTGTACTTACAGCGACGCTTGCGCATTATAATATGTTGATGTCAGTTTGTAGTCATCTCTTTTTGGACATCCGACTGAATGCTTCCATCAACAGCAGGTAGAATGTCCATAAACGCCCTTGATCGGCCTTCCTTAAAGCTCATCCCTCCTAAAATATCCAAAGACATTACTCCAGAGCTACGGTGTCCAACCTTGGGTTCCTCTAAATGTCAGAATTGATCTTAGGATTTTCCTCCTGGTCTACAAATCTCTCAGTAACCCTGAACATGTGATCTCTTTGCTTGTCTGGATGGAGTCTTCAGTGCCCACAACACACTGCTGTGCTGCAGTATCAGCCCTCCTAGCTGTTTTTTTTTTTTTTGTCCACTTATTGTGTTGGATTTCCCTCAACACCAAAAGAAACGTTTAAACCAATGACAACAATTAATAATTATTTAATGCTAGTGTTCATTTATGTAGTGTTTGGGTGGCAGTCGGTTTAGTGGTGATGGTGGGAGCCATAGGCTATGCCAAGAAGCAAAACTCTGTGATCTGCGGTGGAAAAGTTGAAACTTTGGGAGAAACACAGCCTGATGTAATGACCAGTCAAACTGCGCCTCAGTCAGCCTGAAATATCACTGAAATCTGGGGTGAGTTCATGCACTACTCACTCAGTTGTGTCCTGGTTTGGTGTACCCAGCTTCTACTTCTGTTTTACAGTCTATGCTGCAAAAGCCCTCCGGCTAATCGCTGCAACATCTGATTTGGTCTGAATACGGCCTAAGGGTGTGGAGGTTGTTTGGGAAGGTGGTTGGGTTTCCACAGTGATAACTAATCCTTCAAAATTCTTCCTCATAATATGAAATCCCTGCGCGGTGTTTTGTCATCTGATAAGCATTAAATGAATGGATTAATAACTGGACTTCCTGGATATTTTTTTATTGCCTCATCCGTACCTGTAGCACCATGCCACATGCCACAGTGTCACAAATTACTGCGGTTTTGAAAAGCAGGACTGATCGCTTTAGCTGCTTAACCCTAATAGCACATTGTGATTGAACTGCTAAGTAGGAGTTCCAGGACAGAAAGTTCAATGGGAACACCCCTTGAAGTTGGATTTCAGACTCAGAAAATCAGAAGAACCATGCCAACCCCAACATCAAAATCCAAGATGGCCGGGCTGCACATCAGCGGTTGTGAGAGCTGTAGTATTATACTGTTTATTGCCATTGTTTATTGATAGGGTCTTTTGTGTATGATTAAGTCAGTAATCTGTGGACATGTTGGTGTTAGATGTTATGTGCTGAAATACCACATCATATATCATTATCAAATGGTTTCTGCTAACGGTTAACTTGATTTGACGTCATTCTGTTCCGAAATAAATGAAACGCAGCATAAGTATACCTTAACGGTAGTCTATTTGCCATAACAAGGACCTTCTATTCCTGACCAGTTGTGACGCAGAGATATTGCAGAAATGAAAATATTCATCATATGTATTGTAATGCTGAGAGCAGTTTGGTGGGATAACGTGGCATGAAGTATTACATATTTAAAGTGAATATTCTACTTTGGTCATCATTTGGTGATCGTGTCTATTTGTCTGTTCTGCATTGTAGAAACAGAGTTGGACTTCGATGGAAAAGTACTTTTTATCCACAGAAGCTAATTTTTCTCTCACCATCCAAACAGAGAAACCTTTAAATTCATTCAAATGCATCCTGTGTTTAGAAATCTAAAAATCTGTTACAGACTCAATTCATCTCACGGCAAACTCCTTCTCTGTCCCTGACCTCTAGAATCTCTCCAATCCTACTTTATCCTCCAGCCTCCACTCTGCTGGATCAACCTAGCTGTCTGTCTGTCTGTCTGCAGTGCTCGTGTCTTTCTCTCTGACAGGCCTGACAGCTCTCCTGCTGGTTTCATCTGTGTTCCATTCATCACAATATTTTGCTTAGCAGACACCTTTGGAATGATGACTCCCCCCGAAACAAGACAATATAGGCGGACCGTCGAATGAATTCATTTAAGAGAGGAAGTGAAGAACAATGTATTCTCAAGGTGAGGATGATGCTTATCTTATACATTCACTGCAAAAGGATGACATACTGAATAAATAACTGTATAATGTATGTATTATACGCCTAAAAGTGTGTGTTTCCCAGCACCTCTGCAGTGTTGTATGTGTAAATCCCAATCTATATTTTGTTTATTTATTTCCTTGTTTCTAAAATCCTGGGATTTTGGTCTTTTCGTCAGAAGCAACAAAATTGACTATTTTTATTCATTTTTGCACACATCAAACATGTAGCTCATCCAGACTGAATCTTTTGTTGTTGATGTTGGTTTCTGTAGCAGTGAAGGTTTCCTCCTGCTTAAACAATATGTATGTACTTTCACAAAGAAATAGAAATCAGTCAGCATATTTTACATGCTATACAACAAACATTTTAAAGGCCTGTCGTCAATTCTGACTATTTCTTCTATAAATTGAGTCCTGAGTGAAGAACTTATTCATGGTTTACTACAACCTGAGTCTTAATTTCACAGTTAGTCAGTTATGATCACATCCCTGTGATCTAGAACAAAGGTAATAAAATGCTTTAGATAATCTAAATAAACTAAACAGTTTCACCTATGGAAGCAAAGAAAGACATTTTATGAGCAACTGAGAATTACACTGTAACCAATTCCACTCCTAGGCCTACTAAATATCATCATTTTATGAATCTTTGAAAGTATTGCAGTGACAGATATTGAGTTTTCTTCTTCGTCTATCGCTCTTGGATCACGTGACTCACTAAAGTAACCTGATAGGACAGCGGCTTTCAGAGGTTTTCTGAGTCACCATTTTAATTTCAGCCATGATTTTTTTGTACCCAGGCTTCAGAATTCAAACCACAAAAATTCAGTGAATATTTCTGTGTTATTTAAAGTTTTGTCAGTTAACTTCAAATTCTTAAAGCATTTTTTATTGATTAATTTTTTTGCTCCAACACTTTGTTGCACTTTGTCAAGTGTTATACTTCAGTATAATTCTAACCTCTACATTTATTTGACAGGTATTGCTACTTTGAAGATACAAAAATATTTTTCTAAACATTTTATAGATATAGTTTGCACTGTTATAGATTGAACTACTCAGCAGAATGTAGGTACTTTTGGACCAACACAAAATACTGCACACACAGGAATATATTCTTAATAAGGATCCATACTTTGACTGGGGATACTTTAAGTGTGTTTGCTGATAATGTTTCCATGATTCCAAGATTTTGTCTTTTACCTTGAAAAGTTGTGATAAACCATCCTTTACCCGTGGAACCTTATAGCACTGTGACTGCAGTCTGTGTGTGTTCTACAGCGGGGGGTAGTGCTCTGTCAACCCCCAATAAGTAAAAGGTAGAAAAATGAGTGTCGCTGGCTCAGTTGTTTTTGACTTCATGGCCAGCAGCCAGGTGCTCAGCGGCAGCGAGCGCTGCAGCTTGGCCACAGCTTCTGTCAGTGCAGCCAAAATAAAAAATAAAAAAATAAATCAAACAGGCCACGCCACACCCAGTTAACACTGCTATCCCTCAGGTCCTCATCCAAAGCCCCTCCACAAACCCCAGCCGCCTCCCCTCCTTGGAGCCATCCATCCTTCACACTGCTTTCAGACAGCTGTGCTTACTCGGCACTACACAGGGAGGGTGGGAACGAAAGAGACGGGGAGAGAAATAGAGCCTGCCTGCCGCTGGATAAAAGCAAGCTTTTTGTTTCCTAATGGAGCCGTGCCTATTTTATTTAGATCAGTCATTCACACGGCGCCTGACATTGGCATCATTGATTTAACATCATTCATTTTGCAAGGAGGAGGAGGAAAATGAGGAGATGAAGGTGTCTGACACTTCAGAGAAATGAGGAGAGCGGCAGTCATGCCGCATTCTGTCAAGCCATTCATTAAGTCACATTATTTTTCATGAATATATAAATTAAATGTATGCTCTATATAATCACAGTCTTTTGAATGAAGTTTACCACCATCTTTAAGCTCTTTTCATTGCTTGAGCAGATGTTTTTGTGTGTGTGTGTGTGTGTGTGTGTGTGTGTTGGGGTGGGGGGTCAATTCTGACTCAAATTTCCATCACGTGCAGTTTATTCTTCTGAAACAGACTCGTAGAGCTAAAATTGAAGCTATTTCACAGTCACTGAGTGAAAAATGAATAATAAAAAAAAAAACACACACACACACACAAAAGAGATTTACAAACAAGCTCGTTCAGCTTTGGCCCTGACTGACAGCGAGGAATATGGGCTGCACTTTGTGAGGAGACAGACAGCGGCGGACAGCCAGATTGAGTCCAGTATTTTCAGCGACAGAATAAACTCAAGTCTTATCACAGGAGGAGCAGCTGGCTGCCGAGCAGGACAGGTGACAGAGATGATGCTGACAGCAGCCCAGCCTGCCAATCCAGCATCTCAGTGGATCCCCAGAGCAAGGGGGGGGGGGGGGACAGACGTTTGAAAGGAGCTGTGCATTTAAAGCAGCGGTCATCGTAAAGTCACAGCTACAGTTGGTGACTGGTTGGGTTTTACAGGTCGTGTATTCTGACTTCTTGACAGGTGTGATTGAATGAGCTTGATTAAATTTATAATTAAAGAAATCATTTGGAGAAACTTGATCTCACGTGTTACAGTTACATCTTATTTTCATGGTGGTGGAATATAACGAGACGTTTACTCCAGTACACTTTGTGTCTTTACGTGTCAGGGGGAAATATTATGCTTTTCACATCATCTGACAGCAATGGTTACTGAGTCTTTGATGGATAAAGATTTTACATTAAACAACATATAACCTGCCCGTATAATATGACTCATTGTTACAGTTTAAATGAGTTCCTCCTCAACTGACAACAGTAACATGCTACCTCCGTTAAACATCTTACCTAAATTACAGTACTTCAGCATTAGCAGCAAATGTTGTTGTACTAAAGATACTTTAAAATTGTTATATATATATATATACATATATATATGATACTTTAAAATTGTTATATATATACATATATATAACAATTTTAAAGTATCTTTAGTACAACAACATTTGCTGCTAATGCTGAAGTACTGTAATTTAGGTAAGATGTTTAATGAGTATTTCTAAGTGTTGTATTGGCATATAGGTAAAAGGTATGATTTTGTTTAGAGATAACAGATGATATTAATATAATAAGGCTAATACTTCTTTTTAGAGAATTAAATATGCCACATTTAAAGAGATGTGGACTGTATGGAGTCAGCCATGTTATTCTTCTGACACTTAATTTGATCCAGTATGTTTTGCAGAGCTTTAAAGTTTGATTTATGTTACTATGCAAATAAAATCAAACACATTACAGAGAAATTACAATGGTGAGTAATGTACAAGAAGCCCCCAAATAATAATATTCATATTAGAATTAAAGCTTAAATTAAACCTAAGAACACTGAGCCATGATGTATCTGAACGGTTACAGTGCCAACATTCTTACAATATGATGATAATATATTTAGTGACTCTAAATTGTGTGTTTGTCCCTTTATGTATGTGAACCCTGTGAATGAAACCTGGTTATCTCTCAGTGTTAGCTGCGATCACTTCCAGCCTGTCATGACCCTGACAAGGATAAGTGGTCATAGATAATCTGGAGAGATGATTATTGCATGTCTTCACAGAAAAGTGTGGACCTACAGTCGAGGTTGACTTGTGAAGCTACTATTTCCAAGGTCAGTGAAATATGTTCAATACCGGCACCATAAAAAGCACCATAAAAACATAAAGGTCTGATGTGATTCATTGTTCATAGTCATTTCTCATGCAAAAACCTCTATTGATCTCTTTTTGATCTATTGTGAGGATTTAATGCTTTTCTCTGTTGGATATTGAATAAGACGTCAGCCCTAGCTGACTGACAACACACACTGTATGCATACAAGGTAAAGTCAGTAGCTTCCCGCTCACACTTTGAGCAAAGATCTGTATATTGACTTGTCATTCTCCAGGCTGTGTCTTCAGACTGGATATCTGTAAATCAGCATGGGAACGATCCACATTTACTTTCCAAAGTGGAGATGACAGTATCTGCAGGTCCATCAGGACGGCAGCAGAGCAGCAGGAAGAATAATTAATGCCTATAAATAGGAGATTGTTTCTTTCTGGGCTGGCAGACAGTCCAAACGTGAACCAGCCCCAGCCATTACCAGACTGTATCCCAATGCAAATGAAAGATAGGGATGAAAAATTGCAGATTATTTTTTTTCTCCCAGTAGTTTTCTTTGAGCTCAGTATAAATCTTGACTCTCTCGTCTAAGAAGGCAACTTTTAGTTCTTAATTAGTTCATAAAATCTTGTAGGGTGTGCCAGCCCTGAAGCAGGGTCCCCACGGCAGACCAACAACAGTCTGCTCATTAGAAGAAGCCACTGGTCTGTGTCTGTCGCTCTGCATGGGCTGCTATCAAAGTCTCTGTGGCTTAGAGGAAGCTACAGATGCACAGAGGAACGCACATGCACAAGAACTATAGGTGCATGTATGCTCACGTGCGCGCCTTCAAGGATGATGTCCCATTATTTTTCTTATTGGCAGAAAATCTCATGAAAACCAACGATGAGCTGATCTGACTAACAAGTACTGTGTGTGTATGAGAGCCTGATGTACCTCCTTCCTGTGTGCCATTAAAACACTTGCATTGGGTGACATGTTGCTTCATTACGGCGCACACACACACACACACACACACACACACACACACACACACACACACACACACACACACACACACACTGTGGTTTATTTGGACTCAAACACACAACCCATCCAGCTGCTCCGATTCTGTATTAGTCCACTGCAATTATCCATACAGATATTAATATGATTATTATATTAATATAAATATATATGATATTATATATATTATAGCAACAGATGGCTATAATGTAAAGTACATTCACTTATGTCTTTAATTGTTGTACTTCTACATGTTCTTGTTATGTCATGAGTTATGTGTTCAGATTCCACACAAATGATGAGGTATAAACTAATGATTATTTTCATCACCAATTCATCTTTGATTAATTTTTTTCTCCATAAAATGGTGATCAAATGTCTAAAAATATTCCTTTTAATGCCATAGAGGCCATGTGTAAGATTGAATCTCTTTTTACTGCTAATGTGTGAACACACAGAATGTAACTCAGAAAACTGAGCTTGAAGTTTGATTTCTATGGAAAGGATATGACGTTTTTTTGTTTTTTTTATCGAGGGGGCCAACCTGCTAAGTAACTGAAGCTGAGCTGGGGTCGGTCAGCTGTCTGTGGCTGTGTGTCTGGAGTCGGTTGATTTGTGGTTTTGGCTGATGGGGACATTTGCAAGCTTGTTGGAACCATTACACGTTATTCTAAAATTTTGAAAAAAGGTTGAGTCTGGGGCAACTGGACCTTTTTAGAAGATGGATGACTGAGAACCTTCACAGAATTATTCTAAATATGATCCTAATATATTTTCTAGGATTCTGTTTCATGTCTGTCACGTGAGCACGAGCAACAGCAGGATGCTGACTGCAAAACAAGGGTTAACAAGGGTTCTCTGAATGTTACATAAAGAATCTTTAATTTACTAATCATTTCAGCTCTAATGGGGTTACAGAAGATGGATATTTATCAACTGAACTAGCTTACACAATAATAAGTAGTCCAAATTCATCCTAAAATACAGTGAAATATCCCTAAAAAACTACAGTAATGAGCATCTTTATTCAAATTTCTTGATACAATGTATTTGTGAGGCGTATTAAAGCTTCACATCTGGATTCAGTGAGCTCAGTGGCCCCTCAGCGAGTCACAGAGAGGGTGGAGGAGCTACAAAGAGACAAACTAACATATTGTTAGCTTTAATTTCAGATGCATTCTGTTTATTGTCATTTGCCATAAAGAATATTATGCTTTTATATGAGTTCCCTCTTCCTCTTCCCGCCTGTTTTTTTCTTTCTTTTTTTTGTCTTGGTGCTTGAAGCACAGCAACATCACTGCCACCTGTGCCTTCAAGTCAGAGGCACAATATAACAAAGTGGCGTGTCACTTTATGGCGAGGCGAGGCGAGGCCGCGGAGTCACTGATAATTTCATGATGGGGGAGCTATTGTATTGCAGCTGCAGAGCGAGGAAGAGAGAGAGAGAGAGAGAGACAGAGAGAGAGACAGAGACAGAGAGAGAAGTGGTGACTCGAGACTGGTTCGTCTTTTAGACTGGATGTTTGGCAGGCGTGGCAGACTGCAGCAGCACTGAACCAGCTGGCACCCACAGGAAGAGAGAGAGAGAGAGAGAAAGAGAGAGAGAGAGAGAGCGAGAGAAGACAGGGAGGGATGCAAGTAACAAGACAGCTAAGAGACAGATGAAGGGGTGGAGAAAAAATGAGGCAAGGTTAAGATGGATATAAAGGGATAAAAGTGGGGAAGACAATCGCTCTTTGCACACTCACACACAGACACACACACACACACACACACACACACACAGACACACACACACACACACACACACACACACACACACACACAAGAAATGTAATATCTCCCCCTGACTGACAGTGCAAAAACTCATTGTGCAGGGCCGCACCATCTCTCCTCCCTTGCAGGTGATCCTACCGAGCACCCCATCTGTGTGTGTGTGTGTGTGTGTGTGTGTGTGTGTGTGTGTGTGTGTGTGTGTGTGTGTGTAGCAGCAAATTGAGTTGTCATCTGCAGAGCCGGTGGTGCCGAATTACCGCCACCTATTAAATTGTTGCTTTTCCTAATTAGCTTCCATGTGAACTCACCGGCACAGCGTCCCAAAAATGTGTGTCACTTTTATAATCCTTCCCACAGAATAATTTAAATGGAAGGTAACTACCTTTAGGCTACGCCATGGCTGGAGTCATTTCCAGGCCACATTAAATGATAGGATCTGTAATAAGAGTGAAATATAGCTTCGTTGATTGAGTCAGGTGAAGGAGAGAAGCTCCTGTCCTATTAATCCTAATGTGAAAATGATGGAAGAAAAATGAAGTCAGATAGTGATTAAATGATTAATCCCACAAGGGGCTACGTGTGTGAGTTGCGTAACTAAAATTATATTGATGCATTTATGCAATTATGTAATTTGCTAAATACTTCAAAGAGTGCAAATGCAAATTGAATACAGTGACTCATGGCTACTAAGCAGGTGCATACAAGTAGAGGATTATCTGATTGGATCCTACCCAGAACTCAAAACTAATTAAAACATTCTCAGACACAAGAGCTTTATCTCGGAGTCTTTATGAACAAGTTTGTTGTATATTTAGGGGAGATTTTGCCAATAAAGTGAGAACTTTTAGGGATAAGAGTGAAAGCACAGGATTATCTGCAGGAAAGAAAGAAAAAAAAAGCATTCCTTGAGAGCCGCGCAGTGTGGCCCACGGTTTGCTTATTCCCTCTTCTTAACTGAGTAGGATGTCTGCCAGGCTCCCGAGGGACAGTGTGTGTGTGTGTGTGTGTGTGATAGAAAAAAAAGAAAGGAGAACAGTTCCAGTGTGGCAGGATTTGCTGAATGGACAGAGTGACAGACTTCCTCTGTGCAGCCCGCTCGTGTCCACACACCAGAGGACGGCCTGACGTGCTCGAGGTTTGCTCCTCGGCCGCTTGGCTGATTCAGTTCATTTTCATACTGTATGGGCGAGGACTGTGAGTCCTAGAGAGAGGCCACTGTGTTATGTAGGCCACAATTCTGAGAGAAAAGTACAGTAGATCTCTAGAACATGTCATAACAGGAAAGTCAATTTTAGGTCATAAAATACTCAGAATGAATGGAAGTAAATGAGATCTTTGCTGAATAGATGGCTTCTCTACATGAAGGAACCAGTTTGTTTTTTAGCTTCTACTAATTTCCAAATGTAATAGAATCATTTTCTGGTATTGACATTCCCTGTAAAGGCTTTATGTCATTTGTACATATAGTATAAAGGAAATGGAGAAAGTGTTTATTTATGGTGGCTTGTCATTTTTACTTTTATCCTCACTAATTGCATGCATTTATTAGTTCTTTCCCGCTAGCCAATCAAAGAGTGGTTTTGTATGTGTATATCTATGTAATACCCGATAACCTGAAGAGGTTATAAAATTATAATTCAAATTTTAAAAAAAGAAACAAACTCAGAGATTAGAGGAAATTTTTTCGTTCAAACATGCAACCACTCAGGTTTATTATGGAGAGTCTTGTTGGCGTCCGTAGGTTGTGAACTACTCTGTATCTCAGAGTTAAATGGAAATTAAAAAAAAAATATATAATAACATCCAAGAACCTGCGAAAATTCTTTATAGTCTAAAATAATCAAATGAACGAATCTTTAACGACAGTAACTCCAGACAGGAAGCAGTCAGAGGATCCAGACCCACGCAGGAGCAGGAGGCTAAAGAATCACGACACACTGCTTTAACTCAGTCCACTTGATAACAGTCATTAGTTTGTAACTGCTTTTTATGGAGAGGGCTTGTGTGTGTGTTTACCTGCATATTTAGGATCTTTTCATGAAACTAAAACCTTTTCTCTTAAATTGACTGTGAATTACCAGCATACATGCCACTAACATGCCTGCTTCTTGGTAAGAAATTAGCAGGAAAGTACAGGAGCACAGTCAGCTTTAATGAGTTAAAAATCATCCACCTTGACAGTTTGCCTTCAGTCTCTCTCCTCAGTGGACATTCAACAGTTCCCACATGTCTCGTTGAGTCTCCCTACGGTGGCTTGTTAGTGTTATTCATGAACAATAAAGGGACGGTTCCAAATGTCAGAGTAGCCCTTAAATAGCTCTCACGCCTTGTTTCAGCTGAGTCAGACGCGTTTCTGGGACGAGAAGTTGCACCACTGCTTCCTCGGGTCACATGACCTCCTGATCAGCCCAGACTGAGTGTCTTTGATACCAAGATGTGGAAGTGTGTAGCTTGATGGAAAATGATCTATAATTATTGATATGAGTCTTGAATATATTAAATATATATAAATATGGTTAGGTTTCATTCAAATACTTTATTTTCATCCATGAATTATGATTAAGATTGTTATGTCAGTAGATGAGTGGGATGCATTTGCACTCATGTCGTCTTTTCTGCACACCAGCTCTCATTGCTGTCTTTCCTGCCTCTGGAAAAGGTAATTCTTCATTTGCAAAAGGAATAACAAGATGTAATTAAATATGTTTGATTAGAAACAGAGTCGGTTTGTTCAAATGTGTCAGGGTTCATTTACATGTATGAATGCAGCTTTAAAAATGAGAAGAAGAAGAAGAGCAAACAAATTTCAGTCTGATCAAATCAGCGCAATCAGACCTAAACCACGCTGACCTTTCTCTCCGCGCTGTTGAAGTCAACAGGCAGCAGAAAGGCAGTAAACAGTTTAATTTGCAGTAATTCCCTACCTCTCAGCTGATCCCAGGGCTGCAGGTAGAAAACTATCTGCTCTCCAAATAAAAGCTGACGGCCGGCCTGCAGGAAGAAAGCAAATGTCAGAGTAATTAATTTGTTTTCCTTTAAGAATAATAATAAAGGGCCAGTGGTGTGTGTTTCACAGGGTGGACTGCGACTCCTCACACACACACACACACACACACACACACACACACACACACACACAGCTTTTTAAAAATCAGTATAATAAATCACTTATGAGTCATTGAATACACACAGGCATTAAATGCATGTGTTTGTGTTTTTTTTGCATTTGCGTATGCTTGTAAATTCATTTCTTGTGTGTGTGTGTGTGTGTGTGTGTGTGTGCGTGTGTGCGTGTGTTGTCCATCTGTGCGTGCTGCCTCCCTATTGACTGCGTCTCTCTCCCAGGCGGTGCGGCTGTGATGAGGTCCACTCTGCGTTGGTAATAAGCTCATTAATCATGCAGCCATACGGCCCGCAGCTCACCGTCTATATCCCGACTATGATTATCAGCATTGATTGGCTCGGGAGAAAGCAGCCACTGCCTCTGGACCAATGGAGCCAGAGGTTGTTGAGGGGTGTGAGAGCGGACGACTATCGATTTAGGTGTGAAGGGAGACTAAATGGAATCCGAATGTTTTGCCTCGGCGATGAGACAGTTATCTGTGGCACTCGAGGTGTGAGGAGGAGATAAATCCACACAGGATGGACTCAGTGTGGCTTTTATTCAGGATATTATGGAAGGACATGACTGTAGGCACACATACTCACAATTTAATATTTAATATAGCCTCAGAAGTTGAGTTTGAAAAGCTGCAGTGTGATGGATTAAGACATTATCTTCAAGCACATAAAGACTGTGAGAATATATGTTTGTTAAGCCTCATCTGAAGGAGAGAAATATTTCAAATACTTGAAAGGACACAGTTCTGAAGTTTTAATAATGAATGTAATAATTCCATACTTGGGGAAAAGCGCAGGCACACAGATTAACAAGGGTGCAAACATATTGGGAATGTGAATGGACATTTTGTCATTTTAGAACAGCCTCATTCAAAATCACTCATCCGATCTGTTAACAGGGTTTGTTGTGTCTGCCCAAACATCTGAACTATTGTTCCAAAAGCTGAGATTCTATGCACTGCTGAAACAATCAAACAATTTATTGAGTTGTATTTGTAGATAATAAAATAAATTGCAGCCTTGTGGAGAGGTAAATGTGGACAGTTGTACGGTTTAGGGGAGATGTGCACTATAATTAAGATTGTGGGCTATTCAACTGCAGTGTTGTATTTTATTATTAGTTATATAACAGGAGGCAATGCACAAAGAGGAGACGGGTACCTGTTAAAACTTCTGTTGGCAGCCTGCAAAAAGGCAATTGCAAGTTAACTTGAAACGCCGACACAAGATGAAGGGCTGTGACAGACACGTATAAGATGGAGCTGTTGACTCATGACGTATGAACTCAGGAGGGGAAATGTCAGGAGAAATGAACTAGGACAATGAACTAGTGAATGAACAATGAACACACAGTCAATGAACACACAGAAACTCTTTTTTCTTTTTTCTTGTGTGTATGTTGGGTTCTGTGTTCAAAACATAAATAACAGTTTACTTGGTTGATATCATGCTAAAAACTGCTGCTTAAAGTACTTATGATTTCAAATCTATTTTCTTAATTATTGGCATTCCCTGTGACAATGATCTCTACATAACATCACACACACACCACCATAGTTTATGAATTATACCCTCATTGTAAATCACTATAATTCCCTATATTGTTTTCATAAGCTGCTTCACTATCTTGTCTTGTCTCATCTGTGAATTTTGTCCTGTCTTAAGTCGACAGTATGACTAAAGACGCCTGAGGCTGTCGAGCCTCAGTCAATGCAGTGTGCAGCTCATCATTATAAAAGCGCAGATTACAGTCATTCTGCTCTTTAACAAAACATCCAATATGTCTGTCAATAGGCTGCAATAATTGAAAAAGTCAAGACACAAGAAGTGCCACAATTACATCATTTGAAACCACATTACCAGCAATAACAAGCTGAATGCACCATTCAAATAAGGCAGGGGTCATTTAAATGCATAGGATTTGAATGTAATTACCTATTAGTGTGCTGTGTCTGTGTGCGTGTGCTTTAATTGAAATATTACAAATGCGTTATGACCGCCGATATCCTCCTTTCCAATAAAACAGTCAGTGATAGTGAAACATGCCGCTGTACCCAAAGTCATACACAGATCATCTGACCGAGCACACACACACAAGGAAATACACACACAGACAGGGAACAGTTGAGATGGTTTAAAGAGGCTTCGCAGTTCTTACTAACAACAACAACAACGTCACACTCGAGATGCTTCCACATTACTAAAACACTTAAAGGGTCAGTTCACAAACCACAAATGCACCTGGTCCCGTCCATGAACACATCACTGCTCACATGGACAATCCACAGTCCTCTCAAACCAAATCTTTAGTCTCTTAGTGAGAAAATGTGTGTGTTCATAACTTGGGGTGAAGCGACCCTTCAAACCCAGGCAAAGTCACTGAGCTACATTCAGCCCATGAGCTATAACAAAGCCAAATGTGCAGCACTTTGAGGTGCATTATGTTCTAATGTATCTTTGGAGAAGTCGTGCTGAATGCTGTACTTTGCGTTACAACAATCCCTCACACACCTCCTCCACACAGAAATGAGGATATGGAATTAGGGCAGCCTAAAAAAGAGATTGGAATAGAAAGATGAGCGCTGAGGCTTCAGGGTCTGGTCAAAATTACCTCCGCCTGCTCCTCAAATGAAAGCAAATGTGTCCTCACAGCTCCGCTAAAAGTGCCGGACAGAGGCTGCTCACTAACACACACGCACGCACGCACACACACACACACACACACACACACAAGGGCTTGAATAGCACAGTGCATTAGCTTTCAACCGCATTGCTTTGAAGTGACAGGAACATTTGAGTATTGACTCACAAACTAGTTCCCACTCGATCTGGGCATCGCACATATTCTTCTATGAAGAATAGCTGAAAAGATTGATTTTTGTTCTTCATCTCTGAGGTGATTTGAACTGTGTGAGAATCTCAAGATCCCGACAGAAATCATTCAAGTCTTTAGAAAAGTGATAAACCAGGGCCTGTACGTCTTCTTAAGCCCCCGAGTGGCTTCTCAAAGCCCTCTGATTTCAAGTTTCTGTTGGGATCAAGAGGCTTTTCAGGCAGCCATTTATGCCGATGTTCTCGATGTAATCGTGCACCTGGTTCACCTCTCCTCACCCTCCGGCCTGCAGCCTCCCGCGAGACACAAACGGGGTCGAAAACCAGCGGTGTTAAAGAGACAGAGAAGAAGAGGAGGACACACTCAGACCACACACACACACACACACACATAAATCCTCTCTTTGTCACAGGCCTGCGCACACACCCGCTGATAAAAACCACTAGCAAACCCTGTCACTCAATTAATGTCTCGTTTTATCTGGTTTTAACATACCTGCCATCCTCAGCTGGAATTAAAGCCTCCTCCCCCCACGACACACACACTTTTTCTCCCCTCTCTAAGTAGCTAAGCACAGTATGTGGGATTAGGCGCTGTGGTAATAACTTCCATATTGAAAAATGCAAGATTGGGCTTCTTCATGTTCACAAAGACTTTAGCTTTTATAAATAGAATTGCCTCACACTGTGTATTCACCCTCAGATTTAAACCATGTCTGTCTTTTAGACTTTTTATTTCCAGTTTCGTCATATTATAACACCACCGCGCTGTTTTTATTTCACATTTTTCTGCTGCCGAGTGTTTTTTTTTTGTGTTTTTTTTTTTTTTTTTCCCATGATGCCAAGCGGAGCTAATGCCATGAACTGTCTTGTACAATGTTTTCCACAGTGTTCTGCTGTTCAAATGGCGGATTGGAAAATGCTGACATTCTGGTGGCAGATATTGCTCTCTTGCCCGCCAGCGCCCTAAATCCCCTGTTGCGAGGAGTGTGGTGTGAAATCCATTTACCACAGATTCCTGCAGAAAGCTTGTCATCTCATTGAAAAGATCCCCCTGAAATATGGCAGATGCCTTCACTGTAGACATACAAAAAAAAAAAAAAAAGTAGGATTCTTCTCTTGCCATATTTCTCTCCCTCTTTGTCTTTTGGTCTGTTTCTTTGTCTCTTGTTCAATTTCCCGAGAAAGAAGTGTCTCCTGCCAGTAAACAAAGATGGCTGCTATGTCACAGTGGGGTTAATCTTTCATAAAAGGTGTCAGGAGACTTTATGCGGTGGCCCTGGTCCCTGAGGTGTAAGTGAGGGCTTATCATTTCTTTTATTTCAGCATGAGTGGCTGCTGCTGCACTCAGTGCCCTGACAATGCACCCAGCATTTAACCTATGACTGATTTCATCAAAAACACACGCTGGTGCATCAATCACATTAGACCCACGTTGTTACTCTGGTTTCATTGTTACCAAATCCTGCAGAAAATATGACTTTCTGCATTGTTCAGGTGTGCAAACTGCACCATTCACAGCCTGAAATGCTGCATTTACCCTGAATCTATACATAACCGAGCTTCTTTTTGCAGCCTGCAGCAGACGCTCCGGCTCCGGTTTCTGAATACAAAACTGGAAACAAAAAATTGATCGCTGGAAACTGTGCATTCAGCCTAACGACTCGTGTCGCGTCTCTACAAGAATCCCGGCGACAGTCGAGTCACATCGCCTCAGGAGGGGCGGTCTCAAAGCGAGCTGATGTGCTCTGTAAAGTCAATACTGTGTCTTTTGTCTGCGGAGAAACAAAGGTCTCGTACAGCTGCTCTTGAAAGCAGAATTATCATAAGTAATGTCAATATAGTCGATACATTTTCTTTCTAATCATAACTGACAAATGTCCTATTTAACCCAAAGCATTGTTCGATGGTTGTAGTATTCTCCAGCATCAGCATGAAGCCTAGTTTAAGCCAATCAGAAGTGGTCCTGATGAGAGAGAGAGAGTGTGTGTGTGTGTGTGTGTGTCGTGCCTCTGCTCTCCAGCTCTTTTTCAGGTCCAGATGCCTTTGTGTGCAGCTATATGTCAAACAAAGGGCCGCTACGCCCGCCCGCCTGCCTGCCTGCCGTCCATACACCCGGGCTGGGGGGAGGGAGGACAGCGATGTGGCCTGTGTGTGTGTGTGTTTTGGTTTGGATTGGTGGAAGTGGGGGTGGATGTGGGGTGGTGGGGGGGTAGGGGGCTGTCTGCAGGGAGCAACCAGGCGTGTGAAAATACTCCACACTGACTCTATCCTCCTCCTCCTCCTCCTCCTCTTTCCCCGTCATCTCGACTCCTTTGTGCTCCATTTCTTTCATCTCGTCACATTTTCCTTCATTTTCGTGTGTCCAGCTCATCTTCACGACCCCTTTACCTTTCACCCTCTCCTCTTTCTAACACCCCCCCCCCCCCCCCACCCATCCCATCCCCACCCCTCTATCTTCCCACTCTTCCTCGTCGTCCCTCACTTGTCATCCAACACATACCCAGCAGCTAATATTAGCCTGCAACAAATTATAATGGAAAGTTTACCGCCCATTACAGCTCCTTTGGTGGGAGACAATCTTTGATATGGAAATGTTGCCGCCGCTGTGTAGGATGCATACATATGCACTACATCTGATTCTGTGTGTGCATGCTTCTTTGTGCGTCTGTGTGTGTGTGTGTGTGCGAAATGAGCGTGGGAAGACAATGAAAAATGCAGGGTGTATCCTCAGGGAACCCTGTCGTAAACCGTTTCAACAAATTGGGACTGAGGGAATGTTATCTCTAAGGGTTTGTCGCAGCCTATAGCTAACACACACACACACACATCAAAGTGACACATGACAAATGGTAGGTGTGGATGATGGAGTTACTTTGAGCCAATAAGCTCTTTAATATATTCAAACCCGCTTAGCCACACTAAGTACCTAAGTGCTCAAAGTGGAGAAACGTAAGTCTGGAGATGGGAACAAAGAAATATGAGCGTACACGTCCCATCCTGTGCTTTGATAGTTCTAGATGTCCAGATGTGAAGAGACAGTAGAGACAGTAGAAGAAGAAATCTAAATGTTGAAAATTTATAACAGACCCATGTCAGGACCAAATCCAACCAAATCAGTGAAGGAATCCAGCAACACAAAGACAAAGAAAAAGAAAAAAGGGGGCTTACCTTTCAGTTCCACAGCCACATGTGAGAGTCCACTGCTTCACACACACACACACATACACACACACACACACAGTCATCACACATGCGCTCCCATGCACTCACACACACCGTGTGCGAGGAGGGAGAAACGAGAACCCATCATTGTTCTCATAACCCCTCCCACACGGATGCGTAGCTCTGTCTGGATGGAAACATGTAGGAGTAGCACTCTCTCACACACGCATACACACACACACACACACACACACACACACACACACACACACACACACACACACACACACACACACACACATGCATATTCTCACAGTGTCTGGCTAAAAAACATGCAGCATCAACAGTCTACCTTGTTGCAGCCTCCCTCTTCTCCAGGAATTCCAGCACACAAGCACGCACACACACACACACGCACACACACACACACACACACACACACACACACACACACACACACACTCATCCTCCTCTCCTATATGCTTAGAGCACACAAAGGCTCCCACTCACAGACCGTGTGATCATGTGATGTGTGTGATGCGCGACGCATGCATCCATGTGAGAGCATGTGGTGTCTCTCCACTGCCTGTTCCTCCTCGACTACTTCGTGCACCATGAGATACTGTCAGATGTGTATTTTTCCATCCGTGCATGTGTGCATCACTACGCGCTACAATAACGCGCCCAGCTCTGTGCCTGTGTGCGTGTATAATCACACATATGCGAGTGTGTATGTGTGTGTTTTCACCAGAGGGGTTAGATGTTAGGATAAACAAACAGGCACCTTTACAACCCCTCGTTGTGCGCGGCCATCGGGGAGGAAACAGCTCTCACGTCCGTTCTATTAGTCCCGAGGGGCAGTATGGCTACATGTACTTACCCCCTCTGCATTATTGATGGCTGGTAATGGTGCCATTACAACAGGATAGCAAGCTGGTGAATGTTTTAACACAGGGCTGATGAGGACGCGGGAGGAATCAAAGTCCACGGGGCCGGGGGTTTGGCCAGTTTCTGCTCTTTAAAAAGGCAGGAGAAGAGGCAGAGGGAGGGTGAAGGATACTTTAAGGTCCAGTATGCTTTTGGTGCCATACTGGAGCAGGCTGCCTTCTATACTGATTACACCATTAAACAAGATAGGAATCTGATAAATGTTTAAGTATGGCAATGTAGAGGCACAGAGGGGCAATCAAAGTGTGTGATAAGTTGAACAGGTTTGAAGGAGGCCGCTGTGTGTGTTATTTTCTGCTGACTGCGGGTGTTTGAGTCCAGCCAACTCGCCAACTTAGCTGTCTGTATTTTCTGATTGTGCAGACTTGCTGTAAATCTCAAAGCAGCACGGACGGACGTAAATCTTAAAAACAGTGGACTGCTACCTTTTAGCAAGATGTGTGTGAGGGTGCAAATGTTGGTGTGTGTGTGTGTGTGTGTCTGTGTGTGACAAAAAGCCTAGCTGGCTTCTCGTTTCAGTCCTGCATACCTGCTGTGTTTGTACGGGGGGAGAAGGAGCAGCGCTGCTGTGAAAACAGAAAAGGTTGTAAGGTCAGGATTCTATCAGAGTAACATTTACAATCTGTCCAACTAATTAAGAAGACACACACGCTCTGTCTACGCACACACACACACCACATATATAGTGTCCTTTCTAGCACCAAAGTGTGTTGCCTTAATGGGATTTGTACATGTGTTTGCTGCACTATTTTCATTTATCATATAAAAAATGGGCTGAAATTGGTCTTAAAACTGAAAAACTGTAAATCATATTTTGCGCTGTCTTAATTTTTTCATCACTTCAGATTAATTAAACCTCAGTCTGATATGCTCTCCTTAATAGTTTTCTTAGACAAGTTTTTGGGATGATGATGTAATTAAATCAAACCTAAAAGGGTTGCAAATGAAGTCATATTTGCAATTATTAACACCACAATGAAAGTGACATTTAAACAGTTTGGCTACATGCTCGAGCGTTCGCTAAAGCAATTTGCTCGACAAAAGTCAGAGTACAGATGTGTTAAAACACTCATTAAAAATCTAATTAAATTTGTTGCTAACTGTCTTTGTTATCGACTCTGTGATGGAGAACAAAGGATTTCAACGTCCTCTAAGTGACACACGCATGCACGCATGAACACACACGAACGCACACACACACGACACACGTGGCCTGCGTGTGCGTTTAGTTCCCGGTGAAGGGTAATTATTTGCTATTTGAACAGTAAATGCACCATTTCTAGTTGGTTGTTTTATTGCACTCCTGCAGTCATTCAGGGGGATTTAATGCGGCGGGATGGTCAAACAGGCTTTAAAGCTGCATTAAGCATCACACTGTCTTTGCTCTTGCCTCGGCTACACACAGCCCTCACTGAACTGTACTGAAAAAAAAGAACTTATGTTTAAAAAACAAACCAGTCTTTTTTTTTAATGTATGAATTTTGTTATTTGTTTGTTGCTTTTGTGTCCATAGACCCAACAGTGTAAACTGGCTGATGAAAAAACATGAAATGATACATAAATATATTATGCAGTATTTGTAGTAAAATGTTTATTTTTTTATTTTTATTTTTTATTTATTTTTATTTATTTATTTATTATGAGTTCACTGTCATTTTCACTGAGTCACCCTGGAGGTAAACTCAGGAAGTTCCGTTGTGGCTTGTATGTATGATTATCACTGAAACGGTCATGTGCTCATGTGAAGTGCAGGGCTAAAGACCAGAAGGAGTTCATTTGAAGGGATAAAATGTTCTCAGTATTTATAATAGTTGTCCATTCACATTGTGGAGCTGATGTAAACTACATTCATTCTCACCCGAGGAGAGACATTATCATAACGTACACACATATACATAAATGGGATTTTTACTGAAAACTCCATCATCTTCTGTGGCACTCTTCTACACCGTGACGGAGGTTTAAAGAAAAAGGTCCACTCGGGCTTTTGGGGAAAAGCTCAGGAAAAAACCTTTAAATGACTGTGAGCTGCTTTAAAAAAATAAAAAAAAATCTTTAATTGTTTCATTTTTATTTTCTTAGTATTTGATTTTAAATATTAAATTCAGTAAACTGTTGTAAAGTAAAAAACTAATGTACTGTGTGTATTTGAAAATGAATGAATGGATGTAAATCCCTGTGTGAGCTTTTATGAAGAAAGAACCTTGAAACACAAAGTATACAGTGACCATTTTATAATCAGTGTAAACAGTGAAATAAAATGTGAAATAATAATTAAACTGTCCTTGTTGGAATAAAAGAACAGAAATAACATAAGGGCCATATCTTCAACTGGTCTATTTTAATTCCACAAATTTACACTCACAAGGATTGCATTTTATATATACACGCAGTACAAACTATATATAAACAGCACACACACATAAATGAGTCTAAAAATGAGGAATAAATACATGTAAGCAATCTAAGAAATAAAAACACCACCGCCACAACAAGGTTTTCTCAGATGAATGCCACACCCAATGGGCCTTACTCATGCACACACACACCACATGGATACTACACTCTACACTCAATGACCAGCACACACACACACCAACACACCCACAGGGGTCAGTGGCCAGTGCTCCTGTATGAAACATAAGAACCGGCTCAGTGTGTGTGTGCGTGATGGTACCGCTGCCGTACGTTCACATTATTCTCTGCAGAGAGGGAAAAGAAGAAAAAAACCCACAGCCCGGCTAACACGGCCCGGCGCCTCGCAGCCTCTTGGAGACAGGGAAGGATGACCAAGCATTCGGCAAGAAAAGCAGATCGAATTACTGCTGGTCAAATCAAACAAAAGAAATTGAATTGGAAGTGAGGATGTCTATTTTTTTTTGCCTGCTGCCCCTTTTTAGTAAAAAAAGATTTTTAAAACACAGGCCAGGTTTGCCTTCACACACTAAAGAGATCTCGATGACTAAGCAGCAGTATGAGACGGAGATGAGAGATATTCTAATGTTTTACAGCGCCAGTTTGTATGTGTTGATAATGATTCACAGCCCGGGGGGAGTTTGTTGCATTACACGGCTGCATACAGTAACTGCTTTGTGCGTTTAGATATTCAAATTATTGCTCTCTTGCTGGCATGTGAGAGAGCGCACAGGCTCCAGGGCATAAAAAGTGGCCAAATATACAAACTCGTATGCTATCAGTGTCAACGCTTCGGGCAATTATTAGCACATAAAAGAATCTCCTAAATGAAGGAGGGGAAATATACTGATCACTGCTAAGATAAAGGCTGGAAAGAAAGAAAGAGCTGAAAGAAAATGAGCGTGTGTGTGTGTGTGTGTGCGCGCACACGTGTGCGAGTCCAGAAATATCAGCCCTGCTAATGAGCTACCCAACTCTCTGTAATGGCAACTTAACACACGCACAAACACACAATTCCTCCTGTCTGTGCCATCTCATGCAAATAAGGACATTTCCAGACAATCATTTAAAACATGTTGGAGGTTTCACTCTCTCAGCACAGAGACACTGAGCCGCCTAGATTTAAGCTCCTTAAATCTGCATCATTTCCATGAGAACCCACAGATTGCACATATTTCCCCATGAAGGGTTAAAAACTGCTTTCTGTTTCGGTCTAAATGCAGCCAAAGTTAATGAAACAAAAGCGTGGCAGCCTTGAGCGAGGGCGTAATTTGATTTTTCTATGGATTAATCCATGTAAATACACAAAACAGAGCTGTGTAAGTACGAACGTCAACCAAGCGGAAAGCTTTTTGATGGCGCACGATTCTCAAACTGAGAGGAAAAAGAGCACTGACCCCGCCTTTATTCTGACTGTGCATTTTCAGCGTTGTGGCTTATGCATCATGGCGTCGAATTCTTCGTTTCTCCGTGCAGCGCTTTGAGAAAAAACAGGCGATATATAGACTTCAGAACAGGAAGAAAAAGCAGCAGCAGGTAGAATATGAGCATAATGGTCCCTTTAGACCAGGTGAGCCCAATCCACAGGGGTCCCCACCCGCTCGGCTCCATCGCCACTATATCCACAATCTCCATGACAACCACTTACCATGACAGCCCCCCCCCCCTCCTCGCCATGACGACCTCTGTCACCCAGCTGTCCTCCTGAGACCTGTAACGGAGCTAATATGGCTGCAGCAGAGCCCCTGTGAGACAGAGACCACCACCCTCTTCCCCTCCTCGCTTCTTCTTTCCTGTAATTCCTCCACCCCAGGGGGAGGGGGGGCTAAAGCAACTAAATCTGAGGAAGTGGCTCTCATTCACACAATAAAACCCACTCTATCCTCATGGTTCCGGTGGGTGAGGTGACCCCTTCGCCTCCCGGCACAAGAATCAATTGGATCTACAGTGCTTCTAAACAAGGCTTTAACAACTCCCTGGAACTGGAGCTTCTCTCTCTCTCTCTCTCTGTCTCTCGTAGCCCAGAGGAAATTCAACACAAGACTCTTCCGGCTTCGAGGCTGCTAGAAAATTCCTCGAATGGCTGCTGTAACTCGGTTTAGGGCCCAATTGCTCCGCTATTTTGAAACTGGACTGTTTGTGTGCGCAGAAATGAGAGGCTGATTGTGCGCTACAGGAATGTGTGTGCACTTAAGTGTGTTTTCGAGCAGAAGAACAAACCAAACACATGGAGACACACACACACACACACACATACGTCGCTTCTTAAAGCGTCTCTTTGTTTCTGTGGGGTACATAATGATTCCTTGACAGCCTGTGAGACATCATATGAAATTGATTCCACGCAGCCAAAGCTCCCCTCTCCCTTTCTACGCCATTATCCGTATCCCCTGACGACTCCGCTCTTGATCAGTCTCTGTTATCTCTTATTATCTTATTAAGGCCCACCTTGTACTATCCTGGGCCAACAAAGAGAAAGAGAGCTTCAGACACAAACAGAGGATGTAAAAGTGCAGGAAACACTGCCAGGCCCACTTTTGGAGCGGAAGTTCAGCTATGACCGCGACATCTTTCAGGTCTTTTTAAAAACAAGATGGAGCTTTTGACCGGCAGGTTTGGTCAGATCCAAACAGCTCTACTCACCGGTGGAAAAGCATTGAATGCAACTCTCCCCCCGCGAAATCTATGTTTTCAACACCAAAGATACATTCAACTGTCCAGTATGTGAAATGTAGCCTCCAGGCCTCGCTAAAAGCGCTGTAGTAGACATACATTAAGATGCCGTAGGGTGTAAATGCATGAATGAGTGTGTGTGTGTGTGTGTGTGTGAAGCGGTGACGGTGTGTGTATCAGATGCACATGCATGTGTAGCAGAGTAGTGTGTGACTTACCCCCGGCTCTCCCTGAGGGTTGAACATGCTCTGACAGCGCTGATGCTTCTCAGCGTCCTGCTCCTCTCAAAGCTTTCATCTACACTATGTTCGCTATCACTCAAAACTCCCTCCTTTTCTTCTCTGACACACACTCGCTCTCTTTCTCTCGTCTTTCCGTACTATCTCCATCCTCCTCCGTTCCTTCTTCCGTCTTTCTCCATCTGCCTCCCTCTTCTCTCACCCCCTTCTCCTTCTTTGTTTCTTATTTTCTCACTTCTTCCTTACTTCCCTTGCTCCACATCCTCTCCTCTTTCTCACTTTCTTTCTGCCCTCTCCAGTCATCTCTCCCTCTCCCTCCCTCTCTCGTCCTTTTCTTCTCCTCCTCTCTGTCGCCCTCACCAGCGCTCCAGGAGCTTGGTATCGCTGTCTCTCGGCTGGCACAGAGAACAGGCAGACACATGGGAGGGCTGTTTTGTAATCCAGCAGGTCATACCACCCTGATACAGGAAGGGGGAGGGGGGGGGCTGATGGGATGTAGGGAGGGAGGGGAGGGGGAGGGAGGACAGAGTGGGCCTATACTACTACCTTCCAACCTATACCTTTGCTGCATCCCTCCGTCTGCAAGCTGATGGTCTCTCCCTTTTTTCCCACCGACGACAGGAGGTCTCGCTACAGCCTCCGAGTGCGCTGAGGTTTTAAGGAGTGAGCGGGGAAGGGGAGGAAGAAAGGAAAGGAGGAAGGAAACAGGGGAAGAGAGGATGGGAGTGGGAGGAAGTGTAGGAATGAAAGGAGGGAGAGAGGAGAGGAAAGGGGAGGGATGGGAATGAAAGAAAAGATGAATAGAGGATGGGTATGGGGGGAGGGATGCCTCGAAGGGTTGTAGACTGAATCAATGAAGCCTCTTAGCTCAGGAAATATTTTTAAGTATAGGAATAAAATGTATGACAAAAATGAACAAAGAGCCCAGTCATGAATTTGTGATGCTGTACTTTAGGTTACAAACCAGCCGCACAGTTGGCGCCGCTGATTGTGTGTGAGAGTGTGTTTTAAACAGACAGTCTAGCAGAGGCAGAGAGGAAGCTAGTGAGAGACAGGAAAAGACGGAGGTTAGGTCTGAGGGTGACTGACCGGCTGTCTGCCTCGCTGCGAGCTGTCATCTCTCCCACAGATGGTCAAATTGCCATCCATTCATCCTCTCTTTCACCTCAGTCAGCTCTGGAAGATGTCGTTCTTCTTTCGATATGAGCGGTTCACCCAAGCCTGTCGCCACACAGAACGCTGATATCGGACGATTCTGCAACACGCCGGCCTGCTGAATGGCAGCTTGTGTTTAGCAAGGCACAAGGCAACCATGACATTTTTAAGATTTGGTAATAGATTGCATTAAATTCATTTACTCTGTTCATTCTCCGGTGAGAATGAGGTACCTCAAAACAATGTCATTGTGCTCCTCCCCGCCCTCCGGATGCAAAAAGAGTTTCTGGAAGCATCAGTGGGCGTAGACCTGACACGTGAACACATGCAAGAGTACTTTCACCTTCTTGTTTGGCATCCTAGATATTCCGGGTGAGTGCTGTTTATCTACATGAATGTATTTAGTTCTGTAGACACTGAGACATTTCTCAGTTGGCTTTTTTCTTGAAAAACGTGAGTTTGATTCAACATTAGCTCATCTTTGCCCTGGTTTTATATATGCTATATTTACGCTCGAGATATATATATATATATATATATATATACACTCAGAGATCCTCCTTTTCATACGTTCAGCCGATTACCCTAGAAATGGTCCAATTCTGCCCCTCGTTACTTACGCCCACTGTGAATGATCAGTGTCGGTGCAGAAAGTAGCGTGTCTCACATGAAGTCTGGGTTAGGATTGTGGATGGACATGTAGCACATGTGGCTTTAACATAGGCAACACATTTTTTCAAAATATGGTACACTGATCAGAATCGGCTTCAAATCCATCTCCGAGTACCTCAGTGAATCCACAGAAATAGCCTAAACTTTTAATGTCAACCAGCGGTTACAAATTGGCTCATAACTCAAAACGTTTCTCATTCCTCGTTACACATTTCAAAAGTAATATTTACCCATAACCCCCTTCCAACTGTAATTTCTTATGCTACTCGTATTACTTTTCCGTTACACCCCACAAAATTTTCGTCCTTTCAGACTTGAATGTCAAGGGTAATCGCCCAGGAAGCTCAGCTAAGGCTTCAACAATGAAGATTTTTTTTCTGCAGTCTATGAATTCATAAAAATTACAGGCTTGTTGAAAAGTGCACCTGGCTCAAGCTGATGAGCAGGACATGATCTTTTAAGCAACTTCTAGATATTGGAAATGATTTTTTTTTTACCTGAGGTCTTCTGCTGCTGGTGACCGGTATTTTCCCAAGGATTTGTCTGGAAAACAGTTCACCACATATTCAATCACGAGCCTCCTAAGTTCTTTGTTCTTTGCTTGTAAATGTTCACAGCTAAAATCCAGTTTTGGTTGTTTAGCTATTGTAGGGCTACAACTGTCCTCCACAGCCACAGATGTCATGGTTGGTGTGGTGTATCTCCACGAGCATTACGTTGTTGTGTGGTTGTAGTCGGTATTTCAGAAGGTTTGAGGTTTGATTTACTTTTGACAACAATGTTCTTGCTTTTTTTCCACCTGACAAAATCAAAGTAATGGAAATATTTCCAGCTGCGAAATGTAAGCTAGTGTTTCTAAAATAGAAGCTAGTTTGCTTGCTCGATGAAGCTGAGGATGTGATTTGGTTGTTGGGTTAGGGTTAGCGGTTAAGCCATGGTTTAGGCTAGAAGTAAAATGCTTGGCTGTGGTTGGGGAAAGATCACGTTTCTAGCCGCTCTGAATGGCTCCACACTCACTCACAAAGCCTTCTACATTGAGACGCAAGACACAATAATTGTACAAATGGGTATAACAGAGCACACCTTATACATAGTGATGAAGATGAGTGAAAAGTTGAAACCCCGACTTCTTTTTAACCTCTGCACATCTGACCAATCACTGTGTAAAGTCAGCCGTGATTGTCAGATTGACAGTTCTGGAAAAAGTTACAGGAATTGTCAGACAGCCCGTCAACCTCAAGGTAAGCGAGGAGGTGTGAGGGCTTCACGCGCTGTTTGACGATCCACGAGCACTTTGTTTTACGCGCTGACACCTTTATCCTTCACTGAGCTCTAATTTGGGACAGGTTGAGTTGATGTTCTGAGCAGATCACTTCATTATATATGGACATAAAATGTTCACTTATTGCTGCTTTACATGGGTGGTTCAATCCATTAAACACAGTTTCAATGTCATGGGCATATTCATACATTCTTACCGTTTTCATCTTTTATCTGAACCTCTTGGTTTTTCTCGACTTTTTATACAATCATTTATTCTCTGCACATAATCATCATTTTGCATTAAAATACTCTTTAATGCTGCTTTTTCTACTGTGAAAGTCCCTGTTGTAGTTTTATGTATTTTCTATGTGCTACATATATAGTAGCAGCAGTAGGAGGGAGAATGGGGTCATAGCCAACTGGGCTACACATAACTGCCCATGTTAATACATGTAAGCACATTTTAATCTGCTGTAATTGACTGAGCTTTACCTATATGTTACAGCAGGCTGCTTCTAAATGCTGGAGTGGGATATGCTAATGTGGCTGTGTCAATGTGTGCATGTGTGTGTGTGTATGTGTTTGAAAGAGTGAAGTTGTGTGATTGAATGAATAACCACTGAACCATGAAGGAAGGTGAGCCAGAGGTGTGTGTGTGTGTGTGTGTGTGTGTGTGTGTGTGTGTGTGTGTGTGTGTGTGTGTGTGTGTGTGTGTGTCTTGAGCAGCGGTCCTGCTTTCTTCAGCTGGTTTGAACTGTCTGCCTCGTTAAGTGTTCATCTCGTCTCAAAGCAGACAAAATGGCTGGCTCGGCAGAAATACAACTCAACATATTATTTAACAATTTTTATCTTTATCATCGTCAATTAATAAAAAATGAATAAACATATTCCTGTGACACTGACATTGCAAAGATAAGAGTAAAAACACACAATGAAATACTTCAGATATGAATCTATTTTTTAATCTATGTCTCTTCAGTGACTAATCCCTCATTACTAGGGATACAGTTTAGATAATCACCATCATAATTCAAAAAACGTCTCCGTGGCAGCTAAGAAATATGTATTCATTCAATGCGCTGCTGTTTGAAAAATAGAAAATGAAAGCATAAATGTGGTTCCAGTGCATGGATGCAGGCTACAGTATGAGAACACATAAGCAAACAGTCTTTTGATGTAAAGACGGCTCCTTTTGTGCCCGATGAAAGATGTGAATGGGAAAACGCTCGCAGCGCCCACGCCTCCACCCTCCGTCTACGTCACCAAACAAAGGAGAAGGCTTCCAGCTTGATTTCAGTCAGGTTTGGAGCAGACGAGCCAAGGTTCTGCACTTCGAATACACCAAACTGGAGTCATATCACTCATCAAAGCTGGGTGTCACATATGGATTGATGCAAAGCAGGTTAGATATGCCTTTGAGATGAGGTATTGATTACCTTTCTACCGTAGACTGTGAAATTAGTGCTGCCTCCACCGTATGTTTGACTGACAGCCTTCAGCTCTCACATACATCAACTCATTCAGCTCAACACTTCTGTCACAGATGGGGGATTTTAATCAACGGTCAATATCAAGTTTATATCCTAATATTAGGACTGAATCTGAGTCTTAATTCAATGTTATTGTAAAGGTCATGTGTCCTGTATGGAGAGAAATTAGTCTGAAAAGTTGTGACAAATGTGTGTTTGATGATCCATACATAAAAATACAATTTGCATATCTATATGGTGATTTGTGAATAGATTATGGTGTTCATATATGGCAGTAATGTTGGTAATTGACTTTATGTGGCACACTTATTGTTCCATTTCTGGTGTTGTATTTTATTTTTTTGTTGCAAGTGCTAAATAGAAAGTTGTGTGATTTTGATTGGGGGGGGAACCAATGACATTATAAAGAATGGACAGAGCTTGAGCGTCACCCGTAGGTTGCTGTTTTGAAGCCGGACATACGCGCCGCCATGTTGGATGTACTCCTTTTTCTGCCTCCCGTCTAATCTAAAAATCGCCAAAGACGTGCATCATCGGTGGACCTGAGGCGGGCTGAATGACGCCTAGGTGCTCAAATAAGCCATCTGTAATGGCACCTACCTGTCAGTCAAGTGGCAATGCTGTTAATATCATCTGAATGGGTGAGCTAAAAAAAAGAATTCACCCTCCTCACAGGTGTCATGAAGGTGAAATTAGCTATAGAGACCAAAGGCATTGTCTGAACCGGGCTGTAAATGTTTATTTCTGCTGTGAAGTTGGACATTTTAATACGGGTGCTTATGGAGACTGACTCACTTCTGTCTCAAGCGGCTGCTCGAGGAATTGCAGTTTTTAGCACTTCTGCGTTGACTTCATTTCCCAGCCGAGGGGTTTGCCGCCTGGTGGGAACACTGGATCACAGTTTTGAGGAGGTCATGTGACCTGACACAAATATCAGATTAAAATTGACTCTGAACTGTGTTCAGCGTTAACTTATGTGCTCTCTCTCTGTTCAGCAGCTGTTTTCTGCCGGAAGGTTTTCTGATGATCTTATCAGTATGCAAGTTATTGAGTTATTATTCGATTTCCATCAATTTACAGATGGTTTTTTACTTTACTGGTCTGGAATCTGATTTATTAACATCTCTATACCCATCTCTGTAATATATACACATTTTATTGATCATTTAATTTTGAGTAATTAGTTACATTAGGTACACATTAATAAGATCACATCATGACTGTGACTTATATTATGTGTGTTATGGATGAATATTGTATTCCTTTATACATAAACTCAATACAACATAAATGCTGGCGCATTCTGACCAGTCATCATGACTATTATTAACAGTAAGCTGATCCCAGAGCTGTGCATGACGGCGGATCTAATAAGAGGTGGTCGATGTTGGTGAGACTTCTCTTATCCAGCCCTGTCGGTGCCTCCGATTGTAAAACTGATCAGATATTCTCTGAGATGCAGACCCTGGATGAGGTGATCACGAGCAGCAGACGTCAGTCAAAATAGTGGACACATGAGGTCAATACACAAGTTTATAAGTCCAATAAAAATTTGCATTTATGGACACAAATATCCAGATATTATATATAATACTCTGCTGTATCTAGATTCAGATTGTCCAGATAATCTGACATGCTTTCAGCTACACTTGTTTGTGGCATGGAAACCTTTTTTCAAACATTCCAATCAGAAATGAATGTTGCATTCAGGTGTTGGTGGAAAACTCAGATTAGCATTAAGCGCATTCATGTAAAATCCTCCCCCGGGAATGAAACATACTGATATTAGGGGCCAAGATTAATATCTCTCCATATCCTCGTCTATCTGTTCGGTTACTATATTCTTATTACAGACTAATATTTATATCTGTGTTGTATTATTACAATATGAAAAAGCCTGTAGAGCTCATTAAAATCGTGCTGACGTGATTGGGCTGTAGATTTTCCTATTCTCAGTTATATTTTCATAATTGATTCATCTGTAGATTTTGGTTTCAATCATTGAGTCTATAAAATTTCAAAACATAGTCCCATCCCAAATCCCATCTCTATTTCCCAGCGGCTGGCCTTTAAATGATTTGTTTTGTCTGACCAACAATCCAAAACCAAAATACATCTACCATGAAGAAAGAAATAAAAAGATTAATTGTCATATTTGTTGATTCGTCAGCTGTGCTTCAGCTCTATAGACTCTTGCTGAAATTTAAAATCTATCACATACAGAAAACTATGTTTATTTGGTTTTTGGCCCTAAGATGAAAATATGTGGGCAGATTCGATGTATCTCTGCGCTTTACTCAACACACACACACACACACACACACATATACACGAGTATGCATGTAGTAGATTCCTGCAGCTTCTAGCACCATACAGCGAGGCTAATGGGCGCCGGGGCTCATATTGACAGGAGTGTGATTGACAGATGCACAAAGAAGCCCTGCAGTCAAGGCTTAGCTCGCTGCAGCCATATTCTACATGGCCTCATTTACATGCCACCATGTGGAGTAACGTGCAGCTCGGAAACCAATTTTTACTTTGACGCTTGTGTAACAAATTGAATAATTAACCTATTTTAGCTTCATGAGCGGCGTGGTAAGCAAGTAGCTCTCCTTGACGGAGACAACACGGTTGGATGCCACTCAAGAAATATGAAGTGTTACATGTTCCCGTTGCAAATGTAGAAACACAGCTCAGACACAGAGAACATTCCTTTACAGTCAACTGTGTGCATTTTTTGAAGAGCCTGTGAGAAGATGTGCACATATACATCCTCATGTGTGTTTGTATGAGGCTGTGTCAAGAGTGCATCTGTGGAGCGAGCGCTCCCTGCCTTCCTCCGCTGCTGTTTCTCAGCCTTTGTCTTGGTCTGAGGGAATCGGTGTGGGTGAGAGCAGAGAGATGAGGCATTCCCTGATCACGCACCCTCATATGAGCTCCAGCTCACTGTATGTTCTATGTTTCTGTGTGCATGCCTGTGAGCATGAACTGGTCACATTTGCACATGTAGGTAGCTCTGGGAGCTTCCAGATGTGATATGTGTGTGTAATGCAGCTGCAGTTTAATAATCATAGACAACAATGACTGAAAATCAAAATGATGTATTTCCTGAATAAAGAGATAAAAAAAAAAAACCTGCTGTTATAGAACCTGCACCTTATTAATGTACAGCTACAGTCCTACAGTCTCATGACACATCCACACAGAGGTTGACTTCATCTTTGTCAGAGAATTATGCAGACTGTGCATCTGCTCCACAGTGGGGGTGTACCATCAATTGGCTCCATGTTTTTCTTTGTGCACAGACTGTGCTCTGACACACACACACATGCACACATACACACATACCAGGCGATGTGATCGCACATTCAATACTCCCCTGCCTCACTCATAGAAATGTGGAAAATTGCTTACATGATGCACATCACATACCATCCATGAGTTTTTTCAGTGTTAGCAGTCGCACATATAGTCCTTTTACAATGTCGCGCTGTTGAGTTTGGAATCCACTCAAAAAATGGAACTTGTTAGTTTCATTTCTTAATGTCACTATTGATTCATTTTTGACATTTTTGTTGGAGAAGCAGCAGTGCTCTATGAGTCTAATGAGACACTGGGGCTGCAGGGGAACAGCCCTGAAGCGCTGGTTAAAGGGGTTAAAGTTACAAGATTACCAGAAAACAGATTTTAAAAAATGCCAACTGCATTTGCAGGTCCGTCTGCAAGAAAGCGACTTTTAGAATGCTTCTTTTGTAAACAGAGAATGGATGATGAGGGCTACACTTAGTTCAGATTAAACTAAACCACAAGTATCAATCAAGTAACAGAAACATATTTTTTACAATGTAGTCCAACTTCTTTGCATATTTTTGTCCAAGTAGTCTCTTTTGCCTGGTCTCTGTATGAAAATTACTATGTAATATAATATTTATTTACGAATATTAATATTACAAATTACAAATGATATATACAGTTTAAAGGTTCAGTGTGCAAGATTTACATATTTGGCAGAAATAAAATAGAATATTTAAGTACGTTTTCAAAAATGTGAATTGTTGTTTTTGATCCCTCGGAATCAGCATTTTATACCTTTTATATATAAACATCATCATGGGCTTTATATATATCTTATTGCGTTTTTCAGGATTATAATCCTGAAAATAATCAGTACACTACAACCACTAGATCCTGCACACTGGACCTTTAAATACACATTTTATAACATGCACAAATCATCACTGTCAAATATTAATCTAAGCACTCTGTATACACTCTGTATAGATGTGTATATATATATATATATATATATATATATATATATATATATATATATATATATATATATATATATATATATATATATATATATATATAACCATCCAATTCATGTATCTGTGAATGACCCATTCAATATGTATTCCAGCACTCTCATGTATTCTTGTTTACAATTCACAGATACAGTCTGATATACACATTGTACCTTATGTTGTTATATACAGTATTTATCTCCTCTTCATATACCCCTAGGTATTAGGTATAGGTACACCACCTAGGTACCCTCAGTAGTTGTATGTACATGTGTTAGCTGTCTCTCATAGGCCCAGATGTGGTGATGGCAAATAACCAGGAGGGAAAATTTCCATTTTACTCAGACTTTTGTGTTTGACATCTTATTTACTTTTACGTCGCGTTGACACAAAGTGTTTTCTAACATCGCCTCACCTGTTTTGAAGAAGGAACAAAGAGTGACAGAGGAAAGACCACCGAAAATAAAGCAAAGCAAATAGAAAAATCCCGATTCAAAACATGATTCAAGTCGGGAAAATCCAATAACCATTTGAAGTCATTACTGACTGTGGGGTCTTGTAGCTTGTAGCGTGGTGATTACTGTATGTGGTGAAACCACAGAGCAATTGAACATGATCAGGCTCTGAGACGCTGTTTGGAGAAGAAGGGAGAGGAAGAGAGGTGTTATTTTTACAAACCATTGATACACCTATGCTGTCTCTCTCTTCATCTGTCTCATCTCCATCCATACATGCATGCAGTACACAACCTGTAACTCTGTATTATATGTTCTAACTGAGTATTACTGCAAATTTGAACTCTGAATCAAACTTAATTCAGTTTCCACCCACATTTACAAGGCAAAAACCTTCATTTATCTGTCATACACAGTAGCAGAAGAAGGATTTTATGCACATAAACAGTGATTTCTGGAAGTTTAACTTCAATGATGAGCTTTTTTTGTATGATGCATGCCTGTGTTAGCAAATACACCCTAAGGACGTCAGTCATTCAGTTCTTAATGTGCAGCATTAGCTTGTGTATGTTCGCACATTTCATCTCATTATTATCCAGCAGATTTACATTGAGGAGGCCATTAGGAGGCTGTAATCCCACTCCTCTGCCTGTGTTATGATTACATAAGCCAGTCGACAACATACCCGACAATGCTAATGGGGGAGAGAAAAGAGCAGCGAGATGCAGAAAGATTCCGCTAACGCTATAATGATGGATGGTTTGTTTGTCTTTCCCGTATTCACCAAATGTGGCTCTTAAATAAGAAAATAAGTGTGTTGTTAAATTGGCTACCTGTATTTATTGTGTTTACTGGTGAGCAGACCAAAAAGGCTTTCATTTATTGAAATGAGCCATTTCTTACACTGGAGGTGGTCAACAGGTTTACTGTGGACTCGAAACAAAATGTCTGCCTTTTAGAAACCCGAGGGAGCCTGCAGTCTTTTATTTTGGCGGGTTTTCATCCAGTTGTTTGATTTGCTACCTGTCAAATCAAATCAAATCAAATCAAATCAAATCAAATTTTATTTATATAGCCCAAAGTCACAAACACATTTTGCCTCAGAGGGCTTTACAATCTGTACAGGGAGTGACACCCTCTGTCCTTAGACACTCAGTTCGAGGGTATTTATGTTTATTTATGGCCCCACACACAAACAATTATCTATTATCTGTACTGTATATATCATGCACATGCTGTATAGTACATGTACATAGTGTATTCTTATTCCACACTGGCTGTTTTTTGGGGTTTTTTTTGTGTGTGTGTGTATTTAATGCTGACCACACACACTTATATTTATTTACTTATTTACTGTTCATATCGTACATAACATACAACGTACATGTTAGCATATTAATCTACCTGTATATATAATGTATTCATCTACCTGTCCATACTGCTCATACTGTACATATTCATACACTGTATATTTCCTATAGCAAATCTACCTGCACTATATTTATTTATTTATATATCCTGTTCATACCCTGCACTTTACTACTCTGCACTTCTGGTTAGATGCTAAGTGCATTTCCTTATCTAAGTACTTGTTACCTTGTTGAATGACAATAGAATTGAATCTAATCTATTATAAAGGAGTTCCTGTATGGTGGAGTATCAATGTTCTGCTCATTAATATGCAGATGTGCCCATCAGGATGATCCAAAATCTAATCAGATTATGTCTGTCTCTGTAGTCGAAGCATGAATTTTCAATCAGAATATTTGCGTGTATCTAAAAAAAAAAGAAAAAAAAAAGACAAACATACAGATGTCACCATGACGACGTTAGCTCAATATTTACTGACATGATAAGGGTCGCGAGGTGGGTTCTTTCATGGCTGACCTTGAGGCTCTCTTGTTGTTTCTTGTTTACAAGCAGACATGATTTCAGATGATATTTAAATGGAGAATATTTCTAAATGAATTTGTGTTTTATCAAATTACCCAACAGCAGACCCGGGGCCATGAAATATATTAGCGCACAGAGCACAGTGCACACTGCACAGATAGATGGAGAAGCTGGGGGTAAAAATGGGGCCCGGTTGTAGGTTAATCCAGCCATGACCAAAATGTCGTCAAAAAGAAGATCCTGTAAAGTGTGTTAATATTCATAATACAGCAAATCTGCTTGCATACTCATCTGGACATAAAGAGGTTAAAAAGGGAACATAGGCAGGAATAAAACCTCATCACTGCTATTCAAGGCTCTTCACAAAGTCTCCACAGAGCGGCTGAGTCATCCAGGACACACAGGAGGAAGACTTGCAAAAGCTACAGTGGGGGGTTCAGAAAAGTGAGGCCACTGACACACCAATTAAAGCTGAGGAGACATAAACCGTGGCGTAAGTGGATGTCTTCATCGTCGCGATTCCTGATTGTCTTGTATCCTACAGGGCTACATGCTGTAAGCGAACAAAGAACCTCACTTCCTTTTGTCACACGGTGGATTATGTGTTTGTGTACTTCTTGTCACCAACACCACCACAGCACAGGAATAATGTGAGCGGTACAGTATTTGCATTATTCACATGTACAGATATTAGATGCTGAGATATTAAATGAATGAAGTTATGGGTAACTGCTGAGTAAATATACTTTTCAGACCATTTTCTCTGTCTGACTGTCTAATTGTGTGCTTTTCTCCAGTTGACTACATGCTGTATTCATCTCGCAGTCTTTATTTTTCTGTTTGACTGAATTTTTAACATTGGTATTAGTAAAGTGTTCTCTGTCTGTTAGTCTAGTCTAAATACTATATTTAGTTATTGGTCAAGGCTTTGTGCAAGCTAGGGTTCCTACAATGTTATACCACTAAATGATATTCTTGTCTGTTTCTGTTAGGACTGATGAGATTAGGTGACAATAGAATAATAGAGTGATAGAGTGAGACACATGACAGACTACATGTTGCTCCCGGGGCAAGGAGATAAACCTCCTCTGAGCCCTCCTGTGGAACCTGCATTCAGTCCTGATGACGGTGAAGTCCAGAGAACAATCTCTTTAGACCTTCCATGATGCAGTGCAGGATGAAGATGATAAATTCAGTTTCATTTTAGGGTTTGGTAGTGGGTGAAATGATCATACAGGAAATGAAGGTTGCATTCATTCGTTCATAATCTTGTAAGTCATGTACAGACAGAACAGAAAATGTGACAAAGAAAGAAATAATACATAATCCAGTGCAAAGAAATAGTGAAATGTGAAATAAAGCTTTTCTTCGGAATGTCAGAGGATACCGTCAGAGAGGTTTTAGTGAGGGACGTCATGAAAGTCAGAGGGACAAACAATAAGATTATTTTATTGCATTGGTCAAATCTTGTCCTTGTACACACACAGCCTCAGTGGACCAGACTGGAATGGCCTTAAAGTTATCCCAATAAATCACAGACGCTTGATCGGCACAACATTTGTGGTCTGCAAATAAAATGTATGAATGTCATCGCTACAGTACCTCACTGCCACAAACGACTTGAACTTGATTGACAGTTGTATCGATCACTCTGATAGCACTGACTTGGAAAGAAGTTGGTTCAATGTTAAAAATAAAAAAAAGTGGTGGTTTAGCTGACTTCACATTTACAAGTAACTAGACCAACACTGACAGAAACATGGCGGCTCAACATGGTGACTTAACAAGTGACTAGTGACCGTAATATATGCGGTGTGATGATCATCCATGAGGTAACAGAAATTCAAACTGCTGCCGTGATTTTCACTGTGGATTGTTGGTCTGACACCAGCACAGAGGGAGGGCTGGTGATACAACAGGGGGCGAGAGACAGTCTTCCAAAATAAACTAAAAGTGTCTGTCTGTAGGGACAAGGCAGTGCTAGACAACAGAATAAATGTTTCTGTGAGCTCTTATTATTGAAATTATTGAACTTGGCCAAAAATGGAATAATGTGACAAAGTTTGCTAGCATGACTACTTCCAACACCACAATGGTAAGCATTATCCATCCATATGTTAATCTGTCAGTGACTGGTGATGCCACTGACTGACCAGTTAATAAAGGTTGCGGTTCAAAAATGTGTACATGATCACATATGGCAAATCGGAAACCTCAGTGTACACATGGCTGTGCATTGTCTGTGGTGTATGGTCTATAACTGTATATTCATGTTCTGAATCTCCAACGTGTAGCTGCTGATACAAGAGGAAATACAGTAAAGTACTGTGTCCCATAGTTTTTACAAAAAAAACATTGAAAACTAGAACAGTGTGTCCGTCCCGTGGTCTGAGGGCATGTGGGTGGGGAACAGGGACTGTAGGTCAGGCTGCATGTCCAGCGTCTATACATGAGGGTAACAGAATGAAGGGGAGTCAATATGCAGTTTAAGGTACAAGTCTGGACAGGATCAATTCCAAAACAGCAGAACAAATTGTTGAAAAAGGTGAAAATGGCAACAGAAGAAGAACAACAACAACAAACAACACTGTGTGTAACCACCATATATGTTGTCTCTGAGTGAGGCAGCTGTTCACTTGCAGCTTCTACTTTTAAAAGGAGTCAGAAGCATATGGCGGTATAGAAGAGCAGTCAATAAAATAAGGTTTTGAAGAAATTTGAATCACCACAACCACAAGAGGTCAGTCACAAATGTGCACCACAATTATTCGGCTGGAGTGTGTTAGATCTGCAGAAGCAAATGCATGATCAAAGATATAAGAATGATTTCTCCCTTGGTAGTAAGAGAACAGCATATGAAGAGCACTGACACAAATACAGTATATAAACCGCATGTCCAAATGTTCATCTATCACACACTGATGGCATTAGTTACCATGCAAGGTTCATCAGAAGAGACTTCGCCATCGCCTTCAGGAAGAGTTTGGAGGAGCTGGGGATCAAACCACCGATCTTCTGATACATGATGTAATAAAACATCTTTTCATTGACCAATAAGATTCTAAATGCAGACCGCAGATGAAACATAATATGCACATTCCACATATAGAAAATGACCTAAATCCACAATCAGAGAGCAACAATATGTCTTACATGTGTTTATACAACACACAGTATATTATGTACTGGCAGTGAAAGGTAGCCACAGCAGAGTCATCACATTACTGCCACAGGCGTTAAAGACATTCTACTGGACGAGGGCTTAGTGGACACATTATAGTCTCTCAGCCACATCAGCACATGTGCATAATTGCTCTTCTGGTTAACATAAAATGTTTTCATTACATTCAGGTTACATTGCCTTTTAAATACGTTTTATGATTTTTCATTACACTTTAATAAAGGATGACTAAAGTAGAGGCACGGTGCGTTCTGGTGGGATAGTGTGACCACAACCAGTGTCATAAAGTTGACAGTGAAACACGGAGAATTACATCAGCTGGACCCATTTCAGATGTTGTCCCTGAGCTAAACTGACCCAGCCCTTAACAAGGACTCATTACTTCCCATCAATATTACCCACGTTTGTAACTTTCCTGTCAGTGTTGCACAAGCTGTCATGGCAAAAGTGAAACCGCTTACGTGTACTTGTGTTTTGCAAACACCCCTCCGTGAAGACTGCAGGTGGAACTTTCCTGTATCTCCAAGTCTCTGTCGTCATTAATATGACAGCCACCAGACACCAGCCACCAGCTGTCCACTTGTCATCTCTTTTACCTCCTTACCTACTGGTGAGTCAGCCTCTCCTCTCAGCCTGGATCTTTTCATCTCTCTCTTTATCTCTTTGTGTGTCCAAGCACACCAGGCTCTGTTTGTGCATATTTTATCATTATCAGCCATACAGTGTGATTCAGCCTCAAGGTGGTGATCAGTGTAATTGTCATGAGCCATATCAGCATTGTCAGTATCATCATTATCATCATCATCAGCAGCAGCAGCAGCAACAACAGAAACACGAGTCACTGTTACAGCCATCAGACTGAAGAATACAGTGCGATGAGTTTGGACTTTGTGTGATTAAATAAATGTTCTATAAATACATGAATGACTTGTTCATCCTTGCAGGAGAATGACAGCATTGTCCTGGGATGACATTTGTAAGGAGTCCAGACAGGTCAGACTGAGAGACAAACCTTGTGCTCATCACCCTGTGAGCTCATGTCCAGTTGTGTTTTGTGTCAACATCTGTCTCCGTCCACACATTAGTCTGATCTGACACAAAATGTGACTGCTAGTGACTGCGGCATTCTGCAAACTATTTCCCTCATGCAACATTTACAGCAGACCTTATGCACAGGAGACGTGTTGACATGTCACAGTAGGAAAAAACAGCAAAAATGAATGATGGCTGAATTCCATTTTGCTGCTTCAGGTATTCTGATATTGTGCACGCTGGCTCACTGGCATGGATTACGGCCAAGTGACACTAGAATAGGAAAATTAATCAGTGTGTTCTTGCTAGCTAGATAACTGCTAAGATGCTTAACAGCAGAGCTAGCATTAGCCAGTCAGAATAGCTCCTGGAGCTTCTTTGTTTACTTGTTTCTGTGTACACCATTTATATTGATGTTATTGAAGAGGGAAAATAAAACTCCATGGGTTCCCAGACTTTGTATCTGTGGTATAAAAATACAAATGCTTATGCATTTCCTATTGCAGCTCCACATTTAAGTATTTAACTGGCAAAAAGTTGACAAGTGCACTTGTATTATGAGGTAGGAGTCAGAGGAAATGTGTTTTTCAGTGGGATTAATGTGGGCTGCTATCGTTGATCAAAAATGTGTCTAGAAAACAAAGACAACGGTCATTTTTGGATTTTCCTGACAGCGGATCAGTTGGAAATATGTCAGGGAGTAATGGAACAAGAAGGAGCAGCTGCAGTGAGCTGTTATGAAGAGCTGCAGGTGACAGGCTGCACCTTCAACTTCTCAGCGAGGTAACCAACTGCTTTCACTTTCACTCTTCACAGACTCATGCCGCGTGCGGCATAAAATCAGATCAGAGTTGCTCACCAAATGATAGAAAATAGCTGACTTCTTTATTAAAACAGCAATAGTTTGTTTTCTTCACAGAAATCTATTGACCAGGTGTCACATGTGCAATAATGGCACCACTGCCTAACACTATCAAAACCAGTTAATACTACATTCTAAAATGATGTTTCCATAATTTTAAAGATCACTCCTCAGAGAACTCAAAGAGCTGTTTGTAGTATCTAGTCATCATTATGGATTTACTGTGTTTTGTTCACACTGATAATAGAAATGACATTCACTTACTAAAGTGAAAATAGGTCAGATTTGGTTGAATTTATCCATACACTCATGTCTCATAACTTTTGCAGAACACTTTTTAGTCCAACAAATAAAACACATGGTTACACTCAGTTAAAATGACAACAATAGCTTCCTCCATTTTGGACTTGCCATCTCATCAAAGTGGCATGCAGCAATATTATTGGAATAAATAAAATATTTATTATCTAAAAATATAAAGCAATTTTAAACACTTGTGATAATGAGTGTTTTTACTGAGATACTTAGAGATAGAACAGAGCCTTTATGGGTGTTATTAGTGACACCTGTAGTATACCTACTTTACCTACAGTGAAAAAAGCCTATAAGCTGTCCACAATAACCTATTATAACAATGTGGCACTACTCGCTGCCATGGACATCCTGCCATCGAAGTCCATGTGCGTAGTGCCACTTTAAATTTTAAAGACACGGCCGATGGTCTGAAGTGACGCAGGAATATGTGAACATAACAACATACAGCACGTGGTCATCTTACATTTACAGTATCGTTATCTTTCTCGTGTTCATAGACGTGTTGTCATTGTGGCACAGATATCCTCTGCAGCAAGCAGACAAAACAATACTTTTTCAAATCTCCGATAATATGTACAGTGTGTATAAATTACAGAACAATTAGCCGTTCACTGAGCAAATCAATTTTGGAGAGTAAAGCAGGGGCTTTTAGTGATGTCCTGAAAGTGCTGAATAAATATTTGAGCGTAAGAAGGTACTCATTAATTCCACCGACCGCACTGCTTCTGTGCATAATGAGTGAAATCAAATACTGACGTATTAAAAACATAAATGTTAAGCTAAAAAGCGGTCCACAGGTCGTCCTGAATCAAAAGGTCATCATAAAGTGGGAACCTCGTGGCGTGATAACATGTTGTTTAGTCTGCAGCTGCAGCAATCGATGTCATCCAGCGACTTGAGATATGTTGCGCTTTCCTGTTTCATGCCTGAATGTGCATCGAAAAACACCATGGAAACAATCAATCAAGTCTGGCAACACACAGGGCTGCAAATTACCCCACTGTGAAGCCCACTGTGTTTTACTGCATCTGTATTTTTCATGATCTAAACTGTCAGTTCATCTGAGAGAGACAGCATCCTCAGTTGCAGTTAGCTCATTTTAGTGCAGCTTTTGTCTGGACTGAATAAAGTCGTGCTTTACAGAAACATACTAACGAATCCGCAGGGGAAATGTTGACGGATAAATCTGGCATATGCCTCTGATTTGCCTTAAACATTAACATTATGGTCCTCGCAAGTGGACAAAAGTCAGAGGAGTCAGACTGAGCAGTAATCTACTAAATGACTAATTTTCTGGAACTGCCTCACTGACAGTGCTCGGGAAACTGAGTTAACAGAGAGCACAAAGTTCAACTGCAGAGTCATCGCGCAGATTAAATCTCTCTTGTTCCGTAATATAAGACAGCATATGAAAGGAATGCCACATGTACATTTTATTAAGGTATTTCCCTCGGCATCGTGTTTCATCTGTTTGTAACTGCGAGGCGTCGGAGTGCTTTTGAGAGACAGGAACGTTGGATCAGTGCAGGTCTGACTGGCTGGCACTGAGAAACGGCTGAATCATTGGAGCATGTCTGTGGGCCAAACACGTGCTAAAACACACACACACACACACACACACACACACACACACAGACACACACAATTTTTTTCCTTTTATAATAAAATGATTGAAACAGCAGAGCCTGTTCAGAGAGAGCTTGCTACACATTTGGTTTCACGTGGCAGAACGTATAGAACAATATAGGACTTCCATGGTGTTCTATGGCAGTTGAGATCCTTTTCACAGTTTAAACACATAAAAACACATTTTCATGTTATAATAATTCAGTTTGAACAAAAACGGATAAATTGGAATATTATTATAACAACTGAGAGAAAACTTGCATATGCATAAAGAAGAAAACTTAGTCTACCATAATGACTGGAACTAAATGTCAAGTTGTGCTTTATGGGAGGTTGTGAGTCAGTTAATTTCTAAGCAGTCTCTTCAGAAAAATCATGCACATAGTCAAGGAGTAGTCCAGCATGAATCATAAACTGTTTTAAAACTGTGATTTTTGTAGATTAAATGATGAGATATGATGTGTTAACATGAGAGCTTTATAGGTGCTACTAGGCGTATTTTATTATGTTAAGCTAAGCTATTGGATAAAAGATGGCTATAGATTCATATTTACTGTACAAACATGAGGGTGGCATTGATGTTCTCATCCAACGTCTCATCTAAATTATTTCTTTTCATTTTATTTGACGCTCGGCACAAGACACAGCGAAAGATATCATTCATATGTTCATCCATCACCTCGAGCCATGTACGGCAGCAGGGTTCCAGGTAGGCTGGAGCACAGACAGGTCAGTGGATTATGACAGTGCTAGACAGACAACCATTAACACCCACACTCCGGTTTTACTCTATTCTGTTTGTACTGTATACATATTGCCAGAGTAATACAAGCATACAGCAACGCGCCGGTGTGAGCTGAAACATCAAATAATAAACTTCACATCCTGAAGCCAAGATACACATTTGAAACATTTCCAGCAGATATGATTAAGATGCTGCCATAAGTGGCAATGACTAAGAAATATACATGTCAATGAAGGGCAGCAATTTATGACCGTTTACAGATGATTAAGGCGCCGCAATATTTCATCAACTTTTATTTTCTATCCCAAATCAATAAACCAATGTAACAGCAAACAAAAGCCAAACCTCCGTCTTTTCTTTCTCACATAAATTATAGAAATACACCGTGTAAGATCCGGGAAGAGCTGCAGTCACGATCATAAATGTGACAGATGTTTATGGTGTGGCAACACCCTTAAAAAGCATGCCATCATCATATAGCAGGAAATCAAAAGTGCAATCATCACCAGTAAATGCCAGAGAGAGAGAGAGAGAGAGAGAGAGAGAGAGAAGGTGAGAGCTGTTAGACAGACAGAGACGGGTAGATTCATGGAAAAATTCAGGAAGGTAAAGACCGAGAGAAGGGAGAGGTGGAAGATAAAGAAAGAGGGAGACACAAAGAGAGATGGGGGAGGTGCGGCAGACTATAGGCTAAAACTGACTGCGGTGTTTAATTGCTGTAAAATAGGCAGTAAGCTTCTCTTCCCACCTACTCTTAGCGTTGTTAATATGCTGTTAGCCTCTTCTCCTCCTCCTCACCGCCAGTCCCCTGACACACACACACACACACACACACACACACACACACACACACACCAGTCTACTTACATGCATCCACTAATGCACACATGCATGCACAAACACCGGTAATCACACACTTAAACACAGGTTGTGCATGTGTGCATTTAACGTCAAAAGGGTCATATTCACTTGTTCAGGCTTCTGGCTTTACATACACACACACACACACACACACACACACTTGTGGTGTCAGTGTGTTTGCGTGGAGCCAGCATTAAGCAGCTGGGGGTTTAAGAAGCTCTGACAAGTTTGTGCTGTTCAGTGAAGAGGCTGCAGCCTGGCTGAGAGCAGCTGGTTGTTGCCTCAGACCTTCCTGTCTGCAGCCACCTAAAGGCTGCTTTAGGTGCCCTACACCCTCTCTGCATACACACACACACACACACACACACACACACACACACACATAGATGGATGCACGTTTACATGCACTCGGTTCTTTTTCTCTCTGTCTCTTGTCTCCTCCTCAGGTTGCCTCCCCTACAATCCACCCTCCCTCCCTCCCTCCCTCCCTCCCTCGTTCCCACTCCCCTGCATGTTAACTGAGCCAGTGGATGCTGAAGGCTTTAATCAAGGCAGCACAATGAGCACAGGGCTCTGTGGTGGAGATCACTTTCCATCCGCACTGCACTGCTCTCTGCTCATCTGTCTGGCTACAGTTGCAGTCATCTGAATTGCTTGTTGAATTTTGTGTTTCTTTTTATCCTCCATCTCCTGGCTCTCTGTACGACATGTATCTCCCTGAGTGGGACCAGAAATCGTTGTCAGAAAAGGAATCAGATTTTCAGATAAATGCACCCTCAAGACTGGTAACCAGAGGAGGGAGAAGCTATAGTGTTCACACACATGGCACACCTTTTTATCATCATCTTACATTAAATGTATACTGAAGACTACATGGAAATCATCGAGCTTTAATCCAGTCTGAAGGAAAAATATGCCAGAATCATTCGTTACATCATCCATTTTTACCGTATTACCTTTGTTTGTAATATGGGTCCTGCTTTTAAAATAGCACACAAAACTATTTATAGAGATCCTCACAACGGCCCCTTACTTTCAGGAAGAGCCTAGCGCCCAGGCAACTGTCATTCTTTTCATTTCACTGTGATTCTTGTTTTGTTTTATTTTTTTCCTCTTCATTGCTGTGCTACCTTCAGCCTGTCTCCTTAAAAATGACACACACATACTCTTAATTTGCAACAGCGAATACATTGTGCAGAAACAACTCACTGGTGAGACAAGACAGGGCCATGTTTACAGGACACGACCCCAGTTGTGTCATAAGTCCTGCCACCGTCCAACCCAACCGGCCCCCGCACATAATGCTCAGTGAACTGGAAAAAATCCTGCCAGCGAAAATAACCCATCCAGTAATTATGTTTCCTCCAAAAATGTATGTGGCAAAGCCATTTAGCAGTATAGAAATGTAATTTCATGGTTGGGTACCTTGAACCTTCACCTCTAATTTTCAAGAAAAAGTTTGCATGTATTGACCCCTTACACTATATCATTCATTTCCCACTTGTGCATAAAATTCACTAACATTGAGAGGTTAGAAGTTTTAGAATAAAATAGTACTACATATGGATACTTCACATTTCAAAATAACACTTTAAAAGCAAATATGCAGAACATCTCTCTGGGAAATACTTGGCTCAGCCTCCCCTGATCATTTAAGGGACACTTTCAGAGATTATTTTTGCTTTGTTAAATTGTTAAGAGAAAGAAGATGCTGAAAAGAGAAAGAATGTACTGTATCAGGCAACAGAGCTCTCAGAGTCATGTCCAGATCATCCCACTTGAGGCAATAAATGAGCCTTTGGCCCCTGTATGTTTTATATCACCAGAAGAATATTCACCCTACATATATTCTGCAAATTTATTGATGATGGTATTGAAAATGTTTTGACAGATTCTGCACATGCATTCCGCACCAAGTTAGAAGAACTCATTTTATTTCAGTGAAACAACGGCTCGCTGTTAAGGAAGTGGGCTTGTGTAATGTGAGGTAGACAGGCTTGTTCAGTTTGTGGCGCCCTCAAAGCTTAGAAAGCTTATGTTGAGCAAATCACATGAAAACCTATGAATGAGTATTCCACAATTTCTTCTGGCCTTGTCTGAAATGGGATGCAGCAATGTGTTGCAAAACTTGCAACATCTGTTAACTAGAAAAGCCATGCAACAGATAAAGCCAGCTCAATTGTACCCAATGCCAGACATTGAGATCGAGAAGACATTTGAATACCTGCTGCTTGATTGTGTAGGTTCACTTCTGAAAGGTAAGGCTCTTAGTAAATACGTGCTGACAGTGTGTAAAAGCCTACAGCATCCCCTTTGCGCTCCATTAAAACCAAACCAATACTGAAAGCGTTGACTTCCTTCATGACTACCTTTGGCACCACAGCTTGAGTCGTGCCTTCAGAAGATTTTGATGTTTCAGCCTATTCTGACAGGGAGACTCAACACTTCTCAGTATCTGCACCACCTGGACAATTGGGTTATCTGTCAAACACTCAGCAAGCGGGTCTAGTGAAGTTGCTTAATTCTCAATTGTCTCTCTTCTCAGATACACCATCACATGCCAACCTGATTGAGCATGAAGTAGAGGTGGGGAATGGTAAACCCATCAATCAGTGTTGCTCTCGGCTGCCCATAACAAAGTGTAGGTGGATGGAAAAGGAGGTACAGTACATGTTAGAACATGGCAGAGCAGAACCAGCATGCCGAGCTGGCCAGTACAGCTGATGGGTCAAATAGATTTTGCACAAGATTTCAGAAAGGCTAATTGCTGTCACCAGGTCTGACAGGGTGTGAATGTTGTGGTATTCAGTGATACATAGGAAACTCTTGTTCATAGATTGAATGTAACTTTTGGCAGGCTAAGGCAGTGGCCATAGATTATAAATATATAAAATGTACTGATGCGGTTCTTAGGGTTACTGGGATATTACCACAACTTTTTCACAGTGGTAGCTGATAAACCCCACGAAAACTTCTACTGCTGTCTTTGCAGCTCCTAATTTTGACCAACCCTGTGGTCAAACAGTGGTCCCCAACCCCCGGGCCGCGGACCGGTACCGGGCCATCGATCAATTGGAAATTCCGCACAAGAAATAATGAATTATTTCCATTTTTTGTATTATCTGAGTCTGGACGATCTTTTATTTTGAAAAAAAAATGATTCTCTCAGTGACGTCTGGGTCACTTGCGCGGTGTAACGATAGCGACCAGTCACGATTCAGAGCGCTCTGAGGCCAACCTGTGCTGAATGGAAAACATACAAAAGTGAATATGTGTAACTATGTAGCATAGTTACACATATAGAAACATCATGATGTGCAGGACAGACCAAAACAATGACAGAAACGTGTCTAGTGGGGTTTTGGGGTAATGTTACAGAAACTCTGTTAGTGGGATTCTTCTTTTATGGTTGCTGTGAGGACCTCCCTCTTTGTTGTGTTCCTGAACAAGCTAGCCATAACAAGGCACGAAAGCCTCTTTCACACTGGACAAAAAAACCAACCAACACCCTCTGATATCTGGCTTTTGTCTTGTGGAGTCAGTGGAAAAAGATACACTTGGCATTCATTCCCCATTCATAATCACCATAACATTGTCACTGCCCCCCATGCTGCTTTCTACTGTTTGCTTGTGACAGTGAACACGACAACAAAGGTTCAAACCAGGGAACAGTTCTAAAGACAGTGCTTCGCTCCACTCAACTAATACCAATATTTTACTATTCGAACATTAAAGCCAGCAGGTACATTATTGCAGTGCTTAATCTTTAATGCTCCGTGTGTGCCTGGATAGTTAAAATATTGCTATTCCCTCAGTCTGCTGTGCAGATGTCCATGTGATTTGCTAGTAATAACCACAGACATCAAGCAGTTTATTATGGTTTGATTATATAATACCTTTAATTGTGCCCCACATCAATTGGTTCACTTAGAATTCATTGTTCATCTGGATTCATGGCTCTTTTCAAATCCTGCTTTGTTGCAACTTATGTGAACTTTCTCAGTAATACAGCACATATGGAGCAATTTTACCACAGTCCTACAGACTGTGATGTGTTCAATAAAAGACTTTGTATACTATAGATTTTTTTGTCATAACTTATGTATATATACTGAATTTTTCACATACGGTGAATGTTATATTGTATTTTTAGATATTATTGTTTGATATGATTTAGATAAGTAATGAATCTGTGCCTTGGGGCTTTGTCCAAAAATAACTGTGTTTGTTACTGTGAGTAGACACTGGACCTCCTTTGAGTCTTGTGAAATATTAAAAAAATTCTCATTAAAGTATCTGAAATGCATTAAGACAACACGTCCCAAGGAATCCTGAGGCATGTGATGGCTCAGTATTCACACAAACCATATATTCACCATTCTAGGAAAGGTCAATAAACATTAGGTAGCCTCGGACAAAACTTGGTCATGACTCACTCCAAACCATGTCCACTGCTCACCAATCAGACGGTGTTTTACAGTAACACTGACACAAAAGATAGAGCAGAAAAATGAAAGACGGATGACTCAAATTTCATTGGCTGACACTGCACAGTGTATCCTGAAGACCAAGAATAATCTCTATGTTATTGTGCACTTGTGACACTTCATCATAACCTAAACCCCGGCACCTTTGTATTCATCATTCTCTAACTTCCCATCCCTTCATCCCTGCCCTCCATCATCTCCCCCTCTCTGCCCCTCCTCTCTGCAGCCTTCAATCACTTTCTCCTCATCTGCAGCTGTAACAAAAACAAGCCTTCCTCCTTAAAAGTGAGCCATTTCAGATTTAACTCCCAGTCTTTAGTAGACCTCTCCAGGGAGAAGCCTCTTATTGTGTAACAGTCTGTCTGCCCGTCACAGTGCTGTGTGTAGGTGTAAAACGCTGCGGCGCGGGCCCTCTTGCATATATGAATATTTCACCCAGCCTACATTACCTTTTGGAATGTACAAAGTCAGAGAAGATAGATTGAGGTGAGAGCGGTGGAAGGATGGAGGGTTGAAGCTGTGTTTCAGTAACATCCCCCCAAAGGACAGGGAGCAGGGAGACACATTTTTGGTCAATAAAAAAAAAACTAAATAAATGAATCTCAAATATTTCTAGTGGTGTCTAGCCAGCAGTTTTAGTTTTTATTTCTCCATATTTCTGAGATATCTGTCTCTGAGAACTGGCTTCATTCTCAGTACAATTGAGGTGAACAGAAATACTGTATGTCTGTTGTGCTCGCAGCACAGAAAAATGGTTTATGTAAGTGTAGGTCTCAGTAAACGTCTATTCTGTCCAGCATATAAGAGTGAAATTCTGGACTGAAATCAATTGATGTTTATGTAACTGTTCTTTCACAGAGTTTGGATGTTTCGCTGGAGTATTTCTAGTAACTGTAATGTAATTACTATGGGGCACTCTAGATCATCCTCAGACTTCACTTTCAACCCTTGTCATTGCAACTCATTACCAGCAGAAAAATGGAGAATCCAGATGCCATTTCTTGAAAGGGGAAGGTTAGGTGCAGTAGTTAGTCTACTATGTGCCCTGTGATGAACCCCCCCCCCCCCTTCTGTGACCCTGATGAGGATAAGCGGTTACACGTTTGTATTTATTTTCCATAACTGCTTACCTTAATCATGGCAGTAGTGGTCTGACATTGGGTGAGGGCGGGGTACACCCTGGACAAACAACCATTCACACTTATGGGCAATTTAGAGTTGCCAGCTAATCTATAAACCTGCATGTCTTTGAAGTGTGGGAGGAAGCCGGAGAGAATCCACACAGACACAGGAAGAGCATGCAAACACCCGGGGAGCGGCCAGCGGAGCAGCTGCTACTTTTGTAATCACATTACTGCATGTAATGTGGTATTCTAACCAGCTCGGCTGAATGTATGTCAAGCTGATGTGACAGCGCTCACACACAAATACTAATTTTCTCCTCTCTCTTCCAACTCAATAATGGTCAACGGGTTTGATATGAAAGATTGTAATCATCGCTGTAACGTCTGGGGACAGGCGAGGAGTGTGTAGGGAGGCTCGCAGGGCACACTGCTGCAAATGACAAGACCTTATTTTAGAGAATAAGCAGTCTGTCAGACACAGTCAATCCTGTAAGCTTATCATGCTGTCAGAGGTATGGACGCTTCACATTATTTTTCAGCAATTACATCTTTGCTTTTGTGTGCAATATGTGCTTGTGTGTGCACCGTTTTATGTCTAATCCTGTGAGATGCGTCTATAGCTATATCAGGTTTACGCTCTGTAATGACCCCCAGACCAGCACTTCCTCTCCCCTTTAAAGTGCCAGCACCGCCGTCGAAATATTGGCCTGTTTCCTGCTTCATGTTATGTTCACTGTAACAGCTTCAAATGTGATCTAGATGCTATTAAGATGGGGTTAGTATTCCCACGAGTAGAAACAAAAACTTGCCCTACAGGCCCCACAAAAACGCCCAGGAGCGGCTTCTTCTCTGGCTTCATTAAGACTCAGAGAATCCTAATGTGGAAGATGAGAGATCCTCTTCTTGCCTTTCTCTTTGTTCATTATCATTGTGATGCATGATGTGCGCAGCTTGACTGAAGTGCTGTGAGACTCGAATGAAGCACGTGTGACTCCGAACGAAAGAAAAATACTCCACGGAGGCTTTTTTTTTTTCTTCAAAAGAGCAAAATAGGCTACGGCATCGCCATTCCTTGCCGAAGAAATGCACCCGGACCTCAAACAAAGCCCTAACAATGCAATCAAAACACCATTGCTTGCTTCAAAGCCAGCTGGTATAAAATGCCTCATTGCCTCCATGCCTGTAAGTCCTGTCTAAATATGTGCTGCTGCACTTGCTCGCTTTTTATTTTTTCTCGCTCTCTCTCCATCTCACGGATCTGCTCTCTTTCTCACAAATCTTATTCACAGTTTGCATTCAGTGATCTGAAGGAAGATAAATAGAATATTTGGCTCCTTGTCAAAAAGCTGTGGGGCCGAGCGAGCTGCGGCGGTGCACACACCGCTGCTGTGCCCGTGATTTGTCGCCATTTCACAGCAGCCGGGGCAGCTATTTGGGTTAAATTATGGGGCTATTGATTGCAGAAAGAGAGCAGTTTTACTGAGAGCAGCAGAGCAGGACCAGGGGAAGGCTGGGAGAGGAGAGTACTCCTACTTTATTAGCTTATAGTGTGTTAGCGATACTGCCTCCTCCTCATCATCATCTGTAGCCTACTTTTCTTTCCTCTTCCTGTCCTTTCACTTTTTGTGTCCTCTCCCCCACACCTCTTTTTTTCCTGACCTCACATAAAGTTTCACAGTAGCATCATTCCCATCTTCATTTGCTAACCCCCCCCCCCCCCCCCCCCCCCCCCCCCAACCTCCTGAAAAGCCATTATGATTCATTTGAGCCTGGGGACATCAGCTGTGTCTGTCTCATTTCCCTCTCTGTTGCTCTCACCTCTCCCTCCTTCTCTTTTCTCTCTTTATCTCTCCTTTTTTACATGAGAACTTTAAAGCCGCAATTTGCGCGCCATTAGAAGAGAAAGGCTATCTTATTACACATGTCCTCATTCAAGTTCTCTTGCTTTATTTTGTCAGGAAACACAATATTGCATCACACCTCGAGGTAGGCGATGAGACAAAAGACACACACGTTGACGGAGACCCTCACACGCTGAACCCAAGCAGAGTTTATTGCTCCCATATTTTTTAGAGAGTGCTCCAACACAGTCACAGTATGTGGTGTTTTCTGCGCTGGGTTGGAGGACTGCTTAGGGCAGCAGGGAAGCAGTCAGACAGACATTCTCCGTCAGTGTCAGATGCTGAAACCCAATTGTCTGTATCCTCCCAGATATTGCATAACATGCAGTGAGAGAGCTGGAGCAGCCGCAGTAATTAGCCCATTAACCCTAATGTGTCTAAATCATCTGGACAGGGAAATGGCTTACTGTAGAGCACAAGCAGTCGCACCACTTTACTGGGCCTACTTCAGCCTGAAAACCCACATTATGACAGACATAAACCCATCTTTGTTTCATGTGAATTTCAATTGAAATGATTTCTCTGGGTTCACCAGTATCATTAGATGGGGTAATTGATTTGCCTATTTGCAAAAAAAAATTAACAGACTACAATCAATTATTGATAAATCAGTTAAAGGATGATGATGAAGATAGTACAGTAAAGAATATACAGTAATTCTTTAAAATGGCTCAGTAGCATCCTCAAACAGCTGGTCATTGTAGTTTTTCAGCTAATATCACTCAACAGATAAATAACGAGTTGGATTCGTACACATTTGACTCTTTATTAGCAGGACTGTGTATGTGGGGGTCCAATTAACTACAGATTATCTACAGGAGTTTTTGGATATCAATGGAGCTCTGTGGCACAGAGGAAGGAGCTATACAAGGCTTTGGTCAAGCGGCAACCTCCGGTGCTGCCAAATGAAGCCAATGCAGAAGTGCTAAAAACCGTAATTCCTCGAGTGGCCGCTTGAGACAGGCTGCAGAAGTAAGTCAGTCTCAATAAACATACATTATTATTATTATTAAAAGACGACAACATGGCGGCGGCTAGCGCGCCATATTTCATCTTCAAAACGATGAATGAACGCTCCACATTTTTAACAGTACACTACACTTAACATTGGTGGACGCTTTTTAAAAAAGGATACAAATCAGTACAAATTCTGTGTTGTGTAACACAGCCATGAAAGTTCAATTGGAGCATTGAGGTGTGTTATGATAGTTGAGCCCAGCGTAGCCTTGAGCTGCTGAGAGGTCTGGTCAGTTCACTTCTTGCATGAACACACTCGGCACCGTGAAACTGAAGCAGTTAAGTGAAATAGATTTTCTTGACCACTGTTTTTTATTAATTGCACCTTTCTCCACTCTGACATGTCAAAATGTCTGTTAAAAAACTCATGTTGACATGAGCACCCCTTTGGTCACTCTTGCAAAATGACTGGAGGTCAAGACTCAGATAATAAACAAACTTAAAAACATTTATCAGACAAAATGACACTAAAAGGCCCATAACTCATGTATTTTCAAATGATCTGACTTATGAATTTGGTACAATGGCATACACACTGTCACTATATACCATTTACATTTTATTCTGACATATTTTACTACATTAGAAAGGAAAGTTGAACCCATGCTTGCATAGATTGGTATGAGGTGGCACAAGAAGACAAATTCAAATTTTGCTTCGTCGCTTGTTTTCATCGTAAACATTTCGACGACTGCTGTCCTCGCTCGTCTTTGCAAATCCAATCACAGCAGCCCCTTTCAGGTCAGGTGTTACTGAACTTTGCACAGAAATCAATTGCCACAGCTCCTACGCACTGCAGTCCTCATTGACAGGCTAATAAATACAGTAACAGCCAAAAGATATCACTGCGCATTTAGTAAGTGAGTATGAACAAACAAAAAAGTTTCCAGTGTGAATCACGTTCACTTTCAAACATGGCCAGCAGACCGTATCACTGTTCTGGATCTAAATTTTGCTTTCAGTGATGTTTTTTCGTTGATTATATCTTTTAGTTCCAGTTATTTTGGGTTACTGCTGCTGAAAGCTTATAGTTAGCTATCTTATACAGATCAGAGGGTAAAACGGAAACTGCACCCTGATAAATGTGTGTCACAGCTAAACTATAACATATCATAACTTTTGTTATGATTAATTAAATGAACCAACATGATATTTTTTTATATGAGTGTATTCACACAAATAGTTTCTTTTTTCTTCAAACTAACAGCTGTAATTATCAGGAGGAACTGTACAATATGTCCAGATTTGACACTAATGCAACCAGAAAAAAAAGAATCGAGCTAAAATGTCACTTCAAATGTCAGAAATTGCTGCTTTTCTTATATTCTCATGATTGTAAAATTAGTATGTTGTGGTTTTGGACTGTGACCAGTTTTCTGACATTTTATAAAGCATTACTCTATTAATCTATAGTTGTCTTGGTGTGAGATAAAACTTCTAACTAGTTCACCAGTGAAAACTTAAAACTTCTCTCACGTCGATGCTTCTGCTGCGGCTTCATTCGAGCTGTTATCAAAGTTATTGGCTGAAAAGAACAATGAGGCTATTTCCCTGCAGAGAAAAGACAAATTGACAAGCTTTAGCCTGAAATAGATGGAATATGACATCTGATGGAGTAATCTAATCGAATAAACCCTATTAGTTGAATGATATAATCAAGTTTGAATTGCATATTGATCGGTACATCAACAATGATCAAGGTGCACCTACTGTAGCAGAGAAAAGATGATAGTAAAACCTATTTTCCTTTAAGTATTATTGCACTACAAGGCCCCCCACCCTTCTAATATTACACTTGCACACACTTTCACCCCTCTAGTAATGTATCCATTTCCTTTCCCCCCTTCGCTCTCCTCTTAGTTGGGGTGTGTCCATCCATCTCAGCGTCTGGCCGAGCTCTTGGCGAGTAGCGGGGGCTTCCCATCGCACTCAGCGGCGGAGCTGTCCAGCCAGCACTCTCCCTCATTACCCCCATGCTTCTTCTTCCTGAAAATGCACTTTTAAAGCACCTTAATTGCATTGGGGAGATAACCCCGTGGGCGCGAGACAGGAAGCCTTGGCCATATAGAGCTTTAAGGGGCTGGATGGGTGGAGTGAGTGTGTGGTGTCTGTGTGTGTGTGCGTGTATGTGTGTGTAGTGGGATGGGGAGGGTGGAGGGCTGAGGCTCTTTGCGTCAAATCAATGGCCCATCCAGAGGCTAATGCAGCTCTGGGCAACTCCTCAGGAAGCATTAAGACTATTAGTGCAGGCCTGGCAGGAACACACACACACTGATGCAGTGCACACACACACTTTGCCTATCCAGAATGCACACACACACACACACACACACACACACACACACACACACACTGGTGCATTTACATTATTTCACAATGCAGAGGAGCTGAAGCAATTTTTCATAAATGCACTTGCAACATGTGTTCAAGCTTGTTCTTTTGCTGTAGTTGTGTGTGTGTGTGTGTGTGTGTGTGTGTTTGTGTAGACTTGTTCGCAAGGCCAGTGACATGCAGACAAGGCAATGAGGCCAAAGCTCAACACACCAGACTAGACCTACATCTGCTGCAGGGTCAACACTAACAGCAAGGAACGAGCTGTGGTTGTGTGGAAATGTGTGTGTGTGTGTGTGTGTTTGAGTGTATGCAAATATTTGTATTTTGTGTCTGTCTGCTTCTGTGCGTGCAGAATTAAAAAGTGAATTTGTGTGTGTGTATCTCCATCATGTATGTGTTAGTGTGTGTGTGCACAGCAGTGTGTGTTTTCAAGGGGGAAAAAAACAGCAAACTCTTCTGCCTTGCAATTAAGTCATGCTTGACAGCAGCAGACGCTGCGTGCGGTGGAATGTGTGTGTGTGTGCGTGTGTGTATGTGTGTGTGTGTGTGAGCTGAGCTCGACACAAGCCAGTGTGTGATTTCAAAAGTGTATTTCCGCTGTGGATGTGTGTTTACGTGTTTTGTGAAACTACCTAGAGAGCAAAATTCAAAAATCCTCGACAAGTTCCTCCAAACACTTCTTGCCTTTGAAATGAAGTAAATTCCACTAACAGACCTCTTGTCAAAGGTTGCATTATATTTCTCTGACCTGAGAGCAAAGACTGAAAAATGATTTCTACCTTCAAATCTTATTTAAACTCTTCAGGCTATTTATGAAAAAAAAAATCAAAGATTAGTCTGTAAAAAAGTGTTCCTTACAAATAACATACTGTAGTGAGGCTTTCTCTTTTATGATCTGGAGACATATTAGAGCTCTCACATTTATCAGCCAGTGTCTGAAAACACTGACAAAGATCATAGTTCAAACAAATGTTGAAACATGTTCAACAGACTGTGTGATAGAATGAGAATAAATAAGAAAACTTCACAGAGGAAACAATGAAAGCAGCCCCCTCAAAAAGCAGACTAAGTAGGTCCTGTGAGACAACACACTATACAGACAGAAAAGGAAGGAGCAGCAGATGGACTGGAAAACATCTGCTGTTAGACGGCTTTGTTAGTTAGAAAAAAACAACATCTGTAGATTGCATTTTGAATAAGTTAAGACCGGCTCATTTTTCTGGTCGTTTGTTCCAGTAAACGGTCCTCACGACTAACGGAGAGCTGCCAGAAAGTTGACATGAGGAAGGTGAGGGGAACGTTGTTGGCAGACCTTGTGAGACAACGGAAGAAAAGACTTATAACACTGTGTCCAAAGTTATTCAATACCATATTTTTCATGAAGAAAACACAATTAGATGATTACTTGCCAGCCAGTCCAGCTAATATAAATTGAGTCTTTCTTTTCTCTTTCCTGAGTTAATTATTTTTTCCAAAGAGTCTGATAGGTATAAGTTAAATTCTCCCTCGCTCCCTCCATGCAGTTAATTCATCAATTTATTGCAGTACTTCAGATTAATGTTCAGTATTATCCACTTTATTCCATCTTTCTTGTCTCTTCAGTTTGTGCTCAGAACAGTTTTACTTCCATCTTGTTCCCTTGGCTGTTTGCACTGCACTGATTCTGCACCCATGTGCAGCCATGAAGTGCAGAACCTTGAAGCTATATATATATATATATATATTATTTTTTTTTTTACAGTGGGTTAAATGAGTAAATATATTGAGCATTTTTAGCGTCTTTCAGCAAATTGTTTTGGTTTGCTGTTTCAGTTTCACTGAATAAATGCAGTGTACACCACTGGCTCAGCATCACTAGCTAGCAAACACTGAAAAGGGAGACATATTTTTCCATAGCAGTAGTAGCAAAAAAATAAAATCTGAGTTAGTGTAGACAAAAACAAAACTAAAAAGAGAGTGCATGTAAGGCCGTGCTGTGTCTGCTGGATGTACAAATGTCTAACATTGCTAACGTTAGCCACATCATCTTTAAAGCTATAAAATGTGTGTGATGTTGAAGTATTAAGGAGTACTAGTGGACTTGTGACAGACTGCTAAAATAACAAAGGATCAAAATCATTGCAGAGTAGTGATGTGCGCGTCATTGGGCACAACACTGAACCCTAGAATTCTCTCTGTAAGTCACTTTGTATAAAAGCATCAGCTAAATGTAAATGAGTGACAGTCTGGAGCTAAAAATTAATTGACTACTTCCAAATAAAGTTAAATTTAAATAAATAATAAAGTTATTATTAATGTGAGTATAATAACAACATATATATAATATAAATAATTATGGATAGGATAAAACAGATACAACAGAAATTTGAAAAAAAAAAAAAGACGTGTCAAATATCTTCCCTTCGACACCTCCCATGCTCCTCATACTTTGCAATATATGTTTCAGGAAATGCATTAACTTGAACACATTCTTAACCCTGATTGTTGCCTATGTTTTTTTTATATCTCCATTTGTAGTTTCCTTGGCAACAACTGCTCTTCCTGAGGTCCATGTTAAATGCATATCGTTATAAACACTTAGTGGAAAACGTCTCTCAGAGTATGTGGGGTCAGGCTGCTAAGTGTCGAGCAGCATGATTGTTTGTTTCGACTGGAGATTCTCACAGTCCAGATACCAACTGCTGCCTGCAGTTTAAAGAATGAATCATCTGTTTCTGTGCTGTGTGTTAACCGGTGCATGTGCCTCAGAGTCTAAACTGTGTGTGTGTGTGTGTGTGTGTGTGTCTGTGTATGTCTCGAGCTGCTATTTCACTTCCATTGGATGAAACATTTGTCGAGCGGCAGCATTTCAGGTTTCAGCTTTAAAGATGTCATCAGGTCTGTTGTCATTCTGCTGGTTCCTCTTTGGTAAGGTTAATCGTGCATGCACACTTCTCTCACCAACACCTCGCCGCACATGCAAATAGTCACATGCATTCACAGCTGCCTATAGTGCAGCTCTAGCAATGACATTACTGCTTCATGATGAAGATAAAGGACACACAGACACTTCAACCTGACTGACATGATATGTTTGCAGATTCTTCTGTACAGAATCAAGAGTCTAAAAGGATAAGGGTTTCTATTTTAATGCTGCATAATCAGTTTTTTGGCCAGCAAGCTGAAAAATTATATTTTACATAATGCAAGCAGTGTGACATGAGCAAAATCTGATAACCCCCCAAGTTTCTTTAAATTCAGTCAATACATTTTTTATATTGAATGTGCAATATTTTACATATCTTTCAAATTTCACGTTGTATGTCATTTATTTTTTTGTCTTTGGTGTACCTCTGTACTGTTTTTGTTTGTTGTTTTGTTTCTATTTAATACAAATCAATTCTTTTCTCAGAGCCAATATAATAACATAAGTTATGAGAAATTCCATACAGAGCGGGTCTAGACCGTACTTATAATATTATCTACAGAGACCCAACAGTTCCCACCATGAGCAAACACCAGGCAGCGGTGGCGAGGAAAAACTTCCTTAAAGAGGCAGAGACCTCGGGCAGACACATTATCCTCAGCACAGTGCCAAAAGCCTTGTAACGTCTGAGTCTTGGGTTTGTTTTAAACACTTGACTGTACCTGCGTGGTTCTTGTCTGTAGACTCTCTGCATGACACAACTCTTCTGTAGGTGGTAAAAGAGGTGAGTGGTGTTTGAGTCTGTTGTGAAGACAGGTCAGTCATTTAAGGTCATTTAACCACCTGTACTTACAGAAAATCATTTGAAAGCTGGAACAGATCGAGTTTTTGTAGGTGCATTGTGGTGAGACTCTAATGGTAAACCACAGTCTGCTCAGAAGATTCAGCTTGTCTCTTTCACTTTCGACACACCCTCCTCAGCCAGCAGACAATTCTTTCTGATTCTGACAGTGATGCCAGGAAGGCAGAGTAAAGATTAATGTCTTATTCTTTCCAGCCAGTTGCGCCCGTATACGAAGGACTTTCTTTTCAGCTGATTAACTCGCTGTTCAGCCATCCAAAGGAGGCAGGTATGTGTTCCATCTGCAGCCTCTAATGAGTGACACACATTGTCAAATCATTGTTACACATGCCAGAGCCACAGCGGTGACCTTGATTAAATCTTGTGCAACCAGCAGCAGGCTGCTGGAAAAGGAGCATGCAAACCTCTGTGCTCTCGTACACTCTATCAACATCTCAATACGTGGGGGGCTAGCTCGAGAATATGGCAGAAATGGAATATAACATCCATAACTATGAAAACGTACAATGAATAAATGCCACCACATGCTACTTTTCTTTAATGTCTAATCACCTGAAAATAAGAATCATTATGTTTTTGCTACCTTAGAATGAGACATCACCAGTCACTTTTTCCATCAGTGCAGTTTTTGCTTCACACTAGGAAACAGAGTGACGTGAGGAGGGTACAGCCAGGAACTACACCACTAAAAGCCACTAAATCCTACACACTGGGCCTTTAAAAGACACCATCATATGCATAAAGGCATTCCCCGAAAACAGTATGTATATTTCTTGGGTGTCCAATCAGACAAGAGTCATATTCAGCATATACAGTTCTTTACACTGATTTCAGATCAGCAGAGCTATGGCTCTCTGCTGTACATAGATTTAAAGCCACTGGAAACAGACTTCTAATTATATAATTTAGGATTCTATACATAATATCGATCATCTAAAAAGATTTTAGAATTAATTTCAACACTGATTTGAAATTTCATCAATTAGGTTTTTGTAAACTGTCCTGCAGTCTAAAATCTGATTTGTTGATCTTACTTAAAAAAATCTAGGAAACCGATTGCCTTGAAAAAGGTAAGTAGACATAACTATAAGTCTCAAGTCATGTTTACTTTGTATGTTCTAGTTGAGTTTACTTTAAATGTTGTTGTATTTACTTAATTTGGTAAAGTTGTTCCAACTTAAAAATGGCAAGTGAAATTAATTGTTCTTTCTAAGTAATACCAACTTAAGTGAAACAACTGAGTCTTACTTAATTGAACTGTTGTGTTAACTCAATAGAATCTAGGAAACCGATTGCCTTAAATAAATAAAGTAAGCACAACAAAGAATGATTAGTTTGCAGGATTATTGTTTATTTCAACAAAATTGCCATTGTGAGCTTCTTAAACCCAGGTCAGTGTTTATGGAGAAATTAAATTATACAATCAAAACAAATCCAATTATCCAATAATCCAAAATATTAGCCATAAAATACAATATATAATATAAAATAGTGTTTTAAAAAATTTTGGAAATATTAAAATGAAATCTTTCTCACTGACTTTACTTTTCAACAGGGTTCTATGGGACATTTTCAATCAAACTTCAGTCAACTTGCAAACTAAATGAAACATTTTACACTTATGTCACACTATGTGCATTGAACTGCAATAAACAAGATTGCACTATAGCTCTTAACATTGTGCTACCTGTATTCTGCTGGCTGCAAACTAGTCAGTCACATCACACAACAGCATGTTAACAAGGTAGATATCCTAACTCCATCGTGTACAAAATCCTCTTACACTTCTCATGTAAGCTGTTGATGGCCATAGAACTTTTGGAAATTAAGTAAATATTCAAGAAAATAATTTCAGATATCTTGAATACCTGTATAAATCAACCTACTTTTGTGGTAAGTGTTATGTATGTTTTCTCATGACCAAACAGGAAAACATGAAAATGCACACACACAACATTTTGTAGTCACTATTCAATAACCACTAACATTTACATTAAGATAACATTAATAGTGTTTTCTAGGATGCAAGATTGGTAGAGGCATTCTACATGCCAAAAAAGAGACAGAAATTATATAAAACAAGCATTGGCCATACATAACACAAAAATTACCATTATTGGGGAAATCTGTGTTTTAGTTTACTGATTCTTTTTACTGAATCATCTAACTTATTCCCTGACTTGACATCTCAAAATCACTCTGCTCTACACAAGATACATAAGGTACACTATATAAACTGAAATATGACATGGCCAAAATCAGCCACCTGTGACTGTAACTGTCTAAGAATTTTGCTCTGGTTATTAGTTGCAAATATTTCAAGTAAGTTTAACAAAGTATCTCAGCTTGAGGATCCTTTACAGCACAGCCATCTACTGCAAAAGCGCATTTTTCAAGCTCTGAAGTTTTGGCCTCAGGTTACCTACACCTAGGTTGAGCATCACCCTCTGAATGAAGTTAAAGGTGTTCTTAAGACTTTGGGGATAATCTAGATGAAGAGCATAGATTAGTCCAAATATGAGGCAAATAGCTTGCGCGTGGCTTTCAATCTCATCCATGACGAGATTACCTTCCAGTATGATACCAATGCTGGATGGTTCAAGGTGCAGGGCATTTGGACCTGGCTGCTGACTCTCTTCAGGTATAACAGTCACTACTCCAACAGGAACCTGTGTGAAATCCAGAGTGGCATCCGAATCCTGCATATACAAAGAAAGGTCAAAACTGAGGTTAAGATTTTGTCTTTGTGGTGCAGAATGTTCAACATACCAAATAAGGCAATACTTACGAAGCAGACTTTGAAGAAATCACTCCCATCATCACAGAGAAAAACTGGGAGGCATCGCAGGACAGCAGTCCTCTTGGCTTTGACATCATGGGTCTACCAGTGGGGGAGAAAAAGAGCGAAACTTACATACCGTCTGTACAGTAATTATGATGCTTTTACGCAACAGTAATACATTTTCCACAGCATCACTTGGATGATCATCCTTTTGGGAGTGTGCTCTTGATAGATGTACCTTAAGTGCATTGAAGGTCTTAAACGTGCAGAGGCACTCTTTATGAACACATGGTAACGGTGACATTCTTGTGTAACCATCACGTTTCAATCTATAATGTTTAAGTAGCTGCCCTCTTTTATCACATGCAAAGTTGCAGAACTTACATGTCCACTGCATCACAGTCAATCTTCAAGCCACAAAGACAGCTCCTCACCTAGAAAAGTCACAAAAAGAGTTGTGAATTTAAATACAGTACAGACACCTGTGGTAAAACGTATCTCATAAAACACACACATACATATACACGCGTTTCCTTTGAGATAACTATTTATAAACAGTACTGGTATCAAACGTCTTTTTTTCATGTGTCTATAAAATCAGCATTTTAACCCCCCCCCCCAAAGATCCAGTGCGCGCGTGCACGTCGCAGCTCCGTGTGGGAACTCGCTTAAATTTAGTAGCAACATCAAATTAGCATCTAGCATTACACATACAAATCAAACGTGCGCATTCACGGTGTGTATGCGCGTGCACGTCGCGCCTCCGCATGGAAACCGTCTGCGGCTTTCTCTGCTTGACACTCATTTTAATTTTGTAGCAACATCAAATTAGCATTTCAAATTAAACATGACGTGAATGAATTTGGGCAGGGCTCGTGCATGTAGCTAGCGGCTCTCAGCGTGGCCGTTTTAGCTAGCTAACCTGGCTAACGTTAGCTCACATTCGCATTAGCCCGCCAGGAGATTTATCACAATGTACAGAAAAATGCTGCTAAAGTTCAGTTGTGAATAATGAAATCATAGCTGACAAATGTAAACACTCAGTAAAATCGAATAACTTACCTAGAGACTCTTTAACCTTGCTGCTTCTTCCAAAAGTTTCTGTCCACGCAGTTGCTGTAAAGTCCTGCTCTACTGAGCATGTGCAAAGCCACGCGCTGGGTTCACCCTAGTTTACTTCAGGAACACAAGTTCACTTTACTCACATGAGCTTAGTTTTAGAATCCTTTCAGGCAAAACGAGTATGGTACTGACATGACATGAGTTCAATCAACAGGATAGTGAGAAATAAGTAAAGTACACAAATGTAATTTAAGTGAGCATAGGTATTACCTTTTAGAGTGTGATATTGTGTTTAAATTGTGTTGTCAGACATTTATTACTCAACTAATTCTATGAATAATCATAAGGACATCCAAAAAGAAAAAGGTTATGTTTAGTGTGATAAAACAACAGATAACTATATATAAAAAAATCAGTTTTACTTATTAAGCATATAAATACAACTGTACATCTTCCACCGTTTTAACTCATAATGAAACAAACTTCATTCACACATTTAGCATAGTGCAAACTCGCTGAATCAAGTAATGTTGAGGGGAAGCCTTTAGCCCCTTTTAGCCCAACGCAGTACACATTGGAGACAGTGCAGACTCACTAATCAGGTGACGTCTAGAAACATCTACCAGCCCACTAGGCCTTGGTCTGTGACATTATGTATCCTTCCTGGCTCAGATACCCTCTGTGGCCGTCAGTACACCAGTGTGAAAGCATGCTTTAAGGAACTCACACCACCACAGCAAACATCTTAACTGGACTCAATGATTTCTTCAACATGCGACAGAAACAAAATAAAACTCACCAAAAACATCTTGGTCAGTCTTCCAACTGTTCCAACAACTGTTCCAACAATCACCAGTTCTGGTTTGGTCGATAAAAATCCTCAATTCAAAGAGTGAGATGTGAGAACAATTCTTGCAAAATTACCGTTTCTGTAAAAGGAGTCTGGTCTGGTCAGAGAGAGCTGTCTGGCTGAAGAGCTGAGTGAAGAAAACATTTTAAATATAGTGTACACATAAACTCAGCTCAAAGGTTTCGCTGCTGCCCGTCATTGTTTAGCCTCCATGTCAGTACTCATGAGGGAGCTGTCAATCAAAACATGATCGGTCATGCCTATGCAATCTTGAGAAATGGACTGATCAGCAGAATAAGCTGTCTTTGAAACAGGTTTTCTAATATAATAATATAACACAAGGCCAATTTTGTGTACTGTATGTGACTATTTTACCCACCATTTGTTGCACCTAACCCTCTTTGTTGCTGGTTAATTTGATCCATTTCTGCTTTTGAGCTTAAATACTTACCCTCCTCTTTGATTTCCTTTGATTTTCCTCCTTATAAAATTTGATGCAGGTCAAAACACAAAAACATTTCAGAGTATGGAAAGGAAATGAAATCTGACCATCAGGGCTACTGTAGTTACCAGCTAAGGAACAAGTCTTAAGTGTGAGTCTGAAACATAAAGTACATCCTGCATTGATGCAAACTTGTTCATGACTTTAATCACCTACTTTATTCCATCCACCATTTTGCAATCTAATACAAAAACAAAGGGCAATACTTGGCTTCCTTGTTAAACTTAAAAAAAGCTCCAGAAGCAACCAGTTCACCTGCTGTGGCATCAGCAGGGAGCCGTGGAGGGTTGGACGGTCTGGTTCTGTAGTGAGGAGTTGCAGCGGATGTCATCAGCACCGACCTCTCTGCCTCCATCAGGAGAATCATGAGAAAGTCTTATCCTGACATCAAAGATCACTTTGACCCCTGCAGCAAGCTTTGTACTTAAAAAAAATCTTTTTCAATTGATCTCACTCTTTGGTTTGCATATGTGCATTGATGACCCTCAATACATTCTGTCAACATCATTCCTGCTGTATAGACCCGGGGCCACAGCCCAAAACTAGTGTGATTATGCATCAGTGCAAATCTAAAAACTTAGTGTATTACAATGTTTTTGGACTAAAGTAGCTGCTGCTGTAGATAGGTGAAATATTCAGAGCAGTTGAGTTGACTCACTAATACCAAATGTTCCGTATACGGTAGATCAAACTGCTATTGACAGGCTAGTAACCTGCTGTAGGCCGGATCATCCAGTCATGTCAGAATTGTTTTTGATCTGGAGGAGCAGCAAACAAGTGAGGCAGAAAAGGCTTCTTTTTTTTTTTATTAAGAATGTAGTAAGCAGTGAGTTTTGACAGGACAGATTTACCTTCTTCATACTGACTGTTATAACCTGCTGCAGATCAGACTGTGGTGCCTGGATGAGTTAAGTCTTTGCATTGATTTTAAATGAGCACTGATGAGGGGTAGATACAGAGTTTGTAAAGCTGTTTTTACTTTTTATGGCCTCACCTCCTGGAACACTCTGCCAGACTGCATTCAGATGAGCTTCAACATCAGGAAGTCTGCTTAATTAGTTTTACTATTGTAGTTGTGTTTATCTTCATTTGATTGTTTTAATTGTTCCAAGTATTCTAAGCATGAACGCTTCTGATGTCAATGAACTTTTTTCTTTAAAGCGCATTGTCTTTGTCTCAGAATTCATTATATAGATAATTACATGCAATATTTATTAATACACAGGCCCTGCACGCTCACACAGGTGTTCACAGTTATTCTGACTTAGTAAATGCATTTTAATCCACCTGTTGAAAAAAACCCAACCTGTTTAATCCTCCCATATTTTTATATTTTTTTTTGCTCCTAGAATCAGCTGTGTGTATTTATATGCACTGAAGAGAGAGACAAAGAGTATCTTCAGACGAAAACATCAAATCTGTGTGGGGTGATGAGAAGCCTGTAATCTTTATAACACATAATTTGAAAATTTGAATACATTTGTGCCAAATTTGGATAGAAACATATTTAATTAGAATGTGTTGGTTGTCCTGTCCGAACTGGTGCAACAAAAGAGTGGAAAAGATCAGTCAAAGTTTGTATGTTTGTAGTCTGTATGTATGTTCACACAGTCCTGAGAAGAAGTTTAAACAGGTTTAAAAAGTGCAGGTGGGATTGTGTGAAGCTTTAGTTACTTTATACGATGTTTTGAATAATTAAACGGACACTTCCTGGGAACCTCCCTATAAAATTCCATTAGTTTTTGACACCAAACAACCTGTCTGGTAGAGGAATCACATGAGAGTGACATGAGTAGATCACTGTAGTGAGAGCCATGAGGTAGCATAGCCTTTGTGTAACACTTTTGTGCTGTTTCTTACAGCCTCACTGCTCACTTCCACATCTTCATGTTACTTGAGAACAACAGCAGACAGCGAGGCAGATGCCTGCTTTATTTTAAAACCCATCGGCTATCGGCCGATGAGGATTTAGCCTCCTTCCGGGGGATCTGAAAATCGGATAACATACAGTATACTCAGGCCATGACTTCCTCTGCAGTTCCATAAGCAACTTGATACGAGAAAGGCACATTTCTGCCTATCTCTATAAGGAGATATCTGCTTATGAATGAGAATAACAAGCCAATGTATCACAAGATTGCATTTTGGCTAATTTTGCTCTCCCCATGGACCTCTGCCTTGTTCCATTCCATTCCAGAAAGCTGCTATGCAGGGATACATTCACTTCCTTCAAAGTGAGACAGGGGCAATGGCCCCTTGAACCCCTTCTTCTGACAGCCATGGCTACAACTCAACTGTTGCATAACCATCTTGAACAGTGTAAAAACTTTTCCGACAGTTAAGGCTGCCTCTCTGATGTCTTCGTCTCCCTGTGGCTGCCTTCCTTTCACCTGCATATTTGTCTCTACACACCTGCCTGTCTTCCTGTCTTTCTGTCACCAAGCCAACATCTCTGCTTTCAGCTGGGACTCCCCTGGTTTCTATGGTAACCCCACTTGGGGTAGGAGGGGGCGGTGGGTGCTCTGCGTATGTTTCACCTGAGCAGTTCCAGGCTGACAGACAGACAGACAGACGTGCTGTGGGCAGGTGTGCACCATCATCATCATTATCACCATGATGATATCACCGTGGAGACCTGCATGTACCTGGGCGTGTCGCGGTGGGTGTCAGGGAGCGCGGCTGCCTCGCCTGGCAGACGCCAGAGTGAGTGACTACACACCTCCTCACCTATACAATATCATCGCCATCATGTATTATGGATTTTCCCCCCTTTGTTCGCCGCTCCCCTGCTGTCGATCGGAGTCGGAGTGGAGTATTTTTAGGCGTGTATTTCTGTTTTCTCTCCGCTTGCACATAACCCGACACAGCCAGCTTCACATTGATTTTGGCATGCAAGATCTCCCTCCTGCACACCTCCCTTTGCCTCTTTTCAGCGTTTCCCTCTCCATTTCTTCTCTTTAGATTTCCCTCCATCTGTTTTCCTCAGCCCCCATCCCCATCCCCATCCTTTCTGCTCATTCTCGCCGCTTCTGGCACTTTGCAGTCTTTCCAGCACTCTGCCTTTTCTTCTATTCATCTCTCTCTCTCTCTCTCCTTCCTCTGCTTTCATATTCCCTGTGCCATGTCACAGCAGCTGAGGCCTGCCATGAGCAGAATCTGTGGGTACCTGGATGTGTGTGGGGGGTGTGTGTGTGTTTGTCTGTGTGTGTGTGTGTGTGTGTGTATGTATGTACAATAGGACCAGCAGTCCTGTGGGGCGGGAGGAACAAACAACATCTGCAGGGAAACAAACAGTATTTTTCCTCTGGTGCTAAAACACATTGGACGAAGAAAAGATGGCTGTGGAGGGTTGAGGGGTGGCAGAGGGAAAAGGTAAGATAAAAGAGAGAGAGAAGAGGGAGTCTTGGATGGTGTTTAAGATAAATCTCTCTTCCAGATGCGTTTTATGTTTCATTTAAAAGTCCAAAAGGTGTGTAGGATTTAGTGACATCTATTGGTGTAGTTGCAAACATTGACAGTAGCAAGAATGGACCGTGACGTCACCCACAAGTTTCTGAAGAGCTGTTTTGAAGAATGTGTGGCTCTGGCCACCAGCATATTGGCTATACTGTGTCTTCCACCTCCCTTCTAATCTAAAAATCGGCAAGGACATGGATCATCGGCGGATCTGAGGCGGGCTGGATGACACCTGGTTGCTCATGGCACCCACCTGTCAATTTAAGCAGCCATGCTCTTACTTCTGCATAACTTTAGTCCTAACTATCATTTGAACAGGTGAGTTGTATATAAATTCACCCTCAGTACAGTTGTCATGAACGGGGAAATTAGCTAGAGACCAAAAGTGACTTTTGTACCAGGCTGTAAACATGTTTATTTCTGCTGTGAAGTTGGACATTTTAACATGGGGACTTATGGAGACTGAAATGTTCAATTGCCAGTCTCAAGTGGCTGCTCGAGGAATTACAGTTTTTTTTCACTTGGCTTCATTTCCCAACCACAGGTTGGCACTTCATTGCATCCCTTCCACTCACCCTCTTTTTGAAATGAAGGAGAAACCTCTAGGTTATTATGGCCATGAAGATCTGTAAAAAATAATAATAATAATAATAATAAAAAAATTTGTGTTTATTAAATGTTTTCACACTGTAGCAGTGAGCACTAGACTAGACCACAGCTGTATTGATATCCATGCATGTTGGAGTTAAAGGGAAAATCCATGTGACAACAACCAAACAGCCTCTGGGGATGCTCCTTACATTTCTGTTTTGTTTTGTTGTGTGGTGGTTTATTTTTCTGTGACATCACCTCAAGGTATTCCACTGGAGAGTTTTGAGGTCTATAAATCATGTAACTACTGTAATCATGACTTTTTTTGTGTGTTTTACTTGCTGAGGATCATAGAGCGAAGGTTTGTGTCTAGATTCATTATTTTGATGGACAATAAATACAAATTCCAGGAGAAAGCCATCAAAGAAGAGGCAGAAATTCTCTGCACAGCACACTGTAAAAATGCTATAAAAGAATAATCAAGAAAATGGCCTCTGTGACTGTTTCTTATATATGATTAGATTATTACTCAGACATCACTGTGTCAGCAGGATTTGACTGTTGTAGTTGGTGAGGTGGAGCTTCAGTTAAAGATTATTTTAATTGTGGATTCATCTGCTGATTATTTAGCTAATTAATGATTGTTTAATTTGTAAACAATCACAATTAACGATGCCCCAGAGCCCTAATAACCTTGAGGGGCAGCTGGATACATGAGATCACAAAATCATGAGATAATGTGAGAATCTGTCCTGCTAGGCGAGACTTCCAGAGGTTCAGTGCAATCAGTATCCTGTGATGAACTACTTGGAGCTACGGCACGAGCTACAGATGCAGTTTGACACTAGGTGTGTGTTCATGCATGTGAGAAGTGGTCGCTGCTAAAGAGATTAGTGTAGATACTGCAGCCATCAAAGACTTTGACTGTGTTGTAGTGATAGGCAGCTGGTCAGGTTAGAACCCAAAGTAACATGTAGACTTTGTTTGGTACAAACAGTAGTGCAAACCACAAAACCAGAAATAAAATAATAGCAAGTTCCACAATGACAGTGAACAGTTCCACAATGCATTATCAAACATCTATGAAAGTTACTTCTCACAGCTGGAAAAATAAGCGAGCATTTCTACAGAGCCAGTGTGACAGATAGAAAAAACATATTTGTGCTGTTAAAGGATTCATTAAAGGATTCATCTGTGTGCTCAAATGAACACATGTTCAGCAACATACCTCATCATTTTAACATACATAACAGTGTTATGTATGTTAGATACAGTATCTCAGAAGCTTCTTCTATTTTTATGTTTCTTTTGCACTAAGTTTACATGCAGCTATATAGTGGTACTGTATGCGCAGCTAACAGATAGCTGCGGGAACTGATCAATGCTGAGACAATACATGATATAACTGTAATACAGACTATCAAAGGGACACATATGCACACACGATTATGATAAACAAATATGAAAGATATGAATGCAGTGTTTGTGGGAACCTCAAAGCCAAAACCTGCTATAAAAGGCACTAAAAGCAAGCACATTCTGTTATTTGTGTAACTGAGGTAGAAACACAAAATGCTCATTTAAGCAGCCGTGCGACACAAATAAATGGAATAAGTTTATTGTGATGATAAAACTGTTTACATGTGGATTCTGCTTTAATCTCCTGACAGATGATTGTTTGCTAAATCCAGGGCAAAGTCTGCCATTTTTGGAAGCTAAACCTCTTCAGATTTCTTTCCTCACACGCTCGCTGTCAACTTTCCACTGTGGCGTTTGCTGTCTCTGTTTACGTTCCATAAATCGCGTCTCTGAGTGCTTTCTATAAAGCAGCTGCCTGAATTAAAAAAAACAACAACTGTAAAACCAGCGATCACCGTTTCAGTGATGCTGTTTATGCGTCCACGTATACACCAGTGTCAGATCCGTCTCTCTGAGAGGGCAGCAGTCCTTTCAGCTCTTTAGAGAGAGAGAGATAGAACACCATCAGTCAACTTGGCAGGAAGAACATCTCACCACCAGTGCCTGGACTCCATCAGGGGGGTGGACACCAGCATTTCATTACAGGGTCCAAATGAAAAAAAAAAAAAAAACTCAGCTACTTCAGCCACGTGATAACATCTCAACATTTATCTTTCACTCAGTGTTGTAGCAGTCAGAGCTCATCACAGCTTCTTCTTGAGGATGCACTCATAAAAATATAAGCGCCGTCCACAATTAACACTGGAGAGTGAAGCTGTGTGTGTGTTAGACGCAGACATATTTTCATTGCTTTGTCAGGGCGTAGTTATGACAGGAGACTGAGAGAACTCTGCATTTACTCCAGTATTAATCTTGCACAGGCAAATCTTCATCTTATCAAACTCACAACAGTCTGGAGAGAAAAAGAGATAAATAATGTAAATGTTGGATGAGAGTCATGACCTCAGAAGACACTACCATTTTGACATGTGGGAAATATCAACCCAGTATCACACACAAGTGTGTGATAGGCCTGCTCGTCCATTGTGGCAATCAACTTAATAATAAATAAGCTACATGCAGTCAGACTTTCAAAATAAAGCTTGCTGAGGTCATTTAGCGTGGTGTAGACAACAAAACTACTTGGTTACATTTTCTAAGGCAGACTGTATCATTCTTTATGTTGCATTCATGCAGGGGTTTTTTTGGGCATCATCACACCCTGAAGATACTACACCTTCATACATGTACATTTCACATGCAGGTGGGGCAAAACATGGCACTGACACAGTATCAGATCAGTTCATCTAACACACCCTTTGCATGAGACAGGGCCAGAAATATGCTTATTAACTTTCTTGCTGAGTGATGATAATATCATTTTTGTCTCGTCTGTATGCTAAATCAAGGAGGTCATTTAGCTGAGCATAGTTAGCTATGCTAAGCTAAATTTCTTTAACTAAGTTAATGGCTAATTAATGAGCACCGCTTAGCGAGTATTTCTTGGTAATCTGCATACAATGACTCCCTAAAATCTGGTTTCCCGGGAACCTTAAACTCCAGGACCTAATTGATGAGCTTCACAGGTGTCAAATCAGGCTAGCTGTCTCCCCTTGGCGGCAGCATGCTAAGCTAAGCTAATCACGACTAGCTCTTGCTGCAGTTCCACAGACATGAGAGTCAATCTCCACATCTAACTGTCAAGACAGAGAACAAGCGTGTATACCAAAATGTTGAGATATTCTCTGGAGGTAAATAAAGCCACGTGTTTCCACAGTTATGGAGCCATTTTGCATTGCAGAGTCTTTAGCCTTCTTTAGTCTTCAGGTCCCATATATTAGAGTTTGGTAGGTCAGTAACTAAACAAATCTTTCAGTTAGCTCTGGTGGATTTTAGCATTTTTTCACTTTTCCACTGTGAGATGAGATGAGACAACAAAACGAATGAATCCCAAAAAATGATTGATATAAGACTATTGACAAGATCAGAGTGGATAATTATGTCAACCAGTTCAACAAGAAATATAACAACAGTTAAAGAAAATTAGAATTAAAATTACACGTTAGAGCAACATTTTAAAACAAGATGCAACAGGTTGCAGTGTATTGCAGCGATACTGATAATGGTTGCATATAGTATGCGAGTTAATACTGTGTGACAATTCGCCACTGACAGCACACTCTACAAACAGATCTGAGCCCATCTGCATGAAATGGATGAACCGTGATACAAAGTGACACTGCGGCTCGCCAGCCATCCTGCTATTTCCCTCTGCAGGTCGACGCAAAGAGGAGACGAGAAACTCCCGCATGTGAATTTAAATGCTTTTAAACAGAAAGTAGCTTGCCACAAAGTCAAAGCTTAAGACAAGGGACTGGTTTATGTTTGTGTGTGTGTGTGTGTGTGTGTGTGGCCAGTGAACTAATTCATTAATCTGGTTGACAGTTCTCTGTGAACTCGGCAGTACTGTCGGCGGTGAGGAATTACAATGAGACAAACTAGGCGTTGTTCGGTGGAGCGGTGATGCTCCCCTGACATCCCCGCCGCCGTTAACGGCTTTTAAAATGGCAAGATTGTGTTTTGGAGGAAGCGAGGAAAAAAAAACAAAAAGAGAAACGGCAGAGGCAAAACACCAGAAAAGACTGGACAAATCTTTATTAAACTAATAAAAAGTAGAAAAACATCGCAATGACCAAAAAATTTCCATTTCTACTTTCTGAAATTACACGATGCCGTAATAACATATATTGCTTGTATTGCTTGTTGTAACAAATCCACAAGAGAATAATTACATGACTCCGTCTTTCAGCTCATTGTTTTGGTTTTACATCCTGTAACTTTACTGTTCTGGGGTAGAATCACCGCTTGCATCAGCCCAATCAAGGCTGAAGCCAAAGTAGACCCGGTGTCGTGTCGTCTGAAGGCCATCCTCATTGTGACAGATCAACTATGATGTTCAGTAATTCACGTGCAATGCGGGTAACCACCTGTAACAGACCTTACATTGCTGTTTCTAAAAGAGAGGAACAATAACAAAATAATCAGAATGCGCTTGTCTAAAGGTTTGTCTTCCTTTTAAGTCAGTACCTTTAATTAATGTGGTCCAGTGTGACAATCCACCTTGCCATTAAGCTCCATCTGTAGAGATACAGGTGTGTGAGACCACATGCTGATGCCAGGAGTCTGAAGAGGTCAACGAGGTTTGAGACTGAGTGAGACTAGTGCTTTCAAGACTCCCTATGATCTGTAATCATCAGTAATAAAGGTTACTCCTCCATTTAGTCAGCGGCAACATCGTGGTTTTCAGATTTCATTCACACACACACGCACACAGACACACACACAAGCTACTACATCTTCCTGTTTCAAATTTGTTCAAGCCTTCAGTTCCTGCGGGGCACTACAGCAGTGGGTGGGTATTATTTCTGTTTTTCATCACCCTCTGATTCTGTCATACACACAGGAGCACCTACGGGTGGTGGTGATTCATAGAGACCGGAGCCGGGGTGAGATGAAATGGGCGAGGGGACAGCTGAAAACATTCTAGTTTAACAAGTGTTTTAATGTCCTTTTATTCCTGCGTGTTTGATGTTTTGATGTTTCACATCTCATCTTTGGCTGTGCTATGGAATTTTCTATCCTTAGGTTATACGAGGTCACGTGTGGGCTCGAAGTCTTCAGGAGTATTAGTTTGGCTTTGACAGGGAACAGTAGGTGCCAGTCTATCTCAACACTGTGGTTGCCAGGGTCGAAGAGACCTATTGCTGCCATGTAATAGATAGCATGCCATTGACATTCCAGTCTGCGTAAACAGACATCTGTGTCTCCAGATCAGAATATGCTGACAGTAACACCTCCAAGGGTAAAACTATTTTCTTTGGCTAATTCTGGGCGTATAGTATTTGTGATGTTATCTTAGGGTTTAGTCTATCCACCAGCACGAGTTGGGCAGAATGTGAGGCAGACTCAGGCACTTCTGATGCACTTTGAGAGTGTCTCTAATTCTCCTTGATCAAGCGTCAATAAATAAGACAGCATAAGAGGCTCCTGAACACTTTCTTCCTTCCTGACCTCACCATTGACCTTTGACTTCAGCAATTTCTCCATAATGGTCTGGGAGCTGGTAACCTCTGGCCAACCTGCTACCTGCCACTTTGCTGTGTCACTGTGGCTGACAAAGTGATGACTGAGGCTGATGTGCATACGGTTCTGCCACTGATCTCACTCCGCTGAGGTCACGACCGTCTACACCCTTGATGATGAGAAGAACCACGTTTCCCAAGGGGGCAACTGTCTTCTTTCCTGGCAGCGGGATGTGTCTTCAGTGCGATGCCTTGTACATCTTTTTCCATTTTATGACTGTAGATTCCAATTATAATGTACAGGCTCTGTGTGACAGGGCTGAGGCAGGCTGGTGTGTGTGTGTGTGTGTGTGAGAGACAGTGCAGATTATTCCACCGATGTTTAAACACATTTTGAGGAACTGTAGAAGAATATGAAAAAAGAGAGTCGCTGTGTTCTGCTCCAAGTATTCCCTCATCACACTGCCTTTATTTCTCATCACCTGTGGTGACCATGGATGTATAAAGAGAACTGAATACAGATACATTTTTATGGAAGCTGTTCAGTGACGTATGCAGGCAAAAAAGTTAGATTTCCAGGCAAACAATTATCCAGAACTTCTGCGTAGCCCATAGAGCAAGCACAGATGAGATGGCCAAGCTGCTAACTTTCCATTTAGGCATCCGTTAACTAAAATGGGGATAACATTATTGAACTCTGTGGCTCCTCAGGACTTTCCAAATGTTATTGGACTGACTGGATCTGACAGTGAAGCAAGTCATTTTGTGGGGTCGTGATGCTTTCACAATGCAAGTGTGTGGGGGGAAAAGTCTTTCTGTGCATCACGTGATGGACAGCATTGTTGTCATTATATGGTTCGGCTACTATGTCAAAATAGTTTCAGTATATATCCAATATATATACATATCCACAGTGTACATTTCAACTCACAATAAAGCACTTGAAGCACAGTGAATAAAGCATACCTTGAAATGTTCGGCTCTTCTGTCCCCACCATCGTCCTCATCATCCCAGGAGTCAGAGTCCTTTTTTGGAGCCACTGCCTCCATCAGTCTGGGTTCACTGGTGGACTGCTGAGTCTGATAGATACTAGAACCGCTATTTGGCTACACAGTTAATCGAGCTGACATGGTGCCCTTTGTCTTTGTAGTATGATTTGGAGTGGAGAGTAGCTTTGCACCTTTAAGCAAGTTGTAACCAAGCAGCGAACTCTTTGGCTGGCAAATGAAGCCAATGCAGAAGCTCACTTCCTCTAACATCCACTCACTACAACTGTACTGACGGTGAATTTATAGACAACTCACCTGTTCAAAGGATATTAAGACTTAAAGTTAGGCAGAATTGACAATGTGGATGCTTTGATTGACAGGTCCAGGCTTGTTTGAGCACCCTCCTCAGCTTTACCCACACTCCACGTCTTTGCCCATTTTTAGATAAGCTGCAGCCGGCAGATACAACGTCCCTGTTCTGTACTGTCTATGGTTGCAACTGTTGTGCAGCTAACTAAACCAACTGACCAACTGGAGAGAAGAGAAGAGCTAAAATGAGATGCTAAAATCATGAGGGCATTCATGTTATTATGTGCAGGCCTCACGTGCCAGAATATGACGCCTGTCAACAGAATGTAACTATACCAGAACGTTCAAGACAGTTGTGACAACATACAGCATATGACACATGAAAGCTGTTAGTCAACAGTTGCTTATTTGCACACTCAGCAGATACGGAGCATGATTATTACTCATTGTGTGTCGAGGGTCTTTTAGCGTTTACCTTCATCCAGTGGCTGCTGTAGCTGGTAGTTACTAAAAGAAGAACTTTACATACAAATAAAAACAGCGAATGTAGGAACAGCTGGTGCATACCAGTCTGAACCTGTATTTATAGGTGTCAGCCCTCAGCTGCCGCAGCATGCTGTTGCCTCTGTCTGCTCCAGTTTTGTTAAAGCGAGACTGAAACACTGGCACCTCCCAGAGAACCAAGCATACACACTGTTAGCGATACGTTCAATGTGTTTTAAGTGTGGGAGGAAAATACAACTTTATTCCCTGGCAAAGGTGCGAGCGCTCCCTATGTATACCTCTCCTCCTTTATCGATTATCTCGAATGTGAGTGATCATTGATCGGGGTTGGAGATAGCGATGGCGAGCATAGCAGAGTGCTTCGTAGTGAAAGGCTGATGCATCAACATTTATGAATATAGAGTCCAAGAGCAAAGCGAGACAGAGTCACAGTGTAAATGGTAATGCAGTTTATGTGTGTGTGTGTTTTGTGTGCTTGGTAAGTCACAGAAGGTCTGGCCTGCCTGAGGGCGGTACTCACGGCTCGGTGTGAAAGATATGGGGGTGGCACTGCCGCACAGCCTGAGAGGATACGCTGTCTGAGGTCTGAGATGGAGGGAGGGTGGAAAAGAGAGAGAGAGAGAGAGAAAGATATATCCACACATACACACAGCAGCCTGATAGAGAGAGGGTGAACAGAGAAAGAGTGAGGAGAGGAGAGGGAGGGAGATAAGCGCCTTAGAGGGTGGGAAAGATAACGACAGATAGGAAAAGCAGCATGGAGGCCGAAAGTGAGCGAGCGAGACAGACACAGGAAGAGAAAGAGAGAGATATAGAGGAGGCGAGAGGCTGAATTTAATAAATTAGATCAGGCGCCTTGCCGGTTACCTAGCAACCCAGACAAGACGAGCCTGGTCTGGCCTGGTCTGTGCTCCAGAGTAAAGGTCTTTCTCCTCCGCCTCGTCTCCCATCCTCCTCTGCCTTTCTTCCTCCCCCTCCTTCTCCTCCTCCTCCTCCTCCTCCTCCTCCTCTTCTTCCTCCTCCTCCTCCGCTCACTCATATCAGCAGTGGACACAATCTCTGTCCCAGTCATTGTTACAGACGAGTATATTTAGAAGCAGATTCATGTACTGAGGTAAAATGGTGCCACAGATTTACAACTCAGATACAAACAGGCCTGCTTGTTTACCCCCAAAAAGGATGTCACTATGTGTTCACAAATAAAATGACCTCATATCAATACGACCCTCATCCATGAATTATACTATCTATACCTATGTTTACTAACTCAACCAAAATTGTAATATATATTGAGTATATTACAGTGTCTAATGCCAGATAATACTATCAATGCCCAGTGGCTGACCAGTGTGTTCTCCAGCAAGTTCAGAAGTGAGTTCAGTAAGAAGTCATATTTCACTCAGACAATTGGGATTTTTTTGCAGCAGCTGAATACAGTTTGGCGTCCGCTCCGACCTCATCACTCCCTGCAGACATACATAGATATATTGAGGAGCAATGAGCAAATATCTTAAACCCCCACTGAGCCTGCAGGTGAGTGCTGGGTCAAGAGGGAGAGATGGGAAATTTTTGCATGTCACATGTCAACTTGAACTCGCTCCATTTAAAGAAAATTCAAACAAATAGGTCATAATTTCCCAAAATATTCTATTATATAGTATTCACTTATTTCCAAGAGTTAGACGAGAAGATTCGTTTTTTGTTTGTTTGGAAGCGGGAGTCGGGACTTTTCTGGCTTAGCTTAGTTTAGCACAAACCCTGTGAGCAAAATCTGTCTCTGTGCTAGTCAAAATGACAAGTTATGGGTTCTCAGGGGAGTTACACACAATAACTGTTATGTTATTCATCAAATAACAGAGATGTGCTCAATTATGATGCCTGCTGTTGTTACGCGATTAGGTGATGTACATGTACATACAAGTAGACATGACAGCTACTTTGGAAGCCAATCACAGTCTAATAGATAGACAGGTTTGAAATGAGAAATATTTAGCCTTAGCCAAGGAGTAGATGTAAAGCTAGGAACATTTGTATTTACTCGTGGTCACAAAATATTCCCAGCCTCATAACCTGTTTTAATAGTCCATAACATACAAAAACAATATTTTTGTTTCAGGCGGGCTAATTTTTTCACAGCATCCATTTTGACATAAAATGGTAGGTAAACACAGGTGTTGCCAGTGATAGTAATTAAGGTTCCATTCCATTCAGGTCAAACAGAGTCAGTGTGTTGCTGTGGTGCATGTTGGCTCACTGGAAAGTCTCCAAGCGCCTGTGTTGACCCTGCTATTTCATGTCAAAATGGCTGCTGTCTATCATGTTGGAGGTTTGCATCCTGTATGATCATCTGAGCCTGAGTCTGTGCTCACCTGTGGGGGCTCGTGTGCATTGGACCTGCACATTTACGGTGAGTCACAGCACAGCAGGACAGACTGTGGCTCCGATCTGCATGTTAGACAAGCTGTTTGATAGCCGTCTGCCGGCATGACACAGCAAAATACGGACACTTACTAAATGACTGAAATTGCAGCGCTTTGCTCTGTGTTCCAGGAATCAAATATATATACGCTGCTCACTGCTGTGCCTCCATAGCATTACCTCAGAGGATCAGTGGCCTTCATTTGGACATTTTCTGATAATGAGGCACCTCCCATCTGATCTGACCGTGACTGGCCGAGTGTTTGAAAAACTCCAGCTCCAGTAATCAATCCTGTGATTCGTCAGTGTGATATTCTCAGTCAGTGGAGTGACTCACAGGTCTGTGGTGGCCCCACCCTGCCACATTGTGTTTAATGGTCTCATGTCAGAGGAAGGATGGCGTTACTGTAGCTCTTTAGTGTGTACCCTGAGGTGAGAACCAAGTTAATTACCTGAAATCCAACTAATGCCGCTGATAAACCCGCTAAAGAAAGCTGCAGTTTGAGTCTCGGTGGGTGGGGATGCATTTCGAGATATAAGCAGTCAACCGAGGAGCTGGATAAACCCTCTCAGTGTGAAGCAGATATTTTGTATGATGTAATATTCATATAGAAATGCATAGCCCTGATGAAGCTCCTTAATGGAATGAATGAGGTTGATTCTGTTTCCAAGGCTAATCAGCAGCTACTATACCACTGAGAAGAGACTTCATTACACCCACCTCAATCATTCTCCAAACAGCTGAGTGGGGCAAAAGTGCCCCCACCGGCTCCATATGACTCGGAAATACTTTCACATGAGCTTGCATATTTCCCCCACTGTATCGATCAAAGAGCAGAGAGAATAAAAACAGATAGGATGTCTTTCACGATCGATATCTGTGTTAATGTTGAGCCCGGATCTAAGGATGGAAACATGGAGAGTGCACATCATCACATCCTCTGTCCATCTAACACTCCCTGTTCCATAGCAGGGTTCGCTGTCCTTCCTCGCTATCCTCAGACAGCCTTTTGGTAATTGGCGGTGTGGAAACATATCTCATGTCACATGTTTGTTGCTTTCTCTGCAAATACAATAAAAAAGAAAGAAAGGTGGAAACGAGTGCAGATAATAGAGCAAAAGACTTTGGACTTTTCCACATGGCACCGCTGCTCATCTGCATATGAGTGCTCTCTAGTGGCAAAGAGGGGAAACTACAGAGGCCCTCAGCTGAACACGAACATTCAGAGTCATTCCTCTCAGTGGCAGAGGGGCTGACAGCTCTGAAATGATAAGGGGAGCTGGAGGAGAAATATTGATTCATGTGGCTCCATTAAAGAGAAAGCATGAGAGGGAGAGGGGCTGAATAAGTGTTGCATCGCAGATTAAACATATGATGCAGACACAAGCTAGACCCACATTATTCACGTGTGACAAGTGAGCCGTGAACATACTGTAGCACATATTTTATTTGTGCTTACATTTAGAAATATGGTGGAAACAGGCGAGCTGTCACAGGAGGAAAATACGTTGTGACATGCAACTTTTTTGCATGTCTGCAATCAGCGCTGACTGAAGAAACTCAGTACAACACAAAGACGCGTTTTCCTGAGCCAGATTAGCTCTGATATTAACGCTGCTGGTGCAGACAGAGTGCTCACACTTCAGTTACGCATCAACATGACTTCCTGCTGCTTCTTCCACTGAAGAATTTCAACTAGAAGATCAGCTATGAAAAAAGAATTTGATACGTCTAAATATTGTCTTTCATACGACCACCAGAGGAGGTCATACAGATGAAGAGATACAGAGAAAAAGCTTCACAGACTTTCTACTGGTTTCTTTCATACACAGAACATTTTGATTTATACTGGAGCACTGCAGGATTAAAGGCACGCTTCAGTGATTTAGTATAAACTTCTATTAAAAAATAAAATCGATGCAGAAGATGTCAACCAATCTTGATGTTTAGTTCCTAAAGGAGCAGCTTCTACTCCAAAACCACTGGATGCTACACATTTCATCATGCAGAGTAGCTCAAAAGCATTTCCATGCTCACTTCATGCCATCCCTATTCTTTCTGTTGTAAATATGCAGTGTGTGAGCACACACTGTGATTTCCCTGATGATACCAACGTGAGCGCTGAAACCTGGAACTAAAAACTAGTAAATGTAAGACCATTAAACATGCAAAGACCGTGAGTCAGGTGATTGTTTTTGTAAATTAGTATGCAATATATCATATTCTAATATGTCCATGTGTTTAAAAAGTGTTACCATAGTGCTTCATTTGGTCTTGCTTTTGTTAATTCAAGTTTTTGTAGTGTTTACCATAATGTTTGAAAAATAATGGAATCATTGATAAATATTAGAATTTAAATTATAAAATGGTGAACCCATGTAGAATTAAAGAGACTGCAATGACCAATGATTTTACACCATGCCAGCATGAGTGTGTGTAAATTCTGTTCTTACCGGAGAACAAATCCCAGGTAAGAAAACGTCCTGATTGTCAGAATCTTCACGAAAGGCTGGTTTTAAGAATGGTCGAATGAGACTGTGGAGAGGGCTCAGGAGAGCAGCGAGGGGAGATTAGCACACCTCTCCCCTTTAACAGTAGCGTGCTGGACTGGGCGGGAGAGCAGAGTGAGACCGGAAGACACACACTCAAGCAGACGGCAGAGAAGAAGCCTGCGAGCGGCTGTACTGTTTGTAGAACAAATAAAGAACCCTGATAAACGGGCATCAGTCTGAGAGTCTTTATGCTGAGAGAACCCCAGTGGCAGTAGATCTGTCACAGAGACATACTTTGTTACATTCATTCTGTATGGATGGAGCACGCTCAGCAGGAAATTCAATGCTGCACCTTTAAATGTTGACACACAAGTGTATGTGACACAGGAAAACAATGGCTATTTTTAAACAAGAACTAAACAGTATACATGCAGTGTTATAGTGTGTGTGTGTGCGTGTATATATCTATATACATACACACTCTTGAAGACGGCAGTCATATATACGCGCGCACACACACACACACTCTTGAAGACGGCAGTCATGAGGTTCGGAGGCTTTTCAATTTAGCCTCTCTGCCTTTTTTTCCGAGAGCTGTGGGATGACAGTCACGGTGAATCCAGTTAAAATGAACTGACTCTTAAAGAAGAATGTAAAACGGGAAAAAAAAAACGAGCGCAGAGGACAGACGTTACAAGAGATTATTATTAGCTGCAGATATACTGTGTCTACGGCTGCTTCCTGGTGCTGATGCAGTGGTGTACTGAAGAGAACACTTCCTGTCTGTATCAGAATCATATGGAAAAACCGCAAACCACAGGTCAGGCCCTGAACAGGAAACACCTAACACATGACACTGTAACTGAGCTGTCTGAGTGCAGTGACATTGATTCTGTCAGTGTGACAGAATTTAAGGCGTGGCTAAATATATTATTATATCATATTAAAAACACCCTCCTAAAATATTGAGTTATTTCTTATATAAAAAAAATACAAGTGTCTATTCACACATGATAGAAAAATACACTTTTTAGCATGTTTAGTTCAGGGGAGCATATGGACAAATATTGTACATTCACTGAACACTGAGGCTGTGTGTGCAGCTTAAGATCTGACTTTCAAAATGTCTTATTGATGTGACTTCAATCAAGTGATCAAGAGGCTGCAGCGCCACCTACTGTACGGGTGTGCTGCACAGTGTAAAGGAAGCATGTGATGCGGGCCTACTAGCGTTATTTCATAATGGTAGGAATGCTGGGAAAAAAACTTGATGAATTCACAGTTTCTCAGAATATCAGGTGACATAAGCAGCCTGTCATGACGCATGAGTCAACGGTATGACCAAAAGTCCTTTTAAATATTTTTTTTTATGTACAAACACTCCTGCTTTGAGGAGGAGGGGTCCTGTATTTCCACGCAGGCTGATAAAGTGAAGTCTGTAATTGCTGCTCCCCTCTTTTTCTCCACACTTCAGAGCCGGGCTCGACTCCGCTTCAGTCCACTTTATCGCACACTTGCAAAACTCTGTGGTTGAAGTCCTCGGGCTGGTCGGCATACACGTAGTGTCCGGCTCCACGGATGGTCTGCAGAACAGGAAGTGGTGATTAAAAACAGGAGGCAATAGACATAAAGAGAGGCAATAAAAGAGAGTATCGTTTGTACTGGAGAGCGCTGTCTGTGCTTTATTGATTTCATAAAATGAAGATGAATGGAACTATTTCTAGTAAAAACAGTCCTGTTATCACCAGTCAGTCAGTACAGACAACACTATCACATAATTATTTTGCAATAAAACATGAGTGAGAGTTTCATTATGAGGTAAATAGCTTGATTGTTTTAAGATGACTATTATACCAAAAAAAGAATTGGAAGGAGCGTCGAAAATAATATGAGCGTAGAAAATATGAGTAGGGATAATTCTATTTTATCTATTGTTTCCAATATTGTGTAGTCCTTAGTAATCCCGCTTTTTCAGTTTGTATAGTCTTAAAATGTGTTCTTGTCTTGCATGAAGGTCAACTGTGAGTGTAGACAATAATAATATAAAATCAATGTCCACTTATTAAAGTCTATTAAATAAGAAATCTAAGCAAAATAACATTTGCTCTTGCACTCACCCTTCCATTCAGCCCACCCTACAATTATCTGTTTTTTTGTGTGTTTTAGGTGTCAGGTGATCTTTAGGTGCAGACAGCAGGTCACAGTGTAAAGCACACAGAAGCGTTATACATCATCTGAAGGCTGGAGATGCAGCTCAACTTTTTCTAGTCATAAATCTGTAAGCTGTCTGTAAATCTGCAAACATTGTGTTCTGTTTAGACATCTATTCAAATGTTGAAAGTTAAGAGTGCTTTAGGGCTTAGTACATAATGAATGAAGTATATGATGCTCATTCCCATGAACTATCACGCCCCATAAGTTGCAGCAGCAAGTTGATGCATTATATATGATATGTTAGATTATTTGACAGATTTAGTGGAAAATGTTTATAAACTCCAGAGAAATATTTAACTACACTGGGAAATACAACGCACTTAGACTGCCTAAGTAAAAAACTTGAATGGTTTTCGTCCAAAGCAGCATGGGATTAACGGAGTGAGGCTGTTATTCAGATATATTGATGTCAGAGGTTTTAAAAATGATCATACCTGTTTTATATATATATATATATGTTTACATGCCAATGTTTATACAGGAACATATGACTTATTAAGTCTTATTAGTCTAATTAGTGCTGATCTATGATAGTTACATGGAAGTGTTAATGAGGTTTGGAGAAGGCGTATCTTTCCCAGGAAACACTGGAACTCAATTACCGTGCCCTCTGACTGATTGCTGATTGATTAACCCCAACTTGTCATGCTTTTCATGAGTAAAATAAATGCACTACTGTCCCTAGTACAGTGCATGAGTTCACTTCCCTCTCCATCATCCGGTTGATCATGAACTTACTATGATCTCCACATGAGAGTGGGGCCTCATCTCTTTGATGGAGCTGCCTGAGTTGCTGTCTATGCTGGATCTGGATCCGTAGATGATGGTGATGGGGATCTCAGCCTGAAGGTGGTCCATCCTGTGCAGCATCGGCCTCTTAGCCCAGCCATAGGGAATGGTCATATTCTTAAAAGCCGTTTCCCCGCTGAGACGATACAGAAGAAACAATGAACTCAGCACAAACGACCAGGCGAGACATCAGGGTGGAAAACAAAAGTAGCAGTTCTTAAGATGAGTAGCGGTGACGAGGTTTGAAAGGAACAGACCTGGGAGCTTGCACGTTGAGGTGGTAGATGTAGTCTGACACGGTGTTGTCGTTGAACATGGACAAGAACTTCCTCTTGAAGTCGGGTCTCAGAGTCTGGACCAGAGTGGGACCTGCAGGGGTCAAAACCAAACATGTAGCCATTAAGAGACGAGGCTGGCCCATTACATTTGACATGATTATTAATAACTGGAGGGCTGGAGGGCACAGTGAGAACCTTGGTTTGTCTGGACCGGATCATTAGAGAGTCTTGTCCTTTTCATTAATTAATCATCAAACCAGTTCTCTGTATGTTAAGAAAAGGAACAGTAGCAAGCCCTTTGAACCGTACACTCTTTTGTCTTTAGAGCCTTAATTTAACAATAGTATTAAAAACAGTTTCAGTCAATTTCATGTTTAATATGTTCTCAGATTCATTTCCATATACATATTCCTCTTTAAACATACAGCTTCCCCTCAGGGATCATTAATGTTCTGCTGGATGTAACTGATGAAAACAGGTTGGGAGTCTCTGCTGCAGTAATGTGCTATCATTCACCGAACATATTGCCTCAGTCTTACCCAGCGGTCCGACCAGCCTCAGGCCAGCCAGAGGGTTGAAGGGACTGAACATGGCCCCCAAGGCTTTGATCCATACCGGGATGGGACGGTCTGCCTCTACTGTGTCTGGACGCTCGGGGAAACCCCACGGCTCCACCAGCACTATGTGCTTTACTCTGTAGGCCAGAGACAAAGACATGAAGTACACATTCATCTGCACTGAGGCCTGTTTAATGCTTTGTCTGGTCAAATGGATTATCAAACGTGTTATAACAGGATTTAAAGGAATCGGATGAGAAGATGCTAAATCTAAAGCTAACAGGAATGGGGAGGACTCCGGATGACGCCTATAGATATCGAATAATTATTGAATATCGAATTATTCCGTGGTTGCCCGGCAACCGTCTGAGACTTTAGGAAGTCAAGGTCAAGCTCAGCTGACAGTGTCCTGAATCCAGCATCGTTATAAACAGACATGAATGAGGTGTCAATCTTCTAACGCTCAACGCTCAGTGAGAAAAATGGTGACCTCTGAATATTAGGTAAAGGCAGTTTGACTTTGACTTATGATTAAATGCTAACATGCAAAATATCTCTTGCATGGCTACTTTAAGATGCTTTTGTTGTGTTTTTGTCTGCATCTGTTAGGCCATCGGGCATTAAGGTATCATAACACGTCACACACACAAATGTGATTGGTCAGACAGCAGTTTACTTTCGTTTTCACTTCCAAGTAAGTGGTTTTGATATCGCAGTTTAATTAGGAAGATGTTCATAACCGATCTAATCTCTGGTGCTAATCTCTCTGCCCTGATGGACTCTGATCAGGTGCCACATCTTTATGGTCAGTCTAATAAAAGCTTATTCTGAGTAAGACGTTGTTCTATTCAATGGTAATGTTGTTAGCTGGAATAGGCTCCAGCCCGCCAGCGATCCAATAGAGGATAAGCGGTTACAGATAATGGATGGATGGTAATGTTGTCCAAAACTAAGAAATTAAAATACACATCATAAAAACAACCACGATTTCCCCTCACAATAATAATGACTGTGATGACAAATCTAAAAAAAAGGGCAGTTTCCTTTATCATCTTTTAGCTCTCATCAACAATATCAACAACAGTTAAAAGTAACCCAGTGTACACTGCACTCCCAACAGCAGAACGGTGAAAGACAAAGGTAGTTCAACGTACGTTCAAAACAATGCCATTCTTGTTTAAAATGGTAAAAAAAAAACAAAAACAGCTTAATTCAGCTTTAACCAGCTGAATGGGATACTGGACTATTGGTGTTAATGTTTAAACAGACCTTAAACAAAGAAAACAAGGGCAAACGGTGACAGTATTACCTCAAACTGTCAGTTGTAAACAGTTTAGAGACTGATATGCCAGTTCAACTTGGACCTACTGTACTTGTACTACTGTAGCTAGATGTACACGTAACTGTCATGTGTTCTTTGACTCCTAAATGACGTGGCTCACATCACTGGTGTTTACAGCTAGTCTGATCCTCTGACGTCAGTTTTATGTTCTATTTGACTTGAATGTTGATGTCACTGTGCTGATCTATGCAGTTACTTTGGTGAACACGGTGCTATTATAAACCAAAGGAACGATGTTTTATGAATGAATGAACAGCAGTATTAGCACCCGTTCTCTCTACAGACAAACTACCCTCACATGCGCTGGGTGACACAGAGAGAACGCTGCAGTACGGACACACTGCCCTCCATCAGAAACAACCAACTGCATCACATGGCCTAACATTATAGACAGTACAATCTATTTTCTGTAATCTCTTATGTTTTATCATAAGCTCTCCCTTTAGGCCTTAACAATGAGCACACTTTAAAGCTTAAAGAAGCACATACCGTATGTCCCTGATTAAAAGCGTCTTGTGTTAGAACTTAAAGGCCATTTGGAACGCTGAGATAACAACAAGAGGACAGGAAGAGGGATTTTTTTAGCATTAGCGATGGAGGAAGGTGATAAGGGATTGAGGACATTTTATCAGACGTCCTTTGGGGAGAGCCGCGTGCCTGCTGGAAGCTCGGAGCTGGAGACGCAGCGAGAGGAGATGATTCAGGGGAGATAGAGTCTAGTGGGAGGAGAGAGGCTTGGAGGACACTGCTGTTATCGCAGGCTGCCAGCACCTGCAGGCACGCTGCTACAACTGTATCCTGCACATGGGCTGGCATGTTCTGCTACAGTCATGTTAACACTAAAGGGCATGAGCATTACTCAAAAAAGTGTTTCAGCTCACAGACATTTTTCTCCTGCCAGGCAGAGTCTGCTTCTTTGTTCTGTGTCTATTAACAGGTGTGACTCAAGGATAATTCTGGATTTATTACAATGTTGTCTCCACAAAACAATCAAATGTATTGCAATGTCAATCAGTTATGGATCAACAGTATAATTTATTCATGTTTGGAGTTTTGTTTATGGTTGATATTTACTCGGCTTTGAGCTCTGTTTTTGGTCTCCACCAGCTCCTGAGGGAAATATCGGTCTCTTTAGTTGCTAAATGCTCCATTATGTTCACCAGCTAGTCTCTAACTGTGTCTGTCTGCTGTTTGCTGCTGAGCAGATAGTGTAAAGTGGATTTTTAGTGCTTTTTATCTGAGAACAGCTGCCCGCTGTGGCCACGAACGACATCATGAAAGCGGTGAGAGTGAACCAGAACAGTAAAGTGGCAGCTGGACAGATAAATACTGAGCTGAAACTTGCCATAAAGCTCTGCGAAGCCGAATGAAGCCATCTGATGTCTGAACGAATGAATGAATGAATTCAATGAAACAGACAGGAGTTGAACTTTTTGCCACGGTTCTCAATACTTAAAAATAAATAAATCCAACTGATGAGTCAAGAACTATGATGAAAACACAAACACACTCCACTAGATCGTACTTCTCCATCCTGTCAGCACGTTTCTGCTTTTTGTCTCTTTTATGATTTTCTAAATTAAATATATTTGGGATTTGGACAGTTGGCTGGACAAAACAAGTAATCTGAAGATGTAAACTTTCAACTTTCAGCCAAGTCACACTGAGAAAAATGATACCTGTCATTACCAAATCAAACCCGCCATCCTCTACATCTCAGTGTCGGTCTAATTGGAAGTCTAATGTGCTCAGTGTTTCATATTGAACTACATCCACACTTTCTGACCTTGGCATAAAATTTAACCCACTAAATATAGCTCACATCAACTTCATCCTCAGCTTCACAGGATAAAATATTCACTTTAAACAAAAAAACACAAGCCTACAGTAAGATAAGAGAAATCCTATAATCTGCACCCACCTGTCTGGGTACTTAATAGAGTAGGATATGGCCAGGTATCCTCCCAAGTTGTGTCCCAACAGTATCATGGACTCCAGACCCACTTTCACCCTCCACTGCTCTATGGACTCCACAAACTGGTCCTCTGCCTCCTGAGCATCTGTGGGAAACAGAGGTCTGCTGCTCTGTCCGAAACCGAGCAGGTCCAGAGCCCAGACGGGTCGATGCTGGGAGAGGGTGTCCAGGTTCTGAGCCCAAAGGCCCACACCGCCTCCGAAACCGTGGAGCAAAACCAAAGGGGTTTTGTCTTTGACATGGTCACTGCACAAGCTCACAGTCCACAAGTGGTTGCCGTTGGAGATGGGGATGCACTGTTTGGAGAAAGTGTTGTCTACACCTGAAAAGTAAGAGAAGAGATTGCTTTTAACAACCTCAATCTTATGTAATGCAGTTTGTATTTGTTCTTACTATTTGGTCCATTTTAACAATTATTGTTGTGTTTAAAGCTAAATCTTGTTTGACAGATGACGTTTTATCATCAAATTATTACACTCCCACATTCTGATCAGAGCCAAATGTTGAAACTCAAAGTCAGAGAGGCTGATCCTTACATCGCAGCATCATGTCCTCTGCGGTCTGCAGTTTGATCTGAGAGGTGGGACACCATGGCGGCAGCCAGTTGGGGATCCAGCACCACCTACATGGACAGAAAGGCTCAACTTTAATCATCAGATTTATGAAGTACAGCAGGGATCTGGTGTCACTGCAGTGTGGGCCTACACTTATAAACGATTTAGACTGAAACAGAGAAACAACATCAGACATATATTAAATGGAACATATGACAGCAGGAGGACTGAATGTTAGCATTTATTGTACTTCAGAGCGTCATCAGCTGCTCAGTGTGGTTCGCTGTGAATAAAACAGGCAGGCAGAGTTGGTGCAGTATGGTTTAGGGGAGATTAGAGACACCAAAGCTGGAACAAAAACACTGATTTAAAAAAAAGTCATCTTCTGGTTATTTTGTTTAATCACCATTTCAGGAAATAAGAATGAAAAAAAGAAAATCTCAGCTGAATGTTCCTTTTACATGTCAGTTCATCTGCCTGCCTTGTGAAACCCCCTGCCAGCCACCACAACCTGACATTAGTCTGTCCCACGTGGTATTCCCTATTCAGTCTGTGCATACCTCTCTGTTATTCCCTAACCTTCAATGCCCCTAACCCTATGTCCACCACCATCATCATCGTATCATTTCTCCTGTGATTTCCACCGATGATCAAAACATATCTTCAGTTGTATCATCACTCACAGTTTAAGACAGATGACCCTTCAACATGATGAATAAATATTAAAGTTATCTGTATGGATTGGCACTCGTTCATCAGTGTATGATAGACTAGAAAAGCCAAAAAGTCACCAAAAAGTAATGACAGGTTACTGTACTGTGCATTAAATAAATATGAATATGTTTTTAGAGGAATAATTGAATCTAAGAATATTCCCTTTGCACAGTGTTTACATGTTGGTCCACGATTGGCTCCAAATTTGTTATGATGTCACAAAACAAAAACAAACATCCAAGCGACAAGCTATGAGCAAAACACATTTCTGAGCAGAGAGGGACTTTAAGGTTTATCTGAAGCAATGCTGCGTCTTAAACGGTCTTGTGATTTAAGAGGTCCAGCTTCAGGTCAGAGAGCAGACTTACCTTACAGTGCTATCCACGTAGCCCCACACACTGCTGACCAGACGGTGAGCACCGACAGCAGACAGCAAGCCGTGAACAACCCTGAAGCCGGGACAAAGGGAAACACAGAGCAGAGGTGTTACAGTGATTACGGTCAGTGTGTAGACTGACAGCTTGATGTCTCAGTGATGTGAAGGACAGTCAAACTATACCACCTCCTCCAATCCAGCATCAAGTGTAACGTGTTAAATGTGTCTAAAACACTCTTCGACACACGAAAGACAACGATATTTGACAGCATGTTTCTCCTTCAGTGCCACCATGTCAACATGTGTTTGCTTCAACTACTCTTTCAATGTTTAACAAGTTAAACTTGACTTTCTCTGCCTGCGTTTGACAACTACCTGCAGCTGTTTTCCCAGAGTTACACAGACCTGTATAGTATTGCTGTGACACTCACGGATATTACAGACATTAACGGCCGTTTGCCCGCCTATAACATACTTCCACAAACAGTAACGAGCGGTGTGTTAGAGGAAACACTCACCCTCCGGACGCAATCACCGCCTGCTCGGCCATACTTCTCCACTACCTCTGATACACTACACGCGGTCACGTGGTCTCAGATACCCTCTGACGTAGGGTCCCAACGATTGAAGACGTTTGATTTGTTGTGTAGGATAAGCTCCGACGAGCGGTGCCTTTACAGCTCAATCCATAACGCCACTGTCCCCGCTCGTCGCAGCAATTTCTTCTCTTGTTTATAAATGAAAACAAGCGCTCCCGGCTACCGAGCGTGAGAAATTGCGGAAGTGTCTTGCCTGTCAAATATCTAAACACTAGCAGTCCAGCAGAGCAGAGCTTTGGTAAGTAGCTGAACGACACTAACAAATGCTATTTAGTAAATATTAAACGTTACACACCGGCCATTTTGTTTCATACATTCACAACACAACCCAGTCTGTTGACTCGGAGCTGCAAGTGATGTTAGGAGGACAGTGTTCGGTTAAAGGTTCGTAAAGAGAGCCTTCATTCAGCTAAACATTAGAGTGTGGAAGCCATAGTTTTAGGAATACAAACACGTTTACTCCAACTTTAATATGTTTTAGTGAGATATTAGTCGAACAGTCTGCGCAGGGCCACGGCTCGGTTTCAGTAAGGCTCCCAGTGACAGTGACAAAGAGCGGGACCTCCACTAACGCTGCAGCTCTCATTAACACACCTGCTGTGTGTCCTGCTGTCATGTTACACGTCACAATGTCTGTCTGTCCCCCTGTCCGTCTGTGTAACGGTACTGGCCAGCAGTACTAGATTAAAGCAATATACTTATTATGTTCAGTGTTTCACAAGTGATATAAGGTAATATAAAAGTGTCAGATTTGATTTTGTCAGAGCTATGGAGTATTAAATCACAATAAAACAAACAGTCCCTAAACAAACAGTGTGGATATATGTGGTCAGTTGTCACCTGACTTTGAATCGAGTTGATTTTAGACCAAAATTTCAGTCATAGCGAGCACGAGGCCGCAGTGATTGGTTAATTCGTCTACGTCAGAGGGCTGGGTGGGTGTGACTGAAGTTGGCTGCCCCGCTTCGTGACGTGGAGCTCAAGAAGTCCAACGGGTGCAGCAGCAGCAGCCTCACACACACTGACTGCTCAGACATGTCGATTGAAAATCTAATGTGACTGTTCACAGATCAGCAGGGTCAGCTCCCGCCCCGAGGCTGGAACAGAGCCGTTTCCTACACACACAGATCTGGGTAAGTACTGACCCGGCCCCCCCATCCCACCAGGGTTTATCTGTGTGGCAGACTGTACTGTGGCAGCTCTGCTGCTTTATGCAGCTGTCTGACTTTCCAACTACATGTACAGTAATGTCTGTTGACAAGCCCCTCCCTCTGTTGGTGGGGGTCAGTCAGCTGTTTCTGTCAGTTCTCCAGGGCTCTGACTAGACATGTCCTGGATGTGCAATAAATACAGTAGTTCATGGCTTTAATTATTCAACTGATGATGATAAGACCACTTTATTTCTGTGTACACACACCTTGCCTAAGCCTCAACATTCACTCTGACTGGGTGTCTTACCCCGTTCTGTCTGTATTGGTATACAGACAACTGTTAAGGAAGCCTGCAGCTTCTTTAGATTTTAAATATCTCCATACAGACATCACAGAGAGGGCAAATATATATGTATGTATTCAAGATAGTTGGCTCATAACAACATGCGTAACTCCTGAAAACACTCTGTAACTTGTCAAATATCCCAGGTGGATGATGTAAAAAACTTTTGAGATTTGGGGGTTTGTGAATGATCTTAAGGAGAAACACTACAGGCAAAAACATGATATTTTTTCATGCACCGCTGTATATTCTGTTCTGTTTTTTCAGACTAGTGGACTGAAAACACCCAAAGTACACTTTAGGTTTTTAGGTGTTTATTTTGCTGCATGTTGTGTTTTTGTATCTGTACAGTTCGCATAATCCCTGTTTTGTATATTTAAACATTAGTTTCCAGAAAACCTGTAACACAAATGTGATATTTGGACCCTATTCACCTGTAGAGTCCAACTATAGATTAAACTCTCATAATTTAACCTCTGTAATAATTTATATCATGTTTATTATCACATTACTATATGTTTTTATAGATTGTGTATGAAATCCTCTCTTTCTCCCTGACCTTCACCTCTTTCTCATGTGTGGTGCAGGTGCCCTAGGAGAGGGCAAGATGCTGCAGGGGTCAGTGGACAGCAGTGGCCCCAGGTTTAATCCTCTGGTGGTCGTGGAGCTGGCCTCAGACACCAAGGAGGAAGCCATTGCATGGTTACTGAGCAGGATAAGAGACCCGCAACAGAATGGAGGTGTGGAAGTTGATCTGCTCTGCTCCAATATTTGCCCCCACTGTGTGCTGTTCCATTTTGTGTTTTTAATCCTTCATTTCTCCCAGGTGCTGAGCTTCTGGTGGAGCAGCTGGAGCCCGGAGTTGGAGATCAGGAGAAGGAAAACCCCAATATGTTCCTGGTGAGTGCTACACATCAGAGGCTGCTCTCTGGTGCTGAAGAGGTGGGGCTCTTCAAGGAGTATAACGATGGATCCATGAGAGGCTTCACCTGTGCCAACAGACACAACTTCACAAACTTTAAAGGTAAAGTCCAGGATGAGGCTGGGAGTATTTCTGCTGTAGAATTCAGACGTACCTGACACAGCCATACTAGATATCTTATAATAACGGTGTGTTTCAAACATTAGCCTAATCATGTATCCTCAAGCATCAAGTATCCTCAGGTGACCCTTGCTAAGTCCTGCTGCTTTTTGTTCTATCCTCCAATAACAGTTGACCTTCCCTCTCTCCTATACATAGATATGCTCCGTGGTGGCTTATATTAAGCTTATATTATACTATAAAGACAAGCACATTGCTAACTTATCATGTGACTGTATGCCAGATCAACTTAAACAAGTTAACACATAGCATGTCAGTAATGTAGCAGCTCACTGCCTCTGAGCTGTTGGAGAACTGATGTTTAACATGGCATGTCTCTTGTGTGCTCTGTGCCTCCAGGGGACGGGGACGGCTTCCTCAGTCTAGCTGAATGTCAGTACATCGTTAAACATGAGCTGGACACATTAAGAGCCAAAGATGAGACTCATGTACCAGGACACACCCAGGCCAAGCTGTATCCTGGGAAATCTATTGGTGAGTGTCAATCCAGCTCACACTCTGTAAGGTTCTGTTTCAGAAAATCAGGTATTTAACTCACTGGATTAGATTAAAGCAGGCATTTTATCTGGTTACTTACCTAGAAACTGTTTCTTAATTGATTCTTCTAGAAAATCTACTTCATCGCAGTATGTACAGTATAGCAGGGATCCTCAATCTTTGGCCTCATGGAACCCCTTTTCTATCACTGAGTTAACTGAGTTAACTATGAGCTCTTTGGTTGTTTTTTTTTCACAGAAATGAATGAAGCGCTGAGTTACTGACCAACTGTATATTTACAAACAATTTAAACATTCCTTTAAATCAAGAATGCCTGCTGAACTCATTTGTAGCTTTGGTGACCCCTAGTGGGGGTCACAGGTTGGGAACCTGTGCAGTACACTACAATATAGATACAGTGTCTTGATGTAAAGCTACATTTACCATGTTGGTAGATTTCATTCTTATCATTCACCTGTGAACAGTTGCTTAATCAACAGAAACTTAATAGTCAAATAGTTTGATAATCAATAATCTAATATAATCTAATATAACCTAATTCATTCATTAGAACAATCTAGTTTCAGTCACTTACCTGTGAGGATTTGCTGTTCTTTCTCTTTTTATATATTTTTTAATATTGGTTAACTCACCTGGAATCTTGTGATAGAGATTTTTCACGTCTTCCTGACCTAAACCGTGAATTGTTCACTGAGAGAAAAAAATCACAGATGAATTGAGAATGAAAGTCGTGATAAGTGTTGCTGAGTGATTCTGTTATCAAGAGTACCAATTAAAGACAGCAGTGATAACTATCATATACATTATACAAACAGCAACCAATTCATAAACAATAACCACTGAATACAGAATTTTTTTTATGTTCCTTCTCTGTGTGGCAGATGATAATTTTATTCAGTTTCACCTCGTGACAGGATTCAGCAGCTCAGGCACACTTTCATTTTTCCTCCTGCACATCGTCGAGTTTCGTAGTGAAATGTTGAAGGCAGCACAACTCTCAGCAGACCCTCCACCTCTCCTCGGGAGCAGACTGAACACAGCATGTCTCCCCCTCTGCGTGTCTCTCACTCTGTGTGTGTGCAGTATGGAAACAATAAATATGCAAATGCGGTGAAATATTCCCAAAACGCGATAAGGAAGCAATGAACTTGCAGTGGAGATATGGAGCCTCTATTCAATGGCTGTGTTTGACAAATGGTGTTAAAGCAGAATGTAATCATTTTGGACAAATGATGCACTCAAAAAATGGCAGATGAAGTGATAGAGCTTTCATGTGCTTGTAATTAGTCACTGTGTATTAGACAGTAGGACTTATTGCTACAGACTGTGCATCGTGTACAATGGGCTGCCTCCCCGCTATTGTTTGCCTGTCCTTGTTTTAGAAAATTAAGCTGTGTGTTTATTTAGTTCAGACAAACAAAAGTGAGGCTTAAAAATGCAGCGAAGCTGTTTTCATGTCACTCAAAAGTCAGTGAAACATCTTCCAAATATTCAAACTTTGAGCAAGTAAAGCCTCACCCAACCGCCTACTGTATATGACATGATTCAAGCAGAACAGTTTGGTGTGATGATGTGATGAAAAATGACAACACATGCTGTTTTCTTATTTGCATTTTAGTTCGCAGACTGCAGTCCAAGGGGATCCTTGTCCAAATCTTCCCCCTGCATGAGCAGGAGGAGCTCAAGAGACTGTCTTTTTCATGGTACAAAAGGGTGAAGTTGTCCCTTCAGCCTCTTGGTAAGTAGCAGTTACCTCTCATTGTTTTTCATGCAAAATAAACTCATGTGATCCAAATTTCTCCAGGATGAACAATTGTTCTGATGCTCCGAGGTGATTATCATGTTTCCATCTCAGAGTTGTTCTCAACCTTTGTGGATGTTTTTGTCCTCTTCACTTTATAATACATGTCCTCTATATTAAACATGCTCTTTAATGTTTAATGTTTCTACTTCCATCTCCATTCTGTCTCCAGATGACATCAGACACTACTATGGTGAGGGCCAGGCCCTCTACTTTGGCTTCCTGGAGTACTTTACCTTTGCCCTGGTGCCTATGGCTCTCATCGGCGTGCCTTACTACCTGTTTGACTGGGAGGACTATGACAAATATGTCGTCTTTGCTGTGTTCAACTTGATCTGGTGCACTGTGATCCTGGAGGTAGGGGCAGTGATTGTGTCTACTTATAAATCAGAGGCAGCTGAAGTAGAGTGACATGTACACGCATAATATAGTGTTTCTTTGAATGAGTAACAATCTAGTGAAAGCTGAGCCTTTCCTCCACCAGTTATGGAAGCGCTTCAGTGCCTCACTAGCCTACAACTGGGGCACACTGAGCAGGAAGAAGGCCTTTGAAGAACCTCGTCCTGGTTTCCATGGCGTCCTCGGGTTCAACCCTGTGACAGGCCGCGAGGAGCCTCTTTACCCCAACACCAAGAGGCAACTGCGCATCTACCTTGTGTCCCTGCCCTTCGTCCTGCTCTGCCTCTACCTGTCCCTCTACGTCATGATGATCTACTTTCAGATGGAGGGGTGGGCACTGTCAGTCCACGATGAGGACCCCACGTTCTGGACAGGAATACTGTTGTTTATCCCCAGTATTATCTACGCTGTGGTCATAGAGATTATGAATCTCATCTATAGATATGCTGCAGAGTTCCTCACAGAGTGGGGTGAGTAGTACTGATTATTTTATGCACAATACCCATGCATGCAGCAAATCTAAAAAAATAGTCTGTTATTCAACAGAAAGTCAATCAGCAACAGTTTTGATAGCTAATTGTTTAAGGCAGTAAAATATTATCCCAATTCCACCTTAAATGTGAGAATTACCTGCTTTCATCATTATTGTTTTGGGTTTAGACAAAACAAGCAATTTAAGGATGGCATCTTTGTGATATTTGATATATTGATGATTAATCCATTCACAAAAAATGAACAGCAATGAACAAAACTCTGGTCCACATTTACTCACATTGAATGTTTTTCTGTCTGGAAAAAAGAAACATGGGACCCAATCTTAGTTGAAATTAGTTAAGTCTGACTGCCTTGCTTAATTTGAAAGATGTCTACTCTCATCTGCATATCTGTGACACAAAGGGACAGTTATTTTTTTAGGCTGACTAGACCTCTTTCAGGACTGTGTGAGTAGACACACTGTGCTCGGCTGATATATCCTCCACTTTTCTGATGTTCTAAATGTCTCCATCTCGGCACAACTCCAACCTGACATCTAATAACGCTGAAAAAACCTGTGTGGTACTCAGAGACAAACCTTCATCCTTTTAAAACCAATGGAAGCCCAAATCCACAACAACCTTTGAATTAGTGTCTTATGTACATTATAGTAAGTAAGTAGTAAGATGAGTTAATAAGAATCAGTTAATTCAATCCAGATTCAAAGTTTTTGTAAACTTTTCTGATATTGGATTTGAATTAGGTTATTACACATTTATTTTACATTGTGCAACTTGATTATAAAAAAAGCACTTCAATTGTCTCACAACACACAACCTCTCTGCTCTCACTCAATCTTCCCCAAAGTCAGCTGGCGATGAAAGAAACAGCTGCGCTACCTTCAGTTCAATAAATAAACTCATGACGTGCAAAGAAAATAAATATTCTTCCACCTGTTTTTATTATTAAACTTAAAAATACAATCGTACATCTTCTGAATTCAACTTTCTCTTTTTTTCCAAAGTGTGTTTAGCTTAATTGCCTTGTCAACTCATCATGAAACAAACTTTATTCAAACGGCACAGAAACAAAATAAAACTCACCAAAAACATCTTGGTCAGTGTTTCCACTGTTCCAACAATCACCAGCTCTGGTCCGCATAAATCTTCAATTCAGAGTTCAAGGCTTTAAATAAAGACTTCAGTTCCCTGTTGTAAATAGCTGTCAAAATCTGTGAAAACACTCTATACATAGCATAGACTTAAACTGATATTGATTTTTTCACATGGCTAAAATATGCTTTGCTGCTGCCCGTCCACAGCAGGTCATTGTTTAGCTATCAAATCAAAACATGATCTGTCACACCTACACGGTCTGGAGAAATGGTCTGAAGAACAAAATGAGCTGTTCTTGAAACAGGTTTTGATATGAACATTTCATTTATAGTTTTACTCAGATTTTTGTGGATGCTAATGAGACACTCAACTTTGATATCATAGCTGCATTTGTACTATATCAAGACACATTTGCGGAGAGTATATATAGGAAATTTAAAGATAATCAGCTCCAGTGGGTGTTTTCCCATCACCTTGCAGTGCCTCACTGGTTGGTGCCAAACATGGAACATGCGTAATAGTTTCAGCCACAGTTTCTGTCTGTTCAGATTCAGTGTTAATTTAGCATCAAAGTCAGTTTGAAAATAATAACAAAAGAAAACAATGCCTAACAACGTATCTCAGCTTGGGCTCAGAGAATGCAGAAATCCTCTGGGACAGACCGGGACGTGGAAAAGACACTCTGAGGTGCATTATAGGAAATAATGAGATCCATTGTTTTTAGAGCTTGACCCACACAAGGGACTAAAAATCTACTGCACTGATTTCTGAATTCTAATTTACTTTATGACAGAACAATGTTAAATCACTGAGTACTGTTTCACTCTGAATCAAGCAGAAAAATTTCACCAACTAAGCTCTTGCTTGGGTGGCCTCACCAGTGAACACGTTATTATTGTAACACACACAATCAGCAGCGTAAAGAAACATTTTGATGTTTTTCTGTTTCTAAAATGCAGATGGATGCCGGTGATAGGCTGTAGGCTTCAATGTGCGTGTGAGGAAGTGTTATGTGTGTGAACTGGACAGAGCTGAGGATCTCTGCAGTAAATGTGTTCTCTCATCTGTGTGTTTAGAAAATCACAGGTTAGAGTCTTCATATCAGAATCACTTGGTCCTCAAAGTATTGGTAGTGAGTATGAATCACATGTTTCAATATTTCATCCTTCAGTGATCAGAGTGCAGGTTTCCACTAATGTGTGTTTAACCTCTTTCATTGTAGTTTAACTTCATCAACTGTTTCGCCTCGCTGTTCTACATCGCTTTCGTCATGCAGGACATGGTGCTGCTCAGACAGGTACGTCTACCTTCTGTCCAGACTTCCTTCCCTCAATCCTTCTTTCCCTTCTTCCCTCCATTTTAGTTATTTTATTTTCTTCCTTGTTAGTTCCCTTGATTTACTTTATTTGCATTTATTTCCTTGTTCCCCTTTCCCTGCTTATTACTTCCTTTTTACAACTTACCATCTGTCTTCCCTGTATTCTTTCTTTCCTCCCTACCTTTTCTTTTACTCTGTACTGTTCTGCCTTCTCACCTTCAGTCTATCCTTCCTTCCTCTAATCTTTAATTCCTTACCTTCACTTTCTATGTGGGTTCTAATTATTTCCCTTGTTCACAACTTTTTCCTTCCTCTCCTCTGTCTGGTGTCTGCGGTCATCTTCTGTTCACCTCTCTGTTCCTGTCTGTATCTAGAGTCTGGCCACCTTGTTGATCACCAGTCAGATCTTGAATCAGTTCATGGAGGCCTTCCTGCCTTACTGGCTCCAGAGAAGACGCAACAAAAAGATGATCCGCAAAATGCAGAAGAGGAGAACTCTGGAGGACAAAGAGCTTCCTTTGGCCGAGCAGGTCCGGCTTGAAGCCGACATGAGCACGTACCTGGTAGGTGCACGAGGTCTTTTCACTCAGATTTAGATAAAAACCTTGAAGGTTGTGATTACACAAGACCAATGAGTGTTATGTCTGTGTGTTCGCCCTCTCTCAGGGGACATTTGATGACTACCTGGAGCTGTTCCTGCTGTTTGGTTACGTCAGTCTGTTCTCCTGCGTCTACCCTCTGGCTGCTGTCCTGGTGGTGTTGAACAACATCACAGAGGTTTACTCTGATGCCTTCAAGATGTGCCGCGTGTTCAAGCGACCATTCTCCGACCCGGCAGCAAACATAGGAGTCTGGCAGGTGAGACACACAAAGAACTGCTAGCTTGTTTGTGAACTCAAACATGATCTGATGGGGTCAATTTATACATTTTCAAACCCATTAGAGTCTTGATTCAAGACCTGCTGGTGGTCTTCTAAAGGGGGGGCAGTAATGCCTAAAACTATGACACAGAAACAGCGTCTCTGGTGGAACATATTAAGAGTCGCATATGAGAATGAAAAAAGATGTTTCACAATAAAAGTCTTGTTATAAAATAAAGGGTTTTTGCACTTGAGGCTTTTGAAACAGGAAGTGCTGAGGGTCTATTCACAGCATAATGCAGTACCTTAAAGAGTTCAAGTGTATTTCTGCTACATTACTGACTGCAGTAGCTGGCTAGCTACCTTGCTAACACAGCAAACAGATGACATGACAGTTGTCAGGGACAGAGTTATATTAGGTATATTGAAAAGGAGAAATTATTTTGTCTTTGTTTATTAATAGCCAGCAATGTATTTCACAAACTAGTTGGTAACTTGCCATCAAGACATTGCTAAAACTGCAGCACCATCTGCTCAGTACTGCTAACACTACATGTGCTGCAGACATAGCTGAAAGGACTGTAGCAACAGTCCACTAAAGGGTTAACATCACTTGAAGCTGTTTCACGTCTTTTGTTTAAAATGAAACCAGTTTAAGCTGTGTTGTTGCCTCAGTTCACTTCTGTCTGAGATATTGTCTGTGTAGAATATTACACCTCCTCAGGGACTAAATATTGTTCATCTTATTTTTAACATGCTTTCCTCATCTGAACAGTGCCTGCTGATTAAGATGGAGCTATCACTTACTCCACACTGAGCCCAGCTGGCAAAAAGGTTTCCATTTTTGGAAACAAGTCACTGACTGTTGCTGTCTCTCTGTCTCCGTGTCCAGCTCGCCTTCGAGGCCATGAGCGTGATCGCTGTTGTGACCAACTGTGCTCTGATCGGCATGTCCCCACAAGTCAAGGCTTACTTCCCCGAATCAGAGACACAGCTCATATTGTGGACAGTGGCTATTGAGGTAATTCATATACACACACACAAAGACCCTCCTGTGTACACTGTATGTGTCTGCATAGTAACAGTAGGCCACACAGCATCAGTGGTATTCTTCTGTAATTGTTTTGGTGTGACTTGTAATAGAACAAGGCTTGTCTCATATCAGGACGTTTAGAAACAGGGACAGAGAGTCTAGAGTCACCAAGGATTTTTTATCTGATAAGTTTTAGTTCTCTAAATACTCTTCTTTGCATTTTTGGTTAATTGTAACCCACCTACCAAACCCTGCAGTGTGCTGTATTACAACTACTGGAGCCTACAAGAACATATTTGCCATTTGTCAAAGGCTGGATGTTCAGATCGTGACAAAGCGTCTTTACACATGCTAACACTCCTCCCTCTACAGATATTACACAAAATAGAAGCAGACAGACATTATGTCAGATGTTACAGGACTGGGGGCAGTTCAACATGTAGACAGTAGTGACTTCATTAAATGTGGCTGAAGTGACATTTTGACTGAAGGCAGGAGAAGCGCAGGGTTTGTTAACAATGGCTCAGTTCCATCAAATGTCTCTCAAAGCCGTGACAGCCAGCCAGCGTGTTCAAAATAGAATGTTATCAATCCTACCTGACCTTTTCCTGCTACGGCATGTGAAAGTGTTCAGTGTTTAAACAGCTGTAAGAATGCAGTCAAGATCCTGAACATCCACACAGATGTTTTAGTCATTCTCAGGCTGAAATTAGCTGGAGCTGTGATTGTTCATTTTTATGCTGCATACACATGGATTCAGGCAAACAATAGACAGCAAACTGGATTTAATTTTAATGGATGAGAGGACATAAAATTTAGGTGAGGCCAGCAGAGAAAACTGTCTGTAGTAATGGCAGACGGCATGATAGTTACATACAACTTTAAAAAGTCTTCAAAGTTGTTGTGCCTGAAAAGATACAACACAGGAGTGAAAGATGTCAGTCAGTCTGCACACTCTGAGACAGTCCTGATGCTGTGAATACGTGTCGAGGGGAGCTCAAACACCTGTGTGTTTGTGTGTGTGTGTGCCGTAGATTAAAATGTATGGAGGTACTGCCCTGCTCTGTACCTGTATTTATTCTCGACCACACTACACGAGTTCAGGGGCTGATGAAGATCTTTGCTCACTAGATGGAGCCAGAGTCCAAACTAGATATTGATGGGAGAGTGAGACGAGGCAGGGGTAGAGAGATTATGTGTGCTGTGCATCAGTGTTTGTTGCACTGTGTGTATCCTGTCCTATCATTGTCTGGGCTTTGGTGTCCATGTTTGTGTACGTGTGTGTCCACATTTCCACTCCAGAGTCTTCCTCTCCTGAGTCCACCTCTATTAACGTTAGCATATCAGTCCGCTCCTCTTTTCTCTGTGCTCTATTCAGACAGCACAAACACACACATACACCTCAGGCCTCTGGAGAATAGGCTTAAAATAAAAGCACAAACAGAGAAATGGCGAGGCTGTAGTGAACGAGGGGGGGCGATGCAGTGCGATGGAGAGGTTTCTTTAGGACATTCATAGAGAAAACGTTTGTATTTTTGTGCTGCTTTAACAAGCTCCTCAGGGATGATTGTTCTAACCAATCTAGTTATTGTCTCCGACTGTAAAACGCTCTGTAAAGTCATACTGTACTTCACTGTATTCAGTATGCTGAGGCAGAAACTGGGTCATATTGATCTTCTGCATGTTTGATTGAATGTGTGGACTGCACACATACACACACACGCGCACACACACACACACACAGCTGAATGATAAACTCCACTATTCAAGGAAAAGTTGTTCACTGTGTGCGTTTTATCTCCTTCAGCAGCTGTCAGGATAACCCGGTGTTTGATTAAACTTTCCTTTGGTGGGAGTTCTACTGGTGAGAGATGGATTGAGTTGTTTTAGCCTTGCTCTGCCTCACAGGCTACTGCAGCTTTCACTGCCCAGATGTGTATTTAGGCGCCCCCATCTGGACAGACTTATGTCACTGGTGTTGTTGCAGTATTGACTGAATAAAACCTGTTTCTTATATATTGCTAATTAGACAAGTGAAGCTGATTGTCATTTTGCTGCAGACTCCTCGGGGACATTTATCGAGGAAAGTTCACTGTGAGATGATGACAGTGCACTTAAAATGTCAAACAATTTTGACATAACAATATAACAATATAGATTTTAACATGTATAAATGATATTCAGTGGAAGTCAAAACTGATTCACAGACACACACACACATCTCTTTCACTCAGAATAACGATTCCAGACATCTACGATTTACTTTCCACACGCTGAATGAAGGTTTATGACCAACCCATCCCATTTCAGATATCAGCAGTTGAATTTCTGTCATCCAAATTGCTTATTATTTCTGGATATATTGCTTAAATGAGCATATTCTTACACGTTCCCATATCCGACATATAGACAAATCACTTCAGATATGTCAGTGACATTCTGAACAGTGAAATTCTTTTTTTAAAATTCTGACTAGAATTATTATAGAATTATTGATATCAACAATGAACATTTCCATGAGTAAGAACTGAAATGTTGATATCAATTTACTTAAAGAAGTGAGAATTGAGTCATAGGTATTAGTAATTAGAATTACAGCTTAGGAAAATGACATTATGACATTATTGTTGACTTTGAGTTGTAGCACACAGAAGTACCATAGACAATGGTACATAGTGACTAGTTTTGAAGTTACAGATATCTATAATGAAGTAAACAAATAATAATCAAAAATGAATATTTGGACTAGTGAGAAATGAATCATAGATAGCTTTAATCTTTAATTAGAATGCCGCTCATTAAAATCACATTATGGATATGAATTATAGGAGTTGTAACTACAATTGCTATGAGTGCTACTGATTCTGTGTTTGAGCTCTGGACAAAAACCAAACTGTGTGACAAATGTTCACCTGGTGATGAATGAATGAATGCACTGAATTTCATGACAATCCATCCAGCTGTTGTCGATTGACCCTCTGTTTGCCATATTTACTTTTCATTAAAATCTGCTGTAAAGATATTTCAGTCCTAACCGACTGATTGCAATGATGTTAGAAGAAATCCTTGATGACTGAATATTCAATTGTTCACAGTTGTATTAGTTCATTTGCATTTATACAAAACACCCTTTAAATATGCAGACTGAAAATCAGAACGCCGAAGACGATCCGTCCTCATCCGTCCAACACTTTCCAGAGTGTTTCAGTACCTTGGCTGTGCATTAGAGGATGAACTCCAGGGGTCTTAGTGACCCACTGACCCCCAAAGCAACGACAACACAACAAACGTTATGGATCTAAAAGGAGGGGGAGACCCTCGTGGATCCTTCAGTTCAGCTCCACCTTCAGGACACAGTATCAGCTTGAATTTACTCAGCCTGTTCATGCTCCTATAAGGGGTAACATTCGTAATGAAATTATAACCTTCAGTGCCACAGACGTTCTATGTTAAATCTCACTGTTCGTATGGCTGTGAGGGAAACAACATCATCAGTATGTTGATTGTTCTGTCCAAGACTTGTTTGATTTGGGTTAAATGTCCAGAGGAGCTGCCCGCAGAGCCTTTTGACTTTTAGTCTTGTTGATTAAAAAGAAGATTGTAGGGAAGTCATCACTCATCACCCAACAGGGAGCATGCCACCTCTCATCCATCCCCGCCTCCTTCAGTCTCTTGGGCCGAGGAGAAGTGAACATGACTTTTTATAGCAATAGACTGCACGCCTGTGCCCCGTGGATGATTTCCCCTGTTTGACTTATACTCTGCCCCCTCACCTGAATAAGGAAAGAAGGTGGTGCTGCTCTGGTGAACACAGAAAAAAAACGAGGGCAGCTCACAGCATGAGTTAGGCTATTACTCTCTTTTTTTCTGCATGGTTGTGTGTGTCAGAGATCCATCCTGCCATGGCATGCTGTACGTGACGACACACGTTCAGTTAGACCTGTCTGTGTTTGGCCCCTGATAGGAGGCTTCGATCATAGTGAAGATAGACGGAGTGAGAAAGAGTCTGTAAGGTGGGAACAGAGAGAAGGGAGGAGATGGAGAAACAGTCAGGGAGGAAAGGGTTGAGAGAAGAAATGATTTGAGAAAGAGGACGATGGATTGAGAAAGGCGGCACATGTGCGTGTGTACGATGAACCTGAGTCAGTGGCTGATTGTATGTCAAAGCACGTTCCTCCCCGTTACCATCCAGCACATTTCCTGGAATAGAGCGAGCAGGCTGTTAAAGAGATGGGACAACAAGAATATTGAGAGGCAGAGCTTTCTAATGTTTAGTATACACGAATGTCGCGTATTGACACAACGCCCAATGTATTGCCATTGGAGAAGTGCTTTTTAAACCTAAAGCCATTAACAGGCCTGTGAGTGCATGCATTTTTAAGTAGGGCCACCTCCAGCGGGAGGAGAACCTCTAACCCTGATTCTATTAGTGCCGAGCTCAGGGCGGACAGCGGACCACAAATGTGTTTTTCATCTAACACTTTAGATTTCTCTTGTCAGGTCACTCTTTATCTATGCAACTGTTTTAATCTCCATTCTGTAAAGAGGGGAAGAAGATTCAAACAGTGGAGGGTTAAAATCAAATCAAGTAGCCCATCTTATCTCGGTTATGGGGCTGGCGTCGGGGTGGGGGCAGGCGGGAGGGAGGGCAGCGCTTCGTCGCTTTCGTGCAGCAGTGCTATGATACCTGGGTAATTACTGTATAGGGCTTACACACATGGGTGAGCAGTAACCAGGCAACCGGCCAGGCTGCTGCAAACAGACAGAGACTTTCTTTCAGAGTCACAGGTCTGTCTGTTATAATCTACTCATTGAGTGCAACAGAACAACAAAACAGGGACTGTGAACTGTGTTGGCTCACAAAGCCCCCCCCCCCCCCCCCCCCAAAATCCACACCTAATGACAGGCACAGCAGAGTGAGGGATTTGTCATTTATGTGCGACTGAAGTGAACAAGCTTGTGTTTTGTGATTTTATTTGACAAAGGTGTTACCACAAAAATTCTGAATTTTTTAATTCCGGATTGGCAGCCTGTGTGGTGTAATGGCATGCTGTGGAGATGATTGGTTGAGCGCCTGGACAGGTTTTCCCATCACCATTTGTCCATCAGTACAAAAAGACATCTTTGGATCCGCACATCACACCAGCCGTGCATGTCAACTACATTCAGAACATTTTCAGCAGTCTCTCAGAGGCGCAGTGTGTCAGATTTAAGAGGCTCTATTTTCAGAGTGGGGCAAAAATGGAATATGCTATTCATAACTATGCATTCATTAGTCCATAAAGAAAACAATAAGAAATATTACGGTTTTGTTACCTCAGAATGAGTCTTTTATATCTACAGTAGTGGGTCTTATTTTGAACCGCTGTCTTTCAGGACAGGTTGAGGAGAGGGGATTGCAATCAGCAACTACACCACTAGATGCTGCTTAATTCTACACACTGTTCCTTTAAATCTACAAACTCGAATGATGTAAACCTGAATAGATTTCCAAATGCTAGGTTTGCACTGCACTGTATTCATGTGGTAAAAGTTTAAACATACCTTCTCATTTAATGCTTTTTGAGTGGCAGTTAAACAAGCTGTAAACACATTATCACTTGATTAAGCTGTAATGGCTTATGTTACCTATTTACACATGCAGCAGGTACAGAGCAACATGATCATCCATCCGGAGTCATGTTTCTGTCACCTGATGAATCTAAGACCAATATTTACTCTTCTTGTAGCTCTCTTCTCGATCTCCACCAACTCCTGAGGGAAATATCTAACACTTGAGCTGTTAAGTGCTCCACTATGTTCACCAGCTAGTGTTTGTCTGCTGTTTGCCGCTGAGCAGGGAGTGTACATTGGGTTTATGAGAACTTTTTTTCACTGAAGACTGCTGTTCATACATGGTGAGAGCGATGGGACTGAACCAAGCAAAGCAAGTAAAGCTGTGGGGCCGAAAACAAACCAACCAGAGAGTAAGGTGATAATTCTCTGCTCATCACTATGAGTACCACCTTTCACTTCACCCCAGGCAATCAGAATCCATTACTAAGAAAAAATATTGATAAGTATTAAAAACATTAAAGACATGGCAGTTTTAAATAAAACACTTAGTAAGCCTCATTCATTAAAGGTTCAGCAGGTTGATTTGAATTACAGGAATCTTTTCTAAGTTCAGATTAATATAATTTCAGCATATATTATTATTATTATAGCTGCACAGGATTATAAAAACGCTCACATGTGCCTCTTTCATGCAGGCTCGTCAATGCTCGTCTGTTTCTCCAAGGTTATTTTCAGCAGCCCACCACACAGTAATCTCATTACACTGTTTTTCACATAACTAGATTAGCTTTCACCCACTGGCAACAGCAGAAGCATCAGACCTGGACTCACCAGTGAACTAGCCCAGCCTAGCCTCTTATTGTGTCCACTGGCTTTTCATGTACTGAGTGGGCCTGGGACTCAACGTACCAAGCAACTTAATCTCCCAGCCTTACCTTATGTAACAGGATGGGCAGGTATTAGTTTGTGGTGAAACCATGTTTGTGGACCTATGTATGAATTTTAAGTGACATTTCCTTGAAGACTTCATGTAAGTCACCTATAATAGAGGTGTTTGTCTAATTTATAAATGAATTAGACAAACAAAAATGATTTCTGCATTCACTTTTTTAAATTTAACTTTATTTATTGATCCTGCTCTTATTTGTATTTACCCTGTAATACAAACCCTGATGTCCAGCAATACCCTTCAATACTCCAGGGACAACATTTAATTCATGGCTTGTAAATGTGGCTAGTGGGAAGTGGGATGTTTAAGATAAGATTTCATGACATACTTGTACATAGATACCTATTCTATAAAATGATTAATCTGTATCATACTGTGCAAAAATGAGACAAAATAATGGAGGTATTGTGATGTGCAGGTCAGGTGTTTTAAGATCTGTACCAGCTGACCTGCTAAAATATAAACAACTGCACTGTCCCACAAACCACCAACTGTATGCATCACACTAGCATGATTGAGCATTGGACACCAACATCCTGATAACTCAGAATTATTTTTGTTTAAAGGTTAAGACTAGATCTAAAATAGCTGTTGGTCTGTGGAGCATTTTAACACATAGCTTTGGTTTTGCTGCCTCACACTTTGAGGCTCTTTCATCATTTTCAGCAGCAGGCAGCTGCTTCCAGTGAAAAACCTTCAGTTAAACCTGCTGCCTACTTTGCACCAAAACATCAGATAAAGTTATCAACTAGTGGCAACCAGAGATAAATAGAAATACTGAAAGGTAAGGAGAAGCCAGAAACAAACACAACAAATGCTGTTGCTAACTTGTTCTGCTGTCCCCAAGTGGCCAAATAAAATCAGCGAGTGCAGCTGAATCGACACTTTACAAATAGTTTAAATGAGCATTGTGTGTTATGTAGCTCAGTACATCTAATGCAGCCAGAATAAACTCTTAAGAAGTCCTATTCTTCAAATGAGTGTTTAAACTCTGCAGAATATGGTTTTATACAATGTTCTTTTGTTTCTCTGATCTTTCTGTTGTTGAGTCCTCACACACAGTTCTTAGGTGATCTGCTCACAGTGTATCCAGGAAAGGAAATGGAGTGAAGACTCCACAGATTACCGTGCCAAGTCTGAATGGCATATTCTGCTCGTGTCAGATCACACATGAAATGGCAGCATTAGTAGTTCCTCATCAGTTGGATTGATGGTGGATTGAAATGCTAATTTTCCAATTAACAGTGAAGGGGTGTCATGGTAACAGCATTAAGTGCTGAATACTGAATAGTGGAAATAACAGTTGCGTTGTGGGCCTCTTGATTTGTGGCAGTCTTGTCAGCGGTGTAGCTGCATGCTCTCAAAGACCTGACTGCTCTCGTGTTGATTAAAGACTTCAGGTTAGGATGCCAGTCAGGGGGTTATTGTTGGCATCAGCAGAACTGCTAGAATAACATTTAGGATGGTGTAAGGACTCCCCTTTGCTCCAGTTAGAGGAGAACTCAGCCATTGTGAATGCACAGGAGGAGACATGGAGGATCATATAGGTGAAGCTTTGCCAGTTTAGTGTATGTACTCAGTGAAGTAATGACAACGACAGCGCCTTTCAAGCTGAGCATCTGAAGTCAAATTACATCCATTCGAACAGGCTAAACAGATTTTATTGTAAGACCTTGAAAAGAACAGCAGCATTTCAGAAGTCACATTCTCTTTCCAGCTTTTAGCGGCGTCCTCTCTCGGTCTGAGCCTAACCTTGCGCTGCTGAACACTCAGAAATATAAATTAGACTTGAATAGCATTAGCAATCAACTAAGAGCTGGAGTGTTTATTGTGCACTTTCAATCAATATGACAAGTCACTAAGATCAAGGATTTTCTTCGCTTGTTCGCCTTGTTAATTAGTGAAGCTGCTGTGCTGACTGGAATGACAAAACTTCTTAGTCTGTGCTTCTTTAAGCCAGAAATGTTGCTCCGGTGTATAAACTGCAAACAAAAGACCTTTAGTCGTTACTGCAGATAAGATTGGAAGCGAATTGAGGCGCCACAGTTTTTTTCTTTTCTCAGAAGGCTCATTGACAAGAAGTGTGATCCATGATGAAGATCACTGTACCATTTAGTAAAATTCAGTGTGGAATTATGAACTGTAAGTAGACAGAATAGTGTCTAGATTTAGATGAACATACTTGGTTGAAGCTAATAGTAAGAGCAGCATTTATGTTTGTTGCAGTGCTAACCTGTCATGCTAGAGAAAACATTAGACCTGAACGTGAGCATTCGTTTTTTCAAATCATATTCGATAATCCTGCAAGCCGTCTGAGTGCAGCAGTCTGCCCTCTTATCAGCTCTCAGTCTCACACCATTTGTTCCATCTACTATGGAATACATGAGTCCATTACTGTGATGAGGGAAAGGGTGCTGAATCAAAGGAGCTGATGGCTGCTGGCAGTCCTCCAGATGGACTGGCACAGGTGTGTGTGCATGTGCGTGTGTGTGTGTGTATGCTGGACTGTGTTTGCTCAGCATACATGTAAGTGAATGTGGACTGTCTTCTTCATGGGAAAAAAAAACAGTCCTTGCTGATTCAGATGCGTGCAGCTCAGCTGTTTCTGACCAGAGAGTTGTCAGGGATGTGGGTTTGGCCTGTGTTTATTTATAGTTAGAGGTGTAACCAACATGAAAACCAGAGAGCTGTCTATGGGTGAAAAACAAGCAATTGTGAAGCTGAGAGAAGATGGAAAGTCAGTCAGAGCCGTTGCACTGGCCATAGCCAGTACAACCGTTAGAAGAAAGAACCCACTGGTGTGCTAAGTAACAGACGTCGAGCAGGTAGACTGAGGAAAACAGCGCACTGGACGACAGAAACATTGTGAGAGCTCTAAAGAAAAACCCTAAAACAACTCTTAGAGCCACCAGCAACAACCTCCAGAGGCAGGAGTGAAGGTGTCACAGTCTACTGTTGACAGAAGACTTCATGAACAAAAGATGCAACACGTACAAAGACAAGCCTCAAAAACTCTGGGACAAAGTTTCATGGACTGATGAGACAAAGATGAACATTTACCAAAGTGATGGAAAGACTAAAGCTTGGAGAAAGAAAAGATCTGCTCATGATCCCAGGCCTACCATCATCTGTGAAACACAGTGGAGGTAATGTCATGGCTTGGGCTTGCATGGCTTATTTCAGGGACGAGCTCATTAATCTTCACTGATGATGTAACACAGGATGGCAGCAGCAAAATGAACTCAGAGGTCTACAGAAACATTTTGTTTGCAATTTAAAGAACGATGCAACCAAGACGCTCCAAACAGTGTACAAATAGATAGGGCCAAAAAGTGGTATGTCCGAGGCTCATGGGCTGTGTGGGCGTCACAACCTGCTATTTTGGTTCATGTATATGCAGCGCAAAGGACTTGGATGATGAATAAATACACTGAAGCAGTTTATGTGATCACATCAATCAAGTTGTAATGTTGACAGAACATTACTTCATTTAAAGTCCTCAAGCAAAGCTAAGCTAGCAGCATACTCCGCTGTACATCTGTAACAGTTACACCTCTACCCACTCTCATCTGGAACATAGCTTCTCATGTCCCAGACTGTCCCATCCATTGAAGACATCAAGTACAAGTTCAGATTCATACCGTCTGATCCGGTGAAGTTAAGCTGCTGCGTTCAGTCCTCGTAGACATGATATACCTCCCCCTGAAGGTAAAAGTGCATATTCAGACTATAGAGGGTGCAGTCTGAGCTTCATCCATGATGTACTGGTCTGTCAGGTTTACTAAAAAGAAGCTGAATGTCCTGTCCTCTGCCTCTCTCATTGCCTGCAGATCCTCATAAAATGGAAATCACCTATAAGCCCCCAGCAGTGCTCCTGCCAGACTGGGAAAAATCGAATTCTCCCCTAGAGTGTTACATTAAAATGTCTCGACTATTTAAATGTTATTGCTGTCCATTTGTTCTAAGTATTTAGTCTTTTAGTTTTTTTAAATCACATATCAGGAACGCGCATGATTCTGAGATATTGTCCTGTAAGCACAACGTCAGTTTACACCAAAAGTACCAAGAACTGGCTTTGTGCTGCTCATTGTGCAGGTGTGAAAACAGGATCCATAGTCCTTTTTTAATAACCTGCTCACCTGTTGAAGACCAGACTGAATGCAAAAAGCCTGGATACGACTGAAGATGTTTGAATAATGTATACCAAGTGTCTCAGAGGTCAGCAGACAGTCACTGACGTTGACCACATACTAAATATGAACTTCAACCTTGTGGTCAGCGTTTTATTTTGAGACCTGCGTGTCAGAGAACAGATCCAAACCTGGCTGGTATTTCTTCCTCCTCATTCAGCTTCAAGGACTCTTGTTCAGACTGTCTGTCTCTCCCTGATGTCCCCCGTCTCCTCGTCTGTCCTCTCTGATTTTACAGCTCCGTATCTCATGAAGGACACAGTCCTATAAAAACATAATCAAGTTCTGTTGATCTGTCTTTCAAAGCATGTTTGCATCATTGCTTTATTTTCCAAACAACAAAAGCTGAACAGACTGTAAAGTTTTTAAATGCCTGTCGTGTGTGTGTGTGTGTGTGTGCTCTGTGATTTCAGCACGGGCTGCTGGCCTTCAAGTTCATCCTGACCTTCCTTATCCCAGATGTTCCCAAGCACATCCAGATCAAACTTGCCCGCCTGGAGTTTGAATCACTGGAGGCCCTCAAGAAAAAGGTAAAACCATGTAGTCTTGACTGCATACCGTCCGCATGGACGGAGGCACGCTTCAGCTGAAAGTCACTCTAAAGTCACTGTGAGCAACCAAAGAATGTTAACAGTGCAGACAGCAGCAACAACAAAGAAAAGAAGAAAACAATGCAATCAGATCACACAGCTTCATTACATTCAGTCAATCTCACACTAAAGACATAACCGCCTTCATCCACTGTGTAAGAGCAGCTGATTCTCACAATAAGGCCACATCAGAGTTTCTCTGAGCAATTCAAACTGTGTTACCTGCTCCATGTGCTGACGTCACTGTCCCACAGGATACGGGAGAAAAACTTGTTTTAAAATGTCATTGCATTACTGCTGATGTTTCCATCACACGTAAAGAGCCAGAGCTGCAGTTCTGTTTGCTTTCCGGTTTTTTAATTAGCATAATCAGCAGAGTTGCTGTGTTTTCTCCTTCATTCGTATCGGTGAAAGCTGAGTCCTGTTTACTGTAAACTGTGCTGAACAGTGTCAGCAAGAAACACAAGGAACAGTTTGAAGCCTGGGAACGAAAAGTCAGTTTGAACCGACATGAACCTGGTGTGAAATCTGACTGTCAATCATCTCAAGTCAGTAAAAAGCAAAAAAAGCACTGGGGCTTAAACAGGTTGTGTTAATTACAGTTAAGCCTCTACATTCACACTGATACACACCCTGAAATAAATGCAACATTTCTTAGCACAAGACGTTTGACACACACACAAAGGGCAGATGGTCAGATCTTAGAGACACAGCATTCGAAAAAGCTGTTTCATGGATTCATTTTGAAGCGTGCCGTTTGTGTTCAGCCATTTTCCACGCGTTATTTATAATTAGCCTCGCTACTTAATGACTGTCTTCATAGCAGAAGTAAGGACACTGAGAGCACAATGATGGTAAAGAAAGGCAGAAACGCGGAGCTATTGACAAGGTTCTGATGAAAGCAACATGATCTGCCTCATCATCTTTGTTGTGATATGCGTTTTCAGTATGGATGGAGATTGTTTCTGAAACGGTGGAGATCATTTTTGTTTGAAAATCAGTGAGGATGTGGCCTCAGACAGATGAACAGTCAGGCATGTCTAACACACGAACAGCACTGCTCAGAAAAGATGTGTTTTAGAAAAGAGTCTGTTTATGAAAAATATGACTTCAATCTAAAGTCAAAATAAGCATAGCTACTCTAAAAGCTCCTCTGTGACACAGTAAACTCAGAGGATGGAGGCTCAGAAAAGAGGAAGTCCCTCAGAAAATTGTTGAGCAGGCTTGTGAGTTTAAAAATGTAAAGTTTTAAATGGTGACCTAAAAAAATGACATACATGTTATGTTATTTTTATGGTGTTAGCGTGCTCTTTATTTCAGTTTGATTGGCTTACCTCCACTAGAAAACAATGTGGGAAAACATGGACTTCATTCTGGCTGGGTGTAAATCAAAGGCATTGATTCATCCATTTTCTTCCAATTTTCCGGGGTCAGGTCGCAGTGTCAGCAGGTTTATCAGGGCGTTCCGAATACAATGAATTATTACAGAACAAGTCCAATAAATACATCACACTGTAGGCAGAACGCCTACGCCTCATCACCTTTCTCACGACGCACCAATTTGAAGAGCATGAGAAATCAGTCACCAAAATGTTCTGACATCAGTTTAAATGATGTCATGAGTTTGCCTCCGGGGGCTTTACAGTCTGTACAGCGGATGTGAATGTTTCCATCAAGTAGGACAAAACTGGAACAGAACTTTAAACAATGATCACTATCAGGCTGACAGACCTTTCTTTACGACATCTGGACTGTTTGTGAGAGCCTCTCATTTCCACTATAGGAAACGGTCTCTGACTTTGTGTGTGAGATTGAATTTGTGCAGCATGTTCCCAGATACTCAACCTCAGTGAACAGGAAGCTAGGTTCACACCATTCATCTGACTTGGGAACCGTTATCACAGTTTTCATTCTTACAGAACAGATCAGCTAAAGTCACATCACCAACTGAACAGACCGCTCCGTCTGACCCAGGATCAGCTTCAGTCGGCATCCTGTAAAGTCAGACATGTACAATGCATAACCTGCTGTATAAACAGTTTATGTAGTGTCGATCAGCTTTAATGTGTTGCATCCATTGAGATATAAATATTACATGTACACACATTGGAATACTAATGGAATATATTGATCATCCTTTGTGTATGTTATTAATTCAATTTCACCTTTCTACTAGGTTTATTATATATGGTGCTTTACTCACACACACGCACACACACACACACTGTGTTGCCTTGTTGCACACGGTGCAGCCAGCGTGGAGATCTCATGTATGTCCGTTACAACATGCTGCTCCACAGCTTCCCATTTAGCATTCAGGATGGGCTCCTGAAGCCCGTCCCAGACCACTTTGCTGAAGACGAATGGTGTGCGTTATGTTAATAGTATTGATATGGCTCCACAGCAAAGCATTAGCCTGCTGGGTACCGCAGCCATTTGTCTGATGTGGACTGACGGGGCTGAGTGCTCCTCTGATGAGCTGCTGGTCTTTCGCTTCATCATCCGTCAGAGTTTCTCGCTGCTGCGCAGCACGTAGACGTCTGACAGGTTTGACTCTTGTCATACACTTATCCTGAAGGAGGCTTTACATGATGCAGTCCCCCGAACACAGATTACACGCAGGCATTAGGTGATCACCGAAGGGCATGGGCTCACATTAATCTGGGAAATAAGAAATATGCTTTTCTGTTGAATAAAACTGCAGCGCACACATAATCTATCTTCCATCAGTGATGTGTGGTCTGATCTGTGTTGTTCTGTGGTCTCTTGGTTCTGCAGAGACAGCTCCATGGAGGGTGAGTAGCTCTGGCTTTGTGAGTTTGGATGATACTGGGTTGTAGACTGGAGTGACTTCATTAAAGGGGCGCCGTGTGTCACTGATGGTATTATCACTCCTCATCTAACCTCCTAACTCCGACGGTTTGTTTGTGAATCTGTGATCTAACGCGCGTTCTGTTTGAAAGGATATTCAGCCAGAGCTCCTTTTTTCCACAGCTGTAACCAAGACTAAAAACAGTTTTTGGTGATTTAACACTCAGCATGGTGTAAATACTTCACCTCATCACCCTTGATCTCACTGTACATTAAATATATTTCCTTTTTTCCACATGTTGATCGTCTCTGTTTGCAGCAGACGACAGTTTGTTTGACCTCAGCATAGAAGAGTGCTCAGACTGAGCTCAGTGAAGGTAGTTAGGCTTCATTAGAATATATTGACTGAAACAGACAGACACAGGTCAGGTGGCAGACTGCTTACTCAGAAGGAACTGAAATAACAGCTGTTGCAGAAACATCTGGCACTTTTTGCATTTGGAACCGTTTTGATTATGTAATTTCCTTTTTGTGGTGTTCAGACTAATTCAGCCGTTAGATAGATAGATAGATATTTTAACATAACACAGGAGGAGTGAGGACCTGAGCTCACAGATCCACTCTGCCTTAATCCACAAGGACTGAGCTACTTGTTTGTTTGAGAATTATAACCGCTTCATTGGAATGAATTTGGAGTTTGATCATGAAATGAACTGAGAAAACTTAAAAATCTGTTCATCAGATAATTATCATGGTTCCAAGTGTACTTTAGATTTGATGATTCTTTTATTTAGAAGTGTGAATCTTCACTGGGGTCATAATTTAACTATGATTTTCCTGTCAGTGCTTTGAATATATGATTCATGCCTCTGAATAAGAAAGTAGCGGTGCAGTAATATAACATACTGAGAATTATCATCAGTTTTCTCTAATACTTGTAGTCCAGCTTCCTCCATTGACACCCTTAGTTCGTCTTTGGTTTGGCAGCTATTGGCTGATTAGCTGCTCGCTGTGTTCTTTATGGTGGCAGACATTAGCTCAGGGCTAAAGGCTAATGTGGTTTTACACACAGCAGGCGTCTTTTTGTTAGAGGCAGAAATGTGTCCAGATGTACAGTTTGAAAATGCTGAGTCTGTTTTGTAAAGCATCACTCCCAACATATATAAGTAATATTAGTTAACCAAAGATGCTCCACTGCCTGATGTTTACCCACAATTCAATGCAAAAGTGCCATTTCAATATAACCATACAACCAAGTTTGTTAACTCCAGATCCGTCATTCGTTAAAGCTGCATCTTCCACACGTGATGCATTCTGGACATCTAATTTATTCAGAGGACTTTTAAAGAATAAGGCTGGCACAGACCAAACCGACTAACAAGTACTATGTGTGTATCAGAGCTGATATAGTCTCTTCTGATATATCAAATGTGAATTATTCTGCCACTAAAACGTCTCCAACAAATGCACAAATGTCCTGTTGGCGTTGTTTCAAGATTCCAGTTGTTTCAGGAAACTACTGAGCCTTATTAAAATGGAACTATATATTTGTGAGCAAAGTCAGAAGATGGATTAACACAGTGATGGTTTGTGATCTGTCTGTAAGAAAGCTACAGATGAGGACTAAACATTAATGTGCACCAGTTTATCAGAAATACATAGTAACTGAAGTATGCACAGTCTAAAGACATTCTCACCACCCCCTGCTACTCTCTAAAGGACAAACAGGTACAGCCATGGATGGACAAACAGTGACAGACAGTCAGGAGAGCTGATTAACATGCATGGGGTATGAATTAACCTGAAACTCTGAGTGTTGTTGGATTTAATGATGCTGTGAGTTGTCATTAACTCTTAATCACGTTTGAAAATTAGACAGGAGTGTTTGATTAAAATGCAACAAGCGGGCCCCTCCCCCCCCTGAATGAAGTGTGCAGACACAGTCACAGGACAGTATGTAGGATAAAGTGCGGAGGGAACCTTGTGCAGAGATCTCAGATTCCCACAGAGACACTTGATCAGACGGACAAGTGACTTTCTTGGCTGCACTTCACCAGCTGCAAGTCACCGTCCTCTGCGCTGCCATCTGAGCAGATCAGTCACCACGGAGCAGCGCAAACACAAGATCACTCCATACCTTCACCCTGACTTCATTAGACAGACGAACAGCAGACACAGCCGAGAGCTTTCCGTTTGATGTCATCTCACTGAACACGGCGGAGAAGACGCGCAGGAAGCAGCTCTGTGAGCTGAGGGAGATGTTTGGGAAGAGTTGTTGCATGAAGTGATTTCTACTGATCTTTGTGAGCTGACAAAGTGAAAGTGAGTTCACTGGGCAGAGGAATGAAGGTTGGAAAGGTGACATTCAGAGGCCTGAAACAAATGTTTGCATGTAGCCGGACAGTTTGAGAGGAGGGGGGTGCTGTGGGCTCATCTCTTAGTTTGCTTTGTGTTAGGTGAAGCAACTGATGCCTAAATCTTTAATGTCTACACCCTCTACATGATGGTGACTGGGGTGGGTGGAGATGCTCGGACAGTTTAGTTGGTTTCTGTTGATCTGAAAGTTATCGAGCCCTCTGATAGATGGTGGGGGAGTTTTCTTCAAGTTGTTCCTCTTGTTTGTTACGAGGGGTCGTGAGGAGCCTGAGTGCCTGAGGGAGACACTGTTACAGTCCGTGGCCTTCTGCCAGACTGCAGAGTAGTCTGCAGAAGGAATGTGATACGACGCAAGGCGGCTCCAATTAGAGCTTTGGCCGAGCCTAAAAAATCAGACGTGTTCTGAGTTTGTCAGATCAAAGAAGAACGTATTATGAACCACGCAGCCAAATTTGATTGACTAAAAATATCGACAGGTTTATGAAATTAGGTGTCAAAATCAGGTGAAAATGAGCAGTATTCTCAGCTTGTGATTACGTGTCAGAAACGTGTCGGATGAGTTCAGAAGATGACACGTGGCCTCAGTGTGTCCTCACGTGTGTTTCCAGCAACATATTTGTTGTATTTTGAAAGAAATCTCAGACCTGCCTTTACATGGGCTTTAAAGAGCAGCTGAATATATATCAACAGCTCATATATACTTCATTATTCACTCAGTATTCATTATTCTGCCATCATACTGAGCAACAACTCACACTTTGATGACATTTAATGAAATCAGTGCATATGATATATATTTATATGTATATTTATATAAAAAAAAAGCTCCGGGTCCGATGTCTGTGGTCAAGTTCGGTGGCTGTGAGGCATGATTCTGATGAGCTGCCCTCACTCTGCGCTGTGGGGATTTGTTGGATTTCTGTCCAGTTGGAGCTTTGTGTTCCCTCTGAAGAAGGCGGTGTGAAGGGAGGGGGGAGCCTGGCCTTTCTTAGACTCTGCTGGGCTCTGTCAGTGTTGCTGGAGGTGTTTTTTGTCCAGGTGAGGTGTCTGTGATCTGCAGACTCAGGACCTCGATGTTCTCTGCAGCAGAGAATCATCTGTTTTGTTTGGCCCACATTCAGAGACAGGTCGTTGTGACCTCGCACACCACCGTCACAAAAGATCTGAGGAGTCCATGGATGTCAGCTGCGTATGTCGGTTAGAGGCTTCTCGACAATGAAGGATGGAGAATGAAAGACAGGTGCTGTGTCTGAGCATTCATACGTATAGCCAGGACATGGACACATCATTAGAGTCATTTCAGAGAAGAACACAGCATCCCCAAGCACTCACACGGCTCCATCACCACTAACTATGTAGTAATTACACTTAAACATGAAACATGTGACACATCGTGACAAGTCATCAGTGAGGAGTTGTAGCTTTAATAATGCTGACACGGCGTCCTGTAGGCCCACACAGAGGGTTCAATAAACCCAGACAGACAGTAGATGAGGAGCTGCATATGAGTGTGTGTGTGTGTGTGTGTTCTGCTTCCTCTCCTCTCTGATCGGTTCTGACATATCAGGACAATTAGCAGGACATGTTGAGCAGCGAGCGGCTCTGGCTGCAGAGACGAGCCTCGGAGGACAGCAGGGTGAACAGTGTGTTACGTAAGGCCTCGTCCACAACAAGCTGTGAGCTTATTGAGAGACGGCACCCAAAGACAAGACCACAGGTGTTTGTTCTGTACTACTATGTTGAACTCCGATTCTCCCACCATCATGGACGCTTGTGAACCGGCAGGGAAATGTTCCCATCATTGATGGATGGTTTAGTCCTATAAAATGAGAGTGCCACAGAGATTTCTGGAGAAAAGCAGCAAATGTTCTCATTGGAGGAGCTGTGAACCAGTGAGAGGTCAGCGCTCACGTTTGTTCACTTTACGTGTACAGATATGAACGTCATGTTGGCAGCTCGAACTAAACGCTACAACAGAGTAAAAGCTGTCAAGCTCTTATTATAATTGTAATTATTCTAATGATTTCAGAAGTCGGATGCTGCATCAGAGCAGTTTGGCTGTCTGAAGATAAGACACACCCTGAAGCCAGCAGGAATCGATTTTCTCTGTAGCCGCTGTGATCTGCTGAAGTCTACACTCTGCCAGACTGGACCCAACTGAAGTTCAACTCTTTGGCACAGTAACTTTTTAGTACATTTGAATTATAAATCTAGTCAGTTGATTTTTCAGGCCTGACTTCAGCATTTCTTTACTAATGAACTATTGAATGAATTGAACAGATTGGGCCCATTGTCATAATACTCAATGCAGCTGTTTGAGTGTCTGACATCAAAATGCTACGTCAGCCTCAGCCTCAGTTTGGATGAGGAAAAAGTCATAAGGTCCTTTGGAGAAGGTGTAAAGATCTGAACTCCTCAGGTGTTCTGCTCTTCATGTGGACTGAAATCTAATAATTCACGAAAAGTTCTAATCATCCAAACAGCGGTGCAGGTTCCTCTTAGTGTTCATTGTCAGACTGAACTTAAACTGTATGCAAACCTCGTGTATGACTCAGTGTGATCAGTGGATGGTCCGTCTCTCCTCTTGTCTGTGCGGTCTCATCCACTACAAATGACTGAAGACAGAGTCTGAATCCAGGCTGTTCATTATCTGTGTGGACATTTTAGGATTTCTGCTTGTTATTGAAATGATTTAATTGCCCCTCGGTGTTCCTGTGGGAGTCAGTTTGTGTTTAACCCCTCGGCTGCCCCTGAAGAATCCGCTCTGAAGCTGAACGGCTGGCTCAGCACAAACCCCCTGTGGATCAGTCTGTGGGACAGAAACTTTAATAACATCCAATTTAGCTCGCTTTGCGTTTTGCCAGAAGCATGAAGGAATTAATTGATTAAAAAGTCACTCTGCCAAGATCAGCATCTAGGGAAGAGGGGCCCCTTCAAAGTCGTGGACCGTCATTTATTAAAGGGCAATCCAGAAGTGTTGGAGAAGCATCGCAGCCTCTACTGTCTGCTACATCTTCACTTTCACAGACTGGCTCTCTGCACTCCTGCCTGACCTTGTGGAAAAATCTCAGCGGACAGACCTCTGTGTTTGGACAGCTGTGAAAAGACCCGATCTGTGTTTCAGGATCAGGTTTTTGCTTACAGTGTCACTCCAGCCCGCATCGATGGCGTCGAGCTCCGCTCTCGCGCTCCCGGTGACCCATGATCCTCGCTGCGACATGTGCTGTCAGCAGAGCGCCACAAACAATACCTGACCGCCATTCCTGTATGTTTCCATACGATCCAGCCCTCCGTCCGTGACAGACCGCATCTGCCTGAGACTGTGCAGACCCTGCAGAGCTGCTGTCCTGCTCACGTGTAAATGCTATTTTAAAACCACTGCTCAGGACTTAATGTCATTTGGGGAAATTGAAAGAGACACTCTGCCTCTGGGCCACTTATGTAGCACCAGCCAGTAAACCTCTGACTGGCTGTGCTACCTGTTTACATTTTCAGAGTTTACGAGCTCTTAATTTCTCAGAGGCTAAGCACAGCCTACCCCTGAGGACACTGCAAAGAAAGCTCATTATAAGACATATCATGGATTCTTCCACCGGTCTTTACCTGTCAAATATACAAAACTGTTAAGAGAGTAACCAGGACTTCACCTCTGGAAAGACATCACTGTCAGCAGTCGCAGAATTTCTGCAAATGAACAAAGTACATGCGTGACTTGATGATTCTAGTTCTGATCCAAACATTCATGGAGTCTGAAGAGGTTCAGGCGGGCACAAAAGTCAGTTTCTAGCTACATGTAGCATGCACTCATCACCTGTCCATCAATAGGTGCTCCACCTAAACATTTGGTGCTCGCTCAGCCTGCATACAACAGCACCGAGCTCTGCTCCCTCCACTTCTCTGGCCTCCTCTCTGGCAGTCCAGGGATTCAAACCCTGGTCTACCCAGTCCCCCCCTCAGGAGACCCCCCTGGACTGCCACAGCAAGGACTGAGCCTCTGCACATGTGGCGCCTGCTCTACCAACTGAGCTAAACGACACCCTGAATTGAGTGTATTTCTTTTCATCAAATGTACTTTGAGCTCCGAAACCGTCTGTGTCAAGCCTGCATAGTTTCGCAGCAAAAAAAACAGTTATACATTAATGGTTAGAGTCAGAGCAGGGGTGATGGTCACTGAACCCGTAACACTGTGGCTGAACTCTGAACCCATCAGCTGTGGTCTGATTTAGCCTCTGGGGGGCATGGGCAGCGTTCCAGGGACTCTGCTGTAGCCACTGGATATCTGGATACAGGCCCACTGAGTGGTTCAATGAAGCAATTAACATTGGATCAGGCTTTGATCATGTATGAGCAGCACCGGTCAATTCCATCAAGATGGCAAGAGGAGAAGATGAATATCACAAAGACTGCTTAACTAGCTTGTGTCTCAGCAGTGACAGGTGACATGTGTTCAGGTATATGGGTCAGACATCATCAGTACATAGGCTCAGACATGGTGGTTGACTGCACATTTGAGGAGTGTGAAGCTCTTCAGGATGTGAGAAAAAACAACAGAGCTCAGGTATGTGAGAGGTCAGTGCAGGATAGGATGAGTCTGTCACATGAGTCATCCTTCGTCATGCTCTCCACATGTCAGGGAAGGGTCAAAGCTGTTCAGAGTGTGAATCGCCCTCTATCCTGATGGTCTCATCCGGATTACAGAACATGGACGGCCACTGAATGGTTTGATGAGTCTGAAAACAGAGTGCTCAGAGACCTGACGTGTTTGACAGCGATCGCTACAACCATCATTAAAACGCCAAACGAGTAGAATTCAGACTTGTACAATCAGTGCCAGGATGCAAGAATCAGTCCAGGGACCAACGCCATGCTAATTTATGTCTGTGTTCCTTTAATTTGCCCATCTGTGTGTCTGATCTCAGCAAAGAACTTGATGTGTCAGTGTCATCGTTAATGGCACAAGCGAGTGTCCAGAATCACCAAAAAGACTCCCACTAATAAGCCCAGAGTAATCATTTAAGGTTAGCAGTGAGACAAACAGCCAAGCCATTGGTGTTTTCCTGTAAACAGTACAAGGATGAACACAAACTCCCCTCGTGGGAGCTCACGCATTATCGCACTGAGCCAGAAGGTTGGTGGACTGGTGGGTTTCTGCTTCTTATTCCAGTAAAATGCACAGCTAACAAAGCAGGATGGATGCCAGCTCGTCACACACACAAACACGCGCTCTGCACCTGTCTGCACTGACACGCGTCCTCATGAACTCGTCGCTGTTCTTCTTTGTGTGTTTCAGAAAATGCTCGAAGCCTCGGAGCTCGGTAAGACGGTCCAGTGAGGAGGAGGGGAGGGCCCGCAGATACTGACAGGCTGCCGCTTCACACAGCTTTAAGGCATCACACTGTTGTTTACACACATGTGCGCGTATGTATTAAGACGCAACGACATGTTACTTTTGAGTTTGCGTGTGCTATTTACCTGCAATGTCTTCACTGCATCGCTGAAGGAGGCGAGGTTACAGAGCTGACCGCTGTGTATCGGAAGTGTTATGAAATATTATGAAATATAGTTATGAGGTTTTATTTTGGGCTGTTGAATACATAATGGGATAATTGGGATAAATTTGAAAGTGTTCAAATCACAGTAGAATGCTGTATTATGACATATATACTGTAACAAATATTCATTTTATATTCAGACTGTTGATGAAAGTTCTCTTGTGTACATGTTCTGTTCTGTTCTTCAACCACTGAAGTCACTTTGGGTTTAATCAGTACTGTGTTTTGGGATTATGCACATTAGGGTTAGGGTTGGGTTGGGTTAGGGTTAGGGTTGACCCTTCAGGGTGGTGGCGCAAACACGGTTAGCAAGCTTCACCAAAGCCTCCATCTAATAACTGACGGTCCTCACTGACAGTCAGCCTCATCAGTTCAACTGTTGCTCACTGTCTCGAAGTATTAAAGCTGCTTTTACTTTATCAGCATACTGTATTCTCAGTTTGAGCTTTGCACTCCAAATATGGAAGGATGTGATGTAAATCTAACGACACCTAATCAAATCAAATCAAATCAAACATGATTTTTTTAAAAATCTAACGCGCTCCGGGCTGCTAAGGAAGAGTCAGTCGAGTCTGAACAGACCTCTGTCCTATCAGGTTACAGTCTGTCAGTCATGTGGTCCACGTTTAATGCAATAAATGTGCTAGTATTGAAATAATCATCAAGTATTGAGTCATCATGTATTCAAATGTTTTCTTCACCTCCACAGAGAAGAGTTCACGTCAGTGGTTGTGTCGTGTCCGGGGTCTAACATCTAACATCAGTCTGCTCCTTGACTTGTAGTTAAACCGTGCACTCTCTAACACCCCTGGTGCCTTGAAATGCGATGTTTGTTTTTCTATGCTCTGCACATGCAGTCCTCTGTATTTACATACTGTATCCAAACCGATGTGGAGAATAAAGATGGAAACCTCAGAGCTTAAATAAATGTGTGAGGAAGGAAATGAAATGTGTGTCCAGCTGTATGTTTGTAGTGTTAGTGAAGCGTGTTGTACACTGTCAGTCTAACCTCTCTGAGTGAACCTCCTCAGTGTGTGTGTGTGTGTGTGTGAGGAAATAAAGAGGCGAGTTCATAGAAAGATCGGCTCTGAATAAACTCAGTGTGCCATCTGCTCTGGAAGCTTCTGGGTTACTTGAGTGGCGAGCATAGAGTAAAAGTGTCATGTAGCATGTTAATCACCGCCGACTGCTTTTCAACACCTTCAGTGACCTGGATCACAGCCTGAGTCTCAGACTCACACGGCTGACTTAGTCACACTGTTCCAGCCTGATTTGAAAGCTGCACTGATTCATATCTGCATCGATATGTGTCAAATGACATGAAATCCTAAAGTGACTGAAACTGGGTTCCAAATCTGCGTTGCATTTTAGCACCTTTCAGCTCATTGTTTTGGTTTTCTGGCCCACAACGTTACTGTTTTAGTTCACTGGAAACAATGCTAGCTAAGCAGCGTTAGCCAGCAGTAAAAAAAACAAAAACACCGCCACACCTGGTTCAACATTCAAAGTTTCTACTCAAAGTTGTTTAAATGCATTTTGAAGCATTGCATAATAAAGTTTAATGGGAAATTAAACTTTTCTTCATTAAATAGTTTTTTACACTCGCTTGAAGAACTTTTGAATTTTTCCTAACACAAGATGGAAAGACTTTTTTTTCTCAAGAAGTTGTGACAAAGCAAACTCTGAAGTCACATTTATCAGCTCTTTCCTCGTGGTTCTATAATCCACCCATGACGGCTCCACACAGATCTTCCTCATGTTAATACTGTACGTAAACCGAACACAGATGTCACATTGCTAGTGTATTTCCTGCTCTCTTTTTGTTACCTCTTGTTGCATCTTCTGGACCAACTCCTAAAACTCACATTACGATATGAACAGAAACAAAAATTCATTTACATTTTCTTTAGCGGAATTACGAGAGAGTTGTGTTCGCAGCAAGTGGCAGAATAAGGGACTAAGCTAACATGCTAATGTTTGGTGCTAACACACCTGAGGCTGACTGGAATGCCGTTTGGAATGCTAGTTTGCAGGCGTTTGGTCATAAGCAGACAGACACATTAAAATGCTGACCTCATGGCGCTAAATGAAACGCTCAGTCATCAGTTCAGGTTTGTTCCGTGTGATAAGAAGAACTCAAAGAACACAAGCACACGTACGAGACAGTATTCCACATTTTATTTTTGGATATTACCATAGCTATATGTAACTTCTGACAACAGGTATCAACTACAGAATAATACACTGAATATTTCTGTCAGTTCCATCTTTTTTCTTTTCTTCCTGTTTCTTCTTCTTCTTCTGTTGGTTTTTTTTTTCTTTTCTTTTTTTTGGTCCGATAACATTTCTGTGGCTGATTCTCTCTCGTCTGTGTCACTGAATGTCAAACATTGAAACACATGCACGTCATTCACCTGGATACAGCTGAGTAAGACAACAGTCAAAGAGACCTGACAGTATGAATAGAATCGTGTCGTTTTTCTCACACGGCTTTATTTTTAGCTGAGACACCCATACAGTATTACTATTATCATAAGGCTAGATTACTGTACAGCTATGCACCAAAGGGTTCACTCGGCTGTTCTAGATAAAGAGCACCATATTTACATCTCTATTTACATTTGGTTTTTTAAAAGGAAACTCAAGACAACAACCAAAAAATAAAAGAGAACAAAAAATATTTCAAACATAGCTTTCCTTTTTCTTTTTTTTTTTCTTCTTTTCAGTCCAATGTGGCCGTTTGTAGGTTTGGAATTTAAAAATGAAACTAATGAAAATGTTTCTGTACAGATAGCTGCAACACACGGTATAGCTTATTGCCAATGCCCTTAAAGAATTTCCCCGTTTCCCCCTTTCCTGTCTTTCATTTGTTCGTCTCTTGGCCAGCTCCTTTAAAAGCTGGAAGTCACAAGTTTTTCTCCGAGTGAGGTCCTACTGATTTACCTGGTACACACACACGCTCCGTCTGACGGATGAGGCGTCACACAGGTCGCCCCCGTCCAACAATTTCAAACAGCAGATCGCTCAAAAAAAAAAATAAAAAATGTACAAGTTTTAAAAATAAACTTTACTTTTCAACATACTGTATATATACACACTCGATACATGAGTCGACACGCTGCGCCCACATGTGCAGTAAAGCTTTGGGTGCCGTGTGGGTGCAGGTGGGACACCAAGAAAAGCCAGCAGAGGTCAAAAACAGAACAGATTACTCGGGCGTTGGTAGTGTTTGTGTTTCCACGCACAGACAAGACGCGACTAACGTTCTCTACCAGCAAAGACATTAAAAATGTGGATTAAAAAATAAGAATACCTCATTTTAAATAGACGCTCAGCAGTAACATTTCCAAACGTGTTGGTGATTAGCATTTCCTGCTACAGTATCAGTGTTACCACCCATTTGCTGCCACAGTGGAGTGCACGCGCCGCGACCGACCACCAGGTCTTTCTCTTCCCGTCCCATCGCACAGCTTAAAAACTGCTCGTCCGAACATTTAAAGGGGTTTCTGACAGATAACATGTTGCAGCTGACGGAGCGGAATTTAATGGAGAAGACGTAACATTTTTTTAAAAACGCTAAAAACATAAATATGGAGTCAGAATACGTGCGTGGATTCATGTGACGCGAGGGCGAGGTGAAGGAAGGACGTTTGACTGACGTGGAGATGCTTCGCTTCGCCTCCCTCCTCCTCCTCCTCCTCCTCCCCCAGCGCTACAGTCCAGCACTCCAACCACCTGCCGCCAACTACGACAGTACACAAACTGACATCAATGATAAAAATCTTTGACATATTTTGAGAAAATGTTGAGTGTGCTGAGGATAAAGTTGTAAGAATACAGTCAGGATTATAAAAAAGTCACCCTTCATTCGACTAGAACGACGTCTTTCAACAGTTAATCGATTAACAGCAGATGTTTGAAGTCATAAAAAAAGTTAAAGTCAACATTCAGAGGGAGAACATGTAGATTTCTCTTCTGTAATCTCATTTTTTAAGACTTTATTCTTGAAATATATTTCCTCACAAAATTACAACTTTAACTTTAGTTTGAACTTTTATAAAATATGAAACTTTTTTGGAGAAACCGAAATTCTGAACTCATGACAACAGGTTTGTACTCTGACTTTAAACTCAACATTTAAACATTTTCTCAAAATATTTGGGACACACACACACACACACACACTCTGTTGTAGCTAAAAGAAAGTGAACCTCTACCACAGTGTTTCTATTCTATGTCCAGTTAGCATCACACAGCATCATATTGTTGTAAACAATGTTAGTCGACTAACGTGAAGTGCGGCTGAACAGAAACAACGTGCAGACGTGTGAACGGAACAGATGAGGCGTACGGAGCCACGCGGTGCTCAGAGCAGCAGGATGCACGGTGTCCAGGCTGAGCTGATGAGAGGTCAGCTATCTGCTACAGCTCAACACACAAGACGGCGTTACGCGGAGGAGGAGTGATGAGCAGCAGGTGGAGAGGTGAAGGTGGAGCGAGAAGCATGGTTTTCAGCTGGTGGTGGTGGTGGTGGTGAGGGCTGATGGTCCGCAGGGGGTGTCATGGGGGGGGGGCCTTCAGATGACCTGGCAGCAGCTGGCCGGAGCTGAGGTACAGAGCAGGCCATCCCTGGAGCCCCCGCCCCGCTGGATGTTGACGGAGATGGTCTTCTCACACAGAGGTAGTTGAAGCACGCCGTTTTTCAAAGTGCTCAGGTTGCTGTGAGCGTCCCTGCCGCCTGACCCCGACCCCGGGCCATGCGGCGCTGTTTTACGGTGGTGGTGGTGGTGGTGGTGGTGGTGCTGCTGCTGCTGCTGCTGCGCGGCATGTGTGCGAGGCAGAGTGGTGGTGGTGGCGTTGGTGGTGGGGAGGGTGATGGTGTCCAGGCTCCCGGTGGAGCCGATGCACATCCTCCAGGCTGATTTCTCCTGGATTTTCACGCTCCCTCCTGAGAGGCTGCGAGGGTCTATGATGAACTTCCCCCCTCCTCCACCACCTCCACCGCCTCCCCCTCGACCCCCCGCCCGCCGCGGTGGTGCTGCAGCTGGGAGCTGAGGCACAGACTCATCAGCTTCAGGCTCTCCACCAGCTCGGTGCTGCGGCTGGCCGTGCGGGACGAGCGGGGCAGCGCGCTGAGGGAGGGGTTAGTAGTGCTACTGTTGTTACAACAACTGGAGGGGCTGTCCTGTCCTTTGTTGCCCCCTCCTCCTCCCCCACTGCCCCCTCCACCACTGTCCCCACCACCACCTCCTCCTCCATTCCCACCCCCTCCTGGTGGACTCCCCCCTGTCAGGACCAGAGGTTCCCCCTCCCTCTCCGGGAGGTTTGCTCTGACCCGAGCTGCTGCCTCCCCCGTTGCCCCCCGAGCTGCCGGGCGGCCCCTCGCTGCTGTCCCTTCTGTTCCAGCCGTAACCGAAGCCTGAGTCTTTATCCAGACGCCTCCGGTGGCTCTCCGAGTCGTCGTCGCTCGTCTCAGAGCTCGAACACGACGACCCCCTACCCTGGCTCTTGCGTCGGTGGTAGCGCTTCTGCGTGGCCCCCGGGGACGAGGAGGAGCCGGCCCCCGAGCTCATGTTGCCGGCGTTACCGGCTATGTTCATCTTGAGGCGGCTGAGTTTGGGCGGCAGGCCCTCGTCCATGTCGAAGTCGTCGTCCGACTCGCCCTCCTCCTCGAAGATCTGGTTGAGCACCGGGGCGCTCTTCCTGGAGGTAAGGCGGTTGGTGATGGACGGGGGCTTGCGGCGTAGGATCACCTGGGTCGGGAGAGGAGACGGGTCATGCTCTTCCTCCTCCTCTTCATCCTCCTCCACCCTGAAAAATAACACGATGGATTTGACTTCATGTACAAGACGAGAAAATAACACTTCACACAAAATCCAGATCTGTCACCTGAACAGGCAGGTTCTCTGCTTGGCTGCTGCTGAGGTGGATGGTGTGGGGGATCTGATGGTTCCAGAACCAGACCCAGGAGCGGGTGTCGCAGCACAGGCTCCCTGGAATGAGAAGGAAAAAAAAAGGAAGATCCGCATGAAACAAACCGGACCAAAACTTTCATACCGTCATTGATGAAGATGATCGTACCTGTGCTGGCGGTCCCGCTGAGTCGGTCACCGTTTCTTCTCGTCGGCCCAGCTCCAGCAAACCTTTGGAGCGGTGTCCGTTGAGAAGGTTCTCAGCGCTGCGGGCCGGAGACTGAGGTCCCCCGGCGTGAGAGATGGAGGACGCTGCCAAGCTGTCCTCGATGTCCTGGTGCATGTCAACTCTGGTGGGCCAGGACTGCCTGTAGAGACGAGACAGTCGTCCATTTTTTAGGGTTGCTTTGGTCTTTGGTGGTCAAAACAACACATGGACACAGATACAGATCATCTGCAGGCAGCGGGGCTGGAGGGAGTTGTTCTGCTGCAACATGCGACTGTCAAACCGCATTCTTTCTGACCCGAGTGAGATAAACACAAAACGTGTAAAGAATGTGCCTCTGCTGCGCGCTCACTTTGTTTGAGGAAGTCAGGACCCTTTAACTAATCAGCCCGACACAAGTGATTCTGATTACAGGTCGTTTATGCTCGCGCTGTTTGGCATCGTCTAATCACTCTGCTGCAGAGGCCGCGCTCTCTATCTGTTTTCACTGTTAGTCGAGCTGCGTCTCCTCTGTCCGCTCGCTGACAGTGAGTGATGCAACGTGTGTGCTCAGACCTGGAAGAAGAAGAAGAGCGGGAACAGAGTTTGTAAAGATGATTAGTCTGCGTCACGAGGGAGGGAGGAAGAGCTGTGGATGCGAGCCTGAATATGATTACACCTGAGCTAATGCAGGACGCGATCAATCTGTAAGAAACGTTGTGTTCTGTTCAGGTGCCTTGGTGCCACTGTCTTCTCACTCAACGGCTCATGCTTCATGTGTGGTTGATGTCTTTTGTTACACAGATATGGTGCAAAACAGTTTAAGAACTCAAAGATGATAAAGAAAGGTCAAACCTCCTCCACAGTGCCACATTAAGGCAGAGATGTTGAGAAACACAACCAGAAAGATTCATGCTGTGATTTGGGATCAAAAACTCTGGACATTTGCAGATTTCTCTAGGAACTGTATTTTTTTTGGCACGCGCTTCTCTTCTGGATGCTGCTCAGACTCCCTCTTACTGTCCGTACGTTGAGTAAAGCCATCCGTCCTCGGAGTGCGCCCAGCCTCCACTTTGTGGTTGGACAGTTCCATGAGGCTGTGATTATCTTAGAGGTCACAACAGGTCATTTCATACAGTGAGCTCAAACTTAAAAAACAACAACCCACGGCTACCATGGAAATGATCCTCATCACACATGAACACTGTTAGGCTCATTGAACCCACAAGAGTCTCAACTTTCCAGTCAGAGCCACTTTATGAGACTCTAATACTGTTCAGGGAGCTCACTATGCAGAAATATTCAAATACAAAAGGCCAAGAATATTTAGACTGCATGCAAGGAGTGCATGTTTTCTGTCTGAAGCTGCATGGAATCAGCATAAAGTGAGTACAACTGCAGAGGAGAGACTTGTGGGTAACCACACATACCCTTTTTTAAAGATATCTGGAGGTCAGAGGTCAAGAGACCCTTTTGAAAATGAATATACCAAGCTTAACTTTGTGTTTGTGTGAAGACAACAGATACATTGTAGCCTCAGTGACAGCGCAAGACTCAGAAAACAATGAATCACAGGAAAGGCAGCGCTATTTTGGACGGAACACATGTCCCACAAACCAAGGCGAAGACTACAGTACGTCCACGTTAAGACGGATAAATCTGAGACGGATACATTTTCACTTGTTTTCAAGATTTGTAGTCTGCAGAGAAATCCCAAAACAAAACTTGGCTGACTTTATTCTTCTTTCACTGCTCAAATAAACTCATGAATTCCAGGTGAGGAGAAGTTCCAGCAGGCTGAAGCTCCAGTCACATCTTCTGTCAGGGGCAGTCACTTCTGATTTCAGTCCAGATGGTCCCGAGTCCAGATAGAGATGTCCTCATGTAGCATCATCAAGTTGCATTACAGTTATTGTATACATACTGAAGCAGCATTGACTCTGTGCTCTAGGTCATCTGTCAACTTCAACATAATTACAGCTTCTCAATTCTGAAGATTTTCCGCTCTCCTTTGTCCTCTATGACAGTGAACTGAAGATCTTTGTGCTGTGTCATTTGAGGACGTCACCCTGGAAACAGTGATCAACCTGTTTTCTGACATTTTGTGACCTTAACAACTAATCAACTAATGGAGATGAATGGATAATGAGAATAATCATCAGTAGCAGCACCTGGCTGATAGCAGCTGCTCTGTGATTGGCTGAACTGACGTTACAAGCGTGAGAGCTCGTCTTCACTGGCTGTGCAGCAAAGGCAAAAGTGTTAAATGTTCCCTCCATGTGAACCGGAGGCCAAAACAGAGCGGCGAAGAGACAAGTTCAAATTCGGGCAGCTTATCTTGGACACACACTCACACACTCACTGTAATCCGTCTGATAGGGGTCTTGCCCACAGTGAGGCACAACTTGTGTTTAAGCACTGTTTAAATAACTGATAAAAAAAAAAAAATCCACTTGAGGATGTGTGCGGGTGTGCGCGCAGTGGAACAGCCCCTGGTGTGTGGGCCAGCTCTAGCCAATCAGCAGAGGTCTCCCTTAAACACATTACAGAGTGTGTTGTGGACCTTACAGCGCTGTGACTGCTGAGGAGTTTGAAGCAGCTTGGGGCGTGAGGACAGAGGAGGAGGACACAGTCACAGCCTTCACTCATCAGGAAGGTCCAAACACTCTGGCTTGACACACTGATGCAGGTACCGTCAGTGTTTGAGCTGCTCACTGTCGCTATGTACACGCCGTGTGTGGAAAATCTAATGACTTATGTCACACTTGTGTCCCGTCTTGAGGGGCGCTTGCGCTGTCATCGCGAAACACTCTTAAACATCTCTAGAGGATGACTTTTCCCCCACGTCCTGCGTTATTCCTGAATGATTAGAACAGACATGCGGCATAAATAAACAGGGATGCTTTAAATTGGCTGATTAAAGGACTTCTTGGACTTAGGCACTGTGGAGGGACCGGCGCCAGTGTTTCACAAACACAGCTGTCCCTGCTGAATCCTCCTCACTCCTCTCTTCCTTATTCGTTCCTCTCCTTTTAGAAGCGCTCACCGTCCAGCTCTGCTCTTCCTCTTAGAGGGGAACAATGTTGGCAGGGAAGCTAGGAGGAAATACATTGACAGCTAAAAGGGATAAATTACCATCATGGAGGTGAACTGGAGTGGAAATGTCATCACTTAGCTCACCAATAAACAGGAAGAATGGACTCAGAATGATTGAACATGGAGGAGACGAAAGTCCGGATGGAAAACACTGAAGAATATGTTGATGGTTCAAACTATTTCCTCTGCTGCGTCTCCCCTGAGCCCGGCAGGTGGAGGCCCGGTGAACCCAGAAATGGAAATGAAACCTTTGGAGATGTAACCCAGTCTTAAGTAAGTGTGTCTGCGCTCTGCACGCTGGAGCCAGACAGGCTGCAGTGTGAGGCGGTGAAGCGAGATAGGTCAATTACCCTCTTCTCTGCTCAGACCATGACTCAGATATGATGATGAGCGCTGATATTTCTTGCTCTCTTCACTAGTAACAAAAAACAGAGGACTGCGCACAGCAAAGGACGTCTTTGAAGTTCAAATATGAGCTGTGAGCTGAATATTTGCTGTGTCACTGTGTCTTTACCTGAACTGTGCCTTGATGTTGCTGGGACTGGAGGAGCGCGTCTGGACCTCCTTCTCCTGCTTCTCCCTCAGGATCCTCTCTGCCAGCAGGTAGTACGTGGCTGTGATGTGGTTGTATTTGTTGGTCTCCAGGGCTCTGAAAGAACACAGTCATTAGAGGGTTAGGTATGAAGCATATCCACGTGGGGTGGGGGGAGGCATGAACACATGCAGTGATATAGACAGTAGCAGTCACAAGTTTGGGAACGCTATCTCATGTAGAATCATATTAAAAAGCTGAAAAATCAAACTAGGAAATAACACACGGTCAAACCAGAATACGCTTTAGATTTCGGATTCTTCAAAGTAGCTTCTCTTTGCTGTGATGGAGGCTTTTCACTCTCTCTCTGTGTTCTCTCAGCCAGCTTCATGAGCTCGTCACTTGGAGTTCCCAGAGGTGCCGAGCCCTTGTTGGCTGCAATTTCCTTCACTCTGTGGTCACCAACTCATCAAACCATCTCAGATGGATTTAGATCAGGTGATTATTGAGGCCGGGTCATCTGACGCAGCACTCCATTGCTTTCCTTCCAGTGAGTAAAATCGTGTGTGTGTGTGTGTGTGTGTGTGTGTGTGGAACCACACATGTAGAAACCGTCCGTTCAGCTTCTCTGTGTCTCACAAAGACATGGGGGGAAAAAAAATCTGACTCATCATGCCAAAGTAAAGATTTCCACTGGTCCATTCTTTGTGTTTCTTGGCTCAAGCAGCTCTACTCTTGTCGGTCTCTCTCAGTAATGGCTTCTTTGCATCAATTCCACCATGAAAGTTGCCCATTAATTGTTGATTTCTGAGGCTGGTACCTGTGATGAACCTCTCCTCTGCAGCAGTAACTCTTGGTCTTTCTTATACTCACACACACACACACACACACATAAGAATAAAGAACACAGGCCAATATTAGCTGATAATATCTGTCCTCCAATATATCATCAGGCTCTAATTACTTTACATTATCAAAACATAGCAGGTAAACTTTCTGTTGACTGACAGACAACTTTAGCACAAAACAAATGAATTATCACACAAAACATAAACTTTCCACAGGCTGACAGCAGACCGCATGGCACTGCTGGGCAGGGTTGAGGTGTGTTTATCCTGAGGGTGAATGTAATCCTGTACACAGTGATTTAGAGTCTCAACTAGTTAAAGTGACTCAGAAATAAAGGAAGAGGAATGGAAACCCTGCAGCCATCCAAACACAACAGAGACGAACATGTTCCAGCGGCAGCTCTGGCAAACACGTGTTATGGTTGAAGTTCGGCCAAAGACAACACAGTCCAGCACTGAGGTGTTACCGTGTCACAAGTCAGGCCCGTCCAGCAGGTTGTGGTGCCAGACGAGGCACGCGGTGTTAGATGTTAACCACGATGTTTAGATTAGCGAAGCGCCACCTGCATTCCAGCAGGCTCACCTGACAGGAGCATGGAGGCGCTACTGCACGTTTTATTTGGAATTCATTCTGAGTTCACTCTCAGAGCATTAACTTTTTTATGGTTCTACACGGTGGAGGGCAAAATGACCAACTTCGCTGACCTCACTCTGAAAGCACAACCAGTCTGAGGACTACTTTTCACCACACTCGCCCTCAGAGGCCTCCCAGGAAGCTTAGAAAAAGGCCATCGTCGTGATTTATGTAAGAATAAGTGGCACTGTTTGAGGAGAGGCTTTTCCAGATAATAACACAACCAGAGCACAGAGCACGCAAATCCAGAGAGGACGCTGTTGATGTTGGTAACTAAATGACGCCTTTACATTTGGCCAAGTCATCGTGTTTCCTCCTGAAAAAAAGCAACCATACTGCAGAAAAACAACGACACTTCTGATAGGCTCGGGCTATATTACCAGGTTTGACCTACATGATCCTGTTACAGGGTGCTGTGAAGCCTGACCTGCTGACCTCTGTGACCCCGCTGAATGAGAGCATTTAGACGTGTGTGTGTGTGTGTGTGCGTTTGTATTTTATTACTTTGAGCTGGGTGCTTGTTTGTGAATACCTACAGACTATCAGAGGAGAAATCTTCTTCGGGACCATGGTCGGTACCGATGCTCAGCCCGGATTATCTGGTAATGTGCGGGCTTTACAGATCTAGTCTCAAACCTGCCGACCTGCTCGCAGACTCGTCGGCTCTCTCTGAAGAACAGACGTGCTGTGATGATCCATTCTCTCATCCAGCATCTGTTATCCTTCTATCTTTGTTTTCTCCCCTCTGCAGAGCACCACATCAGGCTCCGCTTTGTTTACATCTGCTCTCCCCATGACGTCTGATGAGGTGGCGCACTGCTTCCTGTGGCACGACGATCTTAAAAACAACATCCTGCAGTCTGCGATGCACCGTAATTTTCAAATCTTGTAGTGGTGTGGCACGCTTGTGATGAGAGAGAAGAACACCTGTACCCAGCTTTAGTTCTGGAAATCGTCACATGATCAACCACTTCCCGTCTTCCCACAGCTCAGGCTGTGATCAGAACATGACATGAACACTCACTGGATTTTCCTTCAGATATTTTTGTTAAGAACTGTGGTGCCACCACTTCTTTGAAGATAACTGACTGACAGGCCATGGGTGTTGTGCATTTAAGACTGCGAGCCAATCAAACCTCCTCCTCTGCAGCTGAATGAGCGCTGGAGTGAATGAAAACCTCGCAGACTTTGGAGATGGAGCTCTTTGTACAAAGCAGGTCTCTGCTGTGTGACACTTCGGCGTATGGGAGAGAAAAGTGCAGCAGACAGGAGGAGAGAATGTAGGCCAGCGTGCAACTGTAGTAATGCAACGTCACACGCTGACGCCACAGATCCATCAAAGATTGATGCTTAGCACAGTCTGGCTCATAAAAGCGGAGCTACAGATGTTCACTTTTCTCTCTAACTAGCTAACACACACCCTGGATCACAGTATAGTACAGTACAGGAGGAGCATACCCAGAAGCTCAGCCACATAAACGTTCTCCATTTGTGCGTACACACTTTTGGGGAAATGTGTAATGTGTAACTCTAAAAAGGAACAGAGGGAAGACAAACAGTGTAAATGGAGAATGTCAACACTCAAAAGTGTGTATACGTGTGTGTGTTTCTCTCCATCACACTCCGCTGAGGAGGATAACTGTGAAACGGTGTCGACACCAACAAGTGTGAACCAGAAATCATGACTCTGAAATCAACAGCTGCTCTTCCTTTAAAGCATCTCTCCATCTCTGCAGAAGTGAAACAGAAACGGGTGGACTCGCATTTTATGGAACAGTGTGCGTGATGACAGCCACAGTAATCGCACGGGGCTACGTGCAGGCTACTTTTCACTGATTAATGCGTGTGGGTGCAGAACTCTCCTGTTCACTTATTTTCTACAAGGATCTGAAAAGACTGTGTGTTGATTATACAGAGAGGTTCAGTTCACGAGACTTTGTTCAAGAGATAAAAGTAAAATTTACAATTTGCCCTTTTAGAGCCCTTCATTAACCTCACTAGATCGTGACTGTAAAAAGTCAGGCACGGCTGCTGATCTTGCCGACATTGGCAGGACACAACCAGAATGTCAACAAAGACAGGCCGACATTAGCACGGTGAGAAACAACACGCAGCACAGTGAGCAAAGTAAAGTCAGCCATCAATGTGAACCCTGTTGGCAAATCAGATGAGGGGATTACTTGGAACTTGCCGATAGAAAATGACTGGGATGACTGAAGCTTGTGAAATCATTTCCAATGAAGTGCTGTGCAGAGTTTTGGCCTTCAAACTCACAGATCATTGCACCTGAGACAACACACACACACACACACACACACACACAGAGCTGTGTTCAGTCTCAACCTGCTGCTGGGTTTCATTAGAATTTACCATTTGACTTGCCTAAGCACTTCTCATGTCATCAGGGCTAAAAAGAAAAGTATAGTTTGTCTTAGTACATCAAGTGGTATCATGGATCAAGTTAGCTGGTGACGTATTTGCCAAGCTGCAACATAGCATACCCACTGAGATAGCGCTCAGCATTAGCTGAGCTGGGTCTTTGTACTCCAGACGGAAAGACGCACACAGACACACAACTCACTCGACTATTGCCTCTCGGTCTGCAATGTCTCCCAGCACCATGCGCTGGATGATGCTGTTGTGTTCCTCCTCCGACAGGTTCTTGTGGGAGACCAGGGGAGTGTTGTACTTGGTGGCTGGGGACGGGTCCACGCCTTGCAGCCAGGCATGGCTCTCGATCTCCTCGAGGGAGGCGCGTCGCTTGGGATCCCTCTGAAGCATGCGGTCTATCAGACTGAAACCAGAAGAAGGACAAAGGTTAGAATTAATCATGGGAATACTGTCAAATGATCTCACGTTATGTGAGTGCGACTGAGGGACGTGGTCTCTCAGACTACGACTGGTTCTGGTTGATGCTGGTTGCTTTGGCAGCCTGATTAATGATCCCGGAGCATTTGGCCTGCTCTGGGGTGTAGGAGAGCAGTACCCTGGTGTTCTGTTCAAAGCGAGAGCACATTAGACGAGTGACTTGAGCAGAAATACATGCTGCTGGGTCTTCGAGACCCCATCTGCATGTCTGAAGTACTGGTGCTGGCTGACTGCTTCCCAGGTGCTTGAAGGTCTCCACCTGCTCCACCACCTGCCCCTCAGCCTGAGGGAATGGACCCATCAGGACCATGTTGTCAGGACTATTGATGAGTGACTGGTGGGACTGTCACGTCACTCTTGTCTTACCGCCTGTCTGCACGGTTACACGGTGGAGTCACGGCTGATTATTTTATGCCGGTTAAATGAAATAAAGTTTCAAACAGTTTGAATATGACTGACTGACTGCTGGAATTGAATAGAAATGAGCTTGTGAGATGAATCATAAATAGGCATAAAGCACTGTAACCTCCAGGTCATCCATTATACCATGCTGACAGTCCACTGCATAATTCACACACTGTAAATGTCTTTGCTGCCGTGGAAACCACAAAGATTTCTATATCTGATTGTAATGTAAGTCTCTCGTAGTCACGGATCCTTAACCCTGATCGTACAGCCTGGGGTACCCACAGAGGCATTACGTCTCACAGGTGCTTTATTCTATCATCCTCACTTTGTCTGTCTGTCTGTCTGCGTTTTAATTAGTGCTTTTTTAAAAATACCAGTGCATCGACGTCCTGGGGGACCGCAGTGAAAAAGCAGCTAATTCCGTCACAATAAGAGGGCAGAGCAGCATCGGTGTGTCAGTCATTCTGAAGGACACAGACACAGATCTCCTCATGACGACCTGAAATACTGCTCATCCAGAGGTAAGGATTCACAAGACATCATCATAAAATGTTTGACGACTATCAGAGTAAATGTTTGTTTGATTATACAAGGCGGTGTGTCATGTGTATGAGTGACATGCAGTCAGAGCATGAGCAGGGCATGGAGTGGGTGCGAGGAAAAGCACAAATAAGTAAGTGAGGTTTATCTGGAGATGACGATTACGTAACTAGTAATGTTCAGAGAAGAAGACGAGCGTGAGCATTCTGCTGTGATGGTTGCAGTCTGTGGTGCTTGGAGGTTAAACAGGTTGGTAGGACGAGGTTAAATATTCTTTTCTTTGGCGTTCTAGAAAAACTTTCTTGCGTGTCTGAATCGCACAGTGGCTCATTATAAGTGTTTTTTTTCTTTGATGCGAGTGCACACTTGCAGACAGAAGAGACTTTAGTGCCTTTGACATCAATGACATCACTTCCACATCGATTTCCTCTCAGGCAGTGTCTTTCGTTGTGGCTAGAGCAGTGCACGGCTGCAATTCTAAAAGTCTTTCCTGGTTTCACCCACTAACAGAGAACTCGTACTCTGGTTTTACATTACAAGACAGGCAGAATATAAAGCCTACTTAGTGACAGTGCATGTAAATAGCCTGTTGTCTGTCTGTAGAGTATTTCCTACTACACCACATCTCATTAGCTACTAGCTACAATTATTGACATGATATAAATGAAACTTTAAGTTCTGCGATGCGATCAGCAAGAGAGAAGACGTGTGACTGTGTTGGAGCCACAGAAGCATCTTTACAGTTGTACAACTGTAGCTGGTCAACTTTATTTTAGCTGATGCTGATCCATTTAAATATATCCGGATTGGCCGCAATACTGGACCTGAGGATCGGCCAGGACATTCATGACAAAGGCTCTGCTTCAATAGAAAAGATGAAGTGACAAATAGGGGCCTGACAGTCATTTGTAAACCTGCCACCGGTCTCACTGTGTGCACACATTCTTTCTGCGGTGTAGCCAGCGTTTCAGCTGTCTGCTGAACCGGGACAGATCCAACCTGTTTTGTTGGTATGTTGCGGGAAGACTGAATATACAGTGAGTAATGTAGAGTGACAGACTGTGCCGCACGCCGACTTTGACGGAGCTGAGGATGTGAAACTACAGCTGGTCAGCTGACAGCTTAAATTCCACACAATTGACACTGTTGAAAGCTGATATTGCAATTTAATAGGATTAGGTGGGTTATGGAATCCAGTGAAAAGAGAGAAGTAAGCCATCTTTGTCATCTGCATAATAAAGGCAGACAAACGGGCATTAATGTGAGGATGACACAGACTGACGTCGTGTGAAAACAGTGAGGAGAGCTCGTTCAGATGATCCCAATGAGGAGACTCAACGTCTACAAATCTATTTTCACTAACGGCAGGTGCTGCTTCTGGTGAACTGCAGGCCCCACCGTGCTGTGGGCTGACTTAGATCACATGTAGTACAGAACTTGCATGATTTTAGTGACAAGAGGTTATGAAAATGAACACAAAATGGAATTTAATTCAAATAATTCTGAGTCAGTAGAAATGAACATCTTACCTAGAAAACTTCTGTTTGAAACAAGCGAGAAACAATTGAACGAATGGGACAAATTAATATGGAGGACTTGCACTCTAATGCTTAAAAGACTATTATATCTCGGCTCAGTTGAGGATCTTGTTTTGTTGGTGGAACTCTGATTACCAGGCGCGATGGAAAGAAATTGAAGAAAACATGTCAGGGGAAATTCCAATGCAGGCTAGGGGATGAAAGATTGATTAGAAACTTCATGGAAACAGGTAATATACGGATCAATGGGAGTCTGAAGACGTTGTTAGTAAAAGCAGCATGCTCAAAGATTCTGACATGGTGCTCCCACAACCTTGAATTCATCCCAAATAAACAGTTATCAGCGATGAGAGAAGGGCTAATTGAGGTCTCGCCTCATATTGCACTTTTTTTTTTTTTTTTAAATCAGGGGACAGTGACGAGTTTTGAGGCATTAAAGATACTACATGTTTTGAACAATAGTGACTTCTTTAGATGTCTTTGGGTACGTCATCACATCACAACAGTTCCGAGAGCCAAAAAGTGTTGAGAAAGTGTGAGAATGAACTGTTCAAAGAGATCATTAGCGCCTACAGGACAGACTCAGAATAATCTCAAGACTTTATAAGGGACCCCAAGAGAAAGATTATCAGCAGCACCAACATTAAACAAAAATGGGAGAGCAAAATATTGTGAATTTCTGTGGAAGATATTAAGCTCGATCTCTTGGAGAGCGTTTGGCTGGGAAGAGTCTTGACACATATTTTATTTCAGCTGTTCAGCGGTGCCGTCACTCAGGTTCCTCCAGTTGAGGGAGAATATGTGGCTGTCAGGAGGGGAACCATTATCACCTGTCCAATTGTAAATGCTGAAATGAATACATGATATTTGGGATGGGACCTGCTTTCAGTTGGGATGAACTGCTCTTTGGGTTTCTACACCGTCCACAAATAATCAGACAAAATACGTGGGAAAAAAAAGAAATGAAATAAAGACAAATCTAAATAAGAAGCCTTACTTCACTGACGCAGGTTTTGCTGTGACAGCTGCACACTGACCCACCCATCCACCCCCGTGTTCAATATACATAAAACTGAGAAACGTGTGCAACCGAGCCGGAGCATTTCAGCTCATTTTAGCTTTACTGAATTCATTCTTTCTGGCTCCGTGCAATCCTCAGGTGTATTTCTGCTAAAGGCACGAGCGGGGATGGAGGCTACAGGCTAACAGGACGGGCAGAGCCGGGTGCTCGGCTGTCTGTCAGTCATGCTGGGGATTAGTCAGAGTGAACCAGCCTCCCCGAGGACTACAACCAGCAGCAGCAGCAGTAACAGCGGGAGCAGTGGAGGGGAGACGGAGGCAGCAGGGGAGGAGGACACAGAGCATACAGCGTGCTGCTAACACAGACAGACATCCAAACAGATTGATGCATATTTTAAACACTATGTAGAGATGCACTTATTGGTTGGGGTCAATGCTTGAGCTTGAGCTAGATTACAATCTGTTCATGCTGATTAGAAAAAAAAAAAAAATCTTTAATGCAAGACAATACAACGAGTGCATGAGAAATGACAAACGGCACACATTCAGCGCGACAGGAAAGGAAGTGTGGTTTTTACTGCCTCAATGCAAAAGAAGAACACAAACCAATCTGTGCAGGGAGGCGTTTGCTCGTGATACACACACATGATTGTTATTACGAGATATTCGGGCCTTCAAAACACACTTTTACACACTTTAGTAACGTCGCTGTCAGCAAATCTACATGGAAAGACCAAATTCAACTAACTGGAGCTGTCTGTAGAGCCACAGCTTCATGTTCAAAACACAAAGAGGCAAACTGCTGCACTACGTGACACACTGAACTCCTTCAGGTACACCCTGCTCGACTTCAGCACCGCACACTGAATGGAGCTGCTAGCAGCTAGTTGATCTGTGCACAAAAAGGATCAAATGCAAGTGCCGTTTGCCCGGAGAAGTTGGTAGTGGATTCTCTCAGTCGATACCTTCAAAGTAGTGAGAGGCGTTTGGCGATGCGTCAACATTTTCCCAACAAATGGCGACAGCAGATCGTTCTCCATCTCATTGTGCGTACTGTGCCGCTGAATGAGTCTGTCGCAGAGCGGCAGCTCTCAACTCATTTTCCAACAGGCAGTATGAAATTCATTAAATTAGCAAAGGAACTGACAAAACTCATCCAAAAAACGACTCGGCCAAACGCCAATGGTCAATACATTCATCCAATCACCCAACCCCGGTGTCGAGCAACAATGCCCGGCCCTAAGTCCCATGACACCACTTGTGATTGGTGTAGCATGTTAATTATTTGCCCTGAAATCCACACTCTAATGCTCAACAATCATTTATTTTGCTCCAGGAATAATAGACATAAAATATCACCCCTGTAAGTAAAACACATCCGTCCCAAACCTAACCAGAGCTTGTGTACGCTTGAAGAATGTGTCTGCACATGTTCGCAGCAGCAGACACGACCAGCGGTGTTACAGCACCATCAGAAAGAAGGATGGCCTCTTGAACTCTCGCTGCATGTGGTACTCTAAGCAACACTTGCTTCCCTACAAACGGCTGTCTTGTCCCATTCCTCTCCTTCTCCGTCTCTCGGGACCTTTCCAGAGGGAAGCTGTATTGGAGCTGCAGTCACACCGGACTGCCTGCTCTTAGGTTTTCTTTCACCGCAGGTTACACACACTCATAGTAGTGTATAATAAGCTAATCCACTCAGAGGAGGGTGTGTGTGTGGATAATGTTAGTGTGAGAGGAAAAAGGCATGGATATTGTCTGTACTCCTCCAGATCCAAACAATGGAAAAACAACAGGCAATGAACTGGCTGAATCCCAGTTCTGACGCATCTCATTGATGTGTGCGAAGCAAACAGAAAAAAAGGAGGCTAAGTGTTTGTGTGTATGTGCGTGTGCCGTATGGTTTGTACAGTAATGACAGGAAACCAAGGAACATAGTGTTCTGTTGGCTTGTGATTGGCTCATAAAACAGTCCACACGATCACCGCTTTCTTGTCACGCTGTGACAAAGACGACAGCTACAGTACATTTGTCGGTTTCTACGTTTGCTGATGGGGGTGGTGGCGGTGACTGTGGCAAGGAGGGATGGGGGTGTAAAAAACAAACATTTTATTTTGGTTCTAATCCCTGGAAATTAAAATCGAGGATGACAGAAAACAAACAAAAGCTCCGAAGGAAGAGGGTGTGGGATTCCGAGAGCGAGCCAGTGAATAATTAATTAATTGAGGCGCGTAAATGCGTTTTCAGTGAGTCAACAGGGACTGCAGAGCAGAAACACAGAAACACATCCGCACGCGCACACATACACACACACGCACAAACCACAGACAAAAACACACAAGGAGAAAAAGGCAGGGCTGTCGATTCAGTGAGAACAGCAGTGTGGACCTGGTGGGAATTGTTATCAAGAGGACGAGAGCATCCAAGGCAAGACCGAGCAGCAAACCCTGACCTCAATTACACAGATGTCCACTCTGAACCAAAAGATCCAGTTCGTAATCACCTGCGGGCAGTCAAAGATGAGACTATAGAAAGCCGTCCCTCTGACCTCATCACTTACAAGGCCTCAGACTTCACTCAGAATGTTAGCAAAGGCCAAATACAAGCCGCTTTGACAATTAACCGAATAGCTCACCTGGCGTGCAGCCACCTGTGTTTAAAGACACTCTACGCTAGAGATGGAGCTCAAGCTCCACCTGCTATCAGCTGTAGTATTTACCTACAGGATCCTTAGTTTAAAGCTTCTGAAAGAAAAAAAGAAATCACGCTGAATAATTCAATTAAACACGTGCTATCAAACAAACCTGCGGAAGACAGACAATGGAATCTACTCTGCTCCACAGCAGTTTATCCTCTCATCTCTTCTCAACTCCTCTTTCAAGGAAAAGACACAAGCAGTGTGTCCCCGTGTCAAAGAAAGATGTCTCCAACATCGGCATCAATAGATCTGGACCTTCCCTGCTGTGTCACCAACAAGTGATCAAACGGAGGAAGGAAGGGGAAACAGAGAACCATGACCGCTCTGAAGAAGTTCAAAGTGTCCTTGTTCTCCTCCTGTACAAACCACAATTTGCTCCTTGTGTGTTATCTACGAGATAACACACCATCTCTCTGTGTTCATGACTCCAGTTCTCTCCTGGGTGTCAGTCTACCTTCTTGTGTCCTTCTTGTGTTATGTAGCCCACAAACAGAAGGGAGTGGACGCGCTACGTTCGCCCAATTAGCAACAAGTCACACAGACAGCAGACGCCGCAGAAGCCACCTGTGTGTTCCTCCACTGATGCAGTGTTTACACTGTGATGTATCATGATATTAGTTTTTATATTCACTTGTGTCAGCAGCTCATACACACAAGTGCATCTTCCCGTACTGACCGTGAAATTCTAAATTTACAATGACATTATCTTTAGTGCAGATGGTCATACGTCAGCAACAAACAAACTGCAGCATAGAAATATACAATCTATGTTTGGGAACAGTGTTGCCATTCCAGGTTATCGAGAGCCTTTAAAGAAGACTAAAACAGGTTACAGGGTCCTTTATCCGATAGAATTCCGCATGTCACAGTAGTCAGCGATCTATGGTCTACAGTCTCCTCTGAAAGCTGTAACGCAGCACACATTATTGCACCAGTAATGACCGAGTTGTCTCACCATAAGAGAACATAATGTCAAGTATTAGAACGCATATATCTGTTGGTTGGCATTGGCCTATTGCAGATGTATTGAAATCGGCATGAGTTAAAGTAATGCAAAGAAGGAGCCTTCCGCCGTTACAGTGCAAATCCAAACAGAAATTCTATTTGAATTCCAGCTCAAAAAATTCACCTTATCAGCTCTGCGAATAATATCGTGACACGTTTTATCACAATCTGTTCTTTTCTGTTTCGTCAGCCCTCAACTTTGTTTGCATAGAGGAAAAAGTTGCATATGCAAGAAACCAAATTTAAAGATAATTCTAATAACCCCTCTGTTATCTCTCAACTTCTCCGCTCCCTGTAAAACTATCATGACGAAGAGCTGATACCGGCGTGTTCCTGATACTGAATTTGTGGCCTGGCCAAATCTTTTTCTGCCAACTAGAATGAAAAAAAGTCTTTTGTGATCATTTGTGTACATTCATCTTGCAAATGGGTCTGTAAGAGGGACTTATGTATGTCGCACATTAAGCCTCTTTTACCATCGATGACCGTATCTACCAAAATCTTGTTAAGAGAACTGTGTGAACCCACACAAATCTTATACTGTAAGATGAAGTACTCTGAGCCCCAACGTGTGATATGGGAAGAAAATTTAGCAGCAAGGAACATGGTAAAAATATAAACTTGGGACTCAGCATGCAACAAATAGCTCTTGTGTTCTGAAGTCAAAGCCCATCAGATTGCTCACAGCTGCTCCAGCTTAGCACTTCAATCTAGTCAGATCTCCCATTCGACTCAGAGGAGATAAGCGTTTACTTCCTGCGTCTAAAAATACTGTGATGTGCAGCGAGAGTGGAAATAAAGCTTTGGCATGTCGAGCTCAGTGGCTCGGATCCCTCATGCCCAAGAAACCCATTCAGTACCCCGTGTGTTTTTGAGTTTGCCTAATCCGATCCATGTACAGGATGTGTACGACTTATTACCACCATTCTGCAAAAAGTGTGAGTGAGAGATGTTGTCAAAAGCACAAATTACAAGCTGTGACAAAATGGAGACAACGGGTTAACAGTGAATACAAAAGTGTCTGGCCTGTCATTAACCGGAAAGAAATGTATGTGAACAGACTGTGTCAGCTTTTTAATAGAAATGAACGGCATCATGGATGTCTGCTTGATTAACGCTGGCCACAGATGTGAGAAAAGCTGTCGGTTTTTGCACCGATTCAAGAATTACCCCAGCGAAGCTTGAGAGAGTTAATTAGTCCAAAATTAAGAGTGTAACTTACTAAACACACACGGTTAATTATGCAACTGCTAATTTATTTGCCATGCTGCCGAAACTTACTTGGAGCGAGGAACATGTGTTGTTGTGTGCAGTTGGACTGTACTGCTCAATCTGCTGGCAGCATTTTCTTCTCTGCCAGTTATTGGAGCTAATGTGGCTACTGTCGTGTTCCAGAGCCGAGGGAAGAGCTTTAAACAGAGCTGATCAAGTATTTAGTAGATTTATTTATTTATTTTTTTTTAATTGTATTTTTAGCAACAACATATTCATGATGGTGTTATTATGAGTCATGGTTTTCTTTATTTTACATATTTCATATTACATGTATTGATGCAACTGACTTACTCTTGATTCATCTGTACTGATAACACGTTTGAAAAATCATTATCAGAGAAAGTTGTCTATGATAATGGACAGAATGGATAGTTATGTGTTATGTACAGTTCACTCTGAGGGTGATGGTCAGTTAGCTTGATAAACCCTGGCAATGAACCAAAAAGTCAGTATTTCATAGACTGTCTGATTACACTGCATCCTCTAACCTAGTTTCTCTGCGGACCCACCAATGAACCGTCTGGCTCCCAGACTGAAAATTCTCTGGAGCTAACAGCAGCACACTTTGGAGTTGTTTGAGAGTCACTAAGCGTGTTTAATAGTTTGTCTATTTCCATTGGTCAATGGGTTCGACCTGGAGCTTTAACCTCATATGAAGATAGCGCTGGGTCAAGCTTCAGAGGTGGACGTGTTATTCAAATGCTGTGGACATGGTCAGAGAGTTCTGCCTATAAACTGCAGACAACTGTGACTTTAAAAACATTTTGGGAATTTTTTTGTGTCGCTCTACATCCAGACACCAGTGATTCTGCTAGATATACACATTAAAATTGTTGAAATCAAAGATTTGATTCATGTTATTTACCTAGTTTATGTGCACTTGTTTCATTTCAGGTCAGAGTCTTTGTTCTGCTGTCTGTGTTGCTCGAGTGTGTCTTTTCTCAGCTCTTGTTTCACAAGACACGTGGAGAGGAGGAGACAGACTGGTGACAGAACCGGTTACAAACCGTAAACTACGCGCTAATGTGCTGCTGGATTCTATGTTTCTAGCTGAGCACAGCTAGAGAATATTTAATGAAAGCAAAGCGGTGATGCTATATTCTGTTCCTCTTACAGAGCAGTCATTATTTGTTTTAATGAAAACTGTTTTAGGAGGGTGTCGCTCAGTTGGTAGAGCAGCCACCGCATGTAGAAAGGCTCAGCCCTTGCCGCAGCAGCCCAGGGTTCAAATCTGACCTGTGGCTCTTTCCTGCATGTCATTCCCCATCTCTCTCTCTCTCCCGTCACTCTTCAGCTGTCTCTATCAAATAAAGCTCAAAAAAGCAGAAAAAAAAAATCTAAAAATCTAAATCTAAAAACAAAAAAAAGCAAAACAGTGGAAACCTCTCAACATCACTAACTCCTAATGTGTCTCTTTGAGATTTTCTGTGACAAATGTATTTCATAAAACACGTTTCTCTCCTGTCCTTATTCAGCCATGAGGTGTTTCTCACACTACCTTTTGTTCCTCTTGTGGCTCATGGTGTACATTTACATATGAAATATGTCCCAGTGTGGTTCAACATGTCTTATTACTGACTGTGCTGCAGTTATTCTATTATTTAGCGTGAACTGAGCCACAGGGACCGAGAGAAGGTTGCTAATGGTGACATAATTAGAGTCCTGTGCTCATATTATTTTTATTATTATTATTATTATCTGTATGTCTGAAACGTTGACTGACACATGGTGAGTCATGAGTCTTGACAAACCTTGAGGAGACTCAGGTTCATGTGCTAGATGAGCTCAACTCTTTACAGTGAAACAACTGTTGATTATGTGGTAACATATAACATATGAAACACGTTTTACTATAGCAAAATGTCAGCTGTAGGCCAGAGGGAGGAAACTGGGATATACCACCTAATACACAGAGGAATATAGTCGGAAGTGTGGCAAAACAGTGAAGTGCAGGTCTGGCGATAGTGGAGGAAAACAGCATGACTCCAAAGAGCTCGATATATACTGTATGCTATTGTAAAAGTGGGCACAGAACCTCTGCCCTCTATCTCCACTGTCTGTCTTCAGCAGTTCAGTGGTCCCGCTGTGTGAACGCTGTGTGTGCATCACTCACTCTTTGCAGGCGCCGGAGACGTGCGCTGGTACAGTGTATTTACAGTCCATGATCATGGTGAGGGTCTCGCTGTCGTTAGCCTCCTGGAAGGGCGGCTGGCCGCATACCAACATGAAGAGAATCACACCGAGACTCCAGATATCTGAGGGGAAAAGAGCCAAAGGGAAACACAATTAGAACCAATGTCCTGTCAGAGTTTTTTAATAAATGATTCATCATAAGCAAATACGAGAAGCATTTCTGTTCAGGCGGAATGGAGACATCATACACAGCACTAAAGCAGAACACTGGCTGTGATGTGGGCTGGAATGAACTTTTTTCCAACATGGTTAGACTACAAAGTTATTTTTACACAATGTGAAATGTCATCGTATGAATTATCATTTCACACATTTAACACGCACATAAAATGCAGATGAAAAAGTTTCAGCCTCGTTTTGCATTTTTTGACGTCATATTTTGTAATTAAAGCTCGATCTCACCGAGCCCCGCGGCATCCACCAACATTTGAATGTGCTCAAACTTCAATAAAGAGCAGCGGGCTGGAAAAACACTTGTGTATCTGCTCTGTTGTGAACGACTGAATAAGCTCCTTATTCTTCTGTGTGTAGATCAGCTCAGATATAAACTCCATGGCGACGATCGCCGCTACAGAGAAGTCAAAAGCCGGCTGACAGCTGATCCTGCTGTGCAGGCGTCATCACTGACTGACGTCACTTCAGACGATGCTTGCGTGGGATGGAAGTCTCACGTCACGTTTTGAATGGAAACGAGGAGGCATTTAGGGGAAGCGGGGTGTACTCAGAGAGTCTGGTTGGGCTTGGAAGGAAGCGTGAGAGGAAGATCCTGCAGTAAATGTCAGGTCTGCTTTCTCCCATGATCCTGTGCTCTCACAGCAGCCTCGTCACAGCTGGAATGACTGTGCACAAACGAAGGGTTTGAATGTTTGCGTCCATTATGGATCCATTTCACTGATACTCAAAACAAGCTGTTGTCATGCAAAGGTGTGTGTGTGTGTGTGTACAATATCAGAATGAATGTCAGGTCAGTTCATCTGTGTGTATGTGTGCTTATTCAAGTGTGCATATCTGCACTTGCTAGTTGCACCCCGAGAAAACAAACCGTCATCATGCAGAAGAACTGGGCCATACAGACTGTATGAAACCCAGTACACATAGATGTGTGCGCACGCACACACACACACGCAGATAGTGGAGTGAGTTCATTAACCACATATTTGAGTATGTCTTCTAACCAAACAGCACAGGTGTAATGTGCCAACATAGCCATATAATCACATACAAACTTTCCGTCTTTGAAGCGGATCACAGCTGCTCCAGTCAAACATTGCCAGCTCTGAGGTAATTACCATGATAAGCGTTTTAAGCAACTTTATAATTAAGCTCAAATTCTCAAATGCCCTCAGTGCTGGTTTGGCAGGATGGAAGTCTGATCATGTGCAAGAAAAATCCAACTCGGAAAAGTATTTTTATTTTTCTGGCTGATGGGAACGACAAAGACTTTCCCCAAGAGTTATAAAATTGGTTTAGCCGCATGCTTAGCCTTCAGTTAGCCATTTGATGCACTCTAAACTGGCCTCGCCCTATCTATAGACCTGATTAAGTAGAGTTTAACATTGCAACAGTGCTGTGTATGATTAAACCAGCGAGCGACAGAAACCAGGGAGAATGAGCAGGGAATAACTAGTTGTCAATATTCCGTCAGAATATGTGATCAGAAGATTCTGAAAGCTCATTTCCAATCCATTCTAATCAGTTTATTTGAGTAAACTGAATTTTTATTTGGTTTGAATAAAAGACACACCTTGTGCTCCACCAACTTCACCAACAACTGCTTGACTCTGGTCTTTGCTGCATCAACAAGGCACAGTAGGTTTCGTTCCAGTTATCCATAAGCACTGCTCCACTGTTTTAGCCTGTCTTATGAGAGCAAATGATAATTCCTGTTCTCTGGCTGACTTCCAGATGGCGTTTGTTCTGAGGGGAAGGAAGTGAAAGGCATTAGCTTCACTGAGCCACTGCTAAAGCTTACAAATGGGACAATGCAAGCAGCTGATGATTTTGTCTAAAAATGAAAAAAATGCATCAGTGCGTTCACATCGGGCCTGATCCCATTTACAAAGTTTGAATCTGACCAAAGTTAGTGTAATGGCTATTAGTCAACCAGAGCCAGCCTTTCACTTTAAACACGTTAATGGACCAAAAAGCTGCCCGAATACAAGATGAGAAAACAACTGGTGCGGAGCATGGCCAAAGGACAGCTGGCGTGCATTTTCCGGGGCGCTCGCTGTGCTCAACATTAGCACATCTGTGACGTTCTGTAAAAGCTCACACGGCTTGCTCTCCTCCGGCCTGCTCTGACGCGTCCTCTCCTGCTGAAATATGAACAGAGCTTCGTGTAGAGAGAGGTGGGCTCAGTGTGACTTCGGGGTAGCATCTTGCCACTCTGTGCACCAATTAGGTCTCCAGAACGTGTTGACAAACAGAGGAGCAGGCTCTGCTTCTCTTCCCACACGGAGCGTGCTGTGTATGTGTGTGTCAGAACCTGTGTTTAAATTACACTTGCGACCCTGTAAAGGATGGGCTTGGTGTTCTGGCTGGATCGGTAAGGATAAGGTACTGACTGGCTCTTAGAGGACTGCATGTTGTACCCCCTGCAATATCTAGTGATGTAATAAACTCACAAGTGAATCTCTGCCACTCCACAGCAACCGTATATCATTGTTTAGATATCTGTGTGTGTGTGTGTGTGTGTGTGACAGCGGTCTCTTTGTTGCAGTTGTGTGATTATCCTACAGCAAAGCATGGCCTTAAAGGGTAACTGTACCCATTTTTAAGTCCATTTGCAGGCGTTGGGCTATGTTACTGCATATTTCAGTGTCTCCAGAGGGAGCTGTGTGATGCACTGTCCTCAGGTGGTGTCACTTGAGGCAGCGTCGGTTACTACTGAACACTACAAGTTTGAAAATGAAATGCTGAAACGATGAGCGATCAGACCTCTGTGACTGAGCCCAACACTGACCCGCTAAAGAATTCACTGTTTCCACTGTTCCCAACATTTATTTAGTACTTAATCAAAATGACAAACATAAATAACCAACCATGAAACCATTAAACTAAAAAGAAATATACAAAACTACAAAAAAGCAGCCAAAGCGTTGGATGAGTTTAGCTTTTGGAATAAGACAAATGTGGTGTTGATGACATGTAGACAGTAGCCGGGAGCAAAAATATACATCAGAACAATAATTGTGTTTGAGTGAAGTTAATTGTCACACCCACCGCACATCTGTCTCCCAGATGTGACGCTCATGTCCCGGCATGTGAAACTACAGCAGGCGATATGACTGGATCTCGTTGTCTCAGATAAACTCTGCGTATTCTGTGTGCACGTCCAGAGCTGCGAAAGAAATCATTTCTGCACTTTCACTGGGCTCTCTGCCCGTTCTAGTATAGTATGCAGACATGGCGACCTTGGCTTGAAAAATCCAAGCAGTGGAATGGTGAGTTTCAGCCAAACTGCTGAGACTGATCTGAGGGACACGGGACACGCTAAAAAAACAAAAAAACTAAGCGTCCTCTCCGACCATCTGAAGTGTTGTAACCAGGGTGGAAACATTTTTAAAAACAGGAACATCTAGCAGCCACTTTCATATTTTACGAGCATTTGGCTGGTAGCTGCCGTTCATTTCCCACCCTGGTTGTAACTAACAAACACATGGGAGAGCCAAACGTTTGCTGTTTAATTAAGCAAACTCTCTAAAAAAGACGCGCATCTCATGACACGGTATTTGTTGTTGCTAGGCTGCTAAAGATACATTTATTTTTGGTCCCTGCTGTTCAAACATGAGCCTGGACATTTTATTTAGTGCAAATGTCATGAAGTGTTCCAATTCAGTTTTGATAAAAGTCACTGTGGAGAGTGTACTTGTCATCTCCCACTCTCAGCTGCCTACTTTCTACCTATTTTCTGTTCCTGGGCACAAGATGCCTGGCAGTCTGGCTAAAAGGAAATCGATACCTGAAAAGGATGTAGGTCACGGCAGAGTGATTTAGCGTGCGCCTGTATACTTTGGACTTTATTACAGTCCTCCTCAGCAATACACGGCAATTAACTCTGCAGCGTCATACAAAAAACGGTCGACTGTAAAAGGGAATATTTGGTTTTGAACCAACAAAGTCGGCCTTCCTGAAACACACAAACATCTGGGCCACTGAAGACGTATTTAACAGAGGCTGAAACATGACAGTTACACCACATTACATTGTGTACTATCTTAACAGCCACACTAGATGCAGTCCACAGGACAGTGAAGATAAGGCACGGACAAAATCTCAAAGACTCACGAGGATCCTGTCAGTGCACTGTGGTTTACTGAGTTTGTATCATCATTAATTCATTGTTTAAAGCTGGAGGATAGTCTTGCTCTTTATTGTGCATGGAGACACACACACACACACACAACGGTGCATTCCCACACAGATGTGAGCACTTCTGACCAAAATAGAATAAAGTGTAAACAGGAAAAAGCAGCTCACAGCGCTGTGGTGGCTCCAGTGAATGCCAGATCAAAATAAAAAGCCTTGTAAACGCTAGTTTTAATTTTCCACATTACCGACTGGGGCCAAAGAAGACAGGGGTGTCCTCGAAATGACAATGAAATAATATCACACTACAAGTTGCAACACTTAGCCAGAGCTACAAAGATCGGTCTGTTAATCATTTATTTGTCAACTACTAAATTAATCTACGACTATTTGATATTAATGATTATAATGATAATCCATTAAACGCTGAGTCATCTAGTTTCTCAGCTTCCAGCTACTCAAATGTGACAGATAGTGATCAATGTCCTGGCAAGTTATGGACCAAACAACTAAACGATTAATGGAAACAGATGATGGACATATTAACCTATAATGAAAATAATCATTAGCAGCAGCCTTGCTAGCAACCTGCTAAAGAAAACTAGCCTGGTTCATAGCTTTGGAACTTTGTGTGACCCAGAATCGATCCAGCAAAGTGACTTTTTAATCGGATAATATCAAATTATCGATTATAATTTATCTTTCAATAAAGTTTCAATTAAAGATCATGCAGCGCTGTGGAACAAACCGGGAAAACAGCCAAATGTATCAGTTCAGGTATGTGCAGCTTCACATCCTCACGTGGAACTCACAGCAGTAATACAAGGCGTGCAAAGGGCACACTGCAATTGTGGAGGCTGTCACTAACATGTACGGAGCTGTCACCCGGAAGAGCTCTCACACTCACACACACGCGCGCTGTCATCACATCAACATAAATGGTACTGTCACTGGCAGCAGGCTCAGAGAGCTCTCTGGCTGTCAGCTGTAGATCTGCTCGAGATCTCTCAGTGTCACGTGCAGACCTGCTGCAGCTCCACCTCAACGGCACATGCAGGAGACTGCTGACCTGCTCCACACACACACACACACACACACCACAGGCTCACTGCTACATACACCCTGCATGTACCGCTAAACACAAATTCCGAACAACAAAAACTGAAAATATTCTGATTTTATGAGTCTTTGCTGAATTTTTGCTTGCAAATACTGCAAATTATCAAAATGGCTGACAAGTTGCTTGCAATTAGCTAATTAACTAATTGCTTCAGCTCTGATTAAACAGATTAAAGTTCTGGGGTTAGAATCAAATTTACAATAAAATAATTATTTTACGTGTCATATCCATGAACATGTTGTCACATTTCTTTTGGACTGAGTTACTGTAGCTGGACTGCCACTCGTGCACAGTCTGAATGCTGTGGACAGCAGCTCGCCACATAAAACATTCAGATCAGACCAGCAAACAATGTTTACGTAACCTTCAACCTGATAAGTCTAAAATAACAAAAGAGTGTGAGAGAGAGAAAGAGAGAGAACATGAGTGGGTGAGTGAGAGAAACTGAAGTTTGCACCGGTTTAATCAGAACTTCTTCTTCTGTGAGTGGAAGCAGATCTGCACGGAGAACAAGCAGCGACTTCAGGTGCTGCTGCGCTCCATCCTTCCATCACACGAGCTGATGCTGCCTCGTTTCAGAGGCCGCGTGCAGCAGTCTGGTATGAACGGGTCAAACGCAGATAGAACGCATGCTTGTCGCCGCCACCGCACATCAAAAACAGGGTTTGTGTTTGAGAGTCATATTTTTCTTCTTTTGTCTGATTGATAGGAGGTCTGGGTCTCGTCTCGGTCTGTAGCTACAAAGCCTTTGTTAGTGACTGACTGTCCTCAGCCCGGAGAGCCATTACTGCACTTTGCTTTCCTCTGCTGGCTTGTCTGAAGCTTCATCAAGCACGCCTGGGCTTTCAAACGGAGGGTCTGCACTCAGTCTGTATATCAAAATAGCAGGGTTGTTTGACACTCTGGTGCCTTTGTAGTCGGATGCTTCAGCGGGCTCAAAGCCGTTGGAAAAGAGAATTCAAACTTTACAAATGATACATTCTTCAAATTGAAGCTGTACAGAGCACGGTCTGATTCTATTAAGAGAAATCAAAAATGTCACAGAGGAAACGAGTTCTTCAGCTTAAACTGAAGTTTTGTTCAGTGTAAAATCAATGCAGTTTGAAGTACCTTTGAAAATCAAGCGTCAAGCCGGGAGACCTAAATCCACAACAGCCTCACAACTATGTCATTTAGGGTCTTTATGTAATATTAAGCATGTGAAAGGGTTACAAATCAGAATCAATCCAGATTCTTTCAAATTGACTGTTGGAGGTTTGACCTGAGCGTCTGATTGGCGGCAACATGATGTCAGGTAATGTTGTGGTTCAACAACCACAGGTAACACCTGCAGCCAAAACAGACTACCCCCTTCAAAAGAAATGGAAAAACCTGCCTTTTCCCTGCAGCGCCCGATCCTGTCTGAATGAGGCCTTACTACTGAATTCATTCTGGAAACGAATCACAAAAAAAAATCCACAAAACAAAAACCTCTTTGCTCTCACTCAATCTGAGTCTGAGGCTGTCTCAAAGCCAGCCGGCGCCACAAGAAACTGCTACATTTAGTCTCATAAATAAACTTATCAGCTGCCAAGAAAAGAAATAATCTTCCATGCTTTCCTTATTATAAAGAAGCATAAACAAGCAAACGCAGCGTCAAAATCTGCTGCGATTGTTAGCATGTGACAGCAGTGTTGACACCTGGAGGGCATTGTGCAACAGTCTGGCTTCACATCTGAATGTCACACAAAAGCATGGCGATTCTTCACATCCTGTTCAGAGCCTCCGTTCAGCATGTTTTAGACTCTCATTCACAGCTCTCAGGTACTTCCACTGCTTCTCATCACGCAGTTAGCCATCTGTAGCATCTAAAGTGATTGGTATTAAACAGACCGAGTAATCAGTGTGACATCTGAAGAATGCTACGGACGCTGCGAGACAATGTGTGCGTGACGTCTCTAAAAGAGCGACCATGCCTAACCCCAGACATGCAAGAGTGCAGTAAGGCCGACATGCCACAGCTCTTCCATTCCACTCTTGTTAACAAACGAAAGCGGACTGACCGAGGCCCAAAAGGTTTCAAGCAAAAAGTAATTGTGCCATGACTTTTTTTTTTTTTCCTGGGCCATTCCAAATGTTAATTGTGTCACTGGGGCATATCTCTCCTCCCCGTCCTGCCAGAGAGAGAAAGAGCAACAGATGTTGAGAAGAACTGTACTGTGGCACACGGGAGCAGCCCGGGACGCAGACAGGCACATCAGCAATCAGAGGAGGAGGACGAGGAGGATGAGTTTTTGGTGTACGAGAACATAAAATAATAATAATAATATGCATGTGCAAGTGGCTGAGACAATGAAAGAGAGGGTGAGATGGTGAGACAGAAAGAGAGAGCGGGGGGGAGAGGAGAAATATGCTAGTGATGAGCAGAATATGGATGAGAGCCAGAGAGCCCCAGAATAAAGTGCAGCGCTCTCCCAGGCTTCTCCTGCCTCATGTTGTCTTAGATTAGCATGAGGGCTGGAGGGCTTCTCCTCTGCTGGATGTGGAAGACTCTAAAATCCTCAACTCCGAAACTAATCACAGGGTTAGTAGCGTGTAGTTAGCATGCCGACAGTTTCTCAATTAATTCTCTGGTGTGTAAATCTGACTTTGACCCCACCCCCCCCACCCCACCCCAACCAGGAAACATTCAGTTTACTCTCATGGAAGGAAACGAGATGAAGAGGCTATAGCCTGCCAGCTGCTCTGTGAGGCAGAATGCTAACATCAGCATCCACACATGCTAACAATGGAAATATGCTGATGTGCCCGTCATCTTTGTTTAGGAGTTCAGGAGGTTTTGGAAGGTAGAGAGGGACGGCCCTGATCTGGTAGGAACTGTCAGGACGTTCTACCAATGGGGAACAACAGACGAGAAAGGTGTGACAGAGCCAGGCGTCGTTCATTGGAGGAGATAACATATGTCTGTATGAGGGCATTCGAGTAGGTGGGTGCAGAACTGAAGACTACTTTGTCGTCAGCATGAGAGATTTGAATATAATGCGGGCTGCGAGTGGAGCTCAATGAGCAGCGGGATAAAATGTGCTGCTCATGCAAAGGTTCATTCAGTCGAGTGCTGTGCTCAAGTGCAGTTTTAAGGTTGTGTTCTCTTTGCTGATTGACCCTTATACTCACAGGAGAATATTGTACTATTTTATGTAAGAGCAATAGGTACCAGTTACTTTGCAGATTGAGATTTTACTTCTAGAGATTAAACTACCCTTCACCAACTACAACTCTGAGCACTGCTTACAGGTTAATGTGTCGATAATGACCATCTAATAACATAAAATAACACTACGAACAAGTCCTGATGCAGGATTTGGACTTAATACCAGCTAACATGTCTATCCCTAACACTGTGCTGTTAGCGTGACTGAAAATGTGAATGTGATGGAACCAGCTCAGTGCTTCTGTTAGCCTTCCTCTTTGCTAATAAGCATGATAAGAGTAAAGTAGGGCAAAGCTGATAGGAAGGAAAATGATTCCAAGCAGAGTGATCATCCATCATGTCTCATGTGCACGTCTAATTAACCGAACAGAATATAATTACCCGTGTTTGTCCTCGGAAACCAAAAGTAGACATATCCAGACCTATTTTTAGTGTGTGTGCGTGTGTGTGTGTGTGTTCCATGCAGAATCATCTGACATCTTCTTGACTCATGATATTTTATTCTTCCAGAAACCATAAGTGCCTTTCATCTGGTCTTGTAAGCATGTTTTGTTTAGTCATGGTTTAACATTGAAAAGTGTTATGAAACTATTATTATACACTATTAATTAGTGCTATTAATTAAACTGTGTGTGTGTGTGTGTGTGTGTGTTTAGCACTGTCTGTAGTGTGAGTCTGTATTTGCAGACGTGTCTAATTTTGACTTGAGCCGGGGATGGAGAGAGGCATGGGGAGTAAAGAGGCAGAGGCCCCTGGGGACCACAGGCGTACTACCTCACACCTGGCTCACACTCGCAGCAGCATCCGTTGCTATAGCAACGCTCCCCGTCTCAAATCAGAGAATGAAACGGGCCTCTGTCGAGCCCTCTGGCAAATCTGCCCACACATACACACTTTTCACGCCACGACATGGCAGCCGTGCGCATCGGTATCTGTGCATCCATAACGGCTCACACAGTCAGAAAAGTCAAACGTGCAGGTCCGCAATTAGACTTCACGTTTATGTTTTGTTCATATCTACTACACGTGAAACTCTGAAACCAGCACTTTCTTTTCTGTGTTCCCATCTCTGCTCCAACAAACAAACAATGCTCTTTAAAGGAAACAGGAAAGGGACCCAGCCCCTTTCCTCTGTCCTCCTCCACTTCCCTTCCCCCCTCACAGACTCAACCCTACTTATGCTCATATTTGATTCCTTTGCTTTCACGTCTTCTCTGCAATCATACACCTCAATCCACTTGTCTTCAATATTTCATCTTAACCATCTAAATTGTCTAAAGTCACTTTCAACATCTCTCCAGTGAGGTTACGGTACAGGACCATTAACCTCCACTCGCTTTTTCCCCTCGCTCACCTTTTGAAAATTGCTTATCTTGGTGGTGGAGCCCTCGATATTCTACTTTTTTGTCCTCCTCTTCCCTATCCCCCATCCCCCAATACACACACACACGATCTCCTGAACATCCTCCTCCTCCTCTCTGTATTACAGCGGCACCATGATGCTTTAATTAGCGACTGTGGGATTTGTCTCTTGGCATCTTTTCCTCTGCTACTCTGCATTCGAGCGTTTTGCTCTGATAAACCACGGAGCAGCTTGAAATGACAGCAGCCATGGTACCAATAACAGGGGACCGTGTTAAGAGAAGTGGACCGGATCGCAGATAAACACTATGATTAATAGTTTCAAGGATTTACACCGGAGCTTTTCTTAGCGCCGGCACCAGCATCATCAAGACCCCTGGATTTTAAAATAGTGTTACCGTGAAAAGAAAAATGTTTCACCTCAAGGACCATATGACGCAGTCGTCATCAGCAGGAGCCCTGTAGCTATTCAACGTTTCCATGATTGTGAGCAGAGTAAAGACGTCTGGCCCAACTTCACCTGATTCTAAGGTGCATAAAGAGGAAAGCGCGAAGAGGTCAAGCACACAGTGCTAAAGCACCAAACACTTTGGCCTGACTAAACTGTTCTGTGTGCACAAAAGAGAAAGACACACTCTTTATATATTTCACTGTGTGAGCCCAGCCCATACTGGCCTGTCACAGGTATTGGTTTGGCATGTATGCTGTCCGATATGTAAGAAAACTTGAATAACACGACGCAGACACAGATACTTGTGGTCAGTTTGATCTATTAATTGTGTTTTGTGGGGGCTCTTTGTACAAACAAACATTACATATGTTTGTCACAACACTGTTTATATACAAAAAATATTGGCCAATACATGTTGGATGTCTTTGCTCCCTAATATTGGTATCTGCCCCAAAAATCCAGTATTGGTCTAGGCTTCAAACAAAGCTCACCTCGTCTGCTGTAAGAAACATTTTGGACTTTGTCGTGGTTGTGGCATGTCGAGGCTGTCACCATTAATGGAACATCAAATACATTCCGATAAGTGGTTATCTTGTAGTGCTGCTAATGCTCACTTATTAAGCTTCAGACTGCTCTATCTCATCTTCCAGGGGTCGGATCTGGATCAAGTCCCAGTGAGACACCATTCAAGAGACTGTCAATGTATTTTCAGAAGGCGATCGACTATCATCATCTATTTATGTTGACTTTAACAACAGTAGCAGTCATCAAAATGAGCACCGAGCCCGCAAGTTAACAAACATGTTAGCCTGCATATCAACCAGTCAGTCGATTAGCATGCCAAACAGCCAGCTAGGCCTACCCAGTGGCCTGTGATGATACAGAGTGATGGGCCTCATTGCACATAGCAACACCACCTCTCATTTGTCATGGATCACTGAAAGGAATAATTACATCTAATCACCCATGTTTCCCTGCCTGCCTGCCACCCTCACTCTACTGTGGAGTCAGACTGTAATACTAGTTCATCCAGCAGCTCCGGCTTTGGTTAGAACCAGTGCCAGCATCAATTCCTCTCTCCGTCCCTCTGTTCTCCTTGAAAAGATTAGTCTGTGATTAGGAAAAAGAACTAACAGAAGGTGGCTGTGATGCTCCAACATCCTCACCAGTTTTCTCGTCGACTGGCACTGGTTAGAAACAGTGATGACAGCAGAGAACACATCTGACTGATTCACTGTTTGGCTGGGATCGCCAAAGTGCTCCGAGCGCTGGCTGCTTTATCTAGGAAGTGAAGTTTTGGAGAAGTCAGCCAGAGAGTGCCTGTCCCACTCAGTAGTTCAAGTGTGTGTGTGTATTAATAGCAGATGTGTCAGATCCAGAGCAGACCAGACCAGACATCTGCCAGCTCAACCTGGACTTGGTGTTGGGGAAAGCAGAGGAGATGACGGAGGAGTGGACGAGCTAAAGTGGAAACTTCTCATACGGAGGTTGAAAGCAGATCCTGGTGCAGAGTACGGCAGAATGCCCTGTTTGGCATAACACACATTTCTTCTGCCTCCAGCTGATAACTCACTGACCAGGCTGTAAACCAGGGCCATAAATCAAGGAAGTGGCCGATCATACAGGTGGTGCTGACTGGTGAAATCAGTGAGAGTAGAAAAAACACAGTATCTGCTCTGCCTCACATGTGGCAGGGCATGTTACACAAACATCCTGCAGCACCTAGTAGCACCCTAAAAGCAGCAGAGACGTGTGTGGAGCTGCAACCTTTAGTCATTATCTAACAACAGAGCAGAAGCATCCGTCGTCTACGCCAAAATAAATAAATGACTGATGATGAATGAATGAATGAATGAATGAAGAATTTACACAAAGGGGAAGTGCTGACATGACATGGGACTAAGGCTTGGTACTATTTAGCATATTTTAATATGATGCATGAGTAAGAACACCAAAACAACACTTACACCAAGACAAGCGTCTCACAATGTTTCCCATGAACCAGCTGGCATGGCTTATTGCTTCCTGTGTAGTGTTTCCTGTAAAAGCAGGCAGCTAAGGAGGGACTTGTCATGGATACTGAGTGACGCTTACAGCAGCCAATAGTATTGAGTGTGCATGTTCCATGAAGTGACCCATTGACTGCAGACCTGTGCTATCAGCTGACTCTTCCAGGACTGGGAATACACGGAATACGGTACCAAGGCATCCCGAGACTGAGAGAGCTAAACTAACCTAGCTGCAGGGTTAACCAGGCTAACAGTGTAGCTACTGTATCTGTAGGCTCGGCCATCCATCAAGAAGCTCTGTAAGGGCACTTTCACACCAGCACTGTTTGGTCAGCTTTAAACAGACCAGAGTTTATTTCCTCGGAAAGTCCAGTTCATTTGGGCATGTGTGACAGCTGAGCCGAACTCTGGTTCTCCTGAAAACGTGGGTCTCTGTCTGCTTGCAAGTGAACCCAGGTGCAGTTCACTTACAGTGGGAAAGCAAGCGGACTATCCAGTGAACCAAAGATCAGAAAGCCAATCCATGAGCTGGGTTTCTTCTTCCTCATGCTTTTTTCCCCCGGACTATCCTGGTGTGAAAGCAACATAAATTAACTGCTGCTGAACTTGGTTTCATTGCCCACTAACAACAAGTTGGGCCCTAGATGCAGAGTTGAGGCAGAGCAGCTGGGCGACACCAAGGGGAAAACCAGAAAAGATTTTCTCTACAATACAAGATCGATTTCCCCTGAATCAATGAAGTTATAAAGTGTTTGTGTTCCATAATCAGTGAGGAAAAACACCGGCCCACACAAGCACTGCACTCCTGCAGTGTCAAGACAAAGAAAGCACAAAATTACTATCAAGTGTAATGCAGGATAAGTCAGGGTTTTTTTCAGTTTTCAGGAAATGACAAACTCTACAGAACTTTTTGTCATTGTTGAGTATACATGACATAGAGAAAACATCACCTGTGACTTCATGGGGACTTTAAATAGGTCATCGGGTGTTTTTTTAAGAACTGCAGGAGAACAAAATGATCATTGAAATCAGCTGATGTCTAATTAAAGTGTTACAGTAGTTAACTAAGTTTGCAAATCCAGCAGTTTTTGATCTGTGTCAGGAGCAGGACTATATTTAGAGCCCCATGAAGCTGGAAGGCAAAGACAAGCTGCAGCATTCTCCAACATTTCCCCTGAAAACAAGCCTAATGTGAACAATCGCACCACACACCTCCCTCACAGCATGGAGGCCTTTCCTTACTCGCATGCCACTTGAAGGGCATCAGCAGAATAGAGTTCAGTGGCAACGAGATCATCTCATGCTGTACTTCTTTACCTCTATACCAAATCACTGTTGGCAGGCAGCAAACAATAGAGAAGTAGTTACAGGCCTGTCAAATCCAAAGGGTGTCAGTGCGACCTGGAGACTTGTATCACAAAGTTCAGCTCAGGTCCAAACACTAATTGGCACTCTCCTCTCCTCAGACTCATGAGTCCTGCACCTGGGAACCACCCAGGCCAGGACAGTAAGCCAATAATGACTGGTGGAAGTCACAACTGTCAGCTTGCTTTACTGAGACAGATGCAGTGCTGTCCGAACAGCTGCTGTGGTAACCACATCACAGCATGGTGCGTCACCTGTCTCTGGGTTAGGACAAAAAGGAAACACAAACCACAGTGTGTGATATTACTCATCTTCTTCTTAATGGGGTCGAGCAAAGTTTGAATTGTCGACATATGATGAGAAGCAATGTGGACAGTCGTCCTTAAATGTGTGGACCCTTTGTCTCTGAGCGTGTCCTCGTGTCTTGAGACTTGAGTGAAACTCACAACCTATCCCACCTGTCACTCATTCATGTGTGTGTCTCCAGCTCTGACTAGTCCCCATCAAAACTGACTGACAGCTGACCATTTGCTCTCCGAGATACAATGCCTGTTTCCCTGGCTTTATAAATTATTCTTTGACATACACACACTCACACACACACATTGAACACCCACTATTTTCTGCTGAATTCTTGTGCTTTAGATGTGTATGAACATCTAGCTGCTGCAGCTCTACAAGCTCAAGAATCTGGGAATAGAGCGAGACACCACAAGTCCACATCTACAAGTTACTGTATGTAGGAGGCTGAAGGACTAATTCTCACATGTAGCGTGATCCTGGCACTCATGGGATTCTCCCCCGTTGTACATGACATAAAGAACTAGACCAGACCTGCCGACTGGCGTCATTAGTCATACTGGTTTTAATGGAAAAAGAATATACTGTGTGCTCCCATCCTCATTCACATGTAACACTCGTCCACAGCCTTCCTGCTCCATTGAGATTCAGCTTGTTCTCCTGAGTGTCAGCTCACAGAGTTTAAGTGGGTCACACTCTCACACACACACACATACACACTCATAGAGGTCCCTTAGCAGTTTAACAGGCTATATGTGCCCATCGTTTCTCAGCCACTTAATTAAGACTGGCCTGACCACTTCCATTTTGGTCACTGAATACCAAACTGTGTACGCCAATCCAGTGAAGCAGAATGTCAAACATAAAGAACAATATTATGGATAAATTGCTCATTTTGTTCACATTTTTGTGAAGCTACACAGCAGAAGGTTGCTATTACTTGTACTGGAAAAATAGTGTTAATGAACAACACCACACATATCAGGTTTGTTAGCTATGTTAGCGAGGTAGCTAGCCAACTTGTACCCTCATGTAACTCATGATTATCAGGTCTGTTAGCTATGTTATCGAGGTAGCTAGCCAACTTGTACCCTCATGTAACTCATGATTATCAGGTCTGTTAGCTATGTTATCGAGGTAGCTAGCCAACTTGTACCCTCATGTAACTCATGATTATCAGGTCTGTTAGCTATGTTAGCGAGGTAGCTATCCAGCTAGCACCTTCATGTCACTCATATTATCACATCTGTTGACTTGACACTTTCTGTTCAGTTTCAAATTAAAAAGCCCTCTAGCATTACCCTTTATTTCATAAAATGACTTTTATCGTGAAACATTTGCAAGAATGAGTTGTGGAAAACTTGCAACTACCCCATTTATTCACGACTCTTTTTATGTTCCACTAAAAAGCATGTCACACCCGCTGGTAAAATAAGTACTAGGTCAGGTTTATTGGCTTAATATCAAACAAGAAAATTGCTATATCAGCCCAACCCTAGTGATTAATAATTACATGATATCTGAGGTATTTAAATGTTGTTGTGCAAAAACGACAAGTGGTTAAATCAAAACTGGTTTCTGATTCTCTAAACGACTGAAAATTATTAGTAAGCAGTTCATTTGATGAATATGAACTGCTTGTATTGTCACACTGTGTATGCACACTGCGGTGTCATCCAGCACGACAGTCCTGACGAACCTGTCTGTCCACACACAATTCCTAAAACCTTCAAATCAGTCAGTGTGAGATGTTACGCAACACATCGTATTTGCACACGCCTCTCTGACACCTCTAAGTGACTGCTGCACTAAAATGTGTAAGTGTGTGTGTGTGTGTCTGTACATCCACATTTTCTCATCCTGGTCAGCCATTACAGAATGCCTCAGGCACAGAGCAAAAAGCAGCTCAAAGACAAACGCAGGCAGTCAGAGGCGTAGCTTTTCAAGGCGCCACGGTCACAATCTCACCTGCAATGTGAATTTGACTATCGTTCTGTGTGCACGGTCCATCCGGAAAAGAGGAAGTCCTCTCCTGACTGTCATTCACACAAGGGACCACTCTGCATTCTGTATCATGCAGCCTCCTGTTCGCACAGCAGCTGTATTAATGAACTTCTGACACATTCCTGCTCCACAGCAACATGTTCACCATAATGTCACACAGCTGCCATTCTCCTCTGATGTCACTCTCGAGTTACGAACCTTAAATGTCCTGTTGCATAAACATCTGACAAACTGTTATCATTTCACACATCCAACATAAGTAATGTTAGCTAGGAAGTGGTTAGCTGTTGTCCAACAGTAGCTAATGGGTCTCTGCATTGTTGCTGATCAATCAGGCGTGAAATGAGAATGAACTGTCGGAATCGTCGACATTTACACAACTTGGAAGCAACCCGAAACGCAGCAGCAGTTTGACATTTGAGCTTCTGACCCTGAGCTGCTGTGTGAGTCACGTCAAAGGGAAAATGGCCGTCATGTGAATATGGTGAATGAAACACAATCCAGAGCGGAGACGAGGCAGAGGGCAGAAACCGCCATGGACAGAAATACATTGTAAATATTGAAGCTGAAGCAGATAACATGTCTGGAAGTGTTACACTCCATCTCTTTTACTTCCATCTGATACTCTGATGGCACCGAAACAAAAGCCAGGAGGGCCACTGAAGACTTTCTGTCACCTAGTCTATAGACATGAGTCAAAGGACCAGTGATTTATGTAAAGCATGTGCACACACACATTTTTCTGTCTTCATTAAGTCTTGCCATTATGGTAGGACACGATGGGATATGATATGATGCAAAGTGTGTGGATCTGAGCTCATAAATATGAGTGACAAACAACACTGACCCCAGGAGTAAATGTAAACTCTGGGAGAAAACAATCACAAACATTTTGTCTGTGGAGGAAAACAGTCCAGATAATGAGGAAGCTGGTCTTTGGCCCGTGTGGTAGGAACCAGATGAATGAGTTCTAATCAAAGCAAGCCAGTCTGTGTCAACACAGGACTGTGTAATCGCTGCATCCTGCCTCCCCTCTCATCCTCTCCTGACCCAGTCCAAACAATAGCATGGATTAACTGTTCTACCCTACTGGCAGCAGGCAACAGTAACCAGGACTGCAATTAAGAGCCCCTCCGGCTGCTCTCTAGAGACACGGTCCTGATGGCCTCGTGGCCCAGACACAGGGCCTGCAAAGCAGCTCCACGGGGCAGAAATCGTCTGATATGGGTCATCACTGGCTACAGAGGAGGCGTAAAGCATGTGTTGAACCTCTTCACACAAGCTTTAACATGTCTCCACCATCAGATGGTGCATGAAAGAAAGACATCACCCTGTACAACTGAAACTACTGATTGTCATTGATTGCACTTTATCCTCTCTCTGCTGTCGTTTATATGAGGACAACGTGCAAAGTCATGGAGCGTAGTCCTTTATCTCTCAATCATACCTCCAACCACACGCCCGTTCTGGCTCCAAGAAAGCTTAGCAGATAAAGGACTTCACTTTCACAGGGATGGCCTCTGGAAAACCAAAAGTAAACCTTTCAGTGGCTGCACTTTCACCTCAATTACACTCATTTGAGCAGCAAACACACACAAGGCTAATGGCTCTGACCACAGCATCACAAGTGCCGCAACAGGCACTGCAACGCTTGGCTAAGCTGCACCGCGGTGCACGGAGGACTGCAGACAGCATCGGAGAGGGGCCATCAATGGCTCCTAGTGCTCTCAACACAACAACTGCAGAGAGCTGCGACCATACAGCACAGCCAAAAGTAGCACCTATACAATTACTATCAGTGCTATCAGTGCATCACGCACAACAGCCACCTGGTAGAGCACACAGACTGTTAGGCCTGCTAAAGCGCTCTGCTCAGCGCAGTACAGTATAGTGAGCTGCATATGTACGGTGACTATCAATAACTGAGTGCAGGGTAGCAAACGGTGCACATGGTGGCACACTGCAAATTCACGGGATGGAAGGAGCTCCACTCACAGCCCATGGCGTACGCTTTAAAAAGGAAGCTGTGGATATCCTAAACCCCCGTTCACAAACACTGTGCAGCATCAGCAGCTGCACTGGAACACAGTTTAATACTGGGAAGACTGGCACGAGAAAACTGATGACTGCTCTGACTTTAACAGTGCAGCAGGTCTAAGCAAGGAGATTAACCATTTACAACTACTTCACCGAACACGTGCCGTTGCTGCCAAAATGGGTGCCGCTTCACCTGGTGGTGCCTTCAGATTAGCTTCCTTCGAAAACTAAAGAACTAATGGTTGTTGTGGAAACAAAACAAGCTCGGGAGTTTTTCCAGGCACTCAGACGTCAGAGAAACGGTGACCGTCAAAGCAGTGATGTGGTTTACAGAGATGATGATGATCGATCTGATTCCCCAACCCATGTTTTGTGTCTTGGAGCGGAAGCATCCCGGACGGGCAGGCAGCAGCAAGTCTTTAAGTCAGGGGTGTCAAACTGTTCCACAAAGGGCCGGTGTGGCTGCAGGTTTTTGTTCCAACCGAACAAGAGCACACAGTTTGACCAATCATCTCTCTGAAGACTGAGATCAGTTGATTAAATGAGTCAAGTCTGGTGTGCTGCTTGGTTGAAAAGAAAACCTGCAGCCACACCGGCCCTTTGTGGAACAGTTTGACACCCCTGCTTTAAGTCCTGCTTACCTGATGTCCAACATGACATGTCAGGTTGTCAACATGCTGAACTATTCTGTTAACAGTCGTCACTTAAATTAGATTTTATAAATGTTGCTTCGTCACATCCATGCTGCTGTCATGGTAACGTAATACTACATGACTCAGTTACTTTTTTATTTATTTTGTGTTTACTTCAACGGCCATGCTTGAGTGAGAAAATGGCCACCTGATGCAGCAGAGATGAAAGGAATCCTTGTCATAACCATTTAAATCAAGTGCTTCAGTAAAAATACTGATTCTCCAGATCTTCATACAAATAGGATCTCTAAATACTATTATTATTATTATTATTATTATTATTATTATTATAGCATATCACAGTAATGACGTGTAAATGCAACTGCTTTATTTGAATGTGCTTTATGTGTCTTTTTTCAGGATGATAAAAACATTCAAAGTTTCTGAAATTTATTTTGGGTAGATTCATTGTGATTTTAATTGAATAACTAAAAATCAACCTCTAGAATAATCAAAGAAATAATTGACTTGATCAAACAATAATCACATTCATTCAGACTACAGCCTTCATGTTTCAGGATATTCACTCCAAACTAATGATTACTGTCAGCATCAATTAGTCGCTCGATCATTTGAAAATGGTGAAAAATGCAGGGCGATGTCCTCAGACGTCATGAATGTCTCATGAATGTCTCATGAAATGAGAGAATTTCAACTTCCCTAATCTAATCTATTAATCGAGTTATGACTGCAGCTGCACTGTGGCACAGGCCACAAACATAAAACAAAAACAAACATACCATATCAAAGTTCTCAAGATGAGTGTGTGTGTGTATGCATGTGTGTAAAGTTCAGTGAGAGAGTAACCACAGTCTCCTAGTTGGCTTGGCCGCACCCCTCAAGTTTGTGAGAACTGTGACTGACTCAGGAGAAGTTAATAATACCGAGTGACAGCCTGAAAGCATTTGTACACATAAACAATCGTGGGAACGATTTCAGACTCTGTGCACAACCACTCCGACCGAAAGACAAAACACAAGCTTCACTGGGCACATCTCATTATCCAGTTCAAGAGCTGGACTTAGTCCCATGTTTGTGCCATCGCTGAAGCTACCTGATGTGAAAGATATCATGTCAGTCATGGAAGGACACACAATCTGTCTGTCTGCACTCTGTCAGCCCTCACAGAAAATCAATGAGCCAGTTAATTTAGTGCAATGGGACACCCATGGACATCAGTACTAGTAGAGCTGACCTTGTAGCACATGGCCTATGGCAGCCTGCAAAATGATCAGTGTCAAGTACTGTAGTGTTAGCAGCGTTCTGCTACTGGAACATGCAGTGTGTGATATTTAAAACAAGTCCAGCTCTGCATATTGTGTTGCACAGCGCCCTTGTTGATAGCTGTTCTCAATAGAAGCAATCTGAAAACACAAAACAGGCCGTGGTGATCATGCGCCGGGGCTCTGTGAGCAAATGAACGGCGAGGTGTTACAGCAAGGTGTGACAGAAACGTGTGAAACAGGTGCTAGCCACACAGCCAACCTGATTACACCACTGTGCTAAAGCCGGGTTTTAATGTGACTTTGATAAAGATATCCTGTGTGGTCTGAAGCCAAAAGCCTGTGTTCTGACACAGGGACAAGCTTTTTGGGGGGCGAGGGAGTTAATAAGTGGACTGGACACTGAGCTGGTGCCACAGGCCTGATAAATCCAACTTAAAAGAATCAATGCCAGCCACGCGCGGCTCTGTGAAAGCAGCAGACTGTCAGAAAAAGGCTGAATCAAAGATCTAGCTCACATCCTGTCTGGAAGCACTGCACTGTAACTCTCTGCCATTTTCTAATTAACAGCGTGACTCATTTCATTACTTTAGCATCATTCATCATCAGTCTACATGTTTTGCATACCTACGGCCGGAGCATCATACTCATCACCCAGCAGTATTTCCGGCGCAGAGTACGCCAGAGAGCCACAACTGGTTGTCAGCTTTTTCCCCGGCTGAAATTTGTTACTGAATCCAAAGTCAGTGAGCTTCACCAGCCCTTGTTTCTCAAAGAACACCACGTTCTCTGGCTTCAGGTCCCTGTGCACCACATGCAGCCGATGGCAGTAGGAGATGGCATGGACAATCTGGGCAAAATATTTCTTAGCCAGCTCTTCATTCAGGCCTTCCTCGTGCTTCATGATGTAGTCAAACATATCCCCTCCATCACCTAGCTCCAAGATGAGGTAAAGCTTGGTCTGAGTATCTATCACTTCATACAGGCGTACAATGTTGGGGTGCTGGACCAGCTTCATGCAGCGGACTTCCTGGAAAAGGTGGCCAGTGGCCACGGTGTCCAGCTTTGTCTTGTCTATCACCTTCACCGCCACTTTCTCCCCGGTGAAGACGTGGCGCGCCAGCTTGACCACAGCGAAGTGGCCGCGGCCGAGCGTCTTGTCCAGGTCGTACAGGCCAGCGATCTTGCCGTCATAGCCCCGCTTGAAGCCTGCCATAGCTGGAGAGGGCGATGGGGAGAAGGGAGCCCCCACTGTGGGCAGGGGCAGGTTGGCTGAGTCGTGTGGGTCCAGCTTAGATCAGTTCATCAAAGGCTGAAGGAGAAAACCCATGGCTCCAGCTTCCTGCACGATGTAAGACACACATAATTACAATAGCTGCAATAAAAATTGATTACATGATATGGGCAGAGCTGATCATTAAACTGAAGGACACATAAATGAGACATCCATTGAGATCTGTCAGACTAGTACCTGCCCCCTCTCTTACTGAGAGTGGGCAGAATGAAAGCAGCACCATGAAGCGTATTACACATCTTCAGAGCTCAAACATGAAGCTACGTTAGCGGATAAAGACCTGAACTTGCTGAATATTCAGAGGAGGCGCCGGGCTTGTTTTGACAGGATGGCTGCTGCACTAAAGCTAATCCACCGCTGATGTGCTGCCGCCACAATGAAGCACGTAAAAGTTTCCACAAACTAGAATAAAAGAGTCGAGTGTACGTGTATGCAGCTGTTCCGCTCCCACGGCTCAGTTTGACACATTAGTCCAGAAGTCAGCTGCATAACGGGCCCGGCGGTAGCACAAAACAACTGACGTTAGCCCGCCGTTACCAGGGGGCTAGCTCGTTGTTCATTGATTTACCAGCGTTAGCTCGCTGGCTCATGGACTGCTTTCCTTCTTCAACGCCACAAAGCCGGAGGCTAATTCACAAATACACCCAACTATAACGCTGACACGAACACGTTCAGAGCGCCGGTCTTCCAGGTACACAGGTGCTGCTTTAAATATCACACAGCTAGCCATAGTTAGCATGTAGCAGGCTAAAGTTACTACGGGCTCGCGCAGCTCACCTCTCCAGTTTCTCTTCGGTAAACATAAAGCCCAGAGTCCGGTCTTTACCGGGTATCTTTGGCTCTTTCGTGCGCTTTCGAATGAAGCTTATCTCAAACGGAGCCGTGAAGATGAGGGTGGTGCCGCCTCTTCGTGGTGACCGCGGCACTCAGAAGGTGCCTATGCCCAGGGTTCATCCGTAAAACGAGGCATTGCATCGTTGGCAACGGCAGCCCGTATCCTCCCAGCCGAGGCGGTAGGGCTGTGATGCTGCGTTCACGTGCTGAAAAAAAGTGTCGACGTTTCCAACACCGTCAGACTTTTGGCCAGAATCAACTGGAATCTGGCGAATCTGAGCGCTCACAATCACGTGCTCCAGCATATAGTTTGTCATTTTCGATAACATTTCCACTGTTCAAGAGATATACATTGCACAAGTTTAATAGGTGAATGAAGTTATATTAGATAACGCCAAGCTTTTTATTCTTTCTAGCGAGCAAGAATAAAAATAGTTTTACATTGATTTGACTACTTTGGTATTATTGGTATTAATATGCGCTCACCTGTAGGGCAAGTTGTATACGTTCACAATTTCAGAGCTCAGAGTGACGAGGGTCACCTGAACGCAGCACAAGAGCATCACCAACCGCATTCAACTCTGACGTCAAACAAAGTATTTTGATTTGGAAATGTTGCCGAAACATTACGACGGTAAATCATACACGGAAGGGTGTGTGTAATAGATGGACTTATGGCAGTATGGCTTTAATGAAAGTACTTCTAGTGGTCTCTTTTCAAACACACACAGCAGTCTTTAATTTATCAACAACAGTCTATAATTTAATACAAGACGACGATAACCAACACACACTTAATGTGGTGATCATCTTTGAATATCTGTGTTCCATACAGCATGATTTACCATCTGTGTTTTAGCGCGATGGATCCACTGCCCGTCAATACCAACCCAGTCTGCTCGGCCCTCCCAATAAAAGGAGGACAGTGACATCTAGTGACAGACAACACACATATCTGTGTATCTATATCTCCTTTGCTTACCCGAGTATGTTCCTTCACTGGCTGAACGTTTGCTGTGACTAAAAAAAAATAAATATATGTTGTTTTCACGAAGAGAAGAAAAGATGGAGAAAAGTCTCAACCTGCACAACGTGTGATTTAACAATCTGGGAGTGTTCCTTCATAATATGTGTTTCTCTTTCACTTTGAGTTTGTTGTTTTATATGACCTTTGAACATGGCTCTCTTCTGTCCAGTAGTGAATATGAACTGAAACATATATTAAATTGTGTTGAAGTAATGTGCACTGTACACTGCACAGAGAGGTTGGCAGTATACATTTTGACTAATTGCAGGAGGAGAAACTAAAAGATTAATGGCCTGGTTAATGTCCCAGTAGTCATACCAATGAGCCAACATCCACAAAAGTAGCATCTGTCAAATGTCACACATAACTGAATGTAGCCATTGTTAATGTCATTACTCTATAATGGAAAAATCTGAATAAATGAGTAGGGAAATATGACAATACAGGTGCTTTCATAGAGTCCTACTGTATGATGCAATTAAGCTGTGGAAGGACACCGTGTTGTTCTCTGTGGCATCTTTAAAAAGTGTAGTTGACCTGTATTTAAGATCAATGAGAGTATCTTTTGTAAGAATGTGTTTGTCCTCCATTGTCCTGGTAACTTGTCCTTGTACCTTATTAACATACTTTATATTTTTTTATCCTTCAATTTGTCATCCAAGCGCAGATCTTTGACATTTAATTAAGACCAGGACTAAATGACTAGAGGTCTTGTTATCTAAACAATGTCTTTGATATTTATGTAATGAGGAGATACAGTACAGACAAAAGTTTAATATTTTTTTCTTCATTTCTATTATTTTCTGCATTGTACATGAACACTGATGACATCAGTACTACAAAGGAACACATAGCAAAATATATTCTCCACATGTTTGTTCCCTGTCTCTCAGTCAGCTTCATGAAGTAGTCAACTGGGATGTTGTAGTCAAACAGGGCTTGATACTGTATCCCAGCACACCTCTGAGCAATATTAATAATGTTTTCACACATTAAGAGGGCAAGACACTCCACTAATTAACTTTTGACAAGGCATGCCTGTAAATAAATGTAAAAATATAAAGCATATATCATACAGCAATAAAAATAAAAACAAACAAAAAACACACAAAAACTAAAACAGCACTGGCAGTAAGTGCTTGCGTTTCTTTTTTCAAACTCAAGATGGGAGTGTTGCTTTGCCTTTAACATACCAACACACTGTGACACTATACACTGAACTCAGAACAGAGTTAGTCAGATGTGCTTTTCTGGAGATTCGGCCTGTTTGATGGAGGAAATCTAAAATCGAGGTGTTTTGTTTTTTCTTTGGGGTTTTGTTGCTGCCGATGATGATTGCACCTCTCGATCTCATTGCTGTATAGCCCACGTCCTTCTGAGACAAATGCATTATTTTTCACCTTAACTGAGACCACTCACTCTATATCTAAGTGTCCATATTTGCGTTCCCTGCACCAAAATTATTCACCAGACTTCATGAATGACGGTCATCCATCTTTTTTCCAGTTTTTCCTAGTGAGACAAGTCAAAATGTCAACTGTCTGCTGAGAACAAAGGCCAATGGTAACAAACTTTTTACCTTAAAAAATTTATATAATTTACTTGTTTATTAATCATATTATCCTTTACTGGATGATTGTCACATCAAAGAGCATGCAGTGGTACATTTTGTGTAATACAAACACACTTGTTTTACAACCAAGTAAAATTATTACATTGTTTTTAATGCTCTGCTATTGTTTATTATTGTTATTTTATTTTAACAGACTCTTGACGCTGCTTTCACCACTGTATCACATAAATATGTGAAACAATATTCATCAAATGCACATATGACAATTATAGAGAGAGTCATCGCGAGATCTGGGATCGCGGGATTTCCCAGGGCGGTAGGTGGAGACTGGAGCGCCACAGCAGAGTGGAGTCGGTAACCAGGCAGCTGTTGTGTCTCTGTCAGCTAGCCTAGCTCGCAAACAGCGCCAAAAAAGCCCCGGCTGTGTCTGTGAGAATGTAATGACTGAACACGTCGTTGTTTCAACTAATAGAAGAGGCAGTGTCCGCCATTGTTCCTCTTCTCATTTCCACTACATGTGTTGTGTTCCCGCTCAGGACCCGTCTCTGCGATATACTGAGGCACTGCTGCTGCCTACATGAGCTAACCTCTCAACTGTCTGCAAAGACAAAAGCAACACTTTCACTCACACATCAGGTAAGAATTATTGCACGCACAATGGCTTTTTTCATTGATAATGCTATCGATGTATCGATACGGTTCCGCGAGCCTGACTGTCACTGAGCAGGTGTGTGTGTGTGTATCTCAGAGAGGAGTGTGTCCGGCTGCTAACGTTACCTCGGAAGACAGAAGCTTCCAGCTGACGCGCAAGTCTACTTGTGTGCTCACAGATGTGTGTTAATACACTAAAGCTGGTCTATAAGATGTATGTACACACTCCCTGACTTCTTCAGTGCAGTGAATATCATATAGCTCTAAGCGTATTTCAAATAAACTTCAAATATTTGATTGATTGAATGGGTGAGTGTCAACAATGCAGCCTGTATGTATGTCTACATTATATTGTATCATCTCAAATAGTAGTTTAACTCATCTTCAAACACATTTAAAACTTCTCCCACATACAATGTGTTTTTGCTCTACGGTGCTGCAACTAACCAACTTACTTTGATTCATTGCTTGATCTACAAAATGTAAGAACATTGTGGAAGATCCCCATCACCATTTTTAAAGTCTTCATGTTTCATCTTTGTCCAACCAACAGTCTGAAAACCCAGAAGCTCTACTGAATTACTCTAATAAATGAGGAACAAAAGCGGCAAATCCTCCCATGTAAGAAGCTGGAAGTGATGGTTTAATGTTGTTAATGATGATTAGCGAATGATCAGTCATGAATGAATCAGTCATCTAAGTGATCAGCAATTCATTTTATTTCAGTTAACTGATCAATAAATCGACCAATCGTTGCAGCTCTAGTAGGCCTGAGTGGTGATGGAGACGAGGTGGTGATTAAACAGGTGGGTTAAAGCTGATCTCTAGTCAGCGATCATTTAGGGCAGACATCATTAATCTGTTGGTTTAATGATTCCTCATTTATCCCTCGATATTTTTGTCCTATTTGTTTCTTTTCTGTGGATCTGTGCTTTAAAGCGTGTTGTTAAACTCCAATAAATAGAGTTCAAGCGGATACACTTGCCTCACTGAGTCCAAGTGTCTGTGCCCAGCTCCGTACTGTCAGTGTATCAGTAACGTGTAATGAAGGTTTAGGACACAGATCGAAGAATAATTGCTCTTCTAATCATTTTTTGCTCCAGTGTGCTGCATTGGAACTGAACAGGTCTGTCTCTGTCATAGATCTCCTCTGTATGGATCCGTTCCACAGTGCTGTGACAATGAAAATACTGTAATGCTGCTTGTGTGGTATTTACGCTCCATCACATTAAGTCATGTCCCGGGACTTGCTTATATTCTTCAGAAGGCTCTCGGACTCTGAACATTGATGTCGTTTATTCTAAATTCATATGTGTGTTTTGACCCCCAAAATTGAAAAGGCTGCTAATATACCGGATTTCGATTGGCTGCTCTGCCTTAGGAAGCATCAGCTGTGGGTTCATTTGAAATCTCGTCACATCTTGATTACATCACCACCTGCGATTTGATATCATTTGTCAATTTCTTTTGTTTTCTGTCCTCTTTTATGTCTGCAATGAGCCGAGACATTCAGCGGGGTCTCGGTTACAGACCCAGAGCTCCTCTCCATTATTCTGTCCCTTTGATCTGCATTTCTGCTCTTGTCTTTGGGAATAATTCAAAGCGGCAACTTTTTTTTATCGCAAAAACTGAATCGCTGACTTGTGCAGGAAAAGATGAGTTTGGATCACCCTTTGTGAATACTTTTGCATTTTCAAGGCGAAAATCTGCTTGCAGTCTCGTCTCTAAAATAACCGATATTCATGTATTTCCACATCCCCCTAACCGCTGAGCAGAATTGACTTGCATGGCTTTTCAAAAGTGTCACAGTGAGTGGATGCATTCACGCACAGCATGGGGCTCGGTCCTTTTTTAGAAAACAGCTTATGCATTAGGGTGAGTCTGAAAACATGCGTGCATAGATTCACATAAACGTCTCTGCAGAGATCCGTGCGGTGAAAGGCCTTTTAGGCGAGCACAGTCGAAAGATGTGTTGTGGAGGAGCTGATGTGCACGCGTCTCAAACCTTCAGTTCAACTATAAGGCAGGATTTCCAGCACAGTGACCTCAATAAGAAAGTAAAAGTGGTGTCTCTCATAAAAGACTGCTGTCATTCTGGTCTGCGTACCTTCTTTTGTTTCATTTTCAGAGTTTGCAATTGTACCCTCTGGTGCATGGTGAGCACTCTGTGCTGTTAGATTAAGGTTCTGTCCGCAACCAAACCAGAACTGATGATTGCTGGAACAGTGGAACAACTAACCGAGATGGTTTCGGTGAGTTTTATGTTGTTTCTGTCAAGTTTGAAGTTTGAAGGTTGATAGGTTATAACAAGTGACGTCACCTATAGGTTTACAAAGTTTACAAAGCTGAAAATAGCCACTGCCATGTTGGCTGTACTGTCTCTTTGTCTCCTGGTCAAATCTAAAAAAAAAAAAAAAGCTAGTGGACCTGACACCTGGCTGCTCTAATAAGCCATCTGTAATGTTAATTCTGAATAACTTTTGAACTAATTTGAACAGGTGAGTTCTATTGAAATTCACTCTCAGTACAGTTGCTTTTTGTACCAGGCTGTAAACATGTTTATTTATGCTGTGAAGCTGGACATTTGAACATGGGGACTTATGGAGACTGACTCTCTTCTGGAGCCAGCCTGAAGTGGCCGCTCGAGATTATACAGTTTTTGTTACTTTCCCAACCACGGAGGTTGCTGGCAGTAGAAAAGTTGCAAATGTTGATCTCCCACACAGTGAAGATACATATACTTACAAGGCTCGTGCAAGTTCACTATGCAGACACTTGACTGTACCCTCAAATCTAGTTTAGGAAATTCAAAACAGATGTAACAGATGATTCTCTGATTGTCACAAAGCTCGCAGGTTATGGTTTGGAGTCTTGATCCAGTGAAACACTTTGCAAGCTTTCAGACACTTGCACTGTCTAAAGATTCAGGTTTCTCACAGTCTTAATATTTTATTTGGCCTGTCTGAGGTGTCAGGGACAAGGAGAACACATCAACACAAACAAGTGTAGAGGCTTCATTCAGATAAGAAACCATCTATTCAGATTCATCTGTCAACGTGGTAATAATTACTTTGTATATTTCAGTTATCCATTATAACCTCTGCTCGCTGACGCTCCGGTGTGTGAGTCATTAGAAACTTGTGCTGTTCAGCCAAACCCACAAGTCCCAGAGCTTCCAGAGATACTATATTTATCAGGCTGAACTTCAGGGGAAAGAATAAAAAGAATCTCTCTCGCACGCAAGACAACTGAAAGATTTCTGTTATCTGCTTAAAAATGTTGATACACAGGTGCTCCTTTAAAACTTATGGTTTAACTTTCTTTCTGTTGATTCCACGCCCTTTACATTAGCTTCAGATATTCCTTGGATGCAACATTAGTAATCATTTATTGGGATTTTTGTGTCCAGCGCCAGATTACTACAGTATCTGTAAAACCAAATTATTCTGCCTGGCCTTGATCGTCCATGTGACGTACATTTAGTCAAAATGAATTAGTAGGTTAGGTTAAGTATCTCTTTGTATCCTTTGCTGTTCAAAAAATACCAACTGTCACTAAAATGTTGGACTGGGCTTTGGCAAGTACACAAGTATGCACCAGTTTGATATCACATAATGTATTAGCCACGAAACGGGATCCCGCTACTTCCCAGCAGTGTCCCATTCACCATTTCCCCCCCCCCAAGATGGCCCTACTCTGACTCTGCTTACTTCAATCCCGGTGTCAAACAAGAGTTGATTTATGGTAGTGCGACATTAAACAGAGCTAGCTGCCAAACTAGATAATAAAAGTTCTGTGGCATTCATTCTCTGTATTTGTTCATGCGCAAACAGTTAAACCTGTTCCAGGACATACAACAATGATAGTGAACACACATGGACAGATGATGTGATTATCCTAACCCCGGTCAATTAACCTGGTGTGGGATCGTTAAGTCTATCCTATCTTATTTTATCATGCTGGGTTCGTAGTAGCTGTTAAAAAGAAGAAGAAAGCACTGACCTGAGGGTCTGTGTGACATTAATTACATCATCTGTCCATGTGTGGACTGTCCGCACGGACAAATGCGTACGGAATATCTCCTCCCTTTAAGGACAGTTATGCACCAGAGGATGCTCAGTAAGAGCTTTCGTCCCTGACACTGTGTCCTACACAAATTTGAACAAGATGAAAATCCTCCTGAATTCTCAGGTTACCAAAGTTTCCAAAACGGACGAGAGCAGCAACTTAAGAGCTCGAGCGAATATCTTGAAGAGTACACCCGGGCTCGGTATTCTATTTCTGTCCCTTTTCTGGCGTGTTGCCTGTTGTCCTGGGGCAGTGCTGAAGTGCCACGCTGCGGTGTTTTTAGACGACGTCCTTCTCACTTTGTTCTTCTTTGTCTGTCTGTCACTTCCACGCACACACACAGAGTCTGCAGATTGTCCACATCAGCCTCGGTTTCTCTTGTGTCCCTTGGGAGAAGAGGCAGCACAATGTAGTGTACAGTCTTTGGCTTAATATCTGCTGTGTTTCAGGCATAGCGGTGCTCTGTTAGCAAATGATATAGGGAAGGACAAAAATGTTATTAAGTAGCGGGCTATCAATCAGCTGAGTAATCAGTCTCAGTGTGGAATAGGTGAGTAGTCAGACATGTGATGTGTCTAACACAGACTGCGGGCATTTTCTGACACTCACTGCCAGTCATTATGAAGCAGCCAGCCTATTTTTCACCACTCGACTCAGATGGCATAGCGCCGCATTTATGTAACAGAACATTGTGTGTGTGTGTGTGTGTGCGCGTGCGCCTGTCTGTCCAAATGTGTTTGAGAAAGAGATGCAAAGTGAGAGAAAGGGTATGAGGCTTGTCTTTGTACAGCCAGATAATGGCTGCTGGGCCATTAATTCTCCCTAGTGCTACACTGAGCTCAAAGCGACTTGATCCAACCTGACAGGCCACATTTGGTCCAGGAATAAAGATGACAACGAATAAGGGTGCATCATCACGGCCAGAAGAGATCAGCAGTCAAGTGGCCGACAGGAAAGAAAAGCAGGTGGAGGGAGGAAGAAAAAAGGGACAGATGTGGTACTGGTGAAATTCTTTTCTTTTTTTAGTTCCTTGCATCAGAGCTCACCTAGTTGATTCTGATAGGGGAAGAAATGTAGAGAAAGAGCCCCCTTTAGCTGTGACTTTCCAGGATTCTCATTAGAATGCATTAGACTCTCCAGGCTGCCCCACACAGCCTTCCACATCATCACTGGGGTGCTTATCATCTCCGGAGCAAACAGATATGCTAACCAGTTACACCAGGCAAGCCGAAGCGATGCTGAGACAGAAAGAGCGGTGATTGACAGACACTTTACGAGGGGGTGTGGCGGTCTCGAAGCAGATTTATTAAAGATGATGACAAATGAAGTGGTCAAGGAGACGTGACAGTAACAGGTCAGGGGACTTCTGAAGTCCAAAGGGGAGCACTCACTCCAGAGAAATTTACACTTCCAAGCACAGCTAAATCATAACCATAAAGGTGCTTTCACAGGAAGCTGCCTACACCGCATCCACCGCCCAGTGATGTTGGTGTTCTGTATTTTAGAAGAATGGGCATCAACGGGGTGCAACAACCTCAGAGGCTGTAGGATGCCTCTGGTCTGTAATTTATCTGCATGTTGCTGCGCCCCCTCTTCTGTAATCTCATCATGGTTTTACTGCTGACTGTACTAGGTGGCTAGCTACCTTGCTAATGTTGCAAACAAATGTGACAACCTTGAGTGATGAGATGGTTGTCAGGGAAATTGAAGGCGTGGTTCAGTGACTTTCCAGCAATGCAGCAAACTAGTTAGTGACTTTCGGTGAAGACGCACCATAGACTGTTTAGCTGCATTGACACTCTGCTAATGCTACATATTCCACAGACCACTGACAGTAGAAAGAATGCATGTCGTATACGTGACGTCACCCACAGGTTTCTGAAAAGCCGTTTTGAAGCTTGGCGTGGTGGCTCACTCTGGTCGGTGCCATGTTGGCTGCACTGCCTCTTCCACCTCCCGGCTAATCTAAAAATCGGCAAAGACCTGGATCATGAGCAAACCTGGGGCAGACTGAATGATGCCTGGGCGCTAAAAAAAGCCATCTGTGACAACACCCACCTGTCAGTTAAAGCATCTGTGCTCTTAATTCTGCAGAACTTTAAGTCTTCATATAATCTGAGCAGGTGAGTTGTATATAAATTCACCCTCAGTACAGTTGTCATGAGCGGGGAAATTGGCTATAGAGACCAAAACTGTTTTTTGAACCAGGCTGTAAACATGTTTATGTCTGCTGGCAGGTTTGACATTTTAACATGGGGACTTATGGAGACTGACTCGTTCCTCACTTGAGGAACTGCAGTGGTTGTGAACTTCACTTCACGACCACAGAGGTTGCCACTTGCTTTAGACAGAGCTGAGTGTATTGTAGCAATTCACTGCCCACAGCTGAGAGCAGCTTCTTGTCTCTTTTTAATTTGCCAGAATAATGACATATCGGCGTTAAATGCTACTTCAGTTGGTTTGAATCAGTCAAACTGGACTAACTGGAAACTGAGCCAGCCTTCTGTCACAGTAGGGTTAATGAACTTGCAAAGCCAACCATAATCTTTTGAGCTCTCATTTTATTCTGAAAACACCCTCTGAGAATTGGCTGAGCCCGGCAGCTGTTAGCCATACCAGTCAACTATGGAGAGTGTTTGTTTATATGATGGCATGACTCACATGTCTCAGCTACCTGAATTTAGCTTACAGATAAAAAATGAAACATGAATTTATAATTTGCTGAATCATGCTTCAAGGCCGACCTTTCCTTCCCCTTAAAATGTTGTTCGTTCTGAACAGTCACCATGTTTTTCCAGTGCAAAAATCTGAAGCAAACATTGATGGCAAGGTAGACCGAGGTGGGTTTGTCCAATCGGAGTTAAAAACAGTCTGAATGATGCCACACATAGACAGACATACGTTTTTCTTTAGGTTTGTGTTTGCTTTAAAGAGTTTAGTGGCACCTAGCAGTGAGGTTGCAGGTTGCAACCAAGTGAATGCTCTCCCACGTCTCACCCTCTACTTATACGCATGTAGGAAAGAACTGAGATAAAGACCAAAAGAAATAGACGTAGCTAGATCCAGTGTTTGGTTTGTTTGTTCGGGACTGCTGTAGAAAAAAGGCGGTTCAAAATGGCGGACTCCATGGAAGAGGAACCACTCTCTCTGTCTCTCTTTCTCTCTTTGTAGATCTAAAGGGTTCGTTTCAAGACAACAGAAACCAAGCGATTCTTATTTTCAGATGATTATACACCGATCGAAACATACATATTAATATTATGTTCCATTCCTGCCAAATGATTCCCCAAAGGCGTACCCACTTTTTTTGTTAAGGGACCAATACTTCGTTCTCTTCTGCGTTTAGAGAACTAAGCTGTGCTGGTTTCTACAGCGATGTGGGACTAGACGCGGGACGGAGGCTGTCAGCGCCGTATGTCTAATGAAAGCCGTAATGTTCTAATGATGCAATTATATAGTGTCAGCCTGTAAGAGGTAGATTTCATGCAAAGGATAAGTGTGGTATTTCATGCATACTTTGAGGCAGTTAGAGTACATGTAGGTGGACTGCCTCAAGGTTTACTGGGCAGAGAAACAAAAAAGTTGTGTGTTTTCTAACTTGCTCTGCTGGTAGATCAACCAGTGTGTGAGGCACACAGTGGTGTGCAGTGGACCGTGCCCAGCTCTGCTTTTGAATTTTCATTTGAATGTTAAGAAAATTTGTGTCAAAAGTGGTGCATGGATTTCATCATAATGAAATCAGCCTTTGACTCGCCCCAGCCCTCGCCCCAGCATTTATTAAATCTCTTGTAATTATTTGCCTGTTAGAAAATGATAGTCAGTACAAAGTCAAATGTTGATGTAACTAGGCTAACGGGGGGGCCGAGAGGGCTCACGCAGCTGTTGTTGTTCTACAACCGAGCCTGCTGTCTTTAGAGAAAGCAGATCTGGATACTCCAGAAGTCTGCCTTCAAAGCTCCATTAATCAATATTTTTTACATTAATATTAAATCAAATGACTACAAGTGATGTGAAAGGGGTCACTCATCGTGATGAATACAGAGATTTGTCACAGCTGTTCAATTTTTCAGCCTCTTTTAGCTGTTTTAGCTGTTTGCTTTTGATTTTGGGGGGAAAATTACAGCAGCTTTTCTGCTAAAAAGCTCTGATAAATGAGTTTGCACTGCCCACACAGCACCAAATGGCACACGGACTTAGTGAGTACTTTGTCAAGTAAACTGTGCTGAAAGCGGCGTCTAAGTAGCGAAGTGCAAACTGTCATCTCTGCACTGTTTTAACTCGTTGGTCAGCTAATCAAATGCCATCAAAACACGGTTAGAAAGCTTTATTATCACACTCATCACGAGGAGCACATAACCACTTTGCGAGTGACTCACAGACTTTTCGCTTCACTCAGCCAGCTACAAGCTGCTATTAGCCTGCTGATGGTTTGTGAATACAGTCCTAGATTTTCTTGGACATGCATATGCATAACCAGGTTTCCAGCAGGATCGGAATGTGCAAAGATCTTTGTCAGCAGTACAGAGAGATGAAAGAGATCATCATCACTTGTTGCCATGCAACTTTCAATCCCGTGAAACTGTTGTGGCTGTGCTCATCTCACGCACATGCCCAACCACTGCTGACATTGAACTGTCCTGAACTTTTTCCTACATGTCATCCAGTGATTAGAGACCAATCTTGGCGGTTTGGGACTTTCCAGAACTATATAAACAGTTATCGAGACAGGAAGGGTATCGTCGTTTATCGAAGCTCTCTCATCCTCTAACGAAGCAACAACCTCCGTGGCTGGGAAATGCCAACCTGGAAGTGCTAAAAACTAGGAAGGCACAATATTTATCGGACTGATTTAATATCAGCCGATATGGAGAGAAATTACGCAATTTTTTTATCGATCCAGTCATTTCAACAGATAAAAAGATCCGATAAATTCAATTTGAAATTGTTTGGAGGTCGAGTAGCCCCAAAAGCTGCTGCGCCTTATTGGCAGGACCAAAGCCTGGCTCCGTCCCTGCAAGACTAATAATGAACATGTCTTCACCAGTATGGTCGTTTTTCATAGTGGCAGAAGATAACAACAGAATTGCTGTTTGAGACACATCTTTGTTATCAGTGGAGTCTCTGCTTTCCACCTTTGTGTTTTTTTTTTTGGTTGGAGCGGTGAAATCAGCAGAAGCGCTAAAGCGGACATGCTGTTTTTGTGTTTTTGTTACATGGCCATATAGTTGCTTGGGGATTGAACTGTGTTTCGTTTGGGTAGCAGTGCTTGGTAGAGCTTTTAGCTGAGTTTCTCCCCGTCATTTTGGTATGCCACATGTTAGGATTGGTGCTTCCTAGCAGACACTGATCATCTGTATTGTGCATGCATCTCACGCAGTCCCCCGTACACGGAACTTTCAGGTTGAAATATGAAGTTATCGGTTATCAGTATTTGCCATAAGAAGCAGGAAATTATCGGTATCGGTTGAAATTTTTCATATCGTGCATCATCACTAAAAACTGGAAAACCTTGAACAGCCAGAGGCTGGCTGCAAAAGGGAGCCCTTCTCAGCCTGGTACAAAAAAACTTCTCTTTCGCAGAGAGACAGTGTCTCCTCTCGCCCCGACTCGTCTTCTCAAAGATTTCTCTTAGAGTTGTTTCGATTCCGATACCAGTATCGGAAATTGCTCTGATACTGCAGAAAATGCTGGCATCGGTATCGGCAACAACTGGAGTCCAGGCACCGATCCGATACCGCGTAATTTATTAAATTAGTAATCTATTTACTGGTTAGCTCCGTTAAGCTCTGGCACAGTTCTGGGCACAGTTCTGGGCAACCTGCTGTTTTATTTATATATATATATATATATATATATATATATATATATATATATATATATATATATATATATATATATATATATATAAGAGCGTCTAAGAGCAGGATGAGAAGCTCCGTGTGCAGTGGACACACATCGTTTTCTATCATACACTGATTCTGCAAAGCTGAAGCCAAGCATGGAAGATACTGAGCTCAACCAAGAGCATGTGCGGGGGAGGGGGACAGTGCAGAGCCTGCGCAGTGATTGACATTTGTGTCAGAGACTCCTCCTGGCTCTGATTGGTGGTTTTCATTCAGACACAGTGGATTCTGTCTCATGTACTGTCAGGATGTAGTGACATTTTCAGCAAATATGGCAAAAAAAAAAAAAACATTTTATAGAAGTTAACTACTGTAAAATTCATCCACAAAAGTGATAAAATGTGTCTTCTGTCATAGAAAGCTCGTTCCATGCTTCAGACAGGAAAACTCTGCAGGGCGCAGCCTCTTCTATCACATTAACTATCATATTACAGTAGCTTTTTGTTGCACGGTAAGCAGGCAAATGTTCGTGTTGCTTCTTGTGTGCATGTAAAGGCAGAGAGAGGCAGTACGCACCTGTAGGCAAGCAATCAAGATAAAGTGTGTGAGAGTAGTAATCACAAGGCTGGGTGATGCATCAGTATTATGTTTAGCAATAATGTGCGTGTGTGTGTTTACTGAGCTGCGGTCGCAGACTTATACAGAGCTTCTGAATGGTGATGATAAGTGATTAACCTCCAGTGATGCAGTAATGAATGGGGTCGGACTGGTTGAGCAGACCTGTATCACACAGGCTGTGGTGGCACGAGTTGTTGTGTGACGTGTTGGCAGCGGGTGACATGTCAGACATTTTGAGAATTTTCTTAGTTCAGATGGATGAAGCGTCCAAACCGGAGAGATCTGGACACAGAGTCAGTGGGCTTCTTAATAGCCTGCACACTCATAAATAGAATATGGATATGAGACAGTTCCCCAGTGTTATCACAGCTGAGGAGATGGATCTTATCTAACATTCGATTATATTTGGAACTGCTCAGACCCTTTCCTAATTTGAACATTTTTATTCCCGGGCAGCATCTTGGCTCGCTCCTCCACACTGCTGACAAGATACAAAAGCCACTTGTCTTCAAGGTCAGTTTAAATGACTACACACACACACACACACACACACACACACACACAGCCATCAGACTCAGAAAAAGTGTCCTCGTGTCTTCAGCTTCCTTTTTAACTCAATTTTTAAGCCGCACGTTTTAAAATAACCCGAGCGTAAAAAGCAGAGAAGGGCTCACGTCGTCCAGGTCTCTGTTTGCAGCCTGTTAAATGTGCCCATGCAAATGAGTGGGGGTCTCGTGCATGCTGCCATGTCTTGCAGGGGCTCTGACATTTCCAAGCTTTTTCCGTTGCTTAGGCTCGGGCAAATTGCAGTGGGCATTCGCACGCGTCCCTGTAGGAGCCAGTGTGCAGCGAGAGGGATTAAGCAGCACTGCTGGCACTGTTAGCCTCACGCTGCCCTTGTCCTTGTGGACTGAAGGAGCATACAGGATGCCTGCCTAATGTTGGTCCCAGTAGCAGCCCAGCTCTTCACACTTCATTTCACTTTATTTTGGCTGCTGTGTCAGCATCAAGGCGATAACACAGTATATGGTGTCCGTGGCGCTTTGATTTGCATTCGCCGACTGCAACATTTTGTCATTGAAATGACATTAAGTTTTTTTATCGGCTTATTATGCAGCGAGTGATTTTTAAGGAGGTGAAGACAAATCTTTGTTGGTAGTCTTGATGACCCGCATTGCTCTCTCTCTCTCTCAAATTGAGAGCGTATGTTTGCATATAAACATGTGATTTTCTGCCTGCTGCTTATCCACATATCTTTTCTTTTTTCCTGAGTTTTGTCTCAACAAACAGAACACAATATTTTAATGCAGCAATAGCAAACCGATCTATCCTTCCTGTGTGTCCGTGGTCATGCCAAGGGCACTGAGTGTTGGTGTGCACTGTGTAAAATAACACAGTCACCTGCATGAACCTTCTGTCAGGACTCTTTGTAACTGCCATGGAAGTGTTGTGGAACAAAACACATCAGAAAATGTATTTATTTATTTATTTTCCCATATTTGTAACCTGCTTGATATGAATGCAGATCAGTCTCCTGTCCTAGTCCTAGTCTGCCATGTCCTAGAGTTTTCAAATCTAGACGTCCGTTGTACAGCTGGAGAAATTAGTCAATTAACCAATTTGTCAAATCCCAGAAAACTAATCACTAATCATCAGTCATTTTGGTCATTTATCAATAATTAAAGTCATTTTTTTACACCAACGTGTCCGACATCCTGTGATTAACTCTTAGTAAAAGTGATGATTTGCTGCTTCTCTCTCGCACTAAACAAAACCTCACCTTGGACTGAAAAAAATCAATTTTGAAGTCAAGTTTGAGTGCTTCTCAAACTTTTTGCACCTGCTACCACCACAGAAAATATCAGCCTTTCCAAGTACCACCATTAGCGTGGGCGTAGACAGTTCGCCCCGGTTTAGAGGCAGGTTTATTACTGATAAGAAGGTTATTTACTGTTTCACTGTTGAATGCTGAGCCGGTTCAAGAATCCAAGATAATTTTGTTTAAAAGTGGCACTCCTGATCTGCACTCCTCTTTCTAAAATATGTCCCATTTGGAGCCACGATTGCAGAATTTTTTGAACCATTTCATTTCACCTCCTCTTACCATCTTGCCATCACATTGAATCTCGTAACTAATTATGGATGTATGCGCGAACTACGTGCATGAAAGTGACTACGTAGCAGGCTGATACTGAAACTAAATACTACAGGAAATATCAGCCTTTTAAATTAGATTTCAGTCATAGTGTACTTTCAAATATTGTAGCATTACAATATACGCACCACTAGAGGAAGCTCGCGTGAAAATCAATATCAAAGCCCAAGCAACTAATTAAGACACTGCGGGCAGATAAATAGATAATGAATGTAATCCTCGGTTGCAGCCTTATTCCAGTGTATAGAAACTGTGCATCGACCCTTTAGCACCACAGGTTAGCACAGGCTCAAACAGGAACACTCAGTACGTTTACATGCAGCAAGAAATTCGAATTTCTGATCCTATCAGATAATGACATGCATAAGACCGGATCACTTGTCTGAGTATACATGCCGCTCAGTGAATCGGATAAATGGCCGGAGCATGGCTGACTCCGTTACGCTAGGTGGCGCTGTAGCCCTCTCAACAAAGAGCTACTTTCGGTTGACCTCTACTTATCAGCAACAACAAACTGTCTGACGGCATTCAAACAAAGATTACATACGAGGAGATGGACGACGCTACAGCTGCGTACTTTTCGTGTATTATTTTCGTCCCAAAGAACAACGGCTCTTTTGGCTTCCGGGTGAAAGCCCCAGAGGAAAATGTTGCGCATGCGCAGAATGCAAAATCCGCTTCGGATCCGATTGCTGGGTATACATGGTGTTAAATATCCGACTATGAATGAATTATCTTGGTGTTCTTATCCGATTTTGAGATGTCCGATGTGGTCTGAGATAGGTCCGAAGTAGATCGGACTAAGGTGTTTACAAGCACTTAAAAAAGTTTGAACTAAGTCTGATACGATCAGAAATTCGTATTTCTTGCTGCATGTAAAATTTCATGTTACGATATTCATGTCAGATATCTCTATCGATACGATATGACTATGGGTTCAGTGAAAACTAAGCGTTTTTCCAGAAAAATGAAAACATGATAGTACAAAGGGATGTGGAAAGCACAGTTTTATCGATTGTAACTCAACATCATCAACATTAACATAAAATGTTAATAACAAGTCACCAATAAATACATTTTACTGCAGCTCTGCTTTAACAATAACGCACAAATATATTATGCTGCAGCTGGTGGAAGGTGGCAAGCTTCTTCTTTTCCCTCCCCGTACAGTACCCGGTGGTGTTACTTCAGGTGGTGGAACACTCTAATTGTGTTGCCATGCTTCATCGGAACTTACGCTAAGCAGGACTGGCACAATGCGTCGCTCTGGTTGACATCATCTTTTTTTGAATCCAAAATACTACCACTAACTCTGCACATTCTGCACCGGTCTTATCTGCCACACTCACGTTCCTTTCTAATTTCCCCGCTGTGTAGTGTGTGTCTCTGTCTCCCTCCTTTCGCTGTTTGGCTTCAGCTGTTGATCCACGGCAAGCCTGAAATAAGGTTTGTGGTTGGCTGGCCTGACCTGTACATTTGAGGGCAAGCAAATGATATTTGTGACTGGTTTTACGATATTAATATCGTGGTATTCCTCTACTGGTACTCCTCTGGCGTCTCCACAGTTGCTTTGCATTTAAGAGTCAGCACTGACGAGCCTCCATTCTCCAGAAGACTTACCCCAACCATTAACTGCAGCCTCAGAGTCTTTGTCAGCAGCAGCTTTTATCTAAATTACCATCTCCTTCTTGAACGCGTCTTGGTCTTCATCCTCTGTTACTTCTTTATGAGGCTTCATCAGCAAACAGTAGTTTGACATGTTTCTTAATACTCTTAAAACATACGCACACACAAGCATGAGGAAATACTCATTTGTTTTCTTCTTTGAAGTCTTACATGTAAATATGCCGCTGTTATGTCATCCTTAAAACTTCTCATGTTTTCTGTGAGCGGCCTTCCCGCACTACAGTACAGCTAAACCTCACACAAACGTCATGTAGGTCAAGGTACCGTTAACCATATGGTGAATTAGATACAGCCAATCCCACAGTCAGTGATGGCTCTAAAGGAAGAAGAGAAAGTCACATTTAATATGCAGACTTTATCTGTTACAATATATGGAATATGAATACAGATTATTTCAATTCTTAAGCGGACAATGTATATATGTATATACCATCAGTTTTCAGCAGTAAAGCCGACATTGTCTGGAGAAGCTGAACATAGCTGCATTGTGAGCCGCCTGCATTGTGCCTGTGTGAATTCACTGAGTTTGATCACAGAATGACCCTGTTGCCAGTGACATATTGTACTTGCAGGGATGTCAAAAATAGCCCAGGGACTATGCTCGGCTCCTGCAGAACAGAGACAGCGAGCAAGAAAACGGAGGAGGAGCGGAACGAGAAAGAGCATGACAACTAAGGAAAAAAAAAAAAAAAAACAGGAGCAAATTGAATAGAATAAAACAGTGAACAAGATAAAGAAGAGCATTAGGAAAAAGTTAGAGTGGTATGGTGAGTTATGGAATAGTACTGACCCATAAGAGTCAGACAGAAAGGGGGAAAAAAAATTGTATACAGGCCTGTTTAGGTCTAGGCTTGTGTCAGCATGTCTACTTGTGTGTGCGTGTGTGTGTGTGTGTCTTGGTTTAGTTTGACCTGATTTAGTTTACTTTGTGCCAGAAGGCCATTTTCAGAGAGGGGAAGAGGCAGCTCCCTAAATCCCATTTTGTCACATATTGGATGTCACACCAAAGCACAGACTTGAGATCATCCCTCTCCCTCCTCCAGCTGTGCGCAGGTGCACGTCGGTGCGGGCACGCGCCTCAAACGCTAAATCGACGGTCCACTCAGTACACTTTAACACTTGTCACATCCACCTATTCACACACACATTCATACTCCGATGGCAGAGACTGCCAACTGTGATATAGCACTTCCTTTCCAATGATACCGAGCGCACACATTTACACATCGACCACAGCCACTCGAGCGAGGAACGAAAATGGCAAATAATTAATTCATGTGAAACCTTTGTTGTAAGGTGGTGAGGCTCGCCCTCAGATGGGTATTTAGCATGCTAGCTGCCTCTTGTTTGCAGGCAGCTGCTGGCCGTTAACCGTTGGTTTGATTTAGAGTCTCTCAATGACTCACTTGTTCTCTCAGTACGCAGATGAGAAGAGTCGGGAGCAATACTCTTGTTCTTTTCTCCGCGCCTCCTCACAGTGTAATTTGTCTTGACATATCCAGGGAGGGTGACAGGGGATGTAAGGTTAGGAAAATGTCTCATTTGTTCGCCAAGGTAAACAACCACTATTCCCAAAGGTGAGAGCTGAAACCAGCTCTGATGAATCCCTGGATTGTATCGCTTACATAAAGAGCACTGCAGCGTTATGGACTTAACTATTGATTTGTTAATTATATCAGTGCTCTCTGGTGTCTGCTGCACTGCTAATCAGACCTCTTGTTGTGTGGTTGGCTCTCTGATTACTTTGTTCTTAAACTTCTGTTCTCTTCTTCCCTTTTCTCCTTACCTACCCCATCTTGTCCTTCTTTTCCCCTGCTCCCTCTTTTGCCTCTCCCTTTCCTAAGTCGTTGCCCGGTGGTGGATGTCTCGTCGCCTGCCTCTGAGGTCGGAGGCCAGTTGGAGTCGGGAGGTGGGTCCTCAGCAGCAGCAGTAATGCGTGCTTCAGTGGCAGGCTGCAGGATGAGCGTGGGTGCACTCCTAAACGGGCTTCTGGTCTCCGTAGTTGCTGCTCTGCTTTGGAAGTATTCCAAGCTGAGTGAGCATGCCACCTTGTTGGAGGAAGAGCTGCACATGACACGGCAGTCCCAGGAGCTCTCACAGGCCCGTATAGACTACCACGTTGCCCTACAGGCTCTTCAGGAACACGGCACAAGAATGGTCTGCACTGGCAAGATGCACACTGACCGCATCTGCCGCTTTGACTACCTATGTTACTGCTCCGAGGCAGAGGAGTTTGTTTTCTTTCACTCCAATTCCTCTGTCATGTTGCCTAACCTGGGGTCGAGGCGCTTCCAACCTGCCCTGCTGGACTTGTCCTCAGTAGAGGATCACAACACCCAGTACTTCAACTTTTTAGAGCTCCCAGCTGCTACTTTAAAGTTTATGCCCAAGCCTGTGTTTGTACCAGATGTGACACTGATCCTAAACAGGTTTAATCCAGACAACCTAATGCATGTGTTCCATGATGACCTGCTCCCAGCCTACTATACTATGAAACAGTATTCAGACTTAGATGATGAAGCCCGCCTGGTTTTTATGGAGGGCTGGGGTGAAGGCCCACACTTTGAACTCTACAAACTTCTCAGCAGCAAGCAGCCACTGCTCAAAGAACAGCTTAGGAACTTTGGCAAACTCATGTGTTTTACAAAATCTTACGTCGGCTTGTCCAAGATGACCACCTGGTACCAGTACGGTTTTGTCCAACCACAGGGGCCCAAAGCCAACATGTTGGTATCAGGTAACGAGATCCGACAGTTTGCCAGTGCTCTAATGGAGAAAATGAACATCACAAGGGTGGAGGAGGTTGAGAAGGATGGAGGGAGTGCAGAAGATGAGAAGGACAAAGAGAAGAAGGATGAATACATTGTTGTGTTTAGTCGTTCAACAACAAGGCTGATACTCAATGAAGCAGAGTTAATCATGGCACTGGCCCAGGAGTTCCAGATGAGAGTGGTCACAGTATCGCTGGAGGACCAGTCTTTCCCAAGTATCGTCCAGATGATCAGCAGTGCTACCATGTTAGTCAGTATGCATGGAGCTCAGCTGATCACCTCACTGTTCCTTCCCAGAGGAGCTGTTGTGGTGGAGCTCTTCCCCTTTGCTGTGAACCCAGAACAGTACACCCCGTATAAAACCCTTGCCTCCCTTCCAGGCATGGACCTTCATTATATCTCCTGGAGGAACACGAAGGAGGAGAACACCGTCACCCACCCAGCCAGACCCTGGGAACAAGGGGGCATCGCTCACTTGGAGAAGGAGGAGCAAGAGCGAATACTGGCGAGCAAAGATGTCCCAAGGCACCTGTGCTGCCGCAACCCCGAGTGGCTCTTCCGGATCTACCAGGACACCTTGGTGGACATCCCTTCTTTTCTGGAAGTCATGAAAGAGGGCATGAAGACAAAGCCCAGCTTTAAGAAGTCAAAGCCGGCCAGTACGGTCCATCCAGGCCGGGTCAGAGAACCCCAGTGTCAGACCTCAGTACAAACCACTAATGAAGCTAAACTCACAGTCTCCTGGCAGATCCCATGGAATCTGAAATACCTGAAGGTCAGAGAGGTGAAGTACGAGGTGTGGATCCAGGAGCAGGGAGAGAACACCTACATGCCTTATATCCTTCCTCAGCAGAACTACACTTTTTCAGAGAACATTAAGCCCTTCACCACATACCTGGTGTGGGTCAGATGTATCTTCAACAAGAATCTTCTGGGCCCCTTTGCAGATGTTCTCATGTGCCGGACTTAGTACTAACACCTTGCTGGTTTGATGCTGTGCGGTTTTACACAAAAGTCGAGTCATGCTTGTTCCAGACAATCAAATTGGAAAAGTGGGCCGTTTGATTAGAGTCTGAAACTCATGGATTATCTCTACTATCCTAGAACAGGCTGGTGAACTCTTGCACAGTGATGTTTCCCTGGCCAGCACAAAGAGTATGGAACAGACCTCTTGATGAACAGTAAATGACTTGAACTACAGGGTCAGAACTCAATGGCAACAGCTGTAAATGAATGGAAAATATATTTCCTGTAGCGATGAATGAATGGTAGAAAGAAAGATATGAAGAAAGTGCTAAACCACGACTACAGAAAATACCAGAATTCTCTAAATCAGCAGATTTATTTATGTGCAGAATAATATATAACATGTTTTTTAGTATTAGTCAAAACACTGATTCTTTACCTTTTACAGTATGCAATAGAGCTTTTCTGTGGAGAGCGAGAGATTTTAGAATAGCAAGATTTTTTATGTTTTCAGACTCGTCCAATGTGCGTGCGTGTGCGCGTGTGTGTGATACCTGTGTGGCTTAGTTTACCTACCAACTGTTTAATTACACACACTGTTCTTTGCAGAACCTAGCCAAAACCAAAGCAACTTTTTCCACATAGTTTCAGCCAATCATCGTTCATGCCATATTGCTTTCTCGTGTTCTAGATCTCTCTCATACTGTTTGCTAGGAACTAAACCTGTTTCTAAGGACACTGTGAAGGAGTTGTGTGGAAGTCGAGCAAGAATTGTCACGATTGTCACAGTAATCAATGTTTTTGACCCTGAAAGCGAAGATATGTGTAATTTTAGAACACTTTTATGGAGCATGTTGGGATTTAAAGACCACGCTATCTTTAAATTGTTCCTTTTTATAAGTGTTATTCCCACTGGTGTGCACAGCCACAAATAATTAACATTCATTTTACTGCATAAATAAATGATTTTTCTCTAATTGGCACTAATTACAACTGTAATAATTATAATGTTCTGTGGAGAGTGAATCTATTACACCAGGCTATAATTAGGGTAAAGCTTCCCGGAAGCATCAGTATGCTGCTGGACTTACTGGTCTGATCTCACCGCTTTGTGTAAAAGCATTTTCATTAAGATAACAAGGTATGGTGCAGCGCGGGATCCAACCGCCTTGTGTAAAACTCTTAATTATAATAAAAATTCCCAGCAATGTGTCTTCTTACTCTCCTCGGAGGCGTTCTAGCTGATAAGAAGAAGCCCGCTGTTGGATTCTGCATCCATAGCCGGCTGTTGAAGTTGTTTTTTGTGTCTTTTTTGCTAATGAAGTGCTGCTTACTCATAGCTAGGCTGCAAAAATGTATTTATTTTTTAGACACTTGAATTGGAGGCGTAGGTACGTATGTGGTATTAGATATGTAGCAAGAGATGGTTTATGGGATGGCACAAATAAAAACAAAACACTGCCATCAGCATATTGTGTTATATTGTGCCATTGTTAAGATGATGTCATGTACTTTAGATCTCCGACCAGACCTCTAAACATTACCCCTGCCCTCTGTAATGTTTTGACTGCTGGCCGCTCTAAAGCTCCTTTTCCTTTACCTGACATCTTAAATTTGACATTCACTATCCCTCAGTTTTTTTCCCCTCACTGATACGTTGTTTTTTTTTTTTCCAAAGTTCTGTCGATGCATGTTTAAGAGATTATTTGAAGCCACTGTTGTGTGTGCAGGATTGTTGTTTAGATATCTATGTCTTTGTATCGTTGGTTAGATTTCTGTGTGCCCCTGCCTCTCCTCAGTGGAGACATCATACTGTATGTGCTGAGTGAAATGAGAGTCTCTGTTTTCTATTAGCAGATAGTTGGAGTTTCTTTTTCAGTGACTGTGATTGAATAAAGAAGCTTATTTCTTACAGTACCTGTTGTTGTTTCAGCAGTTTTATTTATCAGTAATACATTTATTACAGTCATTAACCTAATATGCCATTAAGCATGTCATGAGGCAAAAGGAAAGGGCTATAAAAGAAACACATAATTAAGCTTTTCTCATTGTCTTTTGTCTTGCACCAAATGTTTCTGCTTGAAGAAACATTTGTGTTATAGTAGATCCAATTAAATAGTGCAGCTTGCATTTTCTTGCTAATAAAGCTTAGATTAATGTGAGTGTAAAGTAACCTTGTAAAACAGCAGCCCAGGTACAAACTGCACAGGATATTTACTTCTAGTTTAATAGGTAATAGTTCAACATTTTGCACACAATCGCTGGCAGATGAGAAGATTGATACTACTCATATGTTTGTCCAGTAATGAAACTACAGACAATTAGCCTAGCTTAGCATAAAGCCCAGACACAGAGGTAAACAACTGGCCTTGTTGTCTCCTATGATTTAAAAAAAAATCTGCCTATCAGCACCTTCAAAGCTTAGTCATTTACACGGCAACCTAAGTAGGTGTCAAGTGTCGATGGGTTTATGACTGGCTGCACTGGAAGGCCGAGCTGAGCGGCAAGAATGTTGTTTAAATATGAAGATAACAGTCTCTCCTGGAAAGCGCATCACAACATGAGGTGGACATCTGCTTCGGAGAGTAACAAATTACACCCTAATGCTAATATTAGAAAGATGTGGGGGAATGGTTTCTATAGCAATTCGACTGCCCATTAAGCGGTTACAATGGAGTACTAATCCAACCAGCTGCTGGCTGTAGCTTCATATTTAAGTGTACAGAAAATAATGGTGGCAACCAACATGTTGAACTAGACCTTGAATCATCATATTTTTGATATTAAGTAAGTTAGTAGTAGTAGTAGCAGTAGCAGTAAGTTACAATGGTCATTTTACACTACCCAAATGTCTAACTGTGAAACACCCAGAGAGCTCCAGGTTCATGAGTGCCAATTGGATTGTGCTAATTCAGCTGAGAACCTGATCACATCATATAACACGAGATGGATGAGGTGAGTTCTGCTTCAAGACCTAATCCTGAGGCGTTGTTGAGGCTCTGCTGGGCATATTTACACATTTGTGTCTTTTATCAAATGACCACAGAGCAGATCTGGGTCCAGGTAGCACTGCAACATAGACAAATGGTAAGAACAGGGACAGCAAGTTATTTTTGACCCGGGCCCCATGAGCAGTTTAATCCAGCCTTGATCTCATTTTTCACATAGGTGAATGGAAGTTGGAAAAAAGAATTTTTGCTCTTATGAGTCACTTCTTCACCTTAGAATAGTCGCGTGACTTGAGGAAATGTTTAAAACAAGTGCTGATTACCCTGAAAATGAAACAGTAAAGGTTATTAAAGATGAACTGAGAGTCATTTTGATAATATGTGAATTTGTTTGTAAGATGTGTGTAAAGCATCCTTAAAGCATCCTTGAAACAGAGAGGAGGAATCTCAGCAGGGTTGACCTGAATGTCCCACTCAGAATAAAGTGTAGTGTGTGTAATATAAAAGCTGATGATAACCACAGCTTATGAGCCAGTGTTTACCATGATATAAAATCAAAGTACACAACAATTCACTCGGTAAAGCAAAAGAATGTTCCACTCCTGCTGTAAGAAACATTTCATGTGTTTCATCAGGAGTGTTTCATCTCCTCACAGTACAGAGGAGAAATCATACTGCGAGTGAAACGCTTTTAATCACCATCATCATTTAATATCATTTAATAATTAATTTTGCTTAACTGCTTGCTCTTGTTCAGGGTCACTGTGGGCCGGAGCCAATCCCAACAGTCTCCATTCCAACTCACTTGTATATAATTAGACAGTGGGCGGAAACACATGGGGATAACATGCAACACTGAGCCAGGAATCAAGACCAAAACTGCTGTTGCCGTCATTTCTATCATTTATAATATTATGTTACACTCTAAAGTTGTTACTGAGATCTGTAAACATAGACTCCATGTGTTACTCCATTTGACTTATTTTCAGTCTGATCCAGAGACAAACATTGATTGACAAAGAGTGCCACATCGAGATAAGTGGAACTTTAAATGGGACTATTTATCACTGTGAAGGCTATTATAGCTGTGCGAAGAACAACTGGTGAAATAGCCAGCATGGGGTCACTGTCAGAGTTTTGAACACAATATAATGAAGGTTCGATGCAGATCAAAACTAAAACTGGTTTTAGTGATCTGATATGATTTCAGGATCCTTTTTATTTTCTATCAATCCAGTTTAAAGATTTGATTCAACCCAATAACTAAAATTTGATCAGATTACTTCTGAACAGCTCAGCAAAGAAGTTGTAGATAGATAGATAGATAGATTCAGATAGAAATGTTGGCCAAAGTCTGAAAAAAGATCAAAGTAGTATAAAACTGGAATTTCATTTTAACTATGAGTATTACTATCTGGACTGGAAATCTATGGATTGATAAAGTATACGCATTGATACATTTTGGCATCATAACATTTTAAACATTTTACAATACTTCTACATTGTATCTACATCTTGTATCATAATGTTCATCTAAAGCTCAATGTCACGTGTCGTGTCGAATAAAAACAGAAGGTTTACTTTTAACTTAGCTTAAACTAAGCATGTGAAGGAGAATGTGGTTGGTGAACCACCAGAGTGGTGAAAGAGTTCATCACTTCCCTCAATGTTGATCTAATTTAGGTTAAGTTCTACTCATTAATAATACTAATACTAATATCAACCAGCAGCTATACCTCACTCCTCCCTATGATCTCTTCTTCACTCATTTCCAGACGTTGTCAAAAGATAGAGGTACAGATGAATGAGAGTCAGAGGGTCTTTTGTGTGAACTGAACACTATGTCCTGTCCATCTTTCATGATCGTGTCAATCCTTTGGCTAGTCCATAAATAGTTGAACAAAGGACTTTTCTCTTGTCTTTGAAAAGTGATTTCTGCTGATCGAGCAGCTCATGGATCATGGACAGTGAATCAGTGTCCTGCTCAGCTTTCTTTGGCCCATGACACAGAGAAACATTTCAAATAAAACAAAAATGAAAGCTTCTTCTGCTAGCTGCCAAGAAATTCACAGCAAAAACTACACTGGTACAGGAAGACCAAGGCCTTAATACAGAGTGATAGATTTGATCAGTTAGCTGTTAGATCCGTGTCAATAGTTTGGGAGTTCATAGGCTATCCAACACATATTTGTTTGAACTCAAGACTTATTGAAACACACGCACAGGTGACCACCATCTCCATCTTCCCACTGAGCACTCCTCCACCGCATCACACACTTTGACAAACCAGTTTATTATTTATTAATGAGCGCATTCCATTCCATTCACCATTTCACCACGTGACAGAGCAATTGCTCTAAACAGCCAACATTATTATGTGAGGTGATGCTGACGTTTGATGCTCTTTTGTTAAATTATGCACTATATTCTATTTCCCACACAAAGGATCATTACTTAAAGTCTGTGTAAGGGCAATTCTGAGATTTCTTTCAAAACACATTAAATATGTTGGAAAATAGTTGCTGAAAACATCTGAAAAGACTTTGAATGATATATTACTGAAATGTGAAGTTAGAGGTTCAAACTGTTTTTCACCAGTTTTCAGTCCAGGATTTTGTGGGCGGTCCTTAAAGGGTGGCTCGATGACACACCTAGCAGAGCGATGAATTCATTTTGCTCAGAGTGTTTCAAAGTTAGTCATGCCATTTTCTGAACTCGTCTGACGTGTTTCAGTCGCTTCAAAATGGCCGCTCAACTGCTCCCATGGGTGGGCGTGGCTTCGGCACATTCAGAGGACACGCCCCCACAGTCCTGGAGCTGAGAATTTGTCTTTACCTGATTTTGACACCTAATTTCATAAACTTGTCGATATTTTTAATCATTCAGATTTAGCTGGGTGGTTCATAACACGTTCTTCTTTGTCCTGACAACCTCAGAGCACACATTTATTCTTACTTCACACAGACCAATCATATTGCGGTGCATTTACATATCCCACACCTTGCTGACTTTGCTGTTGTGTGTCAATCTTGTGGCAGTGTTTGGGCTCCTTCAAATGAAAAATGTACCCTGTATCTGTTTACAGAGAACTCTTGTGATGGCGGTTAAGAGTGAAATGTTTTAATCTCTGTATTAGACCATCAGTAAGCAAGACAGTGTGACGTTTTCATTTTACTCCGGTAGGGTTACTCCTCATTTATATCCCATTATGTGTATATAAGGATCCCAATATATATTATAGGGGGTCAACATTTTGTCAAAGAGCACTTTACCCAGAAAGAGACTGCACAGAGAAAGAGCTGATTACAGTTGAAGAAATTCCACAGCAACACAGTGAGCCATCAGGTCTCCACAACGATGGGCAGATTTACACAGCCAGACCTCGGCCCAGCTCCTCTCTTCAGTTCCCATAGTGCTCTCTGTTCCCGGGGCTATTTTCTGCCAGCTTAACTGCAGAGACGAGATGCTGCCTGACAGGTGCAGATGGGCAGCGCCCAGCTAAGTGACAGTGGCCTTCCCCTGGAGCGGGAGAGAAGAGGGAGCCCACAGGAGCACTGAGAGGTGGACTGTTGTGTAATGGACTGTGTGTGTGTGTGTGTGTGTGTGTGTGTGTGTGTAATAAAGGACATAAAACAGCCACATATTGCATACGGTGGGTAAAGTGTTAAATCGTCCTCGTCTGACTGACGTTGAACACGGTGAGCAGTGTAAGGAAGAGCATGATCTGGGTCTCAAATGGATTCTCGACCTGATTTAAACCTGGCAAGAATAACGTGTGCTTTCATGAGCCGTAGGAAAGAAAATGTTCTGCAATTCTTTCACGGGAGTCGAATATTTGAATAACTCCCCAGAGCGTATTTATCATCATTAGGGATGAAATTACATGAAATCAACCTTCCAAGTATGTTTCCTCCCTCCTCCACCCTCCAGTGTTTTATTAGCTTTGGTGTTAACACAGAGTGTTGAAATATGAGGAGCCGAGATAGGCTGCGAAATCTTTGATATGTTTGCTTTTTTTTTTTTTTCCTATATCGCGCTACACAGAAAGAGACAATTACAGAATAATATATACTGAATATTGTTTGCAGGAGGTGCAGCGGAGCGGGGAACAGCGGTGTGACATCAAAGGTGTCATATTTTAATCTGTCAGCTGAATGCAAACATAATTCACAAAGACACATTTATTGTGAAGAGGTCTCGGTGAGATTTCTTTGCAGCCATCGCTCCGAGCATTGATTGTTGTTTCCATTCTCTCTATATCCACAGCCTATATGGTTTTCCTTTATCAGCCACCTCAGCTGATTTACATTCGAGAAGGCAAAGAAAAGATTCTCCTCACTTTTGTCCGAGGATAATGCAGCCTAGCTGCGCTCCAGCGGTTCCAAAATAAATCACTTTTTATCTGGCATTTATGGAGCATGAGTGGATTCCAGACAGCTTTTCCTTTCAGATTACATCAGACACCTGACCCTGCAGGCGTCCTGAGGGCTGCTAGCAGATGAAGGTAGAGTGAGAAAGAAGCCAACGCAGAAAAAAACAATGTTTGGAATATGAAAGCAAAGCATCATGGGAGCAATGTTTGTTTCTTCCCTTTTGAAAGTCCTTATGGACCTCAGTGTTTGTTACAACCAACAGTATGGACATTTTTTACAGTGTTGTTGTGCATTCAGATTGAATATGAAGCTATTTTACAATCACTCAAGCTGCTTGTGTTTATTCACCACAGTAAGTACGTGTGCACTGCATGTAGCCCAGTATACACTCTGTTTTTTTCTTATTTATCCTCTAGACACTTCATCTTGTCTTGAGGTCATAAAGTTAGAGATAAGTCCATCAGACCATATTCAGTCAAAATAAGTGATATGCAGAGCAGGAATAATGTTTCTGAGTCAATGATCTGGTCAATGCACATGCTCATTAGGGCCCGAGCACGCAGGCAGGCCCGGATTAAAGGGGGTCTGGGCCCTGGGGCCAGGAGTTTGCAAAGGCCCCCCCCCCAAATTGTGACCCATCAAAATCTGACTCCCCTCCTTTTTTAATTTCTGTTCACACTAGTTACAAATAACTTCATAAATAAGCAGCAGAGGTCAAAATATGCCAGAAGAGTGAAAATTGTTGGTGTTACATGTTGCATTTTTAATATAAGAGGGGAGTCAGATTTTGACGGGTGTAAAATGTGACCCATCAAAATCTGACCCCTCCTTTTTTAATTTCTGTTCACACTAGTTACAAATAACTTTACACACAAGTTGCAGAGGTCACAACATGCCAGCAGGGTGAAAATTGTTGGTGTTACATCTTGCATTTTTAATATAAGAGGGGAGTCAGATTTTGACGGGTGTAAATTGTGACCCGTCAAAATCTGACTCCCCTCCTTTTTTAATTTCTGTTCACACTAGTTACAAATAACTTTACACACAAGTTGCAGAGGTCACAACATGCCAGCAGGGTGAAAATTGTTGGTGTTACATCTTGCATAATTAAAAAAGGAGGGGAGTCAGATTTTGACGGGTGTAAAATGTGACCCGTCAAAATCTGACTCCCCTCCTTTTTTAATTTCTGTTCACACTAGTTTCAAATAACTTCATAATTAAGCAGCAGAGGTCAAAAATATGCCAGTAGAGTGAAAATTGTTGGTGTTACATCTTGCATTTTTAATATAAGAGGGGAGTCAGATTTTGACGGGTGTAAAATGTGACCCGTCAAAATCTGACTCCCCTCCTTTTTTAATTTCTGTTCACACTAGTTTCAAATAACTTTACACACAAGTTGCAGAGGTCACAACATGCCAGCAGAGTGAAAATTGTTGGTGTTACATCTCGCATTTTTAATATAAGAGGGGAGTCAGATTTTGACGGGTGTAAAATGTGACCCGTCAAAATCTGACTCCCCTCCTTTTTTAATTTCTGTCAACACTAGTTACAAATAACTTCATAAATAAGCAGCAGAGGTCAAAATATGCCAGCAGGGTGAAAATTGTTGGTGTTACATGTTGCATTTTCAATATAAGAGGGGAGACAGATTTTGACGGGTGTAAAATGTGACCCGTCAAAATCTGACTCCCCTCCTTTTTTAATTTCTGTTCACACTAGTTACAAATAACTTTACACACAAGTTGCAGAGGTCACAACATGCCAGCAGAGTGAAAATTGTTGGTGTTACATCTTGCATAATTAAAAAAGGAGGGGAGTCAGATTTTGACGGGTGTACAATGTGACCCGTCAAAATCTGACTCCCCTCCTTTTTTAATTTCTGTTCACACTAGTTACAAATAACTTCATAAATAAGCAGCAGAGGTCAAAAATATGCCAGTAGAGTGAAAATTGTTGGTGTTACATGTTGCATTTTTAATATAAGAGGGAAGTCAGATTTTGACAGGTCACAACATGCCAGCAGAGTGAAAATTGTTGGTGTTACATCTTGCATAATTAAAAAAGGAGGGGAGTCAGATTTTGACGGGTGTACAATGTGACCCGTCAAAATCTGACTCCCCTCCTTTTTTAATTTCTGTTCACACTAGTTTCAAATAACTTTACACACAAGTTGCAGAGGTCACAACATGCCAGCAGAGTGAAAATTGTTGGTGTTACATCTTGCATTTTCAATATAAGAGGGGAGTCAGATTTTGACGGGTGTAAATTGTGACCCGTCAAAATCTGACTCCCCTCCTTTTTTAATTTCTGTTAACACTAGTTACAAATAACTTCATAAATAAGCAGCAGAGGTCAAAATATGCCAGCAGAGTGAAAATTGTTGGTGTTACATCTTGCATTTTTAATATAAGAGGGGAGTCAGATTTTGACGGGTGTAAAATGTGACCCGTCAAAATCTGACTCCCCTCCTTTTTAAATTTCTGTTCACACTAGTTTCAAATAACTTTACACACAAGTTGCAGAGGTCACAACATGCCAGCAGGGTGAAAATTGTTGGTGTTACTTCGCTCTATAGCTCCTCCTTGAATTAATCTTTCAGACAGCCCCGCCACAGTTTTGGACACAGAGTTCTGAAACCTTAGCCGAATTCTAGAGCATGGCAAGTACAAAAAAGGAGTAATGGGAGTAATGGGATAAAATTAACAGAAAGCAAGATATTTAAGAATGGAAATCACTATTTTTAGTGTATCGGTCTGTTTGAGAGGGGGTCCTATTTGAACGAACTGCCCGTTTTGTGATGTAATGGTCCTTTACAAAAATTCCAAGCTGATCATTCCAATTCAGATCTTTATATTATGAAGCTCTAGAATGAGATCAAGTCATATTTAGGCAGAAACATACCTTCATTACCTGCATTTGGCCTTCAATCAATTTATGGCAGGTGAAAATGCCTTCAATCAATTTTGGCAGGTGAAAATGTCCATTTTGTGTTGTAATGGTGTAATCAAGTCATATTTAGGTACAGAGTTACAGAGTTATGAAACCTTACCCGAATTGTAGATGAAGACATAACCTACAAAAAAGTCTCTTGGAGCAATGGGCTAAAATTAACAGGAAGCGAGATATTTAAGAATGAAAATCACAATTTTATGTGTTTCGGTCTGGTTGAGAAGGGGTCCTATTTGAACGAACTCCTCATAGGTATTTTATCCAGTTGACTTCAAACTTGGTAGTTACATTCATATAGACTTTCTGAGTACAAGTTATCAAAATTATGAATTTTGATGGAACGGTGTGGGCGTGGCGCTATTTCGCTTCCTGTTCATTTTAGCCCATTGCTCGAAGGCTCGCATGTTTTCCGCCTGTTGCCTTCCGACGTGCCAACCCATCGAGTTGCGTGGGAGTGTGAGGGCCCGTCCAATGCTGCTTGCAGCTTTAATTTACATTTTGTATTTGCTTACTAGCAGATCTTGATCCTCTAATATGGCAGCCTACAGCACAGTCAAGATGTGAAGCTAATGGATCTCATCGTTAACGGATCAGTAAATATCTGGTATGGAATTCATCTGGGTTAAGTTGAGACTAAACATTTCTTTGGATGTCAACCAAAATGTGTCGTACAACAGACTAGATAAGCGTTTTCAGTAACAGCTCATCAAATTAACAAAGAAAGGAAAGGCAGAGATTTCTATGATTCTGAGCAATTAAACAAAATTTGATGAACAAAACTTTGATCAAAATATGAGACAGCGTTTTCTGGTTGATTTGAATTTCGAGGACTTTTTAAGCACTTTGTTCTTGAGCTATTTTCAAGATATTTCACTACTTGATTTTTTTAATCCTGCTATAACTAAACAAACAAAAAAAAAAACATCTGTATTAACCAATATGGTTCATAGGTGATTGGCAATTTGAATCTGTGGCAATGTGATCAGGATATCCCTGTAGTGCAAATGCTGATATGTTTTTGAGATAGTAAGTAGGCATTAGAGGGAAGTTCAGGGGTTAACCTGAGCCATTAATAACCATTCTCTGGGGACCCTGAATGTCCATGAATATATATATATATATATATATATATATATATATATATATATATATATATATATATATATTAAAGTTGACATTAACATTTACATTTAGTCATTTAGCTGACGCTTTTATCCAAAGTTCTTACAGAGAAGGGAAACAATCAAGGTACAGTGCGATAATAAAACGTTATTGCGGCATTAAGAGCTGTGACAGTTCTTAAAGGGGTAGATTTTGCATGTCCAGTTGTTGGCAGTGTTGGAGAGGAGGTCCTCTCTGAAGAGCTGGAGGTCTTCAGAAGTTTTTTAAAGGTAGAAAGGGACGCCCCTCATCAAGTAGGAACTGATAGGACGTTCGACCAACAGGGGGAACAACAGATGAGAAAAGTCTAGATTGCCCTGAACGAAAAGGTGGCAGAGTCAGAGTCAGTCATTCATTGGAGCAGCGCAACGGTCGTGAGGTAACATATGCCTGTATAAGAGCATTCAAGTAGGTGGGTGCAATACCAGTGGCAATTTTGTAGTCAGCATTCATGATTTGAATTTAACACAGGCTGCAACAGGTAGCCAATGGAGCTCAATGAGTAGCGGGGTGACGTGACCTTTTGGGTTGGTTGTAGACCAGGCGCACCGCCACGTTCTGGATAATCTCTCGATCATAGGCCCTAAGTTTTTCACCAGGGTGGCAAGACATGGAGGGTCAATTTTGATGTTGTGCTGTATAGTAGGTTTGGCTTGGAGGACCAGCAGTTCAGTTTTTGGGAGATTCAGCTGGAGTTGATGCGCCTTCATCAATGTGGTGACATCGGAGACTCATGCAGAGACCGAGGGGTCCTCAGGAGGAAATAACAGATAGAGCTGAGTGTCATCTGCATAGCAGAAGCCTTGTGAGTGGATAATCGGACCCAGGGGGGTGGTGTAGATAAATAGTAAGGGCCCCAGCACTGAGCCCTGGGAAATAAAATATGTTTTACCTCTTCTCATGAAATGAATGTGACAATGTGATTTATTCTTGATAGATTCTGAAAACTTTATTGATCAGTCTCTGACGAACATATCACAGTGAAAATGAAACCACAATTAACCTGATGTGTATAAATAAAAATTTATAGGCAACAGTATATATTTGACAAGCTGACTACCAACACTTCTACCAAAAATAAATATGAACACACAGACACTTTGTGGTTTTGCAAGGAGTCTCAGCTCCACCTCTGTATTTATTGTTTATCAGTCTCCTTATGTTAGTGTTCCTCTTAAATCAGTTTAAAAAGCACTCTGTTGTCTGTGCTCTGTTTCTGCAGATGTTCAGCAGGGTCCTGAAGTGTCTCCTTGTCAAATCTCTTATCTCTGCCCTTCATTCTGAACCTGTGTTAAACGTATGACTTTTCCAGGCCAGCAGTGTAAATACAAATGAACTGTTCAAACATCTGCTCAAGCATTTCAGACACAAGTCAACCTAACCCAACGAAAAGATGGTATCCAAACCTTCCTCATCCATCCATCAGAGCTGCAGACTGTTCCTGCTACAAACTGGTGATTACCTCTTTTGCCTCTTTCTTCACAATTTGCTGCCTAACCTCTGTTTAACCTTTCCTTCAATCCACTGTGTGCTCTTTCCCTCCTACACTCCATCACAAATCAGGATGACCTAATCTGTCACAAGCTCAGATTCGATGTCAGAGGTCAATAGAAGTGCAATAGAAGATTTACCCTGAACAGTATTCACAGAACATTTTTATCCCTGAGATCAAGATCCAGCTGTATCGGCCGTTCTTTCACTGCACGTTAGAGCTCCTGTATTTACCTCTTGAAGACACTGCTGATAATCTTTTTTCTCACCCCTGGCTGGCTTGATCACATCATTTGTACACATCAGTGCGAGCTTGAACCCTTTTAGGATCGAAGCGATGACCTTACTGTATATGTGAGTTTTGGGTTGGATTTCTGCGGCGAGCTTTGTATTCAGACAATGCAGCTGTAACCCCCCCGTCACCATCCTCCAAAAGAGAGCTTGGACTCACTAATGGGTTTCTGGCTTCTCACAGAAACAACATGCTGCTGTGAGGAAGGGTGTAAGGTTAATCTGCGTGTGTTTGAAGTCGGGGTTGTGCCTCATTGACTCTCCCCCTTTCTTCTCTCATCACCCTCTTCTTCTTCGCTCTCTCTATCTCTTTTTCTCTCTCTCTCCCTCACACACACACACACACACATATCAGTGCTTTGAACTGTGACTAAAGCTTTCTGGTGTCTCACTCTGTATTTTTTCTTTGCCCCTCTTTGATCTGTGTTAAAAGGTTAAGGTGACTTTGGGGGATTGGGCAGTACAGGGAGTGTGTAAAGTTCATGTTAGAGAGTTTCTCCCTGTGCCACTGGCTGCATAATAAAGAACGCTTTCACCTCATTAGCATAGAACACGAACACTTTCAATAGACTGTGTTTAAATGTTTCACACAGATGTAAGTCCTATAATGAGGAAGCCTTACGCTCACATTTCTCACATTGCAGATGATCACATGACACAGGTCTATAGAGACAAGATGATGATTTCAGTTTCACAGACTGCCATGTACTTGTGCTGAAGATTCATGGGTGGACAAAATAAGGTGAACACCCAACAGTACAATGCTATCCTGCAGTGGTGACTTTCTACTGCTGTTGTCAGGTTTACAGTTACCACAGTTACCACCAGTACGGTTATTGTTACTATTACTAACAAAGATATGATTATCCATGTACAAGAACAGTTTTTTCCTGTCTGCTGCTAGCCTTATCAGCAGGGCCTGGAGCCCCCTCGACACTCTTTCACTCTACATGCCTCTACATGTCACATTGACATTGCATCCGCTACTCTTTGCGTTACAAAGACGTTACATTAATGCTCAGCTTATAGTTCCATAGTTCAATATTTATAATACTACAGTGAACATTTGCACATTTATGAACACTTGACTGGAACTTACATCACTGCACAGCTGTACTGCTATTTTTACTTTTAAAACATACTGTATATATTGTTCTTTTATTTTAAATTTTTAATAGCTTCTATTTAGAGAATGTTTGTCATGCACCAACGACACCAGAACAAATTCCTGTGCTTGGCTGGCTGTTGCTGGGCTGACAATTTAGAGTCACCAAATATCTGCATGTCTTTGGACTGTGGAAGGATGAACATGGAGACAACAAGCAAACTCAACTCAGCAAGGTGTCAGCTGGGGGTTTGAACTGGGAACTTTCTTGCTGTGTTATTCACCCCTGTGCCACCCCTTTGAAAATATCAAAATTCACTCCACTGAGAAATGCACACCGTCTGTACTCATGAATTGTGCCTTTAAACAAGCTGCCAGCACTTCCGTAAGGTTATGATGTCACAGCTATATAGCCATGCCCCCGGCACAGCGACCCAGGACACTGTTCAAGTAGGCTGTATCTCGTTACCTGTGATTGGCCTGGCTATGCGCCACTCGGAAAACAGTGAGCCAATCAAAAGAGAAGCTCATTAATATTAAGAAGACAAAATGCAATACAAAACACCCTGTTCATGCTGGAGAGCTCCAGCATGTGAGAAAGGAGATGCAACAGTATTAAAATGATTTCTGGTATTTATAACCACAAATATATCTTCTTATAGACGGAAACACTCCAAATAAAACATCAGCAAATATGTAACATATGGGACCTTTGATATTACACCGTGACCACTAGCAGTAACAGTACTACCTTACACTTAAACAGTTATAACTATAGCTACCACTACTGTAATAGCACCACCTGTGTGATTACTACAAATGCTACTAATGCAGCAGTACTAATGGAGCTCCCTTCAGTTCAGTGCTGACACTCCAGCTGCCACTTCAACCCCTTTCACTGCATACACTCTTGACATCCCCCTTACTTATGTTACTTGTTTATTGATACTTTAACTCCTCTCAGTGCTTGCATTCAAGTGTTTTCGAGTCCTAAGCGGCTCCTGAACTCCTTGGCTTAAAGTACTAAAAAAAAGTTCAGTTCTTTCATACAAATACAGTCCCAAAGTTCAACATTAGATGACATTTAAGCTGTCAGATGTTTGGATTCTTTCGCAGAAATAAGCACATGTAAATCTAAAAATTTTTTTTTCTCCACCACCAGCAGAGAAACCTACCTGGATGTTAAGAGACGTGAATGTCACTATGATTCATCAGGTGAGCACTTCCCACTTTAAATAAGACCCACGTAGCATCTCTATGACAGCTCAACAGGCAGCTGTGGCACCCTTGGTGCTGAGAGCAAACCTGAACACTGGAGCCGCTGCGCTAATGTCACAAGAAAAGCGCGATGAATGGTTTCCGTTCTGAATCGGCTCATCGCGCTTTTTTTTTTTTTTCAGATTTCAACCTTGGTGCAGACAGATGGAGGCAGTTTGTCATTAGCATAATTCCCCCACACAAATTCCACTGCTCTAATGGGAATTAGAGAACACACAGATCCCCTTTCTTGTTACTACTGTGGCAGTGTACACCTGTGTGTGTTTGTGTGTGTGTGTGTGTGTGTGTGTGTGTGAGAGAGAGAGAGAGAGAGAGAGAGAGAGAGAGAGAGAGAGAGTTATTATGGTGATACACTGCTCATCATTGTTATAGCAATGCACCTAAGGGAGGATCTGTGTGTTCAGTCTGGTTAATGAGACAGCTTCCAATGAGCTCCGGCATCACCTCTTCATAGGGATGGATGGCTGCGGAGAAAGCTGCTCTCCACCTTTTTTCCAGCTGTTCTCTGCATGGATCTCATGGTTCCTTCTGAGATCATTTAGTCACCACTTTTCTGTCATGTCATGTCATGTCATTCTTAATATTTCTCTCTTTCTCTTTCTTTCTCTTTCTGCTCTTTTCCCCTCCATCCATTCAGAGCAATCTCCATCCATCTCTCTACATTTTACCCCCCGAGCCAGGGGAGCCAGTGCAGAGACATCAGCATAAATAAGGGATGAGGTGGTGTACCATTACCACATACACAAACACACACACACACACACACACGCACACACACACACACACACACACACACACACACACACACACACACACACACACACACACACACACACCATTGACATCCTCACTCTCTTCCATCAGAAGAAGGGGAGCGCAGGGCAAAGGTTCCCTGGGGAGGATGCTCATGTTTTCCTTGAAGGAGGGAGACGCCAAAAAGCCAGAAAAACAATTCAGAGGGCTGGGAATTCACTCAGCCGGGTGGGGTGAGCTCTACCTCTTGGATACGTCATTCAGATGATTAATAAATCTCTGAACTCTGGCTGAAAATGAAGGAAATTATAAATAATGATGTCGAAATTAGTCCTTGTAATGAGTGCTGAAAAATTGATAAGACAATTAGTGGTCTGAGTAGTATAATATTAAAAAAATATCTAGTAGATTTCCAACAGCTTACAGTTAGCCCAGCTGTCAGGACACTATGAATATTTCACCTTATTGAAAGTACCTCCAGATGAGTGCGTCCTGTTCTGCTTGAATATTTTACAATATGGAATACGACCTCGCTCCCTTGTAATTCTCTGAATTTTTACAAGATTCAATACATTCCTCAAACATTATGATGTGCTTGGGTGGGATGCGGTAAATATTTCACTTTTCTCAGTGGACCCACAGAAGGAGAAATCACATTGCTGATTACACCCCAGGGTGGCCAGAGTGTTATTACCTCAGCTTATTCAATGCATAAAATCACTTGGTTGACTGCAAAGTAAATGTCAGAAACTGTGTGGGAATAGCAGGATGCTACTGTGGCTTTTAAAGAGCTTCAGAGCAGGAAGAGTTTTTATGATTCTGGTGCTGACATTTCAGCCACACTAATAAAGGATCAATAAAGGATCAATAAAGGATCAATAAAGGATTAGCTTATCTTAGCTTTCTAATAGCGTGGCTCTAGGGATGGGACTGTTGGTCAGTTAATTTGTTCATGAAAAAAAACATCTTGACAACTAAATGGATTTCCGTGCAATGTTGTATAGACATTCATGGTTACTAGAAGATTATTTCAGGTTTCTGAACCCATGATCTCATCGCTGACATTTGGTTTACACGCAAAACGCAGGAACACCTGAGAACTGAGGAGAAGATCAACACGGGTTGTTTTTGTGCTTTAAAACTGCACAAACACAAATGTAATGGATGGAAAATGTTAATTATCTCCAAAAGGAAAGCTGTTAGGGCAGGATTATCTATTAATCTAGCAGAATTTATCTATTAATTATCAAGACTGTCTAAGTGTGAGATGGTGAATGGGTACACGTGACACAGCGCTTCCTATCCAAAGTGTTCACCATGATACTGAACCACAGGCATGTGTGTCAGTGTGACAACAGAAAGTCTTCATTTCAATGAGACTTTCAAACACTGTTTTAACCCCGATGAGGCTGATAAACTTGTACAGCTGTCGTCCATGAAGGAAAAGATGGCGGACGACTCTTTGCAGTTAAACAGAGAAGAGTGAAGTGATTATCATTGCAGAGGGTGCTCTGTGTATTGGGTCTCTTTCTTAGCTGTAAAGTCCAGTCTTAGAAATCTTGGTGTTATTTTTGAGCAGTCAGTGTACAAACAACACGTAAAACACAACTCACATCTCACCCTTCTGATCTACTTTACATTGGTTTTGCATCAAGTTGGTTTCACGTTAAGGTTCTTGTTGTCACATGTAGAGCCCTGCAGGTCAAACACCGGTGTACATCTGTGATCTGCTTCATCCTGATATTTGTCCCTCCCTTACATTTCCCTGCTGTGACGCCCTCATCACGTTTCTTCTTCTCGTCCTTCATCAGCTCCTCTTCTGCACGAGAGGCCCGTCGAGGTTGGTTTTAGTTTCAGTGTCATTTCAAACCAGTCAGTAGAACACCAAACAAACTGTAGTAAACTTTTTCTCTGCTGCCCTCTAATGATTCCTGATATTTTCCGTGTCCTTGCCTGAAATAACATGATGGTGCGTCCCTGGAGGTGACAGCTGATGTGAATGACTGAAGCAGAACACGACAACTCTCAGGGAGGATTTCTCAGACACATCCACACAGTCCATCCTCAAAACTTCAGCAAGACCCCATGTTTGTGAAATCCGGAGAGCAAAGAGGAAGACGACTTGAGGTTTTGACAAGAGGACTGTCACACCTTCTTGTCTCAGCAAGACAAAAGCAGGAGACAAATATGAAGGATGTGGAATTGGAGGGCTGAAGGCTGAGCTCAGTTCAGCTGCTGCTCACAGTTCTTTTTTTTCACTTAATCACATTTCTAACCCAGCGAGGACATGTTGTGACACAGAGCAATAAATGAAACTGTGATCTGGTTCTTTTCTATTACTCCTCCACAATGGTGCTGATGGCTCACAAACTGCTTCGGGGCTTCTCTTCCTGTCCTCGGGCTCCATTACGATTCAAGAGAAAGAAAGTGTCCTCTCTCACAAACAGCTAAAGAGAAGTTTGGCGGCTGGTGATTATTTCCCTGGTTGGTGCTAGGAATTGGAATGGAGCTCCGGCAATTCTACGTTTACATTGATGCTAAAACCCTGTGTAGACCTTTTTTCAGGAATCATTAAGGCCACTGATAAAGAACTGAACTGATAAGAAGAACGGCTTAGGTATCAATAAAGCCTCAGTGGTTGGGACTACAGGCACTGTTACGAAATAATCTGCAGAAATATATACAGGATAAATTGCTTCTTGGAGAATTCACAGTCAACAGATGTTTTAAGAGTTACTGAGCTTTTAACACTACAGGTGTTCTATCCTAAAATCCTGTAGTTGTTGTGTTTGTTTCCAGACCACAAACAATCCTCCCCAGAGTCCAAAAAGGAAGTAGTTGTCTTGAGTTTGATTGACAGCTTATACGCACCACAGGTCTTTTAGACCTAACTAAAACTAAAAAGGTTATGTAAGAAGAGGATCTATGAGATCAAATTAGCCTAAATGCCATGGCAACATCTCAGAGATCTCCAGCATGAAGCACCGTGGCAGTATCATGTTTCCATGCAGCAGGTATGGAGGGATTGAGAGGGTGGAGGGAAGACCTGACAGAGCTGCAGCAGCTCCACGAAGGAGAATGGAGGAGAAGGATCGTGTCCACACAGACTGTTACTGCCTCCAACGATGCATCTAAATAGCTGTAATAATTTCAGTCACTGTAGAGATCTGCTTTCACTTTGACACTAAAGGGTCACTTTCTGTTTATCAGTGTCAAACAAGCCACTTTAAATCTACTCTGATTCGATGTTGTATGATAATGAAACATGAAAACATCCAGCTGATGACAACGTTCATTATCATCATCGTCACTGGCTGAATCATCTACTGTCTGCAGTGTCTGAAAGCAGCATTGTGTCTGGTGCTCTGTATACTGACGTGTGTGTGTGACAACGCTGACATGGACTGCAGTCCTCACACTGCGTGTTAGCGTTAAGATGTATTTGTGTAAATGTAAAGTCACTAATGGAAGCAAACAATGTTACTTCTCAGACAGAACGGACACAATGCTTTCTGACCGTGTGTTTGGAAAGTTCCACCGTACCCAGAGCGAAATTGGAATAATAACCTGCTGCTTTGGCCAGTGTTTAGCAGCTTAAAGGAAACAGTGAAGTCAGCGGGCTGACAGGCTGCCATGCTACAGACACAGGATCAGTGCAAAGAGTCAGGAGCATCAGTTGTGCCAGCCTAGTTGGCAGCTCTTCAAGCAACAATAGCCAGGACTCTCTGACCAAACCAGACAAGCGCGGGCGATTTCATGTCACTCAAGCGCCTGTTTTCCATGAGAAGAGACAGGGCTTATTTTCATTATTCATACCACTCAGGACTGTGATCTGTTTCCCTTAAAGTATCTTATAGCACGAAGAAATGACATGTTAACAAGCTCGTAGTTAGAAGCTAGCTTTAATGAGAAACCCAAGGGGTGTGATTGCTTTGGCATCTTTTGTGAGTGGCTTTGGTGTAGATGAAGGACAGGTCACATTAATACACACTTGACACTGATGAGGAAATGTGTTTCTGTCATCTGCACAGATATTCATACGTCGAGGAACGAACCTTATCTGTCATAACTGCAGGAAACAGACTGTCAGTCAAGCACAATGCGTTCCGCAGACAAATGAGCTTTTGTGCGACATAACATTGTGAAACTGTGCTGACTGCAGCATTGTTGTCGTGATTTGCTCCGCTCAATATTTATTAATAACACACGTTCAAACTGTGACATCACAGTTCATCATTTAAGGGCTGACTATGGGGAAGTTTCACTGGTCAGAAGGTTAATGTGATCGGGCAAAAAATGTTGTTGCCTGGGCAGCCTGGCACGCTTCAACGACTCTTTGGTTGATTTTTAAATGTGCGCAGGATGAAAGGAAGTGTTTCATTTCTCTTTAAAGCTGCACTAATCAATATTCTTCACATTATGAATGGATCAAGTGGCTAAGTGTAATGTCAAAGGGGACACTAGTAGTGAAATTTATCACCCGTCTCTGCAGTTCCCCTCAGACCTACAGAGCACTGCAGCATCTGTCAGCTCATTGGATGGTTTTACTGTTCTGGTTCATTCTCAGCAACAATAAGCAGATTTGAATAAATAACATAAACTCCTCTTCTGTACACCACTTGGCAGTAGACCACTTAAAGCAAGACTGAGTCATAACCAAAACCAGAGTATATCCAGTCGAGGCAAGTACACTTAGTTAGTACACTTCTATGTAGTACACTGTGTACTTCCTGGCGTACAGAGTAGGATAGTGTTGTTTTAATGTGAGTAATGCCGCTGTGCTCTTACTAGGAATGAGGATCACAAAATTGCAAGTGAAGCATTAGCCTCAACATTTGACTGCCAAAATATAGATACAAAACATATGTACAATAAACGTTTGCACATTGAGGTGTTCACTGTAACTGATTCAGCTCCAGCACTGTCACCATTTTCTCAGTCCCGATGGTGCCCTTGCCCTTCAGCCATGTAGCCAAAATGGTGACCATTGAGGGCGAGAAGTGTCCAGCTTAGTCAAGTTTTTGACTGTTGAGTGCACCTTCCCCTGTCCACTGACAGTACTCTGGATTTTGCCATAGTTCACAGTGTGAATGCACAAATGTAATCAAAATAGCAAGTACTGTGACCGAGTCAAGACCAGGACCAAACAGTGCGAAGCTCTCTATCTGTGTGAGATTTCTTAAGAGTTTGGCACAGAGGCACATTGTTAACATTGCTCACACTTACAATTACCTCTCTTTATGCCTTCTTTCAAAATGCAGATAAAACTTTGACGTGGTCTCAGCCGTCTCAGCAAGCTCTACAGTGTGGATTTTACAGGCTGTGGTGTGCTGTGCTGTGTTTTCTTTTGGTTGCTGTTTTGTAGATGACCTCCTTGTGGTTCAGCAAGCTAAATTTTATTACCAAAGATTTGGCTGACGTCTTCTCCCAGACAAGACAAGGTCTCCCACACTGGATTTCTTGGCGTGCGTGTGAAACGGGGTCAAGGAGGACAACAGCCGTTAACAGCGAGTCAAGTTAATGGGTTCATTGAATGCAGGAAGTTCAACATCCAATTCAACAACAACCTTAATGATGTCAACAGATAAGTCAGTCATGTAGGCATTTTAGTGCCAAACCACTTGTGGTCTTGACCAGTGCTGAAATAAAGTTGTCTGTCTGAGGCTGAGACAAGACCGAATAAAAATGTGGTTGATTCTGAAACCTTCAGAAAGTGGTGTCAAGACCAAGGCCAGATCTTATTAGCGAGTGCTACACACACTGCTACCAGCTGTCTGCTACTCCAGGCTGCAGACAGATGAGGTTACCAACAAGTTGGTGAATATAGGGGAGCATTTAGCGACCAAAGAGCCAGATATTTGTACCGGCACAGCAAATGTCATGTGCAGCATGGAATTAAAGTGCTAGATCTAGATTGGTACGGTAATTTCTAAAGCAGTGATGAGTACAGTGTAATGCAAACAACCATGTGCATCTCCTGCTGTGCTGGTATCAAGGCTGTAGGTCAGCACCTGCATGTGGTTAATATGAGAGAGAGAGAGAGAGAGAGAGAGAGAGAGAGAGAGAGATGCAGCAGAGTCATATCAAAGGACCACAAGGTGTGCTCACATGAATGTTGGAGAACATAATCCACACTGCAGTGTCTCAGCGAGGAGCTCAGGCGGTTGCTGGGTGAACATAAGCTGCATGAAAGATGACACACGCATGTGAGTGTGTACTGTGCTTTTAAATCTAAAGAATGATAACCACAAGCCTTTTTTCTAGCTTAAACACTGAGCCACCTTTCTAAACCGCCGTTCTATTTATAGCTTTAATGTTCAAATGAGGCAACGTTGCACACTGGCAAAAGCTCTTGGGTGGAGGCTCACTAACTTTGGAACAGGAAACAGCGGACGTCTCCAACTGGTTTCTATCATCCCGGTATATTTGTCTGGCTCTCAGCCTGCAGATCCAACCACAATTAGTTAATACTTTCCACACTGAGGGATAATGAGTGAGCGGTGAGAGGAGTGTGGGCTGAGAAAAATAACATTTTGTACCCCACAGTAGACCCTTGTCCTCTCTGCGCTGAATGTTTAATCTTGTTTTTATTCTGCTCAGTGCATCAGTGGTTCCCGAGCACTAATGCTCTTATCAGGAGATAAAACATGGGAGGAAGAGGCAGTTCTGTAGGTTTGGAGTAATTAACAGTAAGAAAGGGCAGTTACTTCACGTGGCAGTGTTCTGAGCAGTGGACTCACAGTTATTAGAGCTAGTTTAGAACTTTTTGAGCCTTCGTCTGACCTCCACATTTACAGCTTCAGTTTCATTTAGTCTCTATGACAACAAAATCACCAAAATCCAGATAACTGTGTGATTAAAATGTTTAAGTTTAACCTCTTTAAGACCCCCACAGTCTCATGCAAGATGTGTTGAAAGCATATGAACACATCAATACATAGCACAAGTTAAATAATTACAAAGAAGTGTATCACAAATCTTTACAAACTATTTTACTGTGATATTAATATCAAAGTAACAAATGACGATGTGATAACAATGTGAAAGGAGTCGTTCACAGCGATGAACCTACAGAGAATTCTCACCTGGATCTATTTAAAAAGACAGATATTTTCCTCATGAGCTGGCAGAGAACAAAACCACAGCTAAAGCAGAGAGAATATTAGACCTATCATCAAGGGACAAAAAACTCCAAATAAATGATCATGTTCTGCATCTGCTGCATGTGTAGGCAACTTTTTGCTTCATTAACTTAAAAGGTGACGATGCGTGAATGCCACCATTTCCATTTCCATCCCTCGTTCCATTCTCTTCCGCTTATCCGGGGTTGGATTATAGTGGCAGCAGGTTTAGCGGGATGTTCCAGACGTCCTTCTCCACAGCAACACATTCCAGCTCCTCCTGAGGCATCCTGAGGTGTTCCCACACTAGATGGGCTCTGTAGTTGTTCTAGGAGGTTCTGGGTCTGCCCTGGGGTCTCCTCCCAGTTGGACGTCGTGCCTGGAACAACTCCAAAGGAAGACACCCTGGGGGCATCTTAATCAGACGTCTGAACCACCTCAAGGAGCAGTGGCTCTACTCCGAGTTCCCCTCAGATGTCCTTGGAGGAAGTTTTGGCCTCTCGTATCGGTCATCTTATTTTTTAGTCAGAATGAGCATAGGTCAGGGTTGGAATGCAGATGGACAGGAAAATCGAGAGCTTTAACTTCCACATAACGGTCCGCTACAGAGGCTGCAGTACAGCAGATGTCGCACCAACCTGCTGGTGCATCACACGCCTCATTTTCCCATCACTCCTGAACAAAACCCTGAGATACTTGAATTCCCAAGCCGAATGGAGCATTCCACCGTTTTCCGGCAGAGAACCATGGCCTCAGACTTACAGGCGCTTCACAATTGGCTGCAAACTGCCCCAGTGCATGCTGAAGGTCACGGTCAGCCACCATTCCTATTTTTCTCATTCTTATATTCTACAGCATGACAATAAGATGGGCATGTCCGTGTGTCTAGGGCAGTGACTGGTGTAGGGTGTGTGCGTAAACATCAGTGGAGCAATTAAGAAAACTACATGGCTAACCCATAAAAAACAGTGAACGTAATAGATGTTGAACAAGTATTGTGTCACTTTCTGGGCAACAGTGTGCCCCAACAGTTTCTTCATTGGTCAAGAAGGTTGCACTGTAATAACCAGATCAAAAACATTGTAGGAAATCTTATCTGGTCTGGCTTTAGCTTGTTAAACAAAACGTACGAGCAACAATCCTATCACACTTTGAAATCCTACATAACAGCTGTCGTGTTCAAAATCAGGATTGTTAGTGCTCCAAATGTAGAGCTCAGAACAGCTGAAAGGGAACCAGATGAGACAGGACAAAGCGAACAGAAATCAAAGTGCAAAAGTAAAATAGAGAACAGTGCTGGCTGGAGGCACGGACCTATCTCTGATCCACTTTCCCTGCTCCGTGGCTGGAAGTTAGAGAGCAGCTGTGCTCTCTGCAACAGCCTTTATTTATGGCTCACTGTCGCCTGCTGTGAGAACATCGTTATTAGCTGATGGGCATGAACAGAAAGTGTGTAAATATTCTTTTAATCGCTGGCGGCCTGCGGCAGTCAGCTGGAAGTGTGATGCATAAGGGGAGCAGTAATTAGAGAGAGAAGGACCAGGGTTCATATCAAGATGAACAAGCCGGCTGTGGAGTTGAAGTCTCATGATGAAAAGAGTTTTATTCTTCAGCTCTGCCAGAGCTTCACTTCCCTCATTTGCATCACAGAAGTGTAGTAAGAGTTTCATACTGTTAAGTTATTGGTTGTCAAATGTTCGAGGAGCAGCATGATTTCAGTCACAATTACACCTGGTAATTAAATGTGTTTTCACCCTGATACCTGTGTGTTGAAACCCAGTGCTCACTCAGATATTTATTACAGAAGAATAAAAAAATACAAGCTGTCACACTGCGAAGAGACAAACTTGTATGTTCAGGTGAAAAAAGAAAAATGAGGTGCAAAAAATGTGACTTATTCTGACAGAGAAAACATTTTCGCAATAGATCTTTCAGTGCAGAAGATCTATTGCAGCAACACTACACATTAAAATGGTTGTGTGTGGTATATTACAGCAACGCTGAGCGCAGTGCTGCTGATGGATTTCACTTAGAATGGCCTTCAAAGATGAATGCAACTTTTTTCCCCCATAGACTGCTATTATAAAAGTGTTGATAAGACAGTCTGTCAGTTATTACTTGTTGTATTCTTTAAAACACAGTTTGAGGGGCGGCGTTTAGCTCAGTGGGTAGAGTGGCCGCCCCATCTGTGAAGGCTCGCTGCGGCTGACCTGAGGCCTTTTCCCGCGTGTCATTCCCCATCTCTCTCCCCACATTTCCTGTCACTCTTTGGCTGTCTCTGTCTAATAAAGCTTGGAAAACCCCCAAAATAATCTTAAAAACAAAGTTTGAAACCATCAAAGCAACATGATGCAACTTTTCTACTGCAAATCATGTTGCTTTATAATGGCGTGAATGGTGTCTGTCATTCTCACTCTGCACTCTGTACACCTGATTCTCGAGGTCATTGACGGAGGAAGCTAAGAACAGAAAAGGACAGAGTGACTGAGCAAGAAGCTGCTGTTTAAGTCGTCGGCGAGAGCTTTGAGAAAGAAAAGGCTGAAAGACAGACGTCGAGCTGGGCTGACTGCTGTTGGACTACTAAGTAATATTAGCTGGCTGCTATGTCTTGTATTGCTGTACTTGCTTGACGTTTGACAGACACTGCATTTTACACTTGGGTTTGGAGGTTAATATGCTGCACCAGATACAGCAGCAAATAGAGAGCAATTTGGAAGACATGAAAACAGTGATTTGAGTCAACTCGAGTCCACATGCCAATCTGTGACAACCTGTGACTGTGACGTTAAAAACATTTGTCAGAGCAAAAAAAGATGTGAATTTGCTCTCTGCTGTTTACTGCGTACAAACCAGTTCATGAAGACAGGAGCTGTGTGCACTCAGTTTGAGCAAACACCTCTACAGTCCCACAACTGAAAATGAAGCTCATTCAAAATCATCCAAATAAAGGAGGACAAATATTCTCATTACCTGCATGGCCTCCTTTTCCCAGAGAGCCGGCCTGTGATTCACATGTTCACATCACAGCCTCCAGGTAGCACAGCAGACTCAACGCTGCCTCTGATAATAGACCATTCTTTATGCTCTGCACCAGATAATGACCTTCACCGTACTGCTCCATGATGATAGCTATTATGGATGACTCATGGGTGAGTGGCTGTTTATGTTTGCCATCTGTCTCGCTCTCTGTCTCCTCCAATCTCTCTTTCCCCCTCTGACATATACATGCATATCTAAACATCTGCATTAATTGAATGAAGACCATTTATACTTGTACTCGTTTGGAAGAAGAAATGAGTGTACATTCTGCAGAATAATGGAGCATGGGCAGCCAATTCATGTATTCCAGATGGTTTCTATTTTTTTTTTTATCTTTGAGTACACAGTATTACGTGTATCCTGAGTATGAGTTTACTTTCTACAACTTAATATACATGCTGGGAGGGCGGGGGGGGGGGGGGGGGGGGGGGGGGGGGGGTTCTGTCGCCCCAGGTGGAGTCAGGAGGTTAGCATCAAATGAAGAGAGGCTGCAGGATGGATTGAGGTGATGGAGCAGGAAGGGGTAGGAAGGGGCCATGTTATGGCCTTGTGTGCAAGGAGGAAGATTTTGAACCGAATACGCTATGAAACCAGGAGTGGAAGCTCTGGAGGACAGGGGTGACGTGGTCACAGGGGCGAGTGTGGGTGAGCAAATGTGCAACAGAGTTTTGGATGTACTGGAGTTTATTTAGAGTTTTAGTTGGTGTGCCATCGAGGATTTTGTTGCAGTAGTCAATTCTGGAGGCGATGAAGGCGTGAATGAAGGTTTGTGCAGCAGAGAAGGAGAGTGATGGGCGGAGACTGGCAATGTCCTTGGGGTGAAAAAAAGGCAGTTCTGGTGATTCGGTTTATGTGATTTACAAAGATGAGGTTATTGTAAAAGATGACTCTGAGGTTGCGACTGTGAGGGGATGGAGACAGGGTGGATGTCAATGGTCAGGCGAAAACTGTAGTTTTGGTGAGAGATTTGGGGCCAATAATGACCAAGTCTGATTTGTCACAGCTGAATTTGAGGAAGTTAGTCCGCATTCGGGCTTTGATAATTTGGTAGAGATATAAAGCTGGACTCGTCGGCATAGCAATGGAAGTGGCGATCACGGTGGCGAATGATGTTGCCAAGAGGAAGCAGGTAGAGTATGAAGAGGAGAGGACCAAGCCCCGAACCCTGGGGGACGCCCTGGGTGGAGGAGGTGCAGTTGTTGATATGAATGAATTGTTGTCAGTCAGTGAATTCACACTCTACTAGCCTGGTTTACCAGTTCTAGTACAAAAAAATGAGTGCCCACTTTAGATGAGCTCACACAAAACACTTAATTAATGAGTAGTAAGTGCTTTGGAACTGCCTGAATTCATGAATCCATGAAGAAAAGGAATTTGTGAGATTTTACACTCACTAACCATTAATACAGAAGAGTAAAACATTTATAACTGTGTAGTATTTATGTCAGAAACATGCTTATAAATGATGAATTCAGTATTTACTAATTCATAACTACTGTGCTTATCAATGATGAGGAAAACATTTAGAACTGTGTTTATAAACTACATACTGATGTGTACTCATGTGTTACAAATGATGAATTCAGTATTTATTTATGCTTAACTAATGCTTAATAGTGTGTACGCATTATGAAGTCTTACTTTATATTCTTATTCATGTCCATGCATGCAGCTCAGAGAAATCGCAGTCCACAGCTCTTCTGCCTCTGGGGGCTCTCGAGGCTCACAGGGCTAATGCAAAATAATATTAAAAGCCACGTTACATTTAAGAGAACTGACATTTGGATTCCGCTCAGTGTTTCCTTGTAACCAATTTAATCTTAAACACATTGTTCTGGGTGTAGGTACAGGTATGAATAGTGATGAGACAGTAGAAAAGCATGGGAAAGGAGATTTGAAATGATTCCAATGGTCAACACACAAAACCTTGTCAAATATATATGAACAATCGATATAATTTATAATAAACAAACCATAAAATCGACTAGAGCAGAAGTGGTTGTGATTGTTAAGGTTCATAAGATCTTTATGATATTATGAAATGTAACAGATAATATGAACATGGCTCATGAAATAGCAGGGCTGACGCCGGTTTTTCCAGTCATACTAATTATGGTTCGATTCCATTTTTTGCAGCAGAGACTGGCCAACACGCACCACAACAGCACCCTGACTCTGTTTGACCTGAATGGAAACCTTAATTAGTATCATTGGTAACACCTGTGTGCACCCCATGTCACTGTGAAAGAGGTCTATTAAATGACTCAGATATTGTATTGTAACTTCCACCTGTGCAGGTCATATAGAAAAGGAGACAAGCTTAACAACAATAAATATAGTTAATAATAATCCAAAACTGATGAGAGCAGAAGTGTTTCACTGTGTTTGCTGAGGTTTGTAAGATCTGGTCCCCTGACTATAAGAACATTAGACACAGGATTTTTCCTGTTCCTAAAAGTTAAGTCAGTACATCCAGAGACAGCTGTGGAGCGGGACAGGTGAGCAGAAGAAGACAGAACAATCTGGAGTGCAGATACACTATGATACCGTGATTGGTGGATGAGATACAGGTGTGCTGGTTGCAGTGGGAGGAAGATGATTGGATAGCCACACCCAGACATACATACACACAACCAGAAAGAGAGACAGACAGAGGGCGAACAAGAAACACAAAGAAAAAGTAGATGAGAGAAAAGCCAGACCATGACGGAAGCTTTTAGACACAGGACAGGTATATTGACAGGAAAGTGTGGTCTGATTGCTGATCGGCTTGAAAGGTGCCACACTGTGTACATTACATACACTGATACTGATAAATGTGTGTTTGGACTAGTGAATAATTGCAGTGACCACTGTAATTAATTAGTTGTTTACTTCAAAATGACTCGATGTCTCGGTTGCAGCCTCGAATGTTCCACTGTGTGCGTGACTGTAATTCACAGCCTAATGGAACCTGTAGCTGTTAAACTGAACCAACTCAAAGGGAGGTCCCATAATATGTTTTTTTTCCACAGTAAAAAGCTCATTGAGATTGGCTGCATGAACATATTCACCTGTGATGATTTGCATTTGCTCTGCAGGTTGCGCTGATGCACGTATTGATTGAACAGTTAGAAATAAACAAGAAACTGAAGAAGAGACTGATAGAAAAATGAAAAGTGACTGCAGACAAACACCTGGTGTGATTTCAATGTTTTATTCAGAAAGAATTATGCAGGCACTGATTTAACTCGTATCACACCTCTGCACCAGCAGTGAACAAACACATCAATAAAACATCAGCTTCAAAGTTTGATCATCTGCTCTGGACTCCTCTCAGTTAGCTAAACTTGCTATTTTAATCATGTCATATTCATAAATGTTCCTTTTTATTTTTATCTACAACCTGAACTGCTGAAGTGTTGACATACGTAGGTGGACAGCGGGGCAGATTCAGCTGGTAGCTGCACACTGCTGCTGCCTTGTTCAAAGGAGGTTAATGGCAGCAGCTCTCTGTAGCTACACTAGCAGCTCCACGAGGTTGCAGCTTATGGAAATGTCATTAATGTCAATTTGGAGTTATTACAATCTAAATCCGTGAGTGCTGGTCCTAAATATCATCTGTGTGAGTTCTTTCTGTCTGAACCAAAGTGGTGAACTCATCAAATGACCAAGCTTCCATCCCTAGAGCTCCACCTAGGTATCTACTTCAACGCATTACCAGCTGCATTACACTATGTAAGTGTTACCATCATGACTGCAGAAATGGTTACTGGCGACTTAAACTTAAAACGTTTATTGCTAAAGTAACCACATTATGGTAGCTCAGACTGCGGCGCACACAACACAACACACAACTGAAGCTCCCGTCTCTGATGGGTCGTTTGCGGGCAGAGGGGAGAAGAAATACACCTATAGTGAAATCAGAAACCTCTATGGTAGTGTTGATAAGGTGACAACATAAACAGCTGAACCATCAACCTCTTATCCTCATCAGGGTCACGTGGGGCTGTCCACTCTCTATCCTGTCTACGGAGAGATCCCACGCACACTCAGGGTGACCTTGCACTGTTTAGCATCGCTCAGTCCTTTTAAGGCTGCATGTGAATGAATTAGAGGTCTAGCATAATAATTATTCATGTTTCTTTATATTTTAAATAAATGATCCTGTCATCGAGTTCACTCACCCACACTGCAAACATTCCCTCTCATTTTCGGAGCTTTCTGTTCTGCCTTCAACACAAAATCCTGTTATTTTGGACCACTACCCTTTAGCATACATCATGCTTTACGCTTTATAATTTATGTATGAATGCATTAAGTCAAATATAATCCAGATGGAGCTTAATGAGCTGGACCAGAAATATGTTCAAATAGAAGCAGAGAAATTAAAGCATTCAAAAGGCAGCGGTGGGCAGCACACTTCTGGTGGTTTGACACATAAAAAAATGAAAAAAAGGGAAAGCATTTAATATAAAAGAGATCAAATGGGGATAAAGAGAGGATCACACATTTGAACCGTTTCTCATTAGAGCCATTTATTCAGTGATGAAAGAGGGAAGCATGGAAAATGTCATTAATCCAAGAACAACCAATACGGCTGGAATTATAATTCAGAGTGGGTAAGACATGAAACAGCTTCAAGTGATATGATCTCTGCTTTTTCACGCGCGCCAAATACCAAAAGAATGTTTGGTGACAGTTCAGCTTTAGAGACGCGTCGCTCAGACGGGAAGCCTCGGCTCTGTTCCTCCCCTAATGACGACCATTTTCAAACAATTTTCATCACATTTCCTCTCATCTTGCTGTCTGGTTCTGTACGCTGCTTTGCATTTTAATAATGTGTGAGGACAGCCACTTATATATACACTTATAACAGGGTATATATATTTATACATAGATATATATGTGGTCCATTTTTATCAAAAGGCTTCCAGGATCCGGTCCAGAAGCTATTTGCTGACAGCCGTTTTTAATCCCTCGATTAAAAGCAGGGAAGCTTATCTCATAAAAACAGACATCTGAATCAATCACTCGATCTGCTCTTGGCTCTGCGTAAAATATTAAAACAGAAAAAAAAAAGATAGACCATGCTTCTTTCCACTAAATAGTTTGGAGGGGGAAAAAAAAAATCATCTTTGGTTGTTTCAGAGGAGCGGGGGAATAATTTGTCTCTTATTTCCCTTCTGTGAGGCGACATTTGGTGAAAAACATGAATATGTTTGGAGTGACAAGCATCCCTTATCAGCAGACATGGACAGAGCTACAGGGCCGCTTCATGCAGACGATCAGACAATCAGCATGAATCAAACACTTTGAATATGACGGCCTGAGTGTGTTTGCTGCTTCTTAATGCCGGTCCAGGAAATCTCACTAACTCACTTCTTACCTTGAAGCTCGTTTGAAACTTGTTTGATTCTGTTTCCAGAACAGAAGCATGTTGTTTGACAGTAAGATGCTAATGTTTTGATGACTTAGCTGTAGACTTTGTGTTTATTCTCCTCCAGCAGGACGGCTGCTTTGTCGCTTTATATATTTTATATGTTAGGAAGGACACCGTCCTTCTTCTTCAACCAATCAGAACACTGCTAGTTCTCTGTCCACTTGCAGTTCTTTGTAAATATAATATAATATATATAATATAATATCAGATCACTTCATTTCACAGCAGTGATCATCACTGGTGTGTCTACGAGGCTGACAACATCCCCACACACAACAGAAAAAGAGTAACAAACATCCACCAGTGGAATTGTACACCGTACAGAACATCTAACAGCTTAAAACTTAAAGCAACACATGTCAACCTGTGTGTCTGTGAAATGAAGCCAATGCATGAGTACCAAAAACGAATAAACATGTTTACATCCTGGTACATCTTGGTCTCTATAGCTAATTTCCCCGTTCGTGACAACAAAGGTGAATTTATATACAGCTCACCAGTTCAGATTATATTAAGGCTTAAAGTTGACAGGTGGGTGCCATGACAGATGTAATGTCACAGCTTGTTCGAGCAACCAGGCTTCATTCAGCCCACCCGTGCTCCTCACGCTTGCCCATCTTTGGATGGGTGGCTGGTGGAGGCAGGAGAGGATGGCGACAGCCAGAGCCACCGCACAGAGCTCCACAGGAGCTCTTCAGAATCCCGTGGCTGACGTCCATGTTTTATACTGTCTACGGTTGTGATGTGTGTTCTCCAACACTGCTGCCAGGAGAACACTGCGTGCTTGGCTTGTAAGCTAACAGTTAAGTTTTATACTCAGTGCTTCAGTCAACCAAGCACAGAAACGGCTCCATCCACTCAGAGGTTTGCAGGATAAAGGAGCATTTCTTAAAACTTTTTGGACTAAAAAAGGATGACTTGAGCGGGACCACACCTCAGCCATGCCATTTCCAACATTTCTATAAATACTCTAAGAACCCTCTCGTCCCCTTTTGCTCTTGCATTCTGCACCTTTCCCGGACAGTTTATTTCGTCCTACTTTCTGAAGAGTCTGTGTGCTACAGCGGATTCCCAATCGAAGCTTCCCCACAACCCAGCAACAGGCTGAAGTACAAGAGTTCACACTTCACTTACAATCTTTTCACTTGGTTAATAAATCATTTAAATGTATCTTGTTGACGGTGTGGTCCTCACTAGTGAGTTGGACATTAAGATATAATATCACCATTGTTGTGTTGTAAAACTCTGTGACAGACTGGTCCATGGACCATGAGGCTGTGGATGCTGTATTCATTGTAACCTCTAATAAAACAATGTTGTTTCATCTCTAACTTTTTGTTCACTCAGAATCTTCACGATGACCTCTCTTTGATTACACTGATGAAATATTATCAGTGTGCCACATGGTATGTTTAATATCTACATCTGTTTGCTAAGTCAGCTCAGTCACAGGTCCCTCTTGAGCTGCAGTTTCTTATCCCTGATGTGCTGGAGGAGGATCTTCCCTCTGCGCTCCACAGTGCGGATGAGAGGCCTGAGACCGCTGGCCCCACCTTGGCTGTCCCAGAATTCCCTGTCTGTGTAGAGGGAGCGTAGAAGAAGACTTTCCAGACAGCCGGACTGGAGCACAGACACCGCTCTCTCTGGAAACCTGACAACAGAAACACATTAAAGTTGATGTGTTGTAGATTCACTGACTTGTTCAAAGTCTAGAAGACAACATGACTACTCTTGTGTCTGTGTGTCGCATCTGTATACTCCACAATGTGTGACAGAAAACAAATAACAGCTTTGTTTTTCTGCCACTTTATTAGTGTCTGACTCTAACGTGCATCTGCATTTAATTCCCATACTTATAGACATGATTCATCACCAGCACTGCTAAAAAGTAACATTAAAACAGTTTATCTGATGGTGGCAAAAAAAACTAAGGAATCATGGACATCCGCAGCAAATATTTTTAGTGCTGGGCAATAATTTTGACGATGACTCATCATACTTGAGAAAAGACCAGTAGACATTTTACAACAATCGTGTCAGTAGTTAGAGTAGTAGAGTCTGAAGTGTCTGAAAGTACGCACTGTTCACAGATCAGCCCTCTCTATGACAGCGGACTGTTTGCCTCAACTTTGAGTACAGCCAATCAGAAGACGCAGAAACACTTTTGCCTTCATACATGTTGGATGACACTTGCGTGTGTTTGGGTTGTTCATTTTGTACACTTGAAACTGCCTTAAGCTCTACCTGTTAGGTTAATCAGGGTTTATTCAATTTGATACCTTTTAATACCTTCTTTGTACCTTATACTGTATACCTATATACCTTCTTACTATTCCACACCTTCTGGGAGGGCATGCACACTGTTACTGCAATAGTGTGCGTGAGCTCATTCATCACTCCGGTCAACAAGCTCCTTCTTGAAAAACGGTGCCCATCCAAACTGTATCACGTAAGCAATGACCCTGACCAGTTTTGTCTTTCCCACATGCACGTGTTTGTGCCATTTTTCTTCATCAGGAAACATAGCTTGAAACATTTCTCTGATTTCCTTCGTTTGAATTGAGAGAGTGGTGCGTTTATTCCCATCCAGGTAATACTTATTTTACTAAAAATAAAACAATAAGCCTGCCTTGGGACTCGGCCACGGTTTAAACTTAAAAGTTTGTTGGTCAATTTTTCACAAAACTTGCATTTCCCCAAATTTAGTAAGCTTTCTTTCAGCAGATAGCAGCAGTAGCAACCAAGACAGTAGACACTGAGCACCAAAAGTTTATGATATGATAGATCTGCCACTTTGTGGTATGTACAATAGGTCTGCTGTACAGGTACCGAACGTCTACTGTTCACTATTCTCTGTCTGTTCCTTAAAAAAAATAATACCTCATAATCAGGCATTTAATACTTTTTAATGCTATCAATTTCCACTATGTTTTAATACTTTTTAATACCCTGTGGACACTGTTAATAGAGTTGTAAACAGGCCAAGACCTCCTTTTCCGTGTGCCAGTTTAGCAACCTGAAAACATAATTTAAGAGAGACAACGTCTACGACTGGATTGTTTCACAAGATGAAGCTAAATAGTCATCAGATGATATCTGACAGGGTCCAAGATTACATGTTGGTCAATGCATCTATACTACTCTGACTACAGATGGAACAGTAGTCAAGTGTTATAATCTGGTCTCTTCACTGGTGATTTTGCATTCATATGCAGATAACTGTTCAAAGAGCTGAGTATGATGTGAGGATATTTTAGGTTTGGTACAACAGATGGCTCTAAATGCTCCTTAGTCTCAGTCATGGTGCTTTGTGGAGAAGCAAATCAGAGCTGTAGCAAAATTCAAAACACTTTGGTGTAGCAATGGAACCAAAGTGTTGTGGCATGTTTGGCGTATTTGATTACTTGAAATTACAACATGCAAACTCAAACGTTTGTTGCTTGTCATGGGGCACAAAACTGAATTTTCCGTTCTTTGATTGGATGTGTCTTACAAAGATGAATAATTATCTTTTTATGGGCACAGGCTTGTACCTTTTTAACTAAATATTACTATTGGTCATCTTTTGGAGTGATGAGCCAAACAAGAGACTTACACATCCGTTTAAGCCTTGAAGGTTCACCAGTTTCTAGTAAGCTGACACTGTCTGGCAGAAAAAATAATTGAACTTGCACTTGCAGAACACTGGATGCCTAAAAGTACCAACTCTGCTATATAGCTATAACTATAACTCCACAACTCGAATCATCAAAACCTCATAAACGAGGAGTTATCGTGACTGGCAAGATGCTTGTGAATGATTTAGTCCATCATGTACAGTAACTGAGAATAGCTTTTTTCATTTCATGCAAAAAAATAAATAAAATAATAAAATCTTGAATAATACTATAGAGCAAAGTTATAACAATGAACACCAAGAGGTCGTTAGATTGAAAAGTAATTGAAAAGAGTCACACAAGTTAGCAATTGCCCCTTTATTTTGCTCTGTATTATGCAGTGATGAGAAATAATACAATACTTTAACATTCCATCTATTTCTATTCAGCCTCACGTCCAGGCTCACGATATTTAAGAGTATTTTATAGAGCGGCTTAGTAATCCTAAGTGACAGACAAAGGGGAATTTGTATCAGACCTGATTCATTCAGCATATTGAATAGCAGGCTAATTGAATGCTCACTAATCTAATCAGACAGACATTGTAACAAAAACCTAACAAGCTTGCAGTGGACGTTTCTGTGCTGCTGATTTGAGCGCCGTTCACCGGGGAAATAATGTTGTTTGATGTGTTTTATTTTCTCCTGAAATATCTCCTCGCACCAGTGTCTGTGCCTGCTGTGAGCCCAAATAGCTCTGTGGTGTAATTTATCCAGCCCCGGTACTGGAGTGAAAAAACAAAAAACAAAATTTGCATCCTCCTGATTTAAAAGAGTGCTTTGTACTCACTCATCGATGCCCTCAACCAGCCTGAAATTGAGGTTGTCATTGGACTGATGTGGTCTGCCAGCGTTGTCTATGAACACCAGTCTGGAGGGATCTGCCTTTCTCACCTGGACACAAAGAGAAATTATTACCAGGATACATAAAAAAATGAAATAATCTACTATAGTTGAATGTTTATTAGGTTAAGAAAGAAAAAAAATCTAATTTGTATGCACAAATGAAAGAAAGAATTCTGCTCTCTAATTAAATATTTCTGCACATGAACTAACAGAAGATGCAGTTAAACAAGCTGACATTTTAACATACAGTATAATTACAGGAAGTCAAATTACCACAATGCTGCTCAACAGACGCGCACGATAAATCCAGAGTCCCACATCACAAACTAAACTGCATCCAGTTCATTTTGATTACATCCCAACGGGTACACTTTGGGATGTACACATGATGAATGTCCAGCACTGCTGACACACTATCCAGCAGAGCATCACAAAGAAGAATGTAATCAGCTGTAATCACCTCCTCACCAAACACAAGCTGCTAGCTTGGTGCTAACACTCTAGCTGCCCCTCTTTAACTGGTCAGAGTATCTAATAACCTGGAACTCCACTTCCTCCTGCTACCAAGGGACTAGTCCAACTCGTAGAACATGGACAATCCAATACATGAGATATGTGGATACACTTTACCCATTAAAGATGCACTTATCAATATATTAAGGGTATATTAATAACAATGCCACGTGGTGGCTGTGGCTTAGGTGATAAAGCAGGTTGTGTAGTAACTGAATGGACGCTAGTTCCTGGAAACTGATTGATGTTTGCTGATGCATCATTAGTGCTTTGAATACTGGGTATATGTCTGTGTATGAATGAATGGCAGAGAGGAACTGTGGTTTGACCTTTTCTCTCTCACTCTTTCTGGACAAATCTGACCAATCAGAACATCTACACTCCAGTATATGTACAGCACACTGTAAGAGTTTTGCCTTCTGAATGGTCAGACAACACATCGTACACACCTCTTCATTTCGAGCATAATTTGGCCTTTATTGTTTGCCAACATGTTCCCCATATCAACTTTTTTTAAGGTGATCATTTGTCAACGTGCTGCGTAGAATATTTGAAACATATATCAAAAAGTCAACCAAATGCTAAGTGTATGCACAAAGTATTAATCTGATTTGAGAGCACTAATTTGTAGTTTGTGTGCATTAATTATTCATTTGGGGACACGATTTGTTCATTTGAGCACACAAATGAGTTTCTTCTCTCCTGCCAGGCTTTGTAGTTACAAGCAGAGAGACAGTAAAAATATTTCAGATGGAACAGAACAATCAGGCACTTAATAGGGTTTTCTAGGGAAGGAATTAGTAGATGCCCCCAAGCGCAGGATGAGTCATCAACTTTTGTTTTAGCATTTTCCAGAAACTGACAAACTAACATTAATAAATACCTGAAAATATGAACACAATGACCTTCTTTTGTCATTGTTGGGCCAGATTCTGGAGTGTTTTACCTACAGGGATAAAAAACACTTCAACATTGCTGCTGACTTCATGGGAACTTTAAGTGACCTCATACCTTTATTACAGTCCAATATTTTCACTCAGGTTTCAGCAAGTAAGACATGTTGGAACTATTAAGCTCAACATGTTCAGTTCCGTAAAGAAAGAATCAGGCCCTGCCCCTAAACAGCTTCATCTATTTTTACATATTGCAGCAAACAAAACAAATCTCATGTAATCAGCACCTGCCGGCTTGACAGCTCATTTGCTTGCTATGGACAACACGTACGTCAACACTACGCATGTATGCTATATGCCTCTGTTGTATTATTTAAATATAGATCTGTTCTCATGTGCTGGCGTGGAAGAGTGGCAGCAACAAAAAGCAGACATGGCAGCCGAGGGTTTGATTTGCTTCGTTCGCTCAGATATGATTACTAATGATTTAACAATAACAAAAACAGTGACATTTAAAGTTTGGAAATCAAACAAGATTTTGGTTTGGCAGGAGAGAAAGTATTTTCTTTTTTTTTTTTCTTTTTGAGCATCAATCACAGCACAGATCAGTAAACTTGTCCCTTGACTCAGAATAATTCATTAGTCTTTGTACCGTTACTGCAAACAAAGAGAAAACACCCCGAAGGCCTTCAGGACATTCATCATTTTGACACAAGACACAAAGAGAAAAAACTTCACTGTCTGCCGAGTAGAAATAACACCAGTGCTGTACTGTACGGTTACGTACCAGGATGTGAACCAGCAGCAGGTCCTTGGTGTTGCCACACTTGGTGTGCAGCAGGTTCTCCACGCACAGTTCTGTTGGATCAGGTGTGAAACCACAGCAGTACCTGTCGAGCCGGTCGCTGACCTGCACCGACAGACAAGGACACACAAGAAGTCACTGGCTGTGACAGAGTGACGTAAAGCTGCTATTTTTGCTTTTGCTATTTTGTCCTCACAGGCAACACACAGGCTGCACTGACTTTCAGATACGAAACGTACAAATCCTTTCATTTATATGTTATATACTACATCTATATATTTATTTGCAGTCACTCAGTAAAAGAGGGATAATTTGCCATTAATCAAAGATGTTTGTGAAAAGATGCACAGACATGAAACTAAAGAAGATTTCAGACTAAAGAAGTCTGTGTAAAGTAAGAATAAATGTGAGTTTGTCAGACCAAAGAAGAAAGTGTTATGAACCACCCAGCCAAATCTAAATGATTAAAAATATTGACAAGTTTATGAAATTTGGTGTCAAAAAATGAATTCTCAGCTCCAGGACTGTGGGGGCGTGTCCTCTGAATGAGCCGAAGCCACGCCCCCGTGGGAGCAGTCGAGCAGCCATTTTGAAACAACTGAAACATGCCAGACGAGTTCAGAAAATGACATGACTAACTTTGAAACACTGAGCAAGATGAATTCATCTCTGTCTCTCTGCTAGGGGTGCAGGGGTGTGCTCAGGGTGGCCTCAGCGTGTCATCGACCCGCCCTTTAAGGACCGCCCACAAAATCCTGGACTGAAAACTGGTGAAAAACTGTTTTGACCTCTAACTCCACATTTCGGTAATATATTGTTCAAATCTTCTCATGCGTTTTCAGCAACTATTTTCCAACATATTTATAGTGTTTTGAAAGAAATCTCAGAATTGCCTTTACACTGACTTTAAAGTTGGATCAGTGGACTAATAACAAATCAGTTGAAATAAATACACACACACGTATATAAATGCTGGAAACAGCATTCACACAGTTTCAGTTTGTTGTTTTTCTTCATTGGTTCCCTCCCACATGTCAAACCAATCCAACCAAGCCCCCCTTTTTGATTAATTGGAATCGATTTGATAGACTTGGAAGAAAGATCAGAAAGAGGCTAAAACAAACATTTAGCTTTTAATTAGTCTGAACTGATTCCACTATAAATCGTGTAGAACAGGCAGCCAATCTTGGCTCAACATCCCTGTGATGTGCTTCGGGCTCTCTCGTCTCTTATCAGTATGAAAACAGATGAAACCCACATTTAGTGCCCGTGTGAAATCACATGAATATCAAGTGAAACAGGGTCGTCGAGATTTACAACAAAACGCTGAAAGCCTACACCACTTATGGGCCAAGCACTGCCCAAAATATTAAAATAATTAGTTAGGAGCGTCTCCGGACATGCCTGAGGTTGGGGAAATTCCATCCTGCATGACATCTGCTCAAGAGATTTGTAATACCATACACAATATCACAGTTTAAAATACAGTCCTGCTGTGGACATTCACAGACTGTTGCATAGGTTGTTAAATAGAATAATAATTGCTGATATAAAGGAAAATGATGCGTTTTAGCTCCGGTTGCTATGATAAAATTTTATGATAATAACAGTTAGTGGAAAGTTCACTTCCTTGTTTGTGTCAGTGTGTTTCTGATTCTGATTGTTTGGGAACACAGAAATATTGTGACAAAGAAGTCTGATGAGGACAGAAACATCAGATTAGCTACACCACTTAATATGAAGATGAAGCTGAATCATCAGGAATAATCCTCATTGAACAAGAACAATGTGTGCAGTAAACCACACTTGAAGCTGGAGAAGCTGTCATGGACATTTACAAGCAGAATCGTGCATTAGAGTCCCACGACCTGGGCTTAAGTCAAGACTAGATTTGACCAAATAAAAGAAAACTCTGCTTTCTACAGCACTGTGATAAACTGGAGACTTGTCTAGGGTGTACCCTGCTGCTTGCCCAGTGTCAGCTGGGGTTAGTTAGTCTTAACCAAGAAGGAGAGGAAGCTGTTACAGAAAATGTATGGATGGACGGATTTCTACATTTTCCTGACGACAGATACTTTGAATTAGTTCCATGTTACATAAACTGGAGGGAAAAGTGACAGAGCAGCCAGCAAACAACAGATGGTACCACTAACAGTTATCTTTATTATTTAATGTGCTGTTTTTTCCCCCAAATGATCAACTGTTTGATCAATGAAGTATCAGAAAACTGTGAAAAATGTCCGTCCCAGTTTTCTGCAGATGTCTAAAAGCTAAAAGTTATTCAGTTCATTATCCTGTAAAAACAGCAGAGAATCAGTCAATGTTTGGCATTTTGCTCAACAAGTATAGTTAATTAACAAAACAGTTGCTGATTCAATGTTTGCTGATCGACCTATTTAATCCACTTATTGTTTCAGCTCCTAACCGCAAATTATCACAGAAAAAAAAAAGGCACACCTGATCTGTTTGCTATAAAATGTCATGAAGTTCATTTTATGCAATAAATTTGGTGCGCATGATGGCTAGAGGCGTCCCTGTGACTTCCAAACTTTCTCGCTGTTTACAATGTGCAGCTTGAGTCATCATTTCTCCAAATAAGCTAAACAGGGACATGTCTAAAGCATGACTGTTCATCTCACTGCTTGTCCTGCAACGTCTGAAATCTTTTAAAAGCAATGTTGCTTGAATTCCCAGATCTCAGCAATGAACTTAACTTAGCTGACTGTAACTATGAAAATGAGACCACAGTCCAAGACCCAAATCTCTCTGTCTGTCTCTCTCTCTGCCATGTACTATTTAGCAGCTAACATTAGGAAACAAGCTTTGCAGAGTTTCTTTTTTTTTTTTTTTTTTTTGCAGGATCACTTGTGCTTTTCCACACTGCAGCCAGTGACATGGCGAACAATACGAGGGGATCTTGTCAGTGCGAGAGCCTTGTGATTTACACTCTGGCGTTAAAATGCGAGGCTGACACGCTGAGAAGCAAACAGACACAACCTCGGTGAGATCTGCCCTCAGGGTTTGGCTGTTTGGGAGGGTTTGTGTGTTTGCTCTGCCTCTGTGTGTATGTAGCATGTGTGCTTTGTGTGCATCAGTGCACTTGTGTGAGTCACACAATCTTGGTGCTCTCGGGTCAGCTATGTGTGTGTGTGTTTGTGTATGATGGAGAAGGTGTGTGCTTCGCTGTGCAGTAAAACTGCACCTCCACTGTTTCTTCACACTTGTGTGGTGATTTTATGAGACTTCTCACCCTGCTGCCACATTTCCATCCCACACTGGAATATACTGATTTTGAGTTTGGTCCAACAGCCGTGTGGATGCTGAGCCAATATTGACTTACACTGCCACTGAACACCAGCGAGCCTCAGGGAAAGACAAGATGTGGTGCTCTACTGTGGTCAGAGTCAACACAAAATTAAAGTGGAACAAACTGTAAAGTGTATGTGGGGAGTCTGATTCACTCAGACAGATTATGATTCAGCTCGACAGTGTGCTGCGTGATCCGATGTTCTGTAGGACAGTTAATAATGTTCTTTCAGCTCATTCAAACCTCATTTCACCTTCATCTGTGCACACACTCCTCTGTCCTTGTTTCAGTGTGCTTGTTGCTGTGCTGTCTCTCCACTGAACTTCTCAGGGTTCACTAGTCAGTCAAACAGTGTGGGCGATGTGTGCTGCCTTTATTTTTGAAACTTTCATACTGATGAAATTTAAATTTGTGTGGGTGACACTCTTTCCTTACTTTACAGTCGCTGGTTATTACAGAGTCAAATTCAAGCAACTCACTTCTTAACTCTCCCAAAATCCTACACATTGACTCTAAGCAGGGTTTTTAAAAAAAAATATGTAGTGTGTTGTTAATGTGTTAATAACAACAACAATGTTAAAGGACCGGTGTGTAGGATTTTGTGGCACTTAGCAGTGCAGTTGGTGATTACAACTCCCTCGCCTCACCCTCTTCTTTTAAGTGAGAAGACAGTACGGTGGCTGTGAAATGAGAGAAAAAAATGCATCTCGAATCAGTGCTTAGTTTGTCTAACGATTAATATTTTCAGGTGACTAAACATTAATGAAAACATAGTTATGAATATTATATTCCATTTCTGCCATAGTTTGTAAATAGAGCCCCTTAAATCTTTTGTGTGATAGTTTGTTAACATTTTTTCCGAATAAACAAATAAACAATAAAGAAACTTACTAAATTAGCACTAAATATACAGCTGAGGCTAATGTCATTAATATGTCATTAGTTTTGGAGACGTAATGGGCAAATTAAAATGTTGACCTGATGAAGACCACCAAAGTTGTTACAATTCATTATTATATCTGATACAGTTCACTAAATGCCAAACATGTCGAGCTCATGGTGGAGTTTGGTGGAATACGAGTCAGTTCAAAATACATTTAATATGTACTTAATTTCATGAGATATTTTAGTCTAGGCGTTTGATATCTCACAGCTGCAAGACTGGTACAGCACATAGAAATATACAGTAATGCTTAGTATTAGTATGCAGTATGGAGTCAAAGGCCAGCAAGCATGTAGATGGAAATATTCATGAGTTGTTGATGAGTTGTTAAAGACAGTTAGGGTTAGGTATTCCTGAGTAGCCACCCTGAGTGTCCACTAATTGTTAGTTTTTCTTGTGTGAATTTATAACATAACATTTTGGGAATGTTTTTTATCCCTCTCTGTTTAAAGTGAACATATCAGACTTTTATTCAGCAGTGGGTGACCAATTTGTGTTTTTGTTTTGTTCTGTGTATTTGAAGTTTTGTTTTGTTTTTAATTTGTCAATGTTTTCTTTTTTTGTTATTCCTTATTTGATTTCATTGTATTTAAAATTTTTTTACTAGTTATATTTGACACTGTTTTGACTCTCAAAATGTCACCTCTTGATTTTCTTATGTCACTGAAAAATCAATAAACATATATATATATATATGGTCTCATTCAAAGTAATGAGGGGTCTCTATTCATTCACGAATGGGTGAACGCGCAGAGGTGGAGGGAGAAGCGGACTGAAGTTTGATGGAAGTGTCAGGATCCAATCGTAATGAGCAGCCCCATCAATGTGATTGGACAGTGTTTTCCCATGATTTCGCCCTCTAAACTGGACTGTGACAAACCTTCTATTTTACTGGCTGCAACGGGCTCATGAAGAGGTTTTCAAGCAATATGGTAAAAAATGCTCCAGAAAACATCTCCTACACCACCTTTAAATAACCACGCATTACTAAAATCTAACTTAACATTTCTGCCCCCACCATTGGAAAGGCTCTCAAAATGATTCTTCTGCTCGTTCCATCCAGCATTCACACTGATATACTGGGTGAACATCATCAAGGGTTCTGCCAGCAGGCCTTCAGACTCTAAGTGTTGTTTGACCATGACCACATTTTACTGATTTCAGACCATAATATGCGAGTCCATCACAAACATGCTGAGTGTGCTGAGTCTCGGTCGATTTTTCCCTCACAGCTGTAGCAAGAACTGCTAGCTAGCAGTCTGGAGTGTAGTGTACCTTTCACTCTGAAAACCTGCACTCAAACTGTCACCTTATCCTCAGTTCCCTTATCGTCCCCAGGGTGTCCTCCACTGCCATTGTGTGTGTATGTGTGTGTGTGAAAGAGTGAGGGTGTGTCCTTCACACTGCTCTTCCTGCGCCTTTGGTGTTTGGTTCCCTGCTATCAGGGCCCAGGGAGGTGTTAAGGGAGCAGGTAGGAACAAGTGTTCAGAGGCGCGCTCATCGGCTCTCAGCAGATCAATAGGAGGCTATTAGAGCTTGGCCCTGTTACAGGGATTGACTTCTGGCAGAGGGGGGGGGGCTGCCTCATGGGTTATTCATATTCAGCTCCACACACACTGTAGATGGCTGTTAGATACACATTCCATCTCGGTGTGTGGGACAGGACAAAGCAGGACACAATTACTAGTGGAGGTTGTAAAATCGGTGACATGGTGCAGCCTCTGCAGTGGTAAGTGGAGTGTGTCGGAGTGAGCTCAACACTGGAGGAGGTGAAATGTTCAACGGCCAAAGCTGACGTTCAGTGTGTGCTCATGTATGACAGCAACATTAAATACATGAATGTGACTATGCAAAGACGCAGAGGTACGATCGGCTGCTGAACACACTCAGAGAAAAAAAAAATATGACGACATAAATTATGGACTTCTCATTTAGTTCCAGAAGCATTTGAGGTCAGTTCTTCTGATTCCTCCTACTTACTTTACTATGAGGAGTGAAACTGACAACGAGAGTAAATGCATTAGGCACTTACCATTATCATTACTGATTAATGTGACAACCTCTCAAATGAAATGATTCATCGCTATGTTTATAATTTCCCATCGCCTGAAGCGATGGCTTCAAATTGCTTGTTTTTTTTCTGTCCAACAGCCTCAAACACAAATATGTAAGAAAATCCTCAACTATCAAAATAGCAGCACATTCATTTCCTGTCAGCTGACTAATCAGTTTGAATAATCACTTTAGCTCTCAGCTGTATTGATCGGGCGTGTTGTTTTTTATACAATCTGAATTATTTGATTAAAACAGGCTTGGTTTCCTTTTGACATCATGTGCACTCAAATTCATCACTGTTATTTGTTTGCAAGCGTGGAGCCTAAAAATCATTAAGACAGTCACAGAGGTCATTTTATAGTCACATGTTCCATAAGAATTCTAATCATATACCATCTCAGTGCTCTACCATATGTAAACAGATTTTGCTATCATCATCAGTTTTCTTTTTTATGTACCATGTTATATTGCCTTATTTTATCACTCTAGCTGTCACACACCTACCATAGACAGTATCAAACATGGATATCCTATCCGTGACGTCACCCGTAGGTTTTTGGAGAGCTCAAAGTGTGATGGCTCTGGATGCCTGCAGTGTGCAAAGAGGTGGATTGTGGGTGGGAAAGAGGTTGAATGAAGCCTAGGTCTTATCATAAGCCACCTGTAACCGCACTCACCTGTCAATCAAAGTGGCCACACTGTTTAGTTATGCTTCTGCATAACTTTAAGCCTTTTCATGTGAACAGGTGAGTTGTATATAAATTCACCCTCAGTACAGTTGTCATGAATGGGGAAATTAGCTATAGAGACCAAAACTGTTTTTTGTACCAGGCTGTAAACATGTTTATTTCTGCTGTGAAGTTGGACATCTGAACATGGGAACTTATGGAAACTGTCATTTTCTGTATCTAGCCTCAAGTGGCCGTTTGAGGAACTGTGTTTTCTGTCACTATTTAGCCTTTGTTTCTTCAAAGAGCTGATGAGCTGAAAGTGTTTTCCCTGTTCAGTATTCCCATTTAAAAACTGCTTCAATGTGAAAGTGAATTAATGTAGGCTGAAGATACTGTCAGTTTTCTCAACACACAAGCTTTCACCCACTGTTAGTCATACACATCAAGCAATTTTATGCTTGGTGTTTGGATGATTCATGCACTAGTTGTGGTCAACTAAATTCTCCAAAAATTTTATGTAAACTTGAATGTTCATCAAAGAATCAGATGCTTTCAAATGCAGTTGTTAATGTTTGGGACCGATGATTCAACCGGGATAATTTCATGTCCATCCAAGCTGCAAGTGCTCCAGATGTGAGTTATGTAACGTTATCTATGGGAAAAAAAATTTATCTGGTGGCAGGGACAGCTGAAGGAGCTTCTCCAACTTCACCACAACTATTTAAACAGGACTAAACAGTCCTGGTCTGTCTGGGACTGTTTAAACTGTAGATTTGGTTCTCTAATGGTGACAAAGAAATCTACCACCCAGTGTAACAGTGATGGACTACACACATTAATATATTTTAAATGGACAACAATGGAGCTGTACGACACAGAGGAAGGCTTCGATACACAGAGTATTTGGTTGTAGATACATTAGTAACACTTTCTATAAAGACCACATCTATAATGCATTACAGGGGCATTCACAGTCAAGAGCTTCCATATCCACTATAATGGATGAGAAAGCATGTGTGAGTGTAGTCATAAAGCATTATGAATGCATCATTATTCACTATGAATGTAGCCATAATACATGTGGTCTTCATAGAAAGTGTTACAGATACAATCATTGTTGATCTTTTCATGTGAATATAAAATATCTACAGATTCACCCTTTAAGGTTTGCCGTATTTGTACTGACATACCTACGTTTATGTATAACCTATATTAATACAATGCAGGTCACCCAGGAAAGCCTGGAATTATTGTTGTAAAGACATTGCAATTTAAATTTTGTTTACTTACTGTGTTCATTCTGTTTGTTCATACTGCAATTCAGGGTTGGTTTGGATTTTTCCTTCGTGGCATTTGTTGATGACAAGAGAAACAAAAAATATCAGCAGACTTATCCTAAGTGTGTAACGTGTATATACTTTATAATGTGTGTATTATTCAATCAAATATCAAGTCAGTTTGCCAGTGCTTATCTTCCGGAATGACAATTCCACTCGATAAAACCTGAACCTGCTCCTCTGTTTCTTGAACCAAATCAAGCCTCTCCTGCTCAGTCCACCTCTTATTACAAACACAAGTGCACAGCATATTTAGTCCATGGTGCTGCGCACATAAACCTCAGACCTCTATCATACATGTTGGGTACATCTATTACAAACACATGAAAGCATCTATAGTGGGTTACTTTACTGAGGCATTCTTACAAATAATATAATTATCACATCTGCTCCTGAAAAATGCGAGAAAAAAAAAGATTCTTTCCTTTCAGGTTATTTAAATATCCCTTTCCATTGATAGTAATAACAGTAATAACAGCTGCAATAACTTGTGTGTCTGTGTGTACACTTTAGTCTTCAGACATGGCATCACCAGGGCCAAACAAACTGCTGCAGGTACACAACCTTCTGTGCTTTCAATGACATCTGAATGGTGAATAATTCAACATGGATTCCACATTTGTACAGGGAAATCATTTGCATCCCCAGCGCCATCAAAGCTGCTGGAACTTTTTATTTGCTTTAAGCAGAAGTCAAACAACATTTCCTCTGGATGATCACAACAGTATTTCGAGTGGTGTAAACAGGATTATTGTGGGTGAGTTTACGCTCTGATGAAAGCAGCAAGACTTCTCTCAGTATTTTTGTGGCATTGGCTTTCTCGTGTGCATGTAAACATACCCACATATGATCCAAAACTAAACAGTCTTTTTATTCAAACATAAATATAGGCAGCAGTAATGTAAATGCATACTGAAAGTACAAATGTACTATATTTGCAGCTATAATATGCTGCAGTGAAAATGGCAATATGGTTTTGTTCTCTTAAAAGGGCTGCCTTCAAACTGGTTTTGTTCCCCGGCCATGATTATGTCATGTGATGCAGGGAAGGGCAGGGTTTCCTGCAGTGTTGTCATGGCACTGTGCCTCTGTAGAGAGGTGCTAAATCATTGTGAAAGTGGGGGATTGGGCCGTGCTGTACAATTGCAAAGTCAGCCACTCAGCCCTCGCTGAAATCATTTGGATGGGATTTTTTTTTCCTCACATGAAAAGTAATTCAGAAATGCATCCAAAAAACCTACAGGGGCTAATTTTAGTCCTCACTCAAGGCGTCTAAATCACTCTAAACGGCACCTGATTTGCATGTAAATTTGGTAAATGTCAGGCTCTGCAGGGGTTCAGCAGCTCACACTCAGGTCTATTCATTGCAAGTACGTGTTGAAATAAACAGATCAAACCACGATGGGAGCGTCCTGACCGGACTGTTGTTTAATGACTGATGGTAACACACCCACTTATTGGCTCACCCTTAACAATGGGATGAATTGTCTCTCTCATTCTTCAACAGAACTTCATTCGCATATGTCTCTGTTAAAAGTTCTCTACGTAACATAAAACCCTTAATAACGATACCTTTGGCCTACGGACTAGGGCATCATCCTGAACATTGGCTAAAAGTGACATACATGAGGCTGAAATGAACACTGAATGACAAAAATTACAATCATATTTGAAATCATGCTACTATCTGTCATGTTCCTGTAATGTATTACTTGGACTTTTGGCTCCATGATGCTAGCTAGCTAAATCACCCCTGGTCACTCCAACACCACAAAGGAACTGACACCAGACCCATGCAACATTGTTATTTTAGAGAAAGATATTGAGATCTATTTTGCTTATACTATTTACAAACCCAGTTGCCCAGGCCGAGCTAAGATAACCAATAATCAGTGATGTCCCTAATTCTGACTAAGGTTGCTGCCCATTTGTCGAAGTGACCAACTGAGGTCTTACAGCTAAAAATTCCTGCAGTCTAAAAGGCATTTTCCAATGAAGAAACAATTATAAAAGAGATGTCTATAAGATATCTCCAACAGCAAACAAGGTTAACTATTACTCTTTGTATTAATATTTAGTGTATGGATATTTTATATTTGTCAAACCTTCTTAGAGGCAGAACTTGTGTATGAGCTGAGTGGGACCATGCAGGGACACGTGTAGTGAGGCATACAGTGCAGTGACAAGAAAATGTACGTGCTAGGAGAGACATTTTCATTTCCATTAATGGCTGCTATCTTTTGCGTCTGGTATGCAGTTCTTATAATGCATCCATGGGGAGCAATTGTCCACCACTCCCAGGATTAGCGCTTGCTAATAGCTGCTATAGTTACCTACATAAAGAACTACATCTATGATAAGTAGAATCTCCTTCCATAAATACCCTGAAAGCTTTTGATTGCTTTGGAGAGCTGGCTGTCCCTTTGGTTGATTTTGGGAAGGTGAAACACGTCTCCTGCATGGGAGTGCTAATCAGCGCCACAAATTAGTTGTAATTACACAACTGGGATCACTCTGGTGTGTGGACATTACTACTTCTCCAGCTGCCCAAGTGATAAATCAACAGCCTCAGACAAACTAGTGTGTGACAATAAATACACAACTAGTTTGTTCGACTGTCATGTTTCTCAGGAAGTAAATCTCTTTGTAGTTAGTTATTAGCTAATGTAGGCTAATATCTGTGCTTAATTTGGGAGACATGAGAGCTTACTTCAATATACTGTACCAGCCAAACGTTTGGACAAACTTTCTCATTTGATGTATTTTCTTGATTTTTTATCATATTCTATCAACTCTGTAGATAAAGATAAATACATTAAAACTATGAAATAACTCACATGGAAATATGTGGTATACCAAAAAATGTAAACGAAGCAAAACATGTTTTATATTTTGGATTCTTAAAGTAGACTCTACTTTTCAAACTCTTGGCGTTCTCTCAGTCAGGTTCATGAGGTCGTCACCTGGAGTGGTTTTCAATAAGTTCAAAAGCTAATTAGCAGAATTTCTTTCCTCTTTAATGTGTCCCCCAGTTCTTAGATCCCCAGTTGTGTTGTTAAGAGATAATTTTGGCGTACAGAAAATTGCCCTATTCGACTACTGTAATATCATGACAAGAACCACTCAACTAAGTAAAGAGAAACGACAGTCCATCATTCATTTAAAACATGAAGGTCAGTAAATCGAGAGAACTTCAAGAACTTTGAATAAGTTCATTAGTTACCAGCCACTGAAATCTCCAATTAGTGGCACATCAGATAAGAGCTCACATAAGAGTTCACATCTCAACATCAACTGTTCAGAGGAGACTGCATGAGTCATGGTCGGACTGCTGCAAAGAAACTGCTAATGAGGTAGAAGAGGAGAACTGCTTGAGCCAAGAAACATAGTAAACGGACATTAGACCACTGGAAATATTTACTTTGGTCTGATGAGTCAGATTTGACATTTCTGGTTCAAACTGCAGAGTCTTTGTAAGACACAGAGAAGATAAACACATGGTATCTGCATGTGTGGTTCCCACCGTGAAGCAAGGAGAAGGAGTTATGATGGTGTCACGGCGCTTTGCTGGTGAGACTGTTTGCGATGTATTAAACATGTATGTATGTATGTATGTATGTATGTATGTATGTATGTATGTATGTATCTATCTATCTATCTATCTATCTATCTATCTATCTATCTATCTATCTATCTATCTATCTATCTATCTATCTATCTATCTATCTATCTATCTATCTATCTGCAGAGCAGAGGCTCTTGTTAATATTCTCCATCTTCAGCAGCCTGTCATTTAGCACAGAAACAACAACTCTGGCACAATCATTAGCAGCTGACACCTTATAAATGAGCTCCACTCAAAATGTAAATCCAAACACGCACAAATACACACATACACACACAGTCAGAGAGACAAAAGCACACACGCTCATATCCAGACCGAGAGCTGTATTGGATTTTTAATTGAACCGACAGCACCGCATCCACACCCACAGACACACTGACACATCAATACCCTGGACACAGACTCTCCACTGCACACACAAAATCACACGTACACACTTCATGTCTGTAGGTATTGCTTATTTAGTTGAACAATTATGTAGAAATAAGCCTGGTAGTTTCTGGCCCGCAGTAACCTCTGTGCCTTTTCATCAGTCATAAATTAATTATCTGATATCTAATTAGACTCAGGAATTCTGACAATTAAAGACAGCCTTTCTGCTCTGCTACAGTTCCACATAGTTAGCTCTTAGAATTGTTTTTCTCTCCTTTAATAAATTCTGCATCAACGCTTGAGCGCCCAATTTTGTCCAAACACATGATTGCTCAGTTGAATTGTTAACTCTTAATTGGCCATAGGTGTGAATGTAATTGCCTGTTAAACGTGAGTCTGTGTTTGTCACTCTGCTGCTCTTCCTACATTTCAGCACACGACAAATCTTTTGTCATGGACATAAAACTAGCTTTATGGACAGTGCCATCTTGGGTTTTTTGGATATATATATATCCAAATATATTTGGATGAGACTGTGGAGCTGGTGGGTGACGTTTGGTTTTCAAGCAGGAAAAAATGGTGGCCTACCTGCTCACAAACTAAAATGACTGATAATCAAAGGTGGGGTAGGAGATGTTGGGGAAACGGTTCCAGCAAGCTATATTTTGAAAATACACACCCATGCCTTTTCTTCAGACCTCCCCTCGAAACCCCGCCTTCAGAGTAATGGAAGGGTCTCTATTAGTTCATGAATGGGGGAATGCGCAGAGGGGGAGGGAGAAGCGGACTGAAGTTTGATGGACGTGTCAGGATCACCGTGATTGGACGGTGTTTTCCCATGATTTCGCCCTCTAGACTGGACTAAAACATTTTGTTTTTTTGACAAACCTTCTATTTTGGGTCGTGAAGAGGTTTTCAAGCTAGTGTGACAGTTTGATCTGAGTTTTGTGAGTTGAGTAGTGTGTCGAACATTATTATTTTACTTGAAATGGGACCAAAATTTTGTGGAATTGTGTGGAAGAAGCTTTGAAACTAGTAATTAAACTCCTGAGGAAACTGTTTACTGAGGTCATAAATCAAGTGAGAAGTTGGGTCGGTTTCACATTACAGTCAATACAGTCAGACCTTATTGTTGCAGCCAGTGGAGCTGACCATTAGAAATTAGGTCGTAGCTACTGGCTTTGTATGGTCACCCCATCTCTACATCTGCTATAATTTGACAAACACTGTCGCAGAGAGTGACATTTTATGAGACAGTGTGATGATGATAACACAATAAGGTTAACAACGGAAAAAGTATCATGTGTTTTTTTTAATAAGGTCAAGTGAGACTGTATCACACATAAATAACAACAACATTCAGGAAAGTTTGCATCTCAGGAGAGAGGTGTTTGTGGAGGAGAGAAGCATGCAGTGGGCTGATGCAGCTGATGCAACAGACTGCAGGCCAAGTCGAGAGTGTTTCCAATACTTAAAGGTCCCATATTGTAGAAAGCGAGATTTCCATTTTGCCTGTATCACTGTGCAGCAGGTCTTGGTGCTAATATGGCAATGACATAAAGAGCACAACACGGTATGACTTCAAAGATCTGGCCATGGATGGATGGATGGATGGATGCACTGTTGTTGCTGCTCAAACCCTTTGGTTACCAGGGCAACTATGCAAAAAAAAATCTATGCCATTATAAAGCTGCCAAGAATGAAATAAACACTCTTGCCACAATCACGTCAATAGTCTCAGTGGAATAGCAGAAGCATTCATATTGCTACACTCTGAGTAATCAGAGGAGAAGGATTAAATTCATTATGGAGGAAGAAGAAAAGTCACATTGAGAAAACTTTAGTCCAGTCATGATCAGTCAGTCCACACAGGGTATCTTGTGTCCACATGCAAAAGGATTGTGTGCTACAGGTTTATAGATCACTCAGGTATGTACAATATTCATATTTCATATTAGCACCAGCACAGCCTCTAGTAAATATGTCCTGTAAAACAGATCACAGTTAACTCAGTGCCTTTAACACTGTTTGTATCGCTGCTTATCATAGTCTCCACACTTCACCAGGCCCAGCGCTGTGTTGTCATGCTGTTTGTAGTTGTCTTGATTGTTGGACTCTATGAGAGCTGTCTCTCTGTTTAGATCTGCTTATTGTTCACTGCTTTCATTGTTAATTGGATTTTTGATACATGTCTGTGCTTTCAAATATTTCCCACCCAGGAACTACCGGTGGAAGAGTTAGGGACTCTGAGTTGAGTCGAGTCACTGTTTTTCATGACTCGACAGAAAATAAGTGACTTGAGACTTGACTTGGGCTTGGAAATTAAAGACTTGGGACTTGGGAGTTGACATGATTACTACTATTTATTCTAATCAGTTTAAATATAAAATATTACAAATGTTCAGTGTTATTAATGTTGATATTACAATTGTCTGTACAATGTTACCTGCTATGCAAGCAGGCACAGATTAGATGGCGACCATGTCATCCTCACAATGTTAGCTCAAGTAAAATTGCCTTGGGACTTAGTCTAGACTCTCACCTAATGACTTAAGTCACAAAATTTCTCACTCTGGCATATTTAGAAATGTTATAAATATGCATTTCCCCTGTCAAATGAAGTTATAAATGAAACTAAAGTGTAGAATGGAATAATCTCTCCATACTTTCACAGCCGCATACCTTCTGACTGAACTGTCACGGCTCTCTTGTGTAATCCTCAAAGGGAATAGGAAACTTTGTGCAGAGTGGGAGGATAGCTACAGATTTATGCTCCTTATATGAGATCAAATGCCACCTCATCTCAATTACACTTCACAGCTGAATGTTTGATCACATCTTGCATTAAAAGGCTTGGCCAGCAAGGACATCTGCTGTGTGTGTATGTGTGTACATATGTGTGAGACCAGGCATGAATCATTTCTATTCACTCTGTGTGTGTTCTCTTCATGGAGCAAAGCACAGGTTAATACTGTGTGTGCTTTGTGTTCTTTGATAGTGAATATAATATGTCTTTTCAGCGCCTGTGTCCAGTAAAGGAAAGATCAATGCCTGAGAAATGACTGCCGGAGCTTTAGAAAGCAGAAGAAATGATGAAGGATGAAAAGCAAGTACCGATAGCATTGACTTCGTGTCATGGCTCAAACCTTTGGATAAATGGCTAGTTAGCTTGGGATACTCTTGATGGACCGCTACAACCTGAATGTGTGACCAACAGATACCACTAAAGCCCTCAGTAGACTCATTTTTGGTGATTTCTTTCCCACCTTTATTCATTCAGGAGGGAGTTTCACTGAGAGCACCTCTCTGTTTTGCAGAAATACCCTGATCACATTCACATCTGGAAGCTGTCCAAGACAACCACAGTGGCTTATCTGCTGCCCGCTAGCTTGTCTACATGAACTGGAAGGTAAGCAGTGAAATAGCAGAAACACAAGACGAGAAATAATAAAACACAGCAAAACTGTTAACCAACCTGCTGCTTTTCTGGATTCTTTCACCACTATCTGACAAAAATGTCACCGGAACATTGCAAAAAAAAACTTTCAAATATGAAAATGATGATCGTGAAAAAAAAAAGATGATTTGGAGCAAGCTAACCCAAAATATGATATTTTATCTCTGATGAATATTCATGCAAACATCACTTTAAGTTCATGAATAACGCATCAGATGACAGATTAAATAGCAGATGGCTAATCAGCAGGCAGTAAACATGCACGCAGTTAGGTTCGCCAGTGTTAGTAGCTTGACTGGGTCATGTGACCCTCACCTTGCAGATTGTAGGGGCGCATTGAGAGTCTCCCAATTAGCTTGAACATATTGTGAGTGACTAGCACTAGCATGGCCCATGGCTAGTGTATCAGCTCACCAACTACAGCAGTTGCCTAATTAGCACTGTATATAAGTTATTCACCAGCTACTTGAGGCAGCCTTCAAACTCATTCCATACTCACACCAAAGTGCCACATCTGGTATAGGGATGGCTACTGAATTTGGTACTTTTATTGGTATTGATCAAAATCCCCCAAAGTACAGAGTATCGATTCGGGTGAAGTCAATCGGTACCGCATTTTGGTACCTGAACGCACCTTCACGTCACGTGCGTCAGTTAGAGTGGAGGTTGCGGCAACGATAGTGGACGCAAAAGAGCGTGATTACGCCAGAGGTGGCTTGACGATCACGATGAGCAGCATGGCAGACTGAAAGCGCACGCGGGTGTGGCTCCGTTTCTCAAAGACTAATGTAGACTATGCACGCTGCAATATTTGTGATGCCAAGTGCAAGGCCAGCCATGGCAATACGACAAACCTGAGGAAGCACTTGGTCACAAACACAAAATGTTCCTAAAGGCGGACGAGTGCATCATTTTCGAAAGCTTTAAAACGCAGGCCACTACGACTCCCACAGCAGGCACCGTTAGTACACCTGCAGCAGCCGGCAGCTCATCACCTGCAGTCAGCATCGAGGGAGAAGATCCACCATCAAAAATCGATGACAACGCCTATGATAATCATTCAATTAGCGAGGCGTCGTCATCAAGTTCGTCGGCTCCGGGTAGGCTAAATAATGAGCTAAAGTGACTTTGCGTTTTGATTAGCATTTGTTGATAGTCGTCTCAGTTCCACGTGACGTTAATGTTGCACTCTTATGTGGATTTACAGGTCCATCTGCCCTGTTTCAGATTTCAGAAGTTTGGACTGTTTTTTTAATATACAAAATAAATGTAATTACCACACATAGACGCAAAAAAAGTACCCAAAACAGGTACCGATATATACCAGTACTGAGTATCGGTACCGTATGGGTTCAAGTGTGAAAGGTACGCTTCCCTAATCTGGTGCGCTGCAACCCCTGAGGATACATTTCACTGTAAGCACTATAATGAAAACTCATTCCTGTTTCATGGATCCTGGCTCTTTCTAGGATGGAAAACATTTATTTCCCCCTCTATAATAATTAAGAGATTATGTTACTTTATGTGTCTGTGGTTATGTCTCTCTCCTCTCTGAGGAAGCCACAGCATTAGAATAAAAGCTCTCATCTTACCTGCAATAAGAAGTCAAAGAGAGCCAGTCTCCCCCACTCTGAATGGTGAACACCCACACAGGGCGCTGACCTCAGGTCCGCTTCACGCCCACAGTGGACCTGCAGCAGCTTCTGGTATTGGACCCATCGGAGCGGTAGTGAGTTCTGGTCATTGTCTTTATCCGGCAGGTGCTGGATATCTGGATCCCACCACACCACAGGTCTGGGGATGCCGCTGATGTATCGATACGGCAGGACCTCACTGTGGAATGTCCTCAGCACCGCGGGGAGACTCCTGTTGAGACCCAGCACCCTGTCCAGGTGGAAGGCAAACACTTCGAACCAGTCATCTGTGCGTTTGACGAGGGAGCAGTGCCCCTGCTGGCAGCGCTCGCTGTGGGTTTCTGGATGTCTGTGGCTGGGTCCAGGCTGAGGGACATCCTTCTTCAGTGATGGCTGCTGGATGTGGAAATACAGTTATATAATGTTTTCCATTTAATTTTCCATTTATAAAACACCCTTTTGTATTAGACACCACTCAGGGAAGAGGGTGTCATAAAGCTCTCAGACAAGCTTGTTATTTTAGGCTTTATGACACAACATGACTAATTTGAGGACACTAACGGCTCATTAATGACTTGTTGAGTCAGTGACATCTCCATCTATGTGGCTGAGCCATAAATAGAAACGGCATATCTACCTACACTGTGTGACATTTCCAATGATCTCCTAACCGTGAAATTAAAAAACACTGTACCTGCGGCAGTGTGGTAGGATCCATGGCCACTTGTAGCACCTGTCCATGTGCAGGCACCCTGGCCTTACTGACCACCTCACCCCCGGCGAGGAGCACCATCTTCTGGACGTCATCCTCACTGAGCCAGTGAGTAGACTGAAGATCTGGACTAATCCTGATCCTCCTGTGGTCACTGTCTGGGAAGTCGTGCTCTGTAAAGCTCTGACACCAGCCACTGTCGTCTTTCTTTACAGCCGCCTCAGGTTTGGACAAAACCTTTCTATGGTCCAACAACCCAGGATTCTTCTTCGCTTCTGAGGGATCCTTTGAGAGATTATGGCGTTTTCTGAGATCCCTGGAGGGCTTTTTCACAGCCTGTTGTTCCTTACTGACTCTGTCAGATTTCCCAGAGTGCTGTCTGTGTTTTTCCAAAGCCTGGTGATGTTCAACCAGCTTCGCACTTGTATGACTGCTATGTATTTGTGCGTCTGCGTTCCTTTCTGTGATTCTATCCTGCCATCTGCCCGTCTGTCTGTCTGCACCCTCTCTGTCACTTATTAGAGTATCTGCTGGAGCAGGGATATGCGCTGCTGTGGATTTTCTCCTTTCAAGATGAATGTATGCTTGTGCAGTGTGTTTTACCACAGCACTGTGGTTGCCTGGTTTAATTCTATGCTTAGGCCCCGTATTGTTGACTGTAAACTCTAGGAGGTTGGGATGGTGATGACTGGTTGAATGCCGGACGGCGCCTGGCATCTCTTTTCTTTTGGAGGCAATGCCTTTGCTTTTGTGTTTATTTCTACTCAAGTCTGCGTGACTTCTCTCTTTGATGCTTTTTTTGTCAGCGGCAGCGTCCCCAAAAGGTTTAGGTTCCGCTGAATGTTTAGACGTCTCTTTTCCAGCGCTTGATTTCCAGGCCCGGGCGTGAGTGAGTGGTCGCTGGAAGGCAGCGGCTGGAGGGAGCTCCACGACCCTGATCTTGGATCTGAACTCGCCGGCGGAGCTCAGGGCACGCGACGACCGTCGGTCAATGTCGGCAGGCGGCAAAGGAAGGGGGAGAGTCACTGTCATCACGGAGATCGTGAGGAAGAGGAGGAAGACGGGGGAGAGGAGGAGCAGCCATTTTTGACCACAGCAGAGCTTTGACCACACTCTCCAGGCCTAGAGGAGAAAAATAGACAAAAAGAAAGACAGAAACACAAGTTAGAGGGAGACCAACAGAACCATGATTATAATGGAGTGGTAGCATAAATTGCAAAGATAGCATTTGCGCGAAAACAGAACGGAGCGCCCAGATTCCTGTGGGGTTAACCAAAGGCTGCACTGAGATCTCTTGGCTCCGGGCATGTGGAAAGCAAATGTGTTCATGATTCACACGCTGCAAGAGGAAGGGAGTAGAAAAAACAAACTGTGCTTTTGGCATGATTTTCCTCTTCTCTTCTGTGATAGCACAATCGTGATGTGTGACCTCTGTGTGTTTATTGCCCAGAATGGAAATGAGAGAGAAAAGCAGCAATCTGGTGACAAAGAGCGAGCGGAGCTAAAATATCCTGTTTATGTTGCACAAATCTGAATATGTACGCGGCAGAATATAAAGCTTGTGTCAGCCGGCTCTGTGTTTCCAGTAGCTTACAGCAGAAATGGACTTATCCAGCTGAGACCAATACGATTGTGGCGCGCCCATAATTCAGTGCTGCCTCCTGCACGCAATGCACAGCGAGGGAAAAAATAAATAAATAAATAAAAACATATTTCACACAATGTGCTGTCACTGCTTCAATATGGTCTACTGTATACTTACTGAAGGCTCTATAAAAGTGATTTTGCTGGAGGAATTCAAAGTGCTCGCCTTTTATTTACTGTGGAGTCAGAGTGTGTGGACGTATTATACGCTCCTTCCATTCGGTGCTTCTAAATGGAGGCAGCAAAAAAACTGCAGCTCCATGAAACTGACATCCAAATAATAAAAGCAAAATAAGGCCTTCAAAAGATTTATTGTTGACTATCTCAGGGTTTGTGTTGGAAGAAAGCCTCTACAGCAACATGTATTCTGTGTGACAGCAAGCATGTGAATTGAGACTACAAATAAAATTGTCTGGGAAGCTGGCAGTTTCCCCGCAGACAGGGTGGCCTACACTTCATAAGCAGTAGTGGAAAGATAAACAGTAGAGGAAGCATGGACCACCTCTCCCAGTAACGAAGCTTCCTTCCATTCCCAGAAAACCTGGAACTTTGCCCAAAGGACTTAAGAACCCGAAATGTGAAGCAAACAGTGTAAGCTTTTCATCCTCACCTATATGTAAAGCCATAGGTGAAAGGCTGGATGACCCAGATAACTGCCGCCTCTCCTCCCTGACCCTCACTGCTCCCTCCCTCCCTGTCTGTCCTCGTCTTTTTTCCTCAAACGCAGAGTGAAGGAATGTTTCAGACCCTCGAGACGTCCTCCCCATCTTAAGAGCCGTTAACAACATTCCCAGATCCCTCCACCTGTGAAAGGATCCCATTATTCTTCCCAAGCACTGGAATGCCCTAAACTAGGCTAGCGCTGAAAGAGCCTGACATATTAAACACACTTATATATCAACAGCGATGTGGGGCTTAGTCTGTGTCGGACTCAAATACATATCTAACTGTTGGCTTAATGAATGGCGCTGCTGTACAGATGAAATCTACGGTACTTCACAGTCAACACAATGAATACTAATCAGTCCGCATTTACTCAAAGGTGCTACACGGAGCAATTTAATGTCATTAATTCATTACGCCACTTGGTGTAAGTCTTTGGTAAGTCATGCTGAATTAATGCAATCACTGCTGAGAGGACTGGCAGCCTCTTCTGACCTCTAAATGGCTTTTTATATTTCATGCCACTCGGTTGGATTTCACAGCAAATCTGCCTCTGCCTCCCTGCAGCAGCACAAGGAACAGATTTTACCTTTAGTGTAATGACATAGCATAGAAGGGGTGATAAAAGCTTCATAAAGCACCTTAAACATACGTTCCTTACAGTTACAATCCTTCATTTCGTTGTATCATGCTGCCATTTTTGAAACTACTATTACTTCTTACTGGCAAAATGTTTCATGTGATGTGGAGCAGCCAGGGACTTCGGTGTTACTATGACAACTCCTTTAGTCTATAGTTGTTTAATGTGACTTTGCTGCCCACAGTGCTCGATACCCATGTCATTTTGAACAGAGCTCGGGGATTTGTATTATTAAAACACACTTACTGATAACAGTGCACCACTGGTGTCACCTAATCAACAAGAACAAACACTTTACTGACAAATTCTCGGCTACTCAGAGACAGGGGAACAAGCTGTAAACACGCTATACTGTCATACCTTTTAGCTCTGTTTTGGTCTCCACCAACACCGGATGGAAATGTTTAACTCTTTAGCTGCTAAGTGTGCCACATGTTCACCAGCTGGTCATCAGAGCTTCTTCACTGAAACGTGCTGGAAGACTAAAACAACAAGCTGAAAGGCGTTTAAAATGTTGAAGGGAACTGCAGAGTTGGATTATAATTTTCCAGGAGTTCATTTACAAGTGCTGCTTTCACATATGACCATATATGTAATCTAAATACATACATATTGACACGTGTAGCTCCAACAATGATAACTTCACAGTTGTCTCCATCCTTAGTATTAATGACACACTCACCAGTTTGATTGCTGGGATCTGAAAACATCTACAAGGCGTCGAGGATGAGCAAGCTGTCCGTTCTAATAAAGTGGTTTAGACAGAAATCTGGCTGACCCATTTTTACTGTTTTAGGCTGTTTACAGCCTGTCTGAACACGCTTCTGACTGCTTCTCGCTCAGTGTAGCATTGTGGTTGCGTTTCTAGACCTCAGCTTTGGTGAGTACAGTTTTATTACAGACAGTAATTGGTTCAGTGCTCACTGCACTGATTCTCACCAATATTCAAAGTGTTGATAAAAAGTGGCTTTGTGTTGAGACCTGATGTGAGGAGCCCACTGCTATTATTATTATTATTGTTATTATTAGCCACTGCATATTAATGTGTTGGTGCTTCACCCAGGTTTACCCAGCAGTGTACCGTGTCTGCTTTCATACCTACACCTCCCTCTTGGTTAGCACTCGTTTGGCTGAGCATCGCTAATTAACGTCCAAGCATGTGCAGCTTAGTGTGAACGTGTCAACACGGGAGAGTGTTGTTGATACTGTGTTGCCTTCAACACCTCTCTACAGCAAACACACGCACACACAGCAAAGGTCAACAGAGAGAGAAGGGGAGAGAGGGAGAGACGGAGAGACGTGAACGCAGCTGGAAGAGGAATCATGTGATTCTACTTTTACTTCACCACACACTGTTAGTCAGTTTACAGTGCGGCTGGCTGTACTTGGTTTCTGGTGTTTTGACTGTGTCGTGCACTTTGACCCTGCAGAATGAAAACAGTGTGAAACCACATCATGTAAACACAGGTTTCACACAGTGTGGGGAGAGGGGATTTGTGGGTAAATTCACACACACACACAGCGCTTTCTGCTGCGATAAGCATCACATTTCTTTTACAGTCTGGGTTATTGTAACATTTCACTTTTCTTTCAATAGGAAAAATGACACTATTCTTGGCAAGCTAAAGATATTTTCCACTTGTTATCTCTCCAAGTTCTCTTTATTTTGACAGGTTATTTGTGTCTTTGTTCCTCCCTCTTTGTCTGGCTCCACTCTCCTCACTATGCTGCTCTGACAACACGTTAAAGCCCCCCCCCCACCCAACACACACACACACACACACACACACACACACACATATATATATATATATAATACACATGCACATGTCTTCCACTAATAACCTTCTGCCCGCTCTGACAGGCCAGGTGTCTGACTATCTGACAGCTCCCCAGCTCCTCTTTTTTCCCTCCCTTTCCTTTGTCTGTTAATATCCCTGCTTTTCTTCTCTCCCAGCTGAGAGCTGCAGGGGAGGTATGCAGCATTCGGTCGAGACACGCAACAGGTGCTGCAGCCAGCTAGCCTTAGGAGAGGACGGAGGAGTAGGGGAAGGAGGAGGAGGAGAAGTGAGAAAATCTGGAGGCAGAAAACTCAGTCTCAGTGGACCATCTCATCTATTTGACTGTTGTGGTTGGTTGAAGTGGGAAAATGTTGTTTTGTTTAAGTCTAATAATCTATTCAATTTGGTGTTTTGTTTGTAGAATTTCAGAAAATGTTGATTTCACAATGTTTGTGTGAGAAGTTCGGGGCCATGAAATGTTTGGGACTTCAGCATTCAACTAATCAGTTAATCATTTCAGCTGCACTCGTGACTGTGTTGAGGTACGGCAGTTGCATCTTTTATAAGCTCTTCATGTAAAGATCTTGCTGTGCAGTCCGGCTGTCAAATAAATGTAGTCCAGCTGTTAGGGACTTTTGTGTTTAATGTGTCTCTTGTTGTTCTTGCAAACCAGAGTGTGACCTCCTGTCTTTGTTGTGAGGATCTTGGTATAGGTGCTGAGCTCCAGCTGACTGAGCACAGCTGATGGGAATCCAGCTGATTGGTGAGGCCTATTTAAGATGCTGTTCCTGCCAAAGGACAGAGGACAGCAGACAGCTTGGTGCTCCTCCTCGTGCTCTGTAAATGATTTCCCTGTTTATTTGCGGTGAAGAACTCGCATGTTAGCTTTAGCCATTTGTTTCACTCGTCCCCTTAGACTGTCACCATTTAACCGCATTAATAACACCAGTCACTATTAAGACTGAAGCTTTTCTTTGAATCACATTTCTCATGTTCATGTTAGTTTTTGGTATTGGCTTTAGGTAGCTTTCACTGAAAAGCTGGTTTGTTTAGCGTTTTCATCGCAGCAATAAACTGCTTGCTTTTTGGCTGTTAGCGAGTGCTCTCAACACTTAGAGTGGGGAAAAAAAGTACACTATTTAAATGTATGCTATAATGTGGGGTGTCGTTTAGCTCAATTGGTCGAGCAGCCACCCCATGTACTAAGGGTCAATCCTTGCTGCGGCAATCCAGGGTTCAAATCTGACCTGTGGCTCTTCCTGCATGTCATTCCCCATCTCTCTCTCTCTCTCTCTCTCTCTCTCTCTCTCTCTCTCTCTCTCTCTCTCTCTCTCTCTCTCTCTCTCTCTCTCTCTCTCTCTCTCTGCATTCCTGTCACTCTTCAGCTGTCTCTGTCAAAATAAAGCTTGAAAAGACAAAAAAAAAAAAGTATACTGCAATGTAGCATGAAAATAATCATTCGTGCAAATCACTTTACTTGTACTTCCAATACTATGGCCTTTTATCAGTCTGTTTAGAGACAGGACAAATGTCAGTAGTCCACATACCACAATCCAGACAGCTGAAAAAAGTGAAAGCGCTCCTTTAAAACTGCAAAGAAGCGCACCAGAACACTCCTGTAAAACCTGAAGGTGTTAAAACACACCAGATGGAGATCCTCATATCAGTGACAGGAAGCCGGTCATCAGGTTGGGAGTGTGTTAGCTGACTAACATCTGGGCTGTAGCTGGTGTTACAAACCCAGAACAAAGGTGCTTAATCCTTTACTAATGAGAAGAGGGCTCGGTACATCCTTCCAAAGCTCAAAATCTGCTGAGCGTCTTTTAAATCAGTGTAAAATGCTGCGAGTAGGCAGGAAAAAATACAAAATAAAACAAGAGAGAACACACTGACTGGACTGATGATGTAACTGTATCATTTATCTGAGCCAGGAGAGATGTTTCACAAATGTAGACTTAATCAAAATACACAATGTGCCGCCAGATCATATTTTGCTATAGTGTGCATGTACAAAAACAGTTACATTATGGCTCTGTGGTACAGATATTTAAGTCCAGATCAGAGTGGACCTACTGACCAAAACACTGCCGGCGTTCATTATAATGCAATAATGAACAGTCCTTCATTACCCGTCATGGTCCCTCACTCCTTGATACAGGAAATAAAATGTGACTGCAGAAGTCTAAGGATGTTTGGTCATATTTTATGATTGTTTTACTGCTTTGAGCTGTTTTCACAGTGTACTATATGTATGGAAGACTGCAAAATTGCATGTGTTATATCCTAACTCTAAACATCTATATAGATATTAGAGAGGAGGTTTAACACCATATGAATGATGAGAAGTTGACAGGAGGGCTTCAGGGAGCTGTGCGCTGTTGTTACACACTGTAGTTAGAGTGAGCCGGTAGTCAAGATCGGTTTAATAGAGTCATCAAAGCCGAAATTATGTTTGAAATGTATGAGGTCAGAAGGTCTCTGTCTGTGCTAGCTTCAATTATCTGCTAGCAAACATACACACATGAAAACACACACACAAAGAATATCTCTGTAACTGGATCAAAGAGGATTCACACACTCGGAGAATAATCAGTTAGCACAGTTTGGATTAATTCAGTCTGAGAGACACTCAGTCCCCTGAGAGAGAGACATCGTGTGTGTGTTAATGGGCATCATCCATTCATTAATATGCATGCTCCAATATGGAAGATACACTGTCTGTGTGTGTGTGTGTGTGTGTGTGTTTGGGGGTTCTGAGTTCAACTTTGGTGACCTCTGACACTGTTGACCAACTGTAAACTGTCCTGACACGGATGACCTTTTAGGGAATGGAAAGAGTCCAAACATCAAACTATATAAACAACGCCAACAGAGCTTTTCTCTTCGTATTCATTTGGACCCGGACAACTGCACAACCTGCAGGTGTAGCACTTTGTCACCAAGCTTCCAGCACCACCTTTTTAAAAACCAACAAATTCTGCCTTTTTGTGAACAAGCATTGACATTAAAAGCTGTGTTTTGTGCTAAACGCAGTGTCACACCAGCAAACTGGCGGTTTCTTGTGAGTGACAGCACAGTCGTTTCTTCGACTGTGCTGGTTTGCTATCTTTATGACTGGCTGTGCACTCCAGTGGGAGGACTGAGATTACCACCTCTGTAATCCACAGCAGTTAGTAGCCTATGCTTAAGGCCTTTCCTTTACTCCACTGACTCTCTTTACAGCCGTCTGAAGGCAGCAGGTATCTGTTCCATCTGCAGCCTCTAATTGGTGTGATGTTGCATGCTGGTGAGACATAATTACACACGTCACATCCACTGGTAACATTTAGTGCAACCAGCACCAGACCGCTGCAAAATAACCAAAGAAACATATGTGTTGACATGCACATCAAACTCTTTGATTCTTCAGTTTCTCCTGCAGCGCGCGTCAACAGGTGTGTCAGACAGACACATGAAACCGTTCACAAGTTCCAGTTTATTGAGTCTGGCCTGGAGCTCTGCGTCTTTAATTACAATACAGGCAGATGTGCAGCTGTGATGAACGTGATGTGGTAGAGAGTGCTTAATTCTATGGTAATGTTCCCAGAAACAAACGAATGCTACTCTAAAAATCCTCATTTATTCATGGCTCATGACTGGGATCACGTCTATGTTGCAATATTAAGATTAAAAATTCAATCTAATCCAATCTAACAGATTTAACTTCAACAAAATTTCAGAATAAAAAACTAGACCGCATTGCTCTGTTAAGATTTAATAAATTCAATGCAAACTGAATATATTCAATCTTAACCAATTATACGCGGTACCAGAGGAGATCAACAATCAGGATCAAGGATCAATTCAGTCCATTTGTTCGGCTGACATATCAGTCAAACCAGAAATGTCAGGAGTTCATCAAAGTCATCAGAATACTTTGTGAGGAAACCCTGAATATCAGTGCAAAACAAAAAAGTGGTGGACTGATGGACAAACCAGAATCACACTTCCTACAACCTCACCATGAGCACGTCTACAGGCACATTTTCCTCTCGGTTCTGGCCTTTGGGGCACACAAGGCCAACATTTTTCACACCTAAAAACTGAGTCAAATATTCTCCACAGTGGAGAAAGCAGGAAACACCTGTGTGTCAGTAAGAAGCCAACCTCCAGTGGACTCCAACTGTGTGATCAGACATTTTTAATGCCAATCACACCCCACAGATGAGTCACCAGTCTGTGTGTTTATGTTCTCAGATGACGCTGCAGCATTGGCAGGAGCTTCTTCAGCCCTGGTTAACAGGTAGCGGCGATTAAATCCTCATTTTAAATTAGTTCACAACTTGTTCTCGCAAAAGAAACTGAACAATATGTCACTGAGAACAGATGGATTGTGTGTTCTCGCACAAAGCGAGAGAATGGAGTTGGAGCCAGCTGAGACTCAGCAGAAAACAATTTGTTTGCAAGATGGGGGTGAAGAATAGATTTAGTTATTTTCCACATCTTTTGTTTTTCATTTCAGTTTGGGTGGAACCTTTTAAATACCATGTTACACCATGTTCCTCTTAAGACACCGTTTGCTTAGTATGTTTTCTTAAAATCTTTAGATAATTAACATTTACCTTGTGTCAATCCACAAGAAAACAGGTAAGAGATAAGAGAGAAAGGACGAGAACAGCAGATTCAGAGGAGGAGATGGAGTGTGTGTGTGTGTGTGTGTGTGTGTGTGTGTGTGTGTGTGTGTCCCTCAGCTGTCAACACACCCCCGTCAGCTGAGAGTGGACCTTAATGAAACCAGTCAGATCCTCTCTTACACAGAGAGAGAGGAGAGCACAGGAGAAACCATGTAAGAAAGATAAAAGAAATGCAAAAGCAACGCAACAAAAGCAAACTGATGTGCCGAGACGTACGACAGCGACGGCTCTGTCTTTTTTTCTTTTTTTTTTCTGCTCGAGTCTGAGGATGATGACAACACATGAAAGATGAAACATAAATGAGTCAGGCTCTCCAAACAGATCGCCGCCTGACGACGCTCAGTGTTTCTACGCTGAAAATAACGAGAGCTCTGCAGCCAAACGAGGAGGAGACGAGGATCAAAGGTCTTGTCTTACTATAGTTTAAATGTTTGAATTTTCAATTTAGGCTCTGAATGAAATACAGAGAGAAAGGGCGTTATCTGTGCTGTGGCTGAAGGGATTACATCAACTGAAGGGAGGAAAAGGGAAATAAAGGGGAAGAATAATGTTGCCATGGAGTCAGTTGCGTCTGCAGCTTAAGCCCATTTTTAGCTGTTTTTTCTTCCATACAGTTAAACTATTGTTAAAATAGTGAATCTAACAGTTGACAACTAATCAAAATAACTGATGAATCACTCATACTGACATTTTTTCTTGGAAAACTACATTTTTGCACTTACAGTTTCAGTTTGATCGAATCTGTCTGAACCTCTGTCCTCCTACTGTCCATTTTCTATGATCCAGATTCCACAACCTCTGTGTGATGTTGATGCGTTTACACATTTATGCACATCTGCGTCATCTTCTTCAGTCAGAGTAAAAAGCTTTATCAGAAGCTCATGCTTTATGGACTTTTTACCTGTGTTTTGCTTGTCAGCGTTCAGGCTGCACAGTGTTCAGCAGGTTGTTGCAATTTAGGCAATAAAATATGTATGTAAGTGGAAGTGCTGTCGTCTCTTCTTACAAAGGAAATAGATATTAACAACAGCTTTAATGCTATTTGTTTTCTTTCTGATGTTTTTTAATGGTTGAATCAAACTCACCTCAGAAAGCTACAAATGCTACATGTGCCATATTTGGTATCACACTAAAGAGGAAGTTGTGGTCAGTTTCTTTCTGATACAAATTTTGTAGTAGGGAAAAAGTTCACTTGAGTGAACTGCAACGACATTCAACAATTCTACTGGAGCCTAGAGGGTTAACAGCTCAGTCCAGACGTTTTACTGCCTCCATGGCCAGAATGGCATTAAGTTTGTGTTCTTAATGTAAAGCTAAATGGATTTATTGGACGTGAAGCATTGAATGAAGTCATTATTTACATTTCTCAGTATCATTCTAGCTGCTGCACATTTGCAGAAGGCTTTTAGTTTCAGCTTACTGATGGAGTCAACAGTATACAGTTACCTGCATTTGAAAACAGACCTGCTCCTTGGCAGCCACTGTGCTCGGTACTGTACTGGATGCGGGCTAAAAACACACTTTTCACCAATATATCATCACCTCCACTTGTTTGTTGCACCTTTCCACCCACCTTTGCACATTGCACATTGCATGCATTCCAAGGTCAGACCCTGATGACACATCGCAGAGCTTTGGAAACAGCAGCTATGAAATACAAGAGAATGTGGTATCGATAAATGCAACGTATAGAGAAAAGATCCAGCATGCCTCTGGCAGATACATCAATAAGCTGTGGAATAGGTGATGTAATATGAACCCGTATGATACGAGCACACAGCGCAGGCAGTTACATGTGTGGACAAGTAAATGCGCTGACAAACATATAGTATGAAAGCATATGAACTCCACCCTGCAGATGCTTCCAGATATCGGCATGTATAGTGCACACTGATTTATGTATTTCAGTGCTGTGAATATGCGTACATCTAATGACCTGAAGAAGAAACCTTACACTGCTCTTCCTGCAGAGGGAAATGTAAGAAGCCCTCTGTCCTGCTCTTCTGTCAGCAAGTTTCTCCTCTGGAAAGCAGCCGCGGAATCAAATGACAAAGGCTAAACTTGACGTGGGTTAAATCAACTGCGACACTCTTTATGGGGAAGGTCAAAGGTTTCTAACAAAGAGAAATCTTTGGGGACAGGAGTTACGTCTTCTGATGATCACCGCTCTTATATTCTTTAAATCTGCTTTACTTTCCTCACAGAAACTGAAGTTCCAGCAGAGGCATCAATGCAGAGCCCATTTCACACAGATTTGACCTCAGCCAACTTACTTTTTGCACATCACATACGGTCCATTGGGGTTGTTTGATCACAACCATAGCCATACTCATAGTTCCCCACACATTTTTAAAGGGAGTACTTCAAAGTTGGGGGACTTGCAACTTACAAGAGAAATGTACTATGCTTGCAGCTCTTTGAGGCTTATCAGTGCATTGAGCTACATACTAACCGTGCTAACACGCGGATATTGAACAGATACAATGGAAAAAGAACAAGGTAAAGATCTGCATTCCCCAGTGTTGGTCAATTTCAGGCTTAAATTGACAACTTCTGATCAGTGCAGCTCACATCTGGTTTAAGCACCAACCATTCTACAAACAGAACAATGAAACAGATACACGTTGGGTTAAAAAATAATAATAAGTTATTTTTATTACTTTTACAGCTACTTAACTGATTAATGCAGAATTAAATACAGACTATTTTACTGTGTAACAAAAATGAAATGTTACCACATCATTTCATACTGTAGCACATGACCAACACCTACTCTGGACACAGACCTCCAGTATTTCACCAGACTGTGAGTAGGAAATCTAGAAATGTCCTTTTCTGTTTGGTTTGTGTGGTGACAGCTGCCACCCATTGTCTTATGACTGTGTGTGCGTGTGTGTGTGTGTGTGTGTGTGCGTGTGTTCTGTCTGCATGGTGACCTGTCTACCCTCATACGTCAGTGTACTAGCTGCCGTGTGACAGCGGCCAATCTGGCAATCTTCCTCTCACAGGCCTTCAGCTGGTGAACTGGTGTGTATATGTGTCTCGGGAGGGGGTGTAGTGTGTTGGTGGGAAGGCAGCATGTTTGTGCACATTCTGTAATCTGAACATTTGTCAGTATACATGCATGCTAGTGTGTATGTGCAGTACATAACATCAGCAAACACTTTATTATTGTACCATCCAACTTGACGCACATTACCATACAACTCAACAGGAGTCCTGTAAACACCTCAGCTTACTGTCTGCACCGCAGCACAAAATGATCATAACAGAGATTAACATACATTTCTCCAAAGTGACTCAGCACTGAGATTCCTGTTTGTGAAACGCCACGAGCCAGCCTGGAATCAAATTTTCATTTTCACCCATCACTACAAAATGAGCCTCAACACCAAGTCGAAACACGAGTAGACACACGTTAAGTTCTTGAGATGACGCCAGATTCTACATTTAAACAGCGCAAAGTAAAGATTCTGACGTTTAACTATCAAACCCAGTGTTCATTCAGGACAATGCAGTGGATTTAAACATGTGATAGGAGCAGAGACCAAGATTTAATAATAATTACATTTAAATTTATGAAATGAATGCAGCTGTGCTTCCAAGCTCCAAGTTCTGATACAGATGCAGCCAGCTGGTCCACGACAGGTCTGTGACAGACCTTCGCTTATCTGAATGGGATGAATGGTTATATCTGGCTGGCAGCTGGCCCAGGGGCGGCAATTCTGAGTGGCTAGTACTGTATGCCAGTAGAAAATACAGCAACTCACAAACAGAAATGACTTCACTGACTGAAAGCGTATATGTTAGATTCTTAAGTCACATTTTATTTATCTAAGAATGAGTGCTGGTCACTCTATGCCCTGGACTTTGTTAGCGATACGCAGGACAGCAGGACTCCTGCCATCGGCCTGCTCAGCGCTTCCCTCTGATATCGAACACGTCGTCAGAATGAATCATTAAGTGAAAAACATTCAGTGTGATTATCAGGCTGCATGTAATATTTTGGAAGGGCAGAGCCAAGTCTTGCACAAACACTATCAGAGTCCAAAAAACACTGCATTCAGAAAAAGAAAAACATTTGTCTCACAAGAACTTTAGCTCACCACCACGGTTAAGATACACACATACGCAGTTCTGACTGATTCCTTAACGCTGTTGTAGCCGCTGAGTTATCGTGTTCAAGATCAGTGTATAAACTCACTTTCTTATAACATCATTAGCATTTAGCCAAGAATCTGTGCATACAGCGCATAATGTCAGTTCCTACGACTACGCTGGATAGACTGGCTAAAGATCCCAAAATTTACAAGACTGGCATTGCTGCATTATGTGATTGTTTCCCAGTAAATGTGAGATACAGATGTGGTAAGCATGAGATAACACATTCAGAGTCAGGTCATCGGTTTTCTTTTAGTAAAAAACCTGAAGAAGAAACGACATAAAAGCCACGTTTGGATCAGGCTTGATTGAATGATTAAATGTCTGCCTCACTGCAGCCAAATTGATTTATTGTACAGATGCTTTACATGGGACACATGCAGCGTAAATGTAGAGCCAGAACTCTCCAGAATATATTATACAGCATTGTGCTTGTGTCTAACAAGCCAGCCCCTCTTTTAAATCACTATTAGTGTTCAAAGTTTGTCCCGTTGCTTTATTTCTTTGGGGGAACACTTCTCAGTTATTTCCAAACATGTCTTCCTTTAAAAAAATGAATTCCTCCTGAATCACTTTCCACTGCCCTTGACTGTTTCCTATTTTCCAAAAGCTACCTCATAAGAAAATATGTATCACAGACAGCCACAAAACATCTCATTCTGTTGCGAGTGCCAAACCAGTCTCACCTTGAAATGAAAAGGCTTTGTTAAAAATCTTTGTTGTGAGTGAACAGACAATGTTTTTTTTTTTCTCCTTTTGGCAAAGAAATAAAGGATGCACTGCTTTATGTTCCTCGTCTGTGTGTAGAATGAAGCCCAGACATCAGATCAGAGCTCTGAAAGTAATTACTTCGTGGCACAAAAACCCTTGCTCCATATGGCTGCGATGGGAGCGCACATGTGGTCGAATCTGTTCCCCATTGCACATTCCATTCTCCTAAGAGGAAGGTGTGGCATGAGAGGGAACATTTGCTGAGCAAAAATGGTGGCCAAAAGATAACCAAGGATGATATTTCTAAATCTTCTGCTGACAAACGAGAAACAAGATTTGAGCTGCAGCCAAATCGCATCCACTTAGGCCAAAATTACGCAGTGACACAACAGTGATTCAAGGACGAAGCATAATGTTCTGTCTCTTCTTTTTATGGTAGAGTAGAACCTCATCATGTCCTCGATTCAAGCTGGAGGACGACTATAATAGCTGCCAGAACCACAACCTGTGAGTTCCTCTCCTGAGACTGAAGCATTGCATTTAGAGGGTCACCACCGCAGCTTTATGGGGTTGTATAACCTGCTCTACCTTTACAGGGCTGTTAACCATCCATTCCACAGTCCATGTCATTCATGGTGGCTGTTCTTGTACAACCAAATACCCAACAACCTTCAGTGAAGCCCCCCGACAGCTGACCAAAACCTGACAGATCATTTATTGAGCTTGAACTTGAGTTCACAGTTTACAGAAATACATTTCACTGATTGTACCAGCATGAAACATGATACACCTGCTGATATGAACTGCTTTTTCAGATCTTCATTTTCTTAATCAAAATAATTAAGTGCAAGTCATTAATTGCAGCGTCTCCTTTCTTTTTTTTTTATCTCCCTCCTCCATCCTGTCCGCCTCTTTCAGCCACTCATCCACACTGGGCCCACACAGTAAATCAAAATTAACAACACAATCTGACATCTTGCAGCAGTTTCTTTGGTGCAGCGTTACAGATGTAAGAAATATATTAGAACAGGTTTGAACATGGTTCAGCCAATCATAATCAAGAACTGGAGTGAGCTGTTTTTATAATCACTATATGCCACGATCACTTGCCAAATAAAAAGAAAACATTAAGATCATTTATTTATATTTTCATGCACTTTGCACAAGCCATAACTCTGTTTCCCTGGTAACACCTGGGAGTTTGAAAAATACCTGGAACAATCATCACCATCCCATAAGGTTCTACGGTTCACAAACAGCAAACAGAATTGGGCACAACTAGCTCTTCAGCCATGACAACATGCCCACATTTTCACCAACAAATAATCTCTATGTGAAACTTCAGACTTGAAGAGTGACTTACATAGTGAAAGGGATGTGAGATCATCACTTATACAAAGTATCACCATCCTGTGGAGGCACTTATGGATGACACTCAGCAGTGTGAAAATATATATACTCTTTTTAAAAAGTAATTTATTTCATTCCATTCATTTGTGAAGAGTGAACAGACAGCTTCACTGGAACTGATTGGTAAGTGTCCTTTATCAGGAATTAATGGATTCCCTGCAGCCAGAATTCACTCAGACCATGGCATAATTAAAAATAATGACTTGGAGTTGTCCATGTAGGGCTGGAAGCCGGTGATATGTTTCAGTTCACCAATGCCTCTAAAATAAATATCATCAGGGCGTCCAATAACTTTTTAACAAGGTTACAGCCATGCTTACGGCTCTGTGAGGCTAATGTCCAGTATGTTAGCATGCTAACATGTGTTAAATAATAATAAACACAAATTAGAGCTGAGGAAGGTGGGACTGTCATTAGTTTTACAGGTTGTGAAGCTTGTGAAGGCACAAATCATGGGTCCAAAGAATGACTTTGGACCCATGATTTGGACAGGAATGGACACAATTTCCTCCAATTTACATTTCATCCTGATCCTCCATCCTTCATATTTCATGGAAGTCCACTGAACAGTTCTCTTGCTACCTGCTAACGTAAAAATCAGGGGTCACCAGTGTCTTTCTGCATTCATTCTCTAGGCATCATGGATGCCTGCATCAAAGTTCATGGCAATCCATCCAGTAGTTGTGGAGATATTTCAGTCTGAAGCAAAGTGGTCGACTGACCAGCCTAGAGCTGCTCGCATGGCTAAATACTGTATAAGGAAACAGCTGCTTAATTTGTGGCTTATTATATGCATTTTTCTTCGAGATTATATCTGTGGTTCTTTATTATGAAGTTGTTAAGAGAAGAGCTCTACGGGTACATTTGCTCAGCATCACTCATCCGTAGCGTTCATTGCCTCTTTTGGATCCATCCAGAATGTTTTTGTAGAAACAAAGTATAGAGAAGTCTTTAACTTTACAGCCCGCTGGCTGCCGTTTATTTTGACAACTCACTCTGTGGCATGCAACTCTCAAACTTGAACATTTTGGCGCAAGGTTGGCAGTAGAGGAGAGAAATGGAAATGTTTTTGTCCTCTGGGAAATACAAATGTGCTCTGTACTTTTCATAGCAGTCTGGCATTTCATATTTAATAAAATTAGACCTGATGGTTACACCACAGGAAAGATCACGGGGGTCAATGCTTAACACCTCTGCTGAGTAATTTCCTCAGGGAAACAATCCGGGCAGTAGTGTCAGGGTAAATAGCTTTGTACCAAAGCTTTGGACAGACAGACTGATAAACACTGGCAAGCTCAGGCGCCACCACGAGCAAGCCAGACAAAAACATAAATGTTGAATGCTGTTGACTGCACAAAAATCAGCCACTTACTGTAGCAGCCGTGCATAAATATACAGATTTGAATTAAATGAATGACAAAAATGTATACTTCACTTTAATTTCACATGTATTTAGGTCATTTAGGTTTTCCAAATTTTTCAACTGGACCGTACGTTACACTACTGTGAACTATAGCTTCTGTTACTCGGTTTGTTAGCCAGGCTGTCTGGACTGCACCGGGGGTGTTGTGTACGACCCTGAAGAGCAGGTTTTCATGGGAAGACATGCAGAGGGGCAGCGGAGCCATTGTTGTGCCAGAACTGCCAGGAGCTGGCCCCTTTGGTGTGAGCTTGGTGCCGAGCTGAGCGTCTTGCTGTTGGACTAATACGTAATATTAGCTGGCTGCCATGTCTTGTGTTGTTGACCTTGCTCGATGTGTGGCTGTTAGCAAAGTTGTCGACTGGCTGTTTTTTGGTCAAAAGTAATATGATCATAACTGATACGTGTGTACAGCTGTCCACCATCGTGCAATCTACCGCAGAATCTTTACGGTGTGATAACTGCTGTGGGGATGTGCCTGCAAGTGCACACACACACACACACACACACACACACACAGAGAAGAAGAAGAGATGCAGTAGAAAAAGAGAGAGGGAGAGTGACATTCGTACTCAGCAGTGTGTTCTACAAGGCTACCTCCGCTTGTCTAAATGCTCTGAGGAGACGGGGGGGTATCAGGCATCATAAAGTAAATGGCTTTTAGCACTCAGCTGTTATAACACCTCCACTATAAAGACCACCGCTGTCTATAAACACTGCTGTGTTACTGTACTTACCCCAGCCTTTATGTGTCATTCTGTTTATTCACTGCCCCCCCCCCCCCCCCCCCCCCCTCCTTCTCTAATGCCACCCACCGCTTGGTTTGTCACCCTGCACATCATGAGTGTTCAACGCTAAAACACAAGCCACCTCCACACAGAAAAGCGGCAGATGGCTGCATGGACAGTGTCCCTCTCGGCGTTGCACTCGCAGCAGGTTGAGTGGGAGGGCAAAGCGCCTGTGAAGTCACTTTCACAGCACTGAAATCTCTTTTATTGTTCTCTGTCCAGTTGGTCTTTATTACTGTACAAAGCGGATGCAGCGAGTCTCTCACGCCAGAGGTCGAAGGCATCTTCTCCCTGCCTGCTGCTTTTGTAAATGTGCTTACTGGGCACCTTTAATTCACTCGTTTCCTGGTTTATATGCTTCTATATGTCATAAACATCTCAAATAAACATTTAGACCATATCGGCTTACACACAACCTATATTCACATCCAAGTTCATCACCGAGGATAGGAAGTTTATTTTTTATGTGAAGTGCTACTCATTTTCTGCCAAAACACTGTGAAATGCACATTTACAGAGGCCTCTTTGTATAGTAATTGGAGCTAGCAGAAAGAGGTGCACACACTGTAGTAACCTGGTTACTGTAAATGCACAACAGTAATCAGATTTCTCTCCTAAGCTCGACCAAGTTTTGGAAGCATGTCTGTAGTACTGATCGAAGACGCTGCTTCCTGACCGGACACACCGGAGACTTTCCTGACAGCACAAATGTGTCTGAATTTGAGGAATGCTAAAAGGTTTACTGGTGCAAAACGGACTTATATAGACTTCTAGAAGCTACTTTGTGGACACTGCATGCAAATCCTGCATGCGATCACTCCTTTCCCTGTTGTGCATGTGTTCTTGAAGAAGCAGATTAAAAACCTGGATATATACTGTACAAGAAATCAACCAAGAAATGTGCTATACCCCTACCAGCTTCAACCCAATGTAAAGCAGGTTTCCTATTTACAGTACATGACTTTCAATACATTTACTTGCTGTACAGAGGAGAGAAGAAACTTAGTCCATAGTAAACCAGGTTCAGTATGCAAAGACACTGATAGTATAGATGTGAGGTTTGCTGCTATAGCAAGCCAAAATCTGCTATGAAAAACGTCTTTAAGGCCTCTGAAATGTCGGTTGTTGCTGCATGTGGCTGCTACCAGTGAGAATTCTGATGACTGGACTCATTTTAAACCACTTAGTGAGTACAAGTCATGTTTTTACTTGTAGCTGAGCTTCAACTGTATCTCATCAGCCTACAATACTGCTGCCAATTAACATATCCTAGATACTTGATCACTAATGACTAAATACGAAGGTCATGGCTTTGAGATAAATCTGCTTTAGTTTCCCGGCCGGTCATTTAGCAGGACGCTGCACATTTCCAGGTGAGGGAAGCGGAGATTTCATGGGTCATTCATAATGCAACACATGCTCTGCCCTGCTGGATGTGTGTGTGTGTGTGTGTCAACATGTGTAGGAGGGTGAATCCATAAAAAAATATGCGTACAGGAGGATGTGAGCGAGTAAACGTGCATGCATTAGCACCGCCCTGTGCCAGTGAGCTGCCTCAGGCCAAACTGTTAATTATAGCCAGAAACCTGAGCTTGTAATGAGGCAGACATTTCCTGTAATTTAAAATCACTTGGGTTTATTTTACTGCAATGAATGCAGGTATGTTTGCTTTTGCACATTAAATATCTAGAATAGATGACGCACTAGCAGCTCCAAGCATGTGTGATGTATGTATGTGTGTGTGTGTGTGTGTGTGTCTGGTAGCTATGTTAGATGGTACTCAATTAAGTTACTCTGGCAGGGCAAGTGAAAACAGAATGACTGCAGAGCTCTGGGTCCTAGTGCCATCTGACTTAGACATAGCTGTGGTGTGTGTGTGTGTGTGTGTGTGTGTGTGTGTGTGTGTGAGAGAGAGAGAGAGAGAGAGAGAGAGAGAGAACGAAGAAAGGGAAAACAGGAAGGTTTGTTGACTCAGCCTGGAGCTCCAAACCACACTCCTCTCATTTTCAAAATCTATGGGAGTGTGTGTGTGTGTGTGTGTGTGTGTGTGTGTGTGTGTGTGTCTGTGGGCACACTCACCTGCTCAATCACTCCAATCAGTTAAAGCATGTCTACCCTCTATTTTTCTTTCTGTCTCCACATAGGCGTGGAGAAAGGGAACAGGAAAGCACAGCTGAGAACACAAAGAGCGGCAGCAGTGTTTAACATACAAAGACGGACTATTCTGCAGGTCTGGAGGGTTTGTGTGCCCAGCACTGTGGCCCCCTGAGACTGAAGAAAGGGGTAGTTAGACCTGAGAACTGCAGAGGACCGGACGGCTATGTTTCAAACAATTATTACAAACCAGAAAGGGAAAGGCAGCACTCCACAGTTTGAAAGCAACATTTCCAACATATGCCTGTCACCTTCGCTAAATTTAATGCACAACAACAACCTAAATCAACTAAGTTCTGTTCTACATTCTCCACTGCATCCTTCAGTGGTGTCCAAAATAGATCAACATGACAGGAAAAGAGATGAGGATAGAAAAGGGGGACAGGAGGAGAAGAAGCAAAGAGGAGAAAAGAATGGGCAGAGAGTCTCCCTCTTCCATGTGGCAGTTCAGACCAGGAGCCTGTCTGCTCTGCATATGGAACCAATTTGAAATGTGAGACTATGGGGACTGTTTGAAAGACAGACCATCGGCCGACAGAAGATAGGAAAAAACTGTTCTGACTCGCCAACCGAGCTAGTTTCAAAGTTTACCTCGAAAGGAAAACTTCAGTGACTTGTGTACGTGTTGCATCGCTGTATTACCCGTTTAGAGTCACGGACGAGCATGTTTTGTTTCCTCTAAGCTGTTGTCAGGTCCTTTACTTACATTTTACATGACTACACTACATGCATGGACTGACTGACAGACAAATAGAGAGTAGCTGAAATTCACAACTTTTTCTTTTGACTGTCAATTAATCTGCTGATTAGTTTTCTCGACTAGTCCCAAATCCTACCTCTCAGAACCCTAATACCTCCAAATATCCAAAGATTTCCAGTGATTCATCAAAACAGTTGATTTATTTGCAACTAATTGATAATCAGCTTTGACTCAGAGTTGTACTGTTCTCATGCAACTCATCTCAACAGCAAACAACAGCATTCGGTCCAGTTTTAGTAACCAGGTTAGTGTTGACTGATGTCCACTCTGAATGTCGACTTATAAGAAGCTGTTTCTTGCAGAAATCATGAATAAAAGCTTGTTTCAAAGAGGTTACTCTCTACCCTTCTGTACTCTCACCTCACTGTGCTTTAGAATGAGTCTGAACCGGCAGTTGTGTACATTTACACCGCTGTACCTCTAACAAAGCTAATATTCTCAGGTGCGGTATAATCTGCTCATACCCGTGTCCCGTATCAAACCTAGTGTGTGAGCCAACAAATCCACATAATGAATGTGACAACAACTGTTATCCTCCACGTCTGAGTCAGAAGTGAGCTCGCACCTACAGGTCCAGGATCTTCCTGCTCGGCGCTGTGCTGTTCCACACTGAACGGCTGGAGGGGAAACTTTGAGCGCTCTTACCATGGTTCACATCCCCGGCCCGGTGCATTCCACGGCAGCCACTTTAAAGTCATTTATCGCGGAGACATCCCGTCCCTCTGGAGGTCGGTCAGTCCGCACACCGACACCTGGACAGCCGGTGGTCCTGAAGTTGCAGCTCGCGCGCGACCGGCACAAAAAACTTTACGTTGAAAAAAAAAAAGCAACAACAAAAAAACATTTGCACAGTTAACTCTGCTGTTTTAAAAAAGTGACCCGAGTAACACAAGTACCATCACCGTAGGGTCTGCTAACTTTACATTGATCGACGGGCTGTCGCGAGCTCAGCCTCCGCTCCCGGGGGAACGCGCTGCCTGCTCCAAGCGAGCGTCTGGGAAAGTTGCTTTCAAAGTAAAAGCCCGTGAGTTTAAGGAGGAACAGAGTCTGCTGAGAGTGAAATATGAGAAGTCTCCCCCTCATCCACATAGCAACTTTCCTCCACACTGCCAGAAAGCTCGACACAGACCTTAACACAGGGAATAAACCAGACTACACCAGACTATAGGTTTAAATCTTGTATGAACATGTTTTGAAGGAGAAATCTTTGGCCAGCCACGTGGGGAATTCATATCCAAGTTGTTATCATTCTAGGTGTAAGCAAACATAATGTGAGCAGGTTTATTTGGCTGCCACATTCATTAGAAACATCACCGTTTATCCAACACTCATTGCCAGGAACTGCCAGATATGTTCTGATCTCTACTGGTATGTATGGCAGGGGTCGTCACTCTTTCTAAGACCCCTTGGACGAGAGACAAACAGAACATCTAATTCATGTTTTAAAACGTGTCACATTTTAAGGCTGGCCTATAATAACTTTTATATTTACTTTATTCAACTATTACTTCACCTTATAACCTATTTATATACTGGGTTATTAGCCTGTATGTGTTTACGACTGATAAAACGTTCACGAGCTCCAAGAGCTGTGCGTCTTTGGTCATGTCCACTGATTCATCCAGTCAGAGTGCAAATGCCTCCGCTGTGTGTAGTTTCTCAGTGATCTGCACCCTCACACTCATCAGTACCTTTTCTGAAAATTGTCATATATTATGACAAATAATGGTGGACCCTCTGCAGTACCTCCAAGGACCCCCTAGATATCATGGACCTCTGGTTGAAGAGCCCTGATGTATAGCTTCCATTGTTGTCATTACTACAGACAAAAATAGATATCCACAAATATTATTCATACCATAACTTATCAGGTACACATTTCATATGTACTAGCGTGTATTTAATTTTTTTAGTTTTTAAATTTCGTTGACTCTCTCGTGTGTCCTGCTGCTCTCCCCGCTCATAGTCCTGTGTTTCAGTTACTCATATTTGCCTTCTACGTGTGGTTACATTAAAGGTTGTGGGTGTTTATTATTATCAGACACATTTGGGGCATTTTCTGGCCAAAAGTTTAGAGAATTGGGAGTTTGTGACCTGAAGGGTGAGTCCACGGAGCAGCCTCATAAATCTAGGTGGACGCTCATCCGCTCCAGGGGACCTTTAACAGATCACAATGTGGTCTGTGATTGTACTAGGGAGCTTCCAGGTGTTATTGTGTGCACACACACAAAAAAACACTGCTGTCTGCCACACTGCTTAAATAAAGGTTTATAAATAATAAGCTTCAAAATCCTGTTTTTTAAATTCTATTTTAGCTCCATGTATCCAATTACTATCTATAGCTGGAACAGCCATGGGATCCTGCATGCACCAATTTCATAAAAAAATTCTTTAGAAAAAAACACCAAGGCTAGATAATTAAGGTATCTTACAGGAATGACCTCTGCCACAATTGTGGCCTATATACTGCACTAATTCTCGTAGGTTTAGGGTGCCCTCTTGTGTTATACACCAGTGTGTGCTTGCCTCGGGATGTATGTGTGTATATTGGTATGCTGATGAGCAGACTACACATCAGCGCCAGTGAAATCACAGCTTGACATTTCTTAGATGTTTCTGTAGGGATTAAACAAATGGGTTTTCTCATCTCACTCTCTGCAAGAAATTAAATAAGTGCATTTCCTAACACGTGGAACTACTCATGCTTAACAGAAACACAAGCCTTAACTTGAAGAGAACTCCTAAATACTAAAACAACCAGAATCCATCACCATTTCCTATCAACTCCCCCACTGGATGTGTCAGAGCCAAGAGGTATGTAAAGCCTGTGTGGAAGTGCCAAAAACAGTTCCTCAATCGTCCACTTGAGGCTGGCTACAGAATGAGTCGGTCTCCATAAGTCCCCATGTTAAAATGTCCAACTTCACAGCAGAGATAAACATGTTTACAGCCTGGTACAAAAAAGTTCTCACTCTTATATTAAAGATCATCACAAAAATTCTCCTGATTTTACAATAATCTGACCAGCCATAAGCACCAACAGATATATTGTTGTGCAATAACTCTTCTATTTCCCTTGAATCCATCCACAGTGAACAATTCATTCAGGTTCAGTGAAAGAATAGCACATGAAAGGTCAGTTTAAAATGTGTTTAACCTGTCAGAGTTTAGAGAAAACAAACACTTCATACAGCTGTAGAGTCTTTTTGGTCGTCTGTTCCTTCTGAATTAGTTTTCTGGAGGCTTTCAATGGCCTGAATTAGGGAGATCTTGTCCTTCTGTCACTCATTGCACTAAGTATCCAACTGCTGCTCAGCTTTCTTCAGAGCAGCTAACGACGCTGTAGTTAATCTGTTTCTGCTCCTCAAGATGAGCAGCAAAGACAGATTTTGATCTTTCAGTCTTTTCCAGCACATTGTCTTTTTTCCTGTAGATAGAGGAGCTCAGTGTTCAGGAGATCTTCTGCCCTTTTCAGATCAGATGTGATCTTCCTGGTCTCCACTCTGTGCTCCTTCCTCCAGTATGTCCAGTTTATTGTCAAAATCAAGCTCATACTGAGCTTTCTGCAGCATTACTGACATATCTTCAAGCTCTGCTTTAAGATCGCCAGTCACTTATGACCTGAGCCTCATTAAGCTTAGCTTTCACGTATTCCTCTTTTTAACTGTTCTGTCTCAAAGTCCCCAAAGTCATTGCTTGGTCGATCTAGATACTGCTTCAGTGAAGCTTTGCTCATTTCAGTGGTGACTGTCATTATGTCTATGGGTAAGCCTTAACATGTTGTCTCCTAGTTTTGTACTTACCCATTTTTCCAGATCTGTGATCGGGTAAATATTCGTCTTGGACGTTGTGATCCTGATGGATATGTTTTCTCTGTGTAACACCTCCCGGGCACGGGGCAGTGTGACAGTTAGAGTACTCTATAGGATAAGCGAGAAAATGAAAATATGCTGCCGTTTAGTTCAGTTGCGGTCATCAGAATGTCTTTTACATACTGTATATATTTTCAAAACTCATCCTGTATGACTTTCACCCCTGCAGATAATTACCATTAACTCGTTCATAGCTAGCAAAGGAAAACTGGATAATTTCTAACCAAACAAAAACATCTCATCCTCACAGTATAATAATTCAGCAACTCTAAGGTTTGTAAAAAGTGTGCAGGAGCAAATAATATAGAAATGACCCTTATATTTCTCAAGTCTTCTCACACATTAGCAACAACAAGACATCGAGCACTGTGTTATCACTGATAGCGATAGCTAGCATAAACTTTGAACTGAAGCTTCAGTCATCATGTGTCCTCGTGGAGTTTGGCATGTTACCATAACATAACCGGTATGCTCGTGCACTTATAATACATACTTATAACAGGATATGTGACACAATGGAAACTAGGGTCTCACACTGCCCTCTACTGGCAGCCAACGGCACACTGCACCTAATTATGGAAGGACGTTAAACCAAACACACCTCAGAAATACAAAACGTATGTCCCATCTGCACTCTGTGTTCCCCTATTATGACTACGCATTCTTTTTTTTAATGGATGACAACTACAATTATACAAGTAGTTTCAACCAAGCAATCTGATTGGTCCACTAGACATTTACAATACACCTCCTGGTTAATTAAAATAATTACTCACCATTTCCACTGTAACATTGTAACTACTAAACAGGTACAGTACAATAAAGTCATTGATCTGAACCACTGGTTCATTGTTGTAAATGTAAAATTAGAATATTATGATATATTATAAACCAGCAAATGCTCATGAAATGTTTTTCTTTATGAAACACATCCTCCTATCGTCATGCTGGGACATTCCACGACACGCCAGGCCTTTATGGTTTCCTGTTATGATAATTAAATCAACTTTCTATAACGTTAGACTGCCACAAGTGCTGCCTTCCTTGTGTAGGAAATGTTTTAGAAGGGCTAAAGGCTGACAAATATGGAATGAAGCAGAATATTTCGTTACCATACTGCCATTCTCTTCTCTCACAGGCAACAGATCCGCTGTTTCATTTACAAAGCGATCACTCTCAAAACCCTTTCATATATCCACCACTACTCAATAATGCTAGCAATAAAAGGAATTTATGTTCTAGCAAATTCAACTGTAAGTCTGTACCTGCTTGGTTTGCCTGTGTGAGTGAGTGGAATGAGTTGCAAAAGATGCTTTATTTCATTACTGTTTCTGATTTGGAATATTTCAAAAATGGGTAAGCACGAAACGAGGAGACAACATGCTAAGGCTTACCCATAGACCTAATGGCAGTCACCCAGCTTAACTGCCTGTGGACATTTTCTGGAAATTTTCCTCCCCTTTGCAACCCAAAATCTGAGAACTTCTTCACATCTGCCTAACTGACTCTGAGCAGGTTTTTAAAATGTTGTGCACTCATTTAGAAAAAGAAAAAAGAGTGTGTGTTTACTGCCCTACAATGCAATACACTGATAAAACAGAGGGTCTACATAGAACTGTTATTGAAATTATGGAAACCCATTTCTGTCAGGAAAAGAAAAAAATAGACCAGGAATGACAAGATTAAAATAATAACAGTGAGAAAGTTCATGAAAATATAAGATTAAAATTATGAAATGAAGTCAAACTGAAAATGATGAGACAGGTAGTGTCAAGATTTACTATCTGTTATTGACTGACATTATGACTTAGTGTCTCATTACCGTAGTGCCTTTGGGAGTGCACATCTTTACTCTTAGTAAGTTTAAATAATAAGATATGAAGTCAGTTAATTGACTGACAATTTTATGTAAAGGTAAATTGTAAATTGTCTTTTCTCTCTCTTTCTGGGGGTTTGTTGTCGTTCCTCATTCATGGTCACGTGTGTTGAAGAACAGTCGCCTGTAGGTGGCGATGTTGGCGCGTCTTTGAAAGTACTGACCAAACATGGCTCAAAGCGAGGGGCAGCAATATAATGCATCTAAACTATGCAGGACTACAAACCTACCAGTGACAGACTGCAGCCACCTGTGTCCTCATGCACCTATTTACACCCCTGTTTTCTGTGCTACATGAACATTTCAACTCAGTGTTTTGCACAATATGAGAAGACATAAGATTTTCTCTAAAAACAGTCATTGTTCAAAATTAAAGGAATAGCTTGATACAGGATGCATGAAGTAAGAAAGAAAGATGTTAATGGTGTGTGTGTGTGTGTGTGTGAATGAAACGATGATAGCTCAGTATAGGCTCAGGTCATCGCGCTCATTTGGTCTCTGACCTTTAAGCCTCTCCGCTGCCTTGCCGCCTACTCACTCATTCCCAATGTTCAGGACTTCTGTCCCGCTGTACAATCAGCTGCTTCATCTGACTCTGCTGACCTCTGACCCCTCATCCTGACCCCCCAGCCACGCGACCCCTACGGCTCACACTGCATGACATTTCATCGGAATAAAAGAGCCACTAAACAGGATGCTCTGTGTGTGTAGAAAACACAAGCAGGAATTTTTTGCGCACCAGAGAGTGCGCCTCATAAAGTATGTGAGTGCGTGCCTGTTATGTACAGTACAGTACATATTGTGTGCTCACTTGTACTGCATCATTCCATTCTGTTGGACTCTGCACGGGCTTTATGGAGGACAGAAGAAGAATATTTCCAAACCACAGAGAGGCAGATAGAGAAGATATTTCCCTGCCACACAGTGAGAGCTTTGTTCCCTGGCAGCATTCCTCTGGCTTTACACTACTGTACATTATCAGCAGTTTGGAACCATACCAGCAATCTGCACCATCATTCCAACTACAACCATTCAGAGTGTACTGTACTCGGAGCACTCGAATAAAGGAAGGAGTGCACATCTAAACTGCTGTCCTCCCCGAGGCGTTCACTGAAAGCTGTAGCTCTGAGGGGAAAACGTGGTGAAACCCTGACAGAGTCGAGCTCTCCCTTCATCTTCCTGTGAACGGTTCTGAGTCTGAGAGAAGTCTTTAACCTGTGAAAAAAACATCAAACACTTCTTTGTCAACACTGCTGCAGTTATATAACCGTCTTGTTCTGGATCCACAGCTGCTCGTGGCCCGTTTTATTTGAATCTGCAGAAACTCCCAAAGCTCTCTGTTGGAGACACCCACCTTAAACCTACAAGACCATGAGTCATTGTCAGAGATAACAACTGGGGCCTTGTTTCACAAACACATATTTGCGCCGTTATCAGATAAGTCCTCTTGCACTTTTGTTCAGTGGGGGTAAAGATAATTTAATGCTTTGAAAGGTCCAGGGGAAACCCCCAGCCAAGACTTTTACAACCATGACAGGTTGTTCACACACTCTTTTTGTTCAGCTGTCACCGCTCTCGTTTTTCATTTTTGTTCTGTCTGCTGCTCCACTCTTTCAGTCGTGTCTCAGCCTCTCTGCTATGTATTTTGTTGCAGTGCTGGATATCTATCTGATCTAGTGATGAAACATAACTGAGAGCATGTACTCCCCTATATTTCCTCGACAGCTATAGTTATTTCACTAATATATGATAAGCTAATGAAATATGACGCACAATCAGGAAATCAGTGCCACGTTATAGTAATAAACCTTTAAAGACACACTACTGACTCATTTTGATACTACAGATCAAAAGTCTGTTTAATTGGAAAGCTGTTGCTTGTGGTGACAAACATACAGAGTTTTATGGACTGCTACTTTACTGCTTCAGTGTACTGACTCAGTCTTGTAAATATGTTTCAGCACATTCTAATAACAATAATAATAATAATAATAATAATAATAATAATAATAATAATAATAATAATAATAATAATAATTTAAGTTTAATGTAACAGATTTTTTGGTCATTTATACACATGTCATATATCATATTTAAGCTGATAGGATGAATTTGGTTCATTGCTCATCAACAGTTGCTTATTTACACCTCCAGCAATTAGTGACTAACCGTATCATTCATTTGGAGTCCAATATTGTCTCTCTTTTACAGTAGCTCTGCTTGTCTGTAGTTTTAATCAACTCCTGAGGGAAATCAGTCTCTTCAGCTGCTAAATGCTCTGCTATATTCAGCTGCTAGTCTCTGAGTGATACTGTAGTGTACAGTGAGTTTTTTTTTCTGAAAACAACAGCCCGCTGTGGCCACAGACAACATTATGAATGTGGTGAGAAAGAACCGAAACAGTAAAGTTGTGGCCGGACAGTAAACAATGAGCTTAAGCACAAGCTGAAGGGCCTGCAGGTTTAGCCGATTATTTTCTGTAGGGTCGTCACTATGACCACTGGCGGCATGGCAGCATTTACCTCACAGCAAGAGGTTCCTGGTTCCAACCCCCCGGTAAGCTGGGACCTTTCTGTGTGGAGTTTGCATGTTCTCCCCATGTCTGTATGGCTACTCTTACCATAGTCCAAAGACATGCAGATTAATTATTGACTCAAGTGTGAATGTGAGTGTGAATGGTTGTTTGTCCTTTGTGATAAAGTGGCGACTTGTCCAGGGTGCACCGCACCTCTCGCCCCGTATCAGCTGGCATTGGTTCCAGCTCCCTGAAACCCTGATAAGGATGGATGGCAGTAGCTGAAGGATCAAAATATTCTTTCCGCAACCGATATGAACTGTTATAAATCTGTAGGCTCTGTATATTTGAGCACATTTTGACACCAGCTTCCTCATGAAACAGTGGTAGTTGACATAATGTCCCCAGCTTATCCAGTGATTTGAAGCACTATCGAGCCCTGTTCTGTCACCTTATCATAACCTCACACTGACCGATGTAGCTGAGTGGAAGTCAGGGCTGTCAAAGGGGAAATAATTGGTGGATCTTTATGTGATGGGGACAGTGTTATATTTTCAGCAGAATGAGAGCATTTCCAGGATGGGATGAAATCTAAAGAGAAGGTTAAACCACACTTCCGAGCCAAATTCCGCTGATCGGTGTCAAGAGTCCTGGTTTGAGGTCTATGACATGAAAATGTTGAGTCATAGGAACAGAAAGCACAAATATTCCAAGAAACCAAGCACCGGAGAGCATCACATCACATCGCAGCTACAAAGAAGTACCAACAAAACTCTGGATCGTGAAATCTGCTCCAGCCTCAATGATGTCATTACTAAGACCATCTTTGTGTTGTGGGCAAGAAACAGGATAAGTAGTGTGTGTGTGTGTGTGTGTGTGTGTCTGTGGGCACTGAAAGAGACTTACCCAAGGCAAAAAAATTCCTCTCTTGTAATGAACTCCAGGAAACCGCAATAGGATTGAATTTAGTTGTGTGCAGTTGTTCTTAACAGTAATCCAACAATTCTGGAGAAGCAGACTTACATGACTGTGTGATGGCACTGTTGACTTTAAAACATGCTATGGAGTCATTCATTGATAAATACCATCTGGAGGAAGAATTTCACTCTTCAAGCTTCCAGATTAATATGCAGCGATCAATAGTACGGTGTGACACATTTTAGTTTATACTTCTGTTTATACTTCAGCATCCAAAGCACCTTCCGATCATAGAAGCAACTGCTCCTGCTGCAGCTGCTCTCTGGGGAAGCCCAGAGAAGAGTACCCAGAGAGAATTACCGCAGACACAGGGAGAACATGCAAACTCTATACCAGCCAAGGTCCGAGGCTCTCCTGCAGGGCTGTGAACTGAGCAGCAAAAAGGAGTCGACTCGTTTGCGTGTCATAATAGATTGTTGGGTTTGTGTCTTTCGTTCATTTGTCATGTGACAGCTGTATGCTGTGGGCTGAGCAGTAAGCACAACTCGTGCTGATCAGCCTTTCGTTCTTTTGTCACGTTAGAGGATTAATGCTTTGTTCTCGATGCAAAACAATGCTGCGCTGATCAGCATCACCTGTCAGCAAGACTTGGTCTTGCTATAGACATTCATTGCTTCTTGCTAAGTTAGCATGGTGATGTTGTAGTCCATAATTTCTCATTGGCGGGTCTGGTTGTCATGATTTCTTAATTTGGAATATGAGAAAACAGATTCAGTCATAGTAGTTATTAATTTTTGACAATATATTGTTGTTTTATTTGGTGGTCTTGCTCCACAGGAGCACCAAATGCTGTTTATGCTGTGTCTTGAACACCAATGGCAGAGAGGTTACAGGACGCAAGTCACATTACTGTGGTGTGCCTTTGCACCTCCTTTGTTTTCACATGGTTTGATTTGGTTCTTTGGCTTTGCTGCACTAGTTAAAATGAACAAAATGCCCGAAAAAAGGCTTGTTCAATTTACCATCTGAGATTCAGTAAAAGAACCTGAATGCTAAACTGCTCTCTGTGCCAGCCCCAGGATAATTAGATAGATAAGAAACAAATGGAACCTGTACAATGTGATGATCTTCATGTGAGGGCATCATGTGAATATAATATTAGCAGTGTTAATGATCATGTTTTATCATGCATAAACCTTCATTCATGTCTGCTATCCTATGTAAACCAGATAACCATGCAAATATCACGCAGAAATGTCAATACTACGAGGAACTGTCAAGAAATTGAGACAAGTCCCAGGGTCAGGAACTTGACTATGGAAGTGATTGCAGTCTCATAGCCCGTTTTATCGCAACGGAGAGAGGGAAAAACTCACAAGGAAAATACTGCACGTCAACATCACAAGGCTCTAACCTTCCAGAGATGAGTGTGTTCATGAATGTTTCTAAAATTGGCACCATACACATATGCTGGATGCAGTGAGTGCATGAATGATGACTTTGGTGGCACATTGCAACATGAATAGACCATTTGCTAGAAAGATAGCAGATTCACTCACACTGCACCTTTAAAACCAACCCAACATTACATCATGAACTGTTATCTTGAGACCCTAAAGTTTAATTGCGCATCAATTGCATCTTTATCCTGTGTTCCCATCATACTCCGTGGTGTATTATCTCATAGAGCAGAAATTACTTTGGAAAATACTGTAAAATCCAAGCAAGGACCTACCACAGTTGAGCCCCGCTGCTCGAGCCCGGCAAGGCCTGTGGAACAACAATGATCTCAGTGTTGGTCTGGTCCAGGGTGGAGGCCTCAGTTACTCCCTGGCAAACAGATGCTGCGCTGCACAGCAGGTTCATTTAAGGCCTCTCTCATCTCTAACTGGTAGAAGATCATACTGAAATGAGATACCCCTGTTTTTTTGTGTGTGGGTGTCTCTTTTCCATGCTCTTACTCTCCCCATCTCCCACCCTATAGTACATCTCTGTTAGTCATTTCTACTTCTCTGCAGACTTTACGTGTGCCTGTTTATTCCAGTAGTAGTAGAAGAAGAAGAAGAAGAAGAAGAAGAAGAAGAAGAAGAAATAATCAGCAGCATGAATCTCCTTCTCCTCATCCCTACATGTTGGAATCTTTCATTTCCCCCTTGTGCTTCTTAAAAGATAATTAAAGCTGGAGAGTTGGACTCGCTTTCCCAGACAGATGTATTTTTTGCTGCCATGTCTTGAGAGTGTTTTGGATCTGGTCTTTTTTCTCTCTCCTTTTCTCTTCTTGGCTCTCTCTCTCTCTCTCTCTCTCTCTCTCTCTCTCTCTCTCTCTCTCTCTCTCTCTCTCTTCCTCTCTGTCCGTTTCCACTCTTTCTCCCCAGATATGTTTGCGAGCCCAGACGTTGGTCTGAGGGCCCAGATTGGTCGCTATGGGGACAGACCATAACAAGAGACATAAACAGAGATGTGAGGAGGAGAATGACAGAGAGAGACTGAGAGATAGAAAGGGAACTGAGGTGAAAGGGCAAGTGAAAAGGACCAAGGGGCAACACAGGGAGGGAGTTTGACATCAAAAGTGGTCCAGGAGTGAAGGGGCTGCATGGATTAGATTCAAGTCTGGTGGCCTGAACAAAGAAATCATTAAGATCGAATCATGGAAGAGAGGAGTACTGGATGTACATTTGCTGCTCTACCGCACCAGTGAAAGAGGAATGTTTAATAATCTCTGCCAAACTAATGCAGAATGGCAGAAGGGTGGGAAATAATTTGACACGGGATGGCCTAACTGCATGCTTTGAAACAAGCCTTTGAGCTTAAAAGAATGTGTTTGAAATTTTTTAAAAAGTCCACACAGGATTACATACAGCACCAGCAATGTGAGGCTGCAATGACAACAACATCTTTTAAACCAGTAGTAATGCCGCAGTTTAGCTTTTGGCTACGAGTGGAAGCACCCCGCTTCTGAGCATTGATCTAGCTGGTCAGCGAGCGAGAAATCCTGTGCTGTGGTCATGTTTAGATGCTAACCCTAGATTTGTGAAATTTTTGCTTCTCGTTTACTCGTCATTTGTTACAAATATTTTGTAAAGAAAAAAAAAAAAGAGGCAAATCTGAAGTCTACTGAGATACTATAAATACTACAAAGTCTACAAAGTCAGAGGGATTGTGGTGGATAAATGGATCACAAATCCAAAAGCTGTAGCTTCTGTCTTGTGTAAAAACATAAAATAATATTGACTTATTATTTTCAGGATGTTGTCATAGAATAATTTCAGTCTCAGCTGCAAAACTATATTCAGGAACAGATCATGGTTTGGTTTAAAACAGTCAGAGCTGTGTTGTTTTACACATTTTGACATGAACAGCAGCTTTCTGATTTGGAGCCCTGAAAACATTCACATTCTCCATCATGCAATTCAACCAACAGGTACAAATCTCACAAAAGTTTCACAAATCTACCATCTCTAGAAACAACCCTGCGCCATCTTTGAATTTATATGCAGCTCATCCAGACAGCACCGCACTAAACAGTAAATCTAAGCAGATTTTGAGTATGCAGTGTGTTCACCCTGGAAACATGACACAGTTATACCGAAACCAGACAGAATGCAAATTAAATACAGCCAATTTTCTGTGCGCTGCCTGTGTACACTCTTCTCCCACAGAGCAATGCACAAAGGAAGTGGTGGGGCTGCTCATAATTCACATAAAGGGCAGTCAGTGGTGAGACATCTTTAGGAAGATTATGGAAAACAAACAAACAAAAAATCTTGGGGAAAAGCATTAATGGCTGAGATTAAGTCGTACTTTTGACATCTGAGGCCTCACAAATTGAGAGTATTTAGAGGGAAAGTATCTTGATTTATTTTGTGTGCTAACTATTAAAAATAATACTCTGAGAATGAGGATGTAACATGTATTATACAGAGTCAGTATGAAGAAGTTTGTGCTGACTTTAGTGGAGGACACCGTACTGGTTATATTGGGCGTTTTTGCCTTAGTTTACACCTGTCTGATGTTGTTTTTCTACCTACAAAATCCCTATCAGGGCACAGAAATAGCTTTTCATTGACCTAGCAAGTTAAAAAAAGAATAAAAATTTAAACACAGAAATAAAAAGGTTTGTTTACGATCTGTCTGTAAAGTAAGACTGGAGTTATAATCCAGTAAACCTGGTCCATCTGGTACACAGTCAAAGATGTGCCTACCAAGAAGCAGACCATCAGAATCAGGATGGAGCTGAATAACCAGGGTTCTGCACGTTGCATGAAAAGATCCCACAAACATCAGGCTACTTCTCATTGAGCGCTCACATCAGACCAAAGAAATAAAAGTTTTTGTGAAGAATTTGCACAGAGATCACAGCTGCTGATGTTCAGGCCGCAGACAGCTGAACTTCACTGGAGCTGAAGAGTCAACCACAATGTCGACGAGGTCCTGCCTCTAATAACGGGCTGTGTGCAGACTGGAGAGGTTCTGGTGGTTTGTGTGCTTGTCTAAAGAAGACACCCAGACAGCTCTGCGAGGCAGAAGACACGTGTGGAGAGCCGGATGATGACAGGACGATGAGTAAAGCCAAAACATACTCTACAGTCTATAAATCAGCTGTGTGTTGATTTAAAGAAGAGTTGAACAAAAGCTAATGAGACTAAACTATGTGGGTGCATGCATATGCACTATATATACAACCCATATATGTATGTTTGCTCCTGGATTGTGGTTATTAATCAGTCTGAACTAATCCCTGCATAGACACAACATAGTAAGCAGCAGGTGTAGAGTCTGCCGGTATGTATGAGTAAGCAGTACCCCCCCTTCGTCTCCTGCAAAGTCTAACAAGAGCCAGAGCTGTGCAGAATGAATGTGAGTATTTACTGTAAGTACTTTTGATCTTCTTCAACCACTCTGGGACACTTTGTTCTGAGAACACCCAGAATTTAAATAATCTCTGGGGAGAGATCATTGCTTCTTTGGGGATTCTTTTTTTCCTGGACTGAGTGTGTGAGCATATATGTGTGTGTGTGTGTACGTGTGCTTGCTTCTGGATTGTGATTGGTGTTCATTAACCAAAGACACATCTGCTAACAGTTTCCAGTACCTCTGCATTAGTACCGTCACATGCTCTATCTGAGTGTGTGAGTGTATATGTGTCAGTGTGTATGTCGTGGAAAAGTATTTAAATCCTTTACTGGTTTTGCGGTAAAGGTATTATGTAAAAGAAGTATTATACTTCAGTAATCTGGAAGTGTATACATACATAGATGTATACAATAGTGTCAAACTATTGTCACTGATGCAGATATATAGTCTGGTAGGTCTATGTTAAGAAATATGAGGTATTTATGAGTTGTTCTGTTATTTTATACTGTATGTATGTAACCATGTCATTGATTGATTGTGGTAATGTTAAAAAGTTAAAAATAAACATGTAACCTCAAATTACGTACACTCTTAACCCGGATTAGTTGACTTTACTCGCAAATCGCGTGGAAACCCGTTGCCCTATACCACTTTAGTTTTTACACAAGCTGAAACTAAACATGTTGAGCTATATTAACATGGAACTCTAACTTTTTCACAAGCTGAAACTAAACATGTCGAGCTATATTAACATGGAACTCTAACTTTTTCACAAGCTGAAACTAAACATGTTGAGCTATATTAACATGGAACTCTAACTTTTTCACAAGCTGAAACTAAACATGTCGAGCTGTATTAACATGGAACTCTAACTTTTTCACAAGCTGAAACTAAACATGTCGAGCTGTATTAACAGCAGAACCTTAAGTTTATTATTTATATTTATTAGTAGTGTGCACTCAAAATCATTAGATAAAACTAGCTAATATGACTAGTTATTGCTACTCATCATCTATTACAATTACTGTATTTTCCTCTAATGGAAATAAAGATGGAAGATGGAAATAAAGAAATACCTCTAAATGCTCCAATGCATTTTATTTTTAAGAAAAATGGTAAAACACAGCCAAACTTGCTATGACAAACTTAACATCAGGTCAACCTCAACATGTTCAACCTAAAAGATTAATCTGAAAAAGGTTTTCTCAAATTAAATGAATTTTAAATCATTGAAACAATTATGTGTGGGTGTTGTACATGTCTGTGTTGTCTGTGTGTGTTGAGTGTGTAGGTGTTCAATGTGTCACAGATTTACAAGACAAAAAATGTGTCTGAGATTAAAGTGGTAAATCCATTAAACTCAAATTCACAAGAAACCCGCACTCAAATGTGCAAGAAAAACACTTACAAAACTTCTCTTCTCTGTTTTCAACGTGAGCTCTAAAATAAGCTACAAAATGTTCCATTACAGCCTAGATTGATTGAGGAAATCACACTGTGGCTTCTTAACACTGAATATAACACCTGAGGGTCACTACTAAATTATCCCCATATCTGTATCCTGAAGCTGATTTTTCAAAGTCTGTAGCTTTGGCTTTGGGACAGTGTGGCCCAACGAGAGCAATACCTGTTGGATGAACTGAAATGTGAGCTTCATAGTCTTGGGGTAGTTAAGATGGAGTGCATATGTGAGTCCAAACAGAATGCACATTGCTTTTGGCAGATCTTGAATGTTGTCCATCACAACTTCTCCCTCAATGATGATTTTCAACGAGGCTGGACTGAGATCAGTACCATCACGCTCAATGAGAAGTATCCCAATGTCAAGGTCATGAAAGGAATCATCGTCATCCTTAATAAAGAATAACAGAAGAGCACAATCATTACATTAGATTTCTCATTTGAAAAAAACTATAATCAATATAAGAGTGTCATGGTGAAAAATAAATAATGGTGAAAACTATAAGAAAGCAAAAGCTTACTTACAAAACCTGCTTTGAAGAAGTTTGTGGGGTCGTCCCCAAGAATGATAGGAAGCCCCCTGAGCACCTTTGTCCGGATCGCAGTTGGATCTGTAGTCTTTTGGGAAATAAACACAATAACACAAGTTAGATAGCTAAAATTAAAAACAAATAATGATCTATAAGAAAGCTTAACCAACCAAGCAATGTTTGGATTGAATTAAACAACTTATAGAGTAGGACTGTGATGTGATTACATAACGTGTATGGACCAACCCTGGTCTGTTGTGAAATCTGTGTCAACAACTGCCCAACATTCCCTCTCTTGGATCCAAATATCTCGAGGACACGAGGACTGTGCCGATCGATGCTCTCATAGAATTCCTGCTTGAGGTTCTTGCCCACGATCCTGCTGAACTCCATGAACACCTGAAAAAAACAGAGAACAAAAAAATCTACGAACTTGCATCAACTGAACTATACAAGGCAGCTAAGCCATCTGCAAAGTAGTGCTGAAAAACATCCATGAATGTCTATATATGATTTCAAATGTTCAGTCTGGAGGTCAGTATCTCACCTTCTCATATGGGCCTTGAAGAATAAATAGACAATGGAATATAAGATATGTTTAAACCTGGGCCCCATTTTTACACATTTGAGTATCTAAATGACTAATACGTTTTGGATCCTCACTGTCTTCTGATTCAGGGGTGTCATTTGGAGGATCATGTTCTTCTTGGGCCATTTCATTAGTTACACTACCAGAGACTATTTCTGGCCTGAACATTCTCCAGTTGTGTGTTCTGTGCTCCTTACTTTTGTGCGCATTAAATGTGGAATACACATTAGTGTGAAAGTTACAGCCGTTATATGGACACTGGACTCTGTGATTTACCTTTAAATGTGTACTGCGCAGGTGAGTGAGAAAGACTGCTTCTGTACAGGGTGCAGAAAAATCACATGACTGACAGTGAAAGGTTACATGGGCAGTTTCACTCAATTGTGCACCCTGGGTTTTCTGGTGAATCTTTGCTAAGTGGACCTTAAGGGCATTAATGGAGTTGAATGTGCACACACATTCTTGGTGTAAGCAGGGAAATGGGACAGTTCTACCATAGTTTCCGTGCTTTAACCTATAATGTTTTAAAAGGCAACCCCTTTTCTCACACATAAACTCACAATACTTACACTTCCACAGCATCTTCACACAAGGATCTGGAAAAATAGAGAACAAGAAAACTTTAAGCTCAACAACTCAGCTCAACAATGTCACTGTTAAATACAATAAGGTAATAGAACCGAACCAACGGCATGTAAACCAGCGCGTGTGTGAGTAAACGAGCGGGAAAAAGAGAGCTGCCAAGGAGTGGCCGAGTGGATCAATGAGCTGTGTGCAGCCCAACATGAACACCTCCACAGCGCCTGCTACACTCCTTTGCCCTGACTGCGGTTGATCCGCTTTTCTACCACGCAAAATGACAGAAATATAAAAAAAGAAAAAAGAAAATTACGTAAAAATAAACATTAAATGACAGAAATATTAATGATACAGATACAGACTGTTAACACTAAGCTAACATTTAGCTGACCCTTTTTTTTAATGGACATGAGCTAGCGTTAGCCTGCTATAAACATGTATTTATACCATGCACACTTTCAAACAGTAACATTTGACAGAAAAAAAGCTGCGTCAATGGGTTATCTCAAAGCTTTTGGGTACCTATTAAAAGTTCCCACAAAGATAACTAGGTTACAATAGTTATTTTACATACTAACCGTTCCACTTGAAGTAAGGTTGTTTCCTGGTCTGCCATCAGTGCCTGTGCTCATCCCGCCAAGTGTAGAGCTCCGTGGACGCACAGTTACAAGACGCCTTGTTACATGTCCAGGCAGGTTTTTGAATTAGGCCCCTCCCTTTTCTTATGAAACTAAACATACCAAGTTATCTCTGCTAAACATGATTAGTGCAATGAATTTTTCAGCCCGAATAGTACAAACAACTAATGTTGTTTAGTAATGATAGCAGGTTTTAACAAAACATAAAAGAATAAGTAATGATCACTCAGAAGTTTAATTAGAAACAAAATCTGGGTTTACAGTGTAGAAGCAGCATAATTATTGCTATTTTGAGATTAATATCTCAAACTAATATTATAAGGGGATGTTTGCACAGAAAAAAACAAAAGTAAATATTTTTTCAAACCGTATCACAGCACAGAACCAAACATGCATCTGCTCATGGACAAGAGCTTCATGTTTGTGACAGTGGAGGATGTGAACATTAATGGTGTCCTCCTCGGCTGAGCTCTAACATTAACTAGCTCTGTAGTGCTAGCAGTATCGGGCATCGCCCACTTCTCCATAGTGATACAGTTGACAAGTGTAGTTTGTTACACTGGGGTAGTTAGAAACACTTCATGTGCCACCTTCCTTTAGATTTGTGAGTAGTGAACTGTCCCTTTAAGTACAGTACTGAAGTAGATGTTCTTATGTAATACTTTTTATATGTATTACAGTAAAAAGTAAAATTCTACAGTGGTTATTAATTCTCCTGACACATTTTGTTCTTAAATGTGAAATGCATGATAATATGGTGGTGAGCCAATTAAAAAAATAGTTGATTATTTGCAAATCCAACATGGCACACCATCATTAATATGAGCTCATGTAAGTCCAATATTTTCTCTCTTGTAGCTCTGGTTTTGGTCTCTACCAATTTTGAATAAGATTTCTGGCTCCACTCTGCACTGATACAATCCAACTGAACACCCAACTGGAGAATTAGCACCAACAGTTCTTTATCTTGATGCAACCATCCCGCAATATTGAAGATTGAAGCACGTATTTTTTTTTCACATTTTCTTTGCTGATTTTCTGGAAATTTGATCTCAATTTTCTCGGATGAGAATATAAACATCAGCAGGAGCAGCAGCAACTTTACAGCAGGTGTGTCAAAACTGTTTGTAATAAAGTGACGAAATACATTTTCCAACCACTCCAGTGCTGACTTATCTACAGAATGCATCTTGTTAGCCTGTAAGTGAGTCACCAATACTTCTAAGTATTTGTGAGGTTTACTTCACGGTACATTTAGGATAGTTTTCCAACATGATAACTGCGCTGTTAAGAAAACATCCTGTCACATTAAGGCTGAAATCATATTTAGATTAACAATAGATCAAATAATTGTTGAATTATCATCTTTCAGCTCATTGTTTTGGTTTCACAGCCCACAGCTTGACTGGTTTTGGTTAATTCTCATTGTTCGCATACAATTAGACTACCTGCTGACTGATCTTACCTGCCACGTCATCTCTGCAGCGGAGAGCCCGACTCCTTAGGTGATGGTCTTATCTCAGTAAGCCCTTTGTTATTGAAGCTGTGGTCTTGGTATCTCCATAGCTTTTTGAATATCTGATGTAGGGCAGAAGTCCCCATGACGGTGAATTATGAGGACAACTTTGAAAATGACTCAAAACAGTAATGACTTCATTCTAAAATTAGCCGTATGTCGAGTAGAGTCACACTGAGCAAGAGTCACACCTGTTTTCATGAAATGATGCATAAATAGTGCTGGAGTAACATTCAGCTTTCTCTTTTTCAACTTTAACAATGACATACAGTGCCATGTACCACCCACTCCACCCAACACTGATCGATGTGAAAATCACCGCCATGTCCGTGCCTGCCCAATCCCAGCATGATGATGACTAATCCCCTACTCATTCATTCAATTATTAGGCCCCACCCATCACTGTTCAATAACATCCTGAATCCTGACCACCCAGTCACACCAACATCATAATCATGAAATCACCGCCTTGATCACGAGTCCACCCCTGCCAGAGTTAGTACACTTCACAGTGTTTTTCACTGTTGCAGAAAACACATTTCCAAATTGCTTTGTTTCTTTCTGTCTTATTTCAGCATTCTTTCCCGGGTAAATGTGTCGCTGTGGGTCTGTTAGTAACAGAAAACAGGATCTCTATTGCAAAATAATGACTAAGTGTTGCCGACCCGTGCAGAGAAAACTGGACTACATTAGGATACAGCAAACAAGCCTCAGTAGTTAGAACATGGAACAGATGAGGGTTATTTTGAGGATAAATGTTATGGAGAGCCTATACGTTCCTGGACAAAATGTATAACTGCAGTAAGCTAAAAGCACACTGTGTCGTATCCAATGTGACGGCTAGTTAAACCCCTCTTAAAAACACATGTTTAGTACAAGAGGGAGGAAACCTTGTCTACCCAGAAAGCACCCAGTGTCTGTGCCAACATAAAAACACAATGTACCACAACAGCAGTCTTCAGTGGACCTGCTGCCAAATTTGTTTTTCGGTAGAGAGAGAGATCACGAGAGGGGTGTGTAGTGTTTTTCTCCATGTTAGCTCTGTCATTTGCTGAAGACCTGACATATAAAAGCCATACAATGACTAAAACTGACACTAACTGCTATGCAACACTCAGTTTATTGCTCCGAATAAGCATTTGAGTTTGCATCTGGTCTTTTGATCTATAGGAGTTGTGGACTTGCAGCCATCTTGGGTTTGTAGGCATCTGAAGACCAAAAGTTGAAAAAGTCAAACCAAACCAATCTCAGTATATTTAAAAAACGGTTTACTTGATTTATGAACTACAAATGTGTAAATTGATTGTGATCATATTGATTTTTGTTGTTCATAGATGCAAAAAGAGCAGATTAGTCGATCCAGTGTCAAGCGTTTGGAAGCTGAAACCAATAACTCTGACATTGTTGGCTAGTTTGCATGCTCCATTTCAGCCGGATGGGACAACATAAGCAGGAAATTGGAAGAGGAAGTAGAAGTAAACACAGTTGAAGGGTTATACGTGTAGGGTGGGACAGTTCGTTGGTTAGCACTGTTGCTGTAGGGTATGAATCCCTCAGACAGTTGGGTTTTGCTTGCGTGCATGTGCATGTCTTCCAGGAGCTCCTGTTTGTCACAGTCCAAATAGAAGCAGTTCAGGTTCATTAGAAACTCTAAATTGGCTCTGTTTATTGAACGTGTTAGCCCTGTGATAGGCTGGTGATCGATGTTATAATGGGCTCCTGCATTTACAACCTTGAACAAGATTAGAAAACTGATGGATTGATGTTTTGGGCTGTTAAGGACATTCTGTGGTAGAATTACGCTCCAGTATTGACTGATTAGGAATAATTAGGACATGTAAAGTAAGCCCATTCATATATTTAGAATCTACCTACCTTGATTTCAGCCACCATACAGTACCAGCTCTGCTCCTGTGTGTATGCAACATACACCTCAAATTGTCATATTAATTTAAGTGTGACAATGTGGCACATTCATTGTGTTATAATGCTCATTGATTTTTTTTAAATGAATGTGACTGTCAGAAAACACAAGAGCAGAGTGGTAGAAGTGGTGGAACAGTCGTGTTAATCTGGTCTGGTTCCATCTTCCTCTGCTGGCAATCCCTTGTGGTGTGATTGCAGTCAGCTGATGGTTATGTACACAGGGCTAATTGAGCTTTGGTTTGTCTTTTCTGGTTAAAGCGAGTGTTTGATCTCCACTAAGCCTTTGACCACTGTCACGGCTCGCTGCCAGAGGAGATGGAGCCTCTTGGTCAGCAGGACCAGAGGGACTTACTGTGCTGTGTAGTGCAGTGTGTAGACATACGGTATAGGCAGGGTTACTGTCCAGCGCCTTTTGAATATCGATGGAAATCAGCGTGTTTTAATAGCTGCTGCAAAGAAAATGCCAAAGAAAATGAACTAAAGAATATAGCTGATACAAGAAACAGTTTCAGTGCATCTGACTGTGTAGAACAAATGCAGTTTCATGAACTGCAGCATGAGTCCAGGTGCTACTAGCTAGCACATGTAAAAGACAGTGAGTTTATGAATTACTTCAGGGAGAGAAGAAGGGATGAATAGAAACAAGAGAGAACAAGAGCATAACTGTAAAGTGTGTAGGCTGTGTGTAAACTGTGACATCATGGCTGAAACACTGATCTGATCCCTTTGTGGTTTCATATCCCACCAGGAGCATTTCAGAAGTGGAGAGTTTTGTGCATCAAAACTTGTTCAGATTTGGTCATTTTTTCTCATCAGGAGTCTGCATAAGGTGTTTCCTTTGGAAATTTGACTCTTCTCTATGCCATTTGTGTGTCCGACTTTTGGTCAGCTCAATCTGCTCTGTGCTGCTTAATGCAGTTGGTCTCAGCATCTGTCAAAAATAGATAGTCAATGTTCTCTCCAGAGCAGGAGTTCAAGGGAAACAAAACAGTACTCCAAAAAAATCAAAGTGGATCTGAGTGGACTATCAGTTTTGATTCATCATAATCATGACATTTTTAGAAGCAAGTGAATAGTAGTGTGAATAGTGTGAACTCTGCAGTGCAAGAAAAATAACATGCATTACTGCTCTTGAACAATGGACAGTGTGTGATGCTGCTGGTCATCTTTCTCTGTTTGGATCTCTTTGGTCCGACAACATTTCTCATGTCTTTCAGATTGGGTCGGACTGTCCTTGCCGCCATTTCCGTTGGGGTTCTTTTGTTGTTGTTGTTGTTGTGTTGAGTAGGTTTTTCCACAGATCTGTTTCAGACCAGGTCTGAGATTTTTAACCATGCAAAGACTTTTAAAAGTGCCATCACACCCCCGTGCACATACCTCTGAGTACTTTTGCACTTGGTTTGTTTTTCATGATTTTGGGCATGGTTTTCAAGTTTGGTGTAGAGGAAGTTGACTGTCCTGCACAGAGGCCTGACCTAAAACCCCCATCCAACACCTTTGGGATGTACTGAAATACATACTTACAATGAGCCAACCTTATCACCAAACAGCAATGTTGCACTGGTGGGAGCAAATCCCTGCAGCTGCAGGTTCAAACATCTGGAGGAAAACCTAAAACCAGAAGAGTGGAGGGTCTATTACAATAGACATCTGGGTCTAGATGCTCATATGCCTTGTTTGGGTGTCTACATACTCCTGGCCATGTATTGTGTGTTTAACTTTAGATTTATTCACTCTCATCAGTGCTGACAAAACAGTACAGCTTGTCCAAAATGTGTTTACGCTCCCTCTGAGGCCAAGTGCGTGATTTATAAGTATGTTTATGCAATGTTATGACTGCGTTTTTTTTTTTTTATGAAATGTGTGTTCACACAGTCTAGACTGCAGTCCAGAAAACGCATGAACTGTGTGGGGTAAATGATACTGAGGCAACTTCCCGCAAGTCCCCCAATCATCATCCTGCTGAATTATGGCCACGTGTGCTCTCTGTCTTGCTTCAGCTGTCTTTGTGTCCCTCTCATGCACACACACACACACACACACATACATACAGCAATGACTGCATTCATAGACAATTTGCAACACATGACAAATCCATAAAACACTTGACCAAAAGTGACATAAACCACCCCAGAACAGAAACGCGCGCACACACACACACATGCACACAGAGGAACCACACAATGAAATGCACATTCCGTCCGTTTTGCAGCGACGACAATGGCCCACAGTGGGAAAATGAGGATGAGGGAAGAATAAAAGTTTTGCAGCACTGATTGAAAGAACATGTAGAAGAGAGTGAAAAGAAGATATATCGTGAGGACATATGTGCATACACAAACACACAGCAAGACACAATGTAGAAGAAGAGAAGAAGAAGACATTATTTCCTGTTTTCATACAAAAAAAACTTGGCTTGCTTATAATTACATGCATCATGGGGACTATAAGGACCAGTAAACACACTCAAAACACACCACAGCAGGTGACTGTTAGCTCTGCAGCTCTGACTGTATGAAAGATTTCGTTGAGTGTGCACAGATCAAATATCGCTCATTTCCTTCATTGGTATTTTTAAGAAATCCACCCAAACCAATCGCTGCTTACAACATCCCTGCCTCTCCACAGACTTTCCAGCCCACTGGGTTTCATTAGGAAGAGATGACCCACCCAAAACAAATATTACCCACAGCCACTACTACCAGCCCCAGTCAGCAAGAGAAATAAATTCTCTCTTTCCTGTTGGGAGGACCCTTCTGTAACAGCAATCTGGCTGCTCGAGTGTATAAGAACGTGTGAGGTGAATGTATGATTATGATGATATAACAGATTCAATTATACTGGGTCAAATCTTTGTTTCTCACGTCCCGTACAGGCTTCCAAACGTAAAACCTCTGTCACTTTGCCATGTTGAATCATTTCAAGTACTTCCTCGCTGCTTCCTCTCTTTTTGTCCCCCTTCCATCCTTTTCCCTTTCGTGAGAAGCTTTGGGCCTTTTGGGAACATCTCAGCACTTTCATTTTTAGACTTTCACCAGTTGCAGCTTAAAAGAAATCACATGATACAGTTGAAAAGTTATCACTACTAACAAACATTTCCATTGCCTTCTATCAAAAAGAGAGGTTGTTGATGGTTATTCGTCTGCGATGTAATTTAGATTATGTGTTTTCACAGTAATAGCCAGCCTGGGCAGTCATAGTGAGGGGACTAATGGAACCAGTAGTACCCAGGATCTGCATTCAACCATGATGACACAACCAAAAAAACTGCAATAATCATCCACATAAGAACATTGATCAGTGCAGTCAACCAGAAGAATCCTAAAATCCTTAAATCCTATGTATGACCTTCTGACTTTCCTGGTTACAGTTTGATGTCATCACTATATCTCTGGCTGTGACGTTGGTGTGTAGGGTGAAGATAGTATTGGGAGTGCTTTGCGTAGGAAGCGCTGTATCACTCCTGATGAGAGGTCAGAAATTTGAGTGGCACCATTGTGTGAATGTGTGTGAATGGGTGAATGTGACAAGTGATGTAAAAGTAGTCAGTAGATCAGAAAGTTGCTCTATGAATACAAATCAATTTGCTTCAATCTGTCAACCAATCCACCAAAATTATTATTTTTTTTTTTTGGTTTAAGTAAATATGCTACATAGTTATATTATTTCCATTTTGTCTATTTTTCCCATTGAAGGTTTGCACCAGGTGTTTTATTTTGAAAATCACCCACTCAAGCTTGGCGGAGTAGACCGGAGAGCTGATTCTGAAATGGACCACGGCACTTCTGGTGAGGTTTGAAAAACTCACTACAACAGTCACGATTAGATTAGGCACACACAGAATGTGTTGTATCCATGCTCATTGGCCACCTACATAAGGACGAAGGCAGCTTCCATTTCCTGTAAAAGAAGAACTTTGCTGTAAATTTCATCCATTGATCCAACTGACTGATGCAGACTGACAGTCATAAAACAATGAATTTATTATTTTAAATAAGATTTTAACAGTATAAACAAAGAAATAATTAAACCGTGGACTGTTTCTGGACAGTATATTGAAATAAAGAAAAAGGTAAACTGGCAAAAAAAATGATTTCACAACCATTCTACATGGAATAATAGATTCAAGCACTGTCGATCCTCCAGGCAGAAATGAACAGAGTATGTTCAGGTCAAAAGACTGCGTGAGGATTCCCAGATTTTTATTGTTGAGTCACTGGACTGAATGTTCTTGAACTCGTGTCTCCATGACAAACAGAACAGAAAGATCAACAGCAGCTGGACATGTACTCAAGGTATCTAAAAGTATTTCTACTTTAAGTCCTCATAAAATTACCCTAATAATAAAAATAATAGCAACGCAAATGTGTCAAGACCCACCACAACAGCACAGCCAAACACAATAAAAAAACATATACAAAGTTCAACTTTAGTTGAGTCTGTCCTCCTGAGAAAATTGACACTATTAATCGTTTCAGCAAGTCCCTCAAACATCTGAACATCTGTTTCCCTTCAAGTGACAAAGGCCTCCATTGGCTGTGGTGATTGGAGCGACAGGGGCAGGTCCATGTAGGGACGAGGTCGGGGTGGATGGATGGACAAAAGACCAGACTTCAACACAAGGAACAGCTGTTTGTTCCTCATTTCCCAACGAAACACAACAAAGCTTTTGTCAGTGTTTGTTTCTGTACTGCATGACTACGATCGTGGTCTGAGCAAGTCATTCTTGTGCCTAAACCAAACCAGGTCCTAACCATAGTGCTGTCACATCATAGAACAGATTTATGTTTGAACGGTGCAGCAGTTTTGGAGGGCGCAGTGATGTGGTCTTGCTGATAAGGGGGTCACTTCTGTGTGGTGGTCTAGAGAGTTTTGACAAAGGAAGATTTTTCTCATTTCATTTGATGTACAGTTGAAACTTTTTAAAACAATGTTTGTCACAAATTAAGATATAAAGGACAGCAGTGTATGAAATGAATTTGCTTTTTCCCCTCATTCAGTTAGTTTCACCGTGTCATGGGAATATACTGCATATCTGTGGACATGTAAATATATTTTACTAGAAAACATTTTGGTCGGTATTCTTGAAGCTAACCATGCTAGGCTTCCATCTACGTAATCTCACAGGAGTCACACTTTTCATCTCCATTAACCTAAAACAGTAAAATCATTCCCATTACCTCTGATTCAGTGGCATTCTTTGGCCAGCTTCATTGTAAACTGAACAAATATTCATGCACTCCAGCTGAGGTGAATCTAGATAAAGCAGTGTTTAGCTGTTTCTGCTACATCAGCTGGGATGATGTCTTGATGTTATTATTGCATTGATAATTAACTTGAAGTTTTCATTGATCAACAGAAGAAAGTAAAGTGCAGGAGGACCCTGGAGTTTTCTTGAGTCTTGAATCTTTAAATATTTTTAGGCCTGTGTACGTCTCCTTGTGATCTGCAGATTTTTTCATTGAGATGACTCAACAGCTTCTGATTTGCAATATATCTGTTCTGACATATGATCATGACATAGGATCATATGATTCCCATGCACAAGCTCAGTTGTTATTTAAAGCCTGCATTTATATATATTTCTCTTCATTTAATATAGATGTTGATCTTCCTGTTTCGAAAGCCTTTCTTTTCACATGTGTTCAGTACGTAGATTTACTTTGTGGTTGGTGAATTTCCCTGCCTCAGTTTCTGATCATTGACTATTTCAAACATCCTCCCACATCTAAAAGGGAACATGTTATCTGTACTCCATTCTATTAATTGCTACTGCTCTATTGATCCATTGTGTTTGAGCAACAAGCAAGTTCTTGGAGTGCTATTTAGCCTTTTATCTTATTGTCTGTTAATGGGAATGTGTTGTATCTGTATTTGTAATCTAAAGTGCAGCATGAAGGACAGACTTTCACCATAACCAGAAAAACAGAAAAAAGCCTCCTGTACACAGAACACAGAAGAACAATACAACACATCATTTTCTGTAAAATATGGATGTGTGTGTTTCTGTAGCTATTTTGAGTCAGCCAGTTACTCATCTACTCCAAAGCTGTGACACATGACCGCTCCGAAAAAACTAAAAGCTGAGATCCATATGTGCTCTGCAACAACATCAACAAAGGCTCATCTTTCATCTGTTTCTTATAAGTAAACAGCTTGAATGCTTGTGAACATCATGATGGCACATTACGTCGTGTATTAGAACACTGTCTGTGTTTTAGTGTTTGTGCATGTGCTGCTGGTGGATGCACAGAGCTCGGTGGTCATTGTCCACTTATATATACATATATATATATATATATATATATTTGCCACTTGCTAACTGAACATAAGGCAGAAGTTATGGTAAAAAGCTAAACACAGGTATGGTTTAAGATGAAGCAGTATGTTTCTGACAAAGGCACATTTGCTTCTTATGCCTTTACAGATGTCCGAAAACAAATGTATTACACTGTGCGACATGTACATTCATTACCACACACACACACACACACACACACACACACACACACACACACACACACACACACACACACACACACACACACACACAGATACGCATACATACACTGTAGTGTATTTAGACTCAAATCCCACATACTTCACCCTGCAGCTGTTAAAATCTGGATTAATCCCCCGCTCAAAATAGTCCCCATCAAAAAAGTCTTATGAAACATGCTAAAACATTATTAGTTTTAACGCAACCCAAAATTATATTCACGATTATTGTGGTGAACGGGGTGGTGGATGGACATGTAGCACTTCTGACTTTTCAATCAATGTTACATTTTTCCCATATCATACATATAGAACTGCTCAGTGGATGATATCAACCATGGCAACGTGTTGTTTCATGGGCTTTGTTGATAACAAGAAACCTAAGTAGCACCAGCTTTCTCCTTTAACTTGTAGTTTGCTTGTAAAAGCAAGAATGCCATGTTGAGTTTTCTGCATGTTGAAAAAACAAGAAAGCTTCGGCATACTACAACTCTCCACACTACAAAAAGTAAGACATACAGAGGAATGTGATAAATAAATCAAAGAGAAACATAGTACAATACAAAAAAAAAAACACAAGAAGTTGAACCTTGAAATTATATTTTGTCTTTCATATGGAGTCTTCTTTTGAAGAAACTAAGCACAGTCTCATTCAAAAGTCCCTCTAAACTTTGACGCTTCTGCCAGTTTTTAGAGTTGCGTGCTTGTAGGAAAGCATGTTAATGAACTGTCTGCACAAATGATCTATTACAGCGTGTATCATAATTCTTCTGATCTATTGTACCGAAATCATTTGAGGAAAATAAAATCAAAAGGAAAGGATAATTAAAGGCAAACTCAAACCCCATAAATTATAGGGGAAAAAAATCCAAATTATAACAATTGAATTCTTCCAAATTGAAGGCAGCGTGAGAACGGCCTCCCCTCCCTCCTCTCTCATCTCCTGCCTTCTCTCCCCCTCCCTTCTCAGGGGTTTAGTTCTGGCTGCAGAAGCAGAGCTGCAGAGGTTAGGAAGTAGATTAAGAGCGGCAGCAGGGAAATCACAGGGCGGCACCGTGCACAGATCATGTTCTGCTGACTGATGAGTCCCTGCTTCCCTGCAGCTCCAACCAGTCGCGATTGATTGTTAAAAGTCTGTGCAACACGTAGCATGCATGCCTGTGCACTATGTAAAAATCTTTGTATTGCAGTGAGTGATTCATTTTTGGGCTCTTCATTCTTCTTCATCTTTCTTCCTATAGATCTGCACATAGTATCTGGATTTCTTTCTTTCCTTCTCCAGTGGCATTCTCAGATCAAACCATCTCTTGATTTTCACTTAGCATCGTGCAGACTGAGTGTTTGAACAGATGTCGTTGAGTGTGTGTGTGTGTGTGTGTGTGTTTGTGATGGTTTTGCCAGCTGAGCACAGAGCACTCCTGTCCTGCCATCTTGAGAAATGAGAGGAAGCATTTTACAAGTCGTGTGGTTGTACTTTCATAACCTGACTCATGCTGTACATCAGCCTCTACGACTGAATGCAACGATTGTATGGCATTAAGAAAAAAAAAAAAGACCCTCCAAACTGGATCCATCACTCATCTGAGTGGAGTGAAAATAGAAGAGCTCTGCGGTATGATCAGACTCAAAACTTTGATTCTCTGAGGTTTGAATGACTTTGAATTTGCATTTAGAAATCATTTTCTAAATTATTAATAAGTGCTTTAGGGGCAAACACGTAATAGAATATATAAAACTATGTTTTCATTAGTGTATAATCACCTGAAAATAAGAATCATCTTTTTTTTTAACCGTAGAATCAGCTTTTATATGCACATTTGCAGCAGGAGTCTGCCATGCTTTTACAATAGCCTAAAAATGGACACGCTCAACACTGGCTCTAGTGCCGTTCACACTTTTCTCGCATACCCTGGCCACTGTAGTTTCCACTTCATACTAGAAAGAACAGCGTGAGGCAAAGAGGATGCAATCTTCAACTACACCATTACATGTTGGTCCTAAGTGGAATGTAAAAAGCAGGAGCTGTAATCCCCATCTGACTATCCAAGGTAGAGTTCAAAAGCTCATGAGCAACAAGATGGACACTAAATAAAGCATTAGATAGCTGATGTTGAACTAAACATGTTTGCTTTGTGTTCAGGTGCCTGTTAAACTCTGATGTGCTTGAACCAGCAACCTTGACAAATGGCACAGCAGCTGCAGATGTGTTCGCCGTGGTGTCATTGCTGCAGCTTACATATGCCTAATGTTTAACATACAGCTCTTCGGGCTCAGATTCGTCACAGATTCGAGTCCCCTAATGATGAAGCCTTCAAACAAATATTCTGACAAAAAAGATATGAACACAAAAACATAGGTTTCACCTTTCATAAGTTCAAGTATGACTGCTGTACTGTTTGAGCAAACAGCGCGTGTTACCTGCAGCTGGCACAGGATGCATACGACCATACGAGGAGAGGGGCAAGCTTTCCACTCAGACTGAGACATTTTCAGCTCCTGCTGCAGCTCACTGGGTAGTGGAACAGAGCCAAGGCATCATTGCTTTTCCTACTGAGGTTCAAAACGATGTATTGATTAGCACTATCTCCTGTTTATGATCTCTTGCTTACTAAATGACAGGTTTAAGTCTACTCAGGGAAAAAAGAGACCTCATCTGATGTAACCTGCAACCCCAGTCACACACATAACACTTCAACACACCCAGTGAGAGACATCTTGGTCACACTAACGGAGACTGAGACCGCATTAATACTTCTCTTTGAATATGGTTTACGTTGACTACATTTACAGCACATACACACATAGACGTGTTTACATCCACTTATTTCATTCTCCACAATGAGCTGTCTTTCGTTCTTCTCTCCCTGTTTGATCCAGAGGCAGCTGGGCTAACTCAAGCCAGGACCAGGCCTGGTTACACATGTTTTAAGATCTGTGTGTGTGTGTGTGTGTGTGTGTGTGTGAGTCTACATGCATGTACAGTCTGGGCAAGCATGTCCATTTGTCAACACATTTGCGTGTGCGCAAACTCAACTATCGTGTGCTCTCCACGAATCAAGTCTGAAAGCAGGCCATTATCAGTCTTGTTCTTCCCTCCCATCAAGGGCTCTCAGTCTGAAGACTCCAAACAGCCGAGGTGAAAGGCCAAACCTCTAAAAGCAAAGCTGAGCCGTGACATCTGATGTCTGAGGTACACCACAGACACACATTCACACAGCCAGAGACGAGCAGGAGGAGGAGGAGGAGGAGGAGGAGGAGGAGGAGGAGGTGGTAACACGGAGTCAAACAGCACACGGCAGCCAAACCAAGGCAGGGTTATAGTAAAAAGAAAAGTGCCAGAGAGAGCGGATGAGTGCAGGCTCAGGTTTAGGACGAGTGTCTCATCTATCAAACTTGTGCAAGAACAAATGTGATCTTACAGTAATCGCATGATCATTTCCCCAGCAGTGTCAGTGTTCATTATTATCGACTCGTATCCTGAACATTAAACTCACATCTGGTCAGAGACTGTGGACACACATTCCAACAAGCTGATTAATCCTGGATTTGAGCTTACACAATAAAAGCAACAGTAATAACGAGAATCATGACTGTAATCATTATCAGAATCCTGACCATAAGCATTTGACATATGGGTCCCAGGCACAGGACTGCTTAATAACTGCCTGCTTATATTAGAATTTTAAAAGGCTATACATTTACATTCTGCAGGGGAGATTACCAGGATTACAGGGTATTAAAGATTGTGCAAACTCTCTGTGATAAATCATGATTTTGCACGACAGAAACAAATTTTACTACAACAAAACGTCTCTAGGAGACGGGTAGTCCTGCCCTCTGAAGTAGAGAGAATGCCATGTGTATGACGCATCCCCACAAGAAAATCACCATCGCTGGTCACTGCTTTAAACTCTTAAATTATCTATGTTTGCGTTTACAGATGAGTGCTGCCTGTTATGGTGCAAATTATGACACTGGCACAAATGCAGAAAAAGCGTGACTTTTATGTTATAAGAGCAACAAAGTCTCGTGGGGAGACAGGAGACCGCCATTTGCATCCCATTCGACCAGCAGTCAAACACTGGTTTTCTTTTAACCATGACCATGATCCTTCCCTAACTTTAAGTATTTTGGTTGCCTAAACCCAACCAAACCCTTACCACAGCAGTCCAATCATCTGAATCATTATTGTAACGGATATTTGTAATGGTTCTGGGATGCAAGGAGGAGGCCAATAAGACAGACAGACAGATAGACAGATAGATACATACATAGATACATACATACTTCTGTCAGCGTGGTGACTCTGAATAATATATTCTTTAACTACCACAAAGCACTTTAAACACACTGGTTTGGTGAGAAAATAAAGAAGTACTTGTCAGGCAGGGTCAAACAAACTTCTCATTGTCAGTTTTACGGTTCAGGGTTGACAGAGACATATTTTTTGGTCAAGCACTTCTCTACATGCAACTGTCAAATGTTTTGACCTCTAAGCGTGGTCAGAACACGCTAACACTACACTAATTTATGAAAGATGATTGGCGGTGTCACTACTTCAGTAAACATCCTGCAAACAATGTGCACAACATCAACAGAGATGGGAAGGAAGCGAGATTTTGTCATGTCAGATTAATGTATGCTGGGCTACTCGGAAGTGCTTCTGGGCTGGATGTGGTCCCCGGGCCACTGATTGAATAGTTAGATGTCACTACAGCTGTTTCTCAAATCAGACACATCTTTAATCTAGATTTTGATAAATGAGGACCTTGTTTCCTTTCCTTTCCTTTCCTTTCCTTTCCTTTCCTTCACTCCCTCTTTACCCACACCTCCACCTCTCCTTTTTTTAACTGAGGGAAAACTATTTTGACAAGCATGCAGTTTCTCAGTCATTTCAATCCATTAAACTTAATGATAATAGCCCTTCACTTTGCATCCAAACTCGAGCTCCTCTCGCTGCCTTATTTGTTATGGGTGATGTAGTGTTTGGCACTAAATACTCTAATCTGTCTCTATCCAAAAAGGCCCTGCCCTCCTCACTGCTTTTCCCAACAACGCCTCGCACTGTGCTGCTGACGTCTGTCTTTCCTGCGTCTGTGCCAGGAAAACCCAGATAAGTTTATGAAGTAGAAAAGGAAATGCAGGAAGAAGCCAAAGAGATTATGTGGAAAGGGTCCTCTCCTCACTGACGGGCAGCTACTTGTTGTGAAGAGTTAAACAATAAAAGATAACTCTATTTATATTGGAAGTTCCTTTTTACTGTCAAACATGATTCACTTGTGTCATCATTTCCTTCCTCAAAACATAAAGTAAACTCTGGATTGTTGTTTCTTTCACTGTAAACTGTATTTAAGTGATTTATGAACAACACTACTTTAACATTTGTGACATTGTGTAAATTGTGCACTGAAGATGATGATGTTATGTTATGTGCAGGGCAATGTAGTACATTCCATTCTTGCGGGGGCTGGACGACTCCTGCAAGAACAAATGCTGGCCTTCTACACACACACACACACACACAAATGCAAACATGCATGACTGTGTGTGCACACACTCCACATGCTCGTCCGCCCACTCTAACTGTATCAGCTGTTATTTGTTCCCATAATCACATTAATCCTGGACTATCTCACGTTAGAGATAAGGACAGGCTCGACACAAAGTGCTATTAATCATTAGGGACTAATATCACGATGTGCCGGCTGCAGGATGTCAACACAGAGTTGAGGAATTATAAAGAAAACAAACAAATCAAAGTGCAACACATTAGCACCTTTTTAAGAGCTGACTCATCTGAGAGAGAAGAAACCTCAGCCCGAATGCGCTGCTCTGTTATCAGTCACTCTTCCTATTTCCTCGCCTCTTCTTACTATAAACTGTCTGATAACAAGAAAAAAGGTTTCTTAACTCATGTCACATGAGTTCCTGAAAAATATTTAGTGCTGATCCGTTACTTGGACGTCAGGTTACAGTGTCAGTGAGGCTGACAGTAATTGGAGAAATTCAAGAATCTCAGTATTGTATTTCGGGGAAGGATGTTGTGTTGTGACACTCCCCATTACAGCCTTTTAGTCACACTATGAACACTCTGAACCTGTGAAATGATCTGTGGCATTTCGTTTAAAGAAAACCACGCTTCATTACAACCAAGCCTTTATTTTCCTGGCTCGGCTATCATGACACTGTACTCACCAAAGTAATTGCTGAGATCTCGGAATGCCGCCGCGTTGCTAAAAATAGGTTTAACGGGGAAAAAAGAAACGATCTGTCACACGATCAGACAGGTTGTAAACAAGTTAACAGGTTAGTCAAACAGATTTAGAAGAGAAGACGGAGGGAAACATTTGAATTATTATCCCGACTGCCTGTTGTAAATATTTGAAATACCGATTTCCTGGTTCAACTTTGATCTGTTGCGCTTGCAGTGATGGTGCACACTGTGCAAAGAGGGATTACTGAGAATTGTGAGTGTGCTCAATGGTGACTAATCTGGCTAAACTCTACTTGTCTGGTTGTCTGATCGCTGTGTTTCTTGTCCTGTTCAACCTATTTTTAGTGATGTCAGGAATTACTTTAAAGAAAAAGTTAGACTTTTTAACTTGCCTTCACTTGAGAGGTAACTCTCTCGTGTCTGCATGTGAACAATTATGCTAGAGCCTGGAGACATGTGCTTGGAAACAAGTCAGCTAAAGCTCACTCATTAACAAGCTATAAACTGTTTGAAGACACTGAGACCATCCAACACATTAAAGAAAGAAAGTCAAGTTGACCAACAGAACATTGACCAAAACTGTACTTTGGGTTAAGTAGTTCATTACAGTAGTTAACAGCAATTTCCTTTTAAGCTTCAACTATTATTAAATTCAACAATTAACTCAACTCTTGGCTGTTGCCAGCACTCCTTCAGTGTATAATTTTTCTTGTAGTGTTTATGTGTATGCTGAGCTAGGTGTGTGGTCCCCAGTTCCTGATTGGCTCCAAGTGTTGAGGTGTGACAATTTTGCATTTAAGCTGCCTGAAGAGCTGAAGGATCCTGATTTGGCCCTTCAATCCACAGGATGCAATTTGGGGAACTAAATTAGTAAAGTTTGGACCACCTGACAGTCTGTTTGGCTCTCTCTTTATCTAGATTCCTCTTTTTGGTATATTGTAAATTTTTTGACGATGTTTTAGGATATTTGCTGTTTGTAACAATTTGGCCATCATTTCTATCTTTTATGATGACATTGAACTCAACAAATGAATTCCGAGGATTTTATTGCAAAGAGACGGTGATACATGTTGGAACCAAGCCAACAGATTATCGAAACCTTGGGGTATTTGGGGTAAAACTGAGAGTACACACATAATAATCCGGATAATCCCTCACTGCACAGGAAAACTGAGTGTACAGTAGATGAAAGCTGAAGCAGGAAGTCACTGTAAACTGTGATGAATGTTTACAACAGTCGGTGAAGATGATACTTTTACTGTTCGCCTTCATTTTCTAATTCAAAACTAAGTTTGGCTAACCTGTTTGAAAATCTGTGTGATTGTCGGATGGCTTTTGTTTGTTGCCTGTTCATTTTAATTTAGCAATGTTGCCATTAAGCAATGTTCCTGCATCCCAGCAATTGACTCTGTGATAATATTGTTTGTGTTATAGATAGGAATGAAGGCTAAAACTAGATCAAAGATATAATTTAGTGGAATCATCCTTTAAGAAAAGTGTGTCCGGTCAATTAAAAAGACTGCAGGTTTGTCTGCGCATCTCAGAAAACACATCCTGACACATGCACATCAGTTCCTGTTATCCAGTAATTGCTAGCTAGCACTGATCCCAAAAAGATCCCATCAAAAAATTACAGAGGAAGACGATGATCTCCGGATTACTTTTGAGGGTTTCTGTAGAGACAGCTGCTGGATTGCAGTTAGTTACAGCTGTACCCAGAGAGGCACAGCAGAAAGGGCCCTCCATCAGAATTTAAATGTGTGGTCACACAGTGAGTGCTGCAATGCTGCATTGAAATCTCTTCACAATCTTTGAATTGTCTTCCAATAATCTCTTTGTTGTTCATTTCTCATTCTCCATTCTCGTCATTTTCTTATTCTTTTTCTGGTTTCTCCTGTTCTTGGCTTCAGGTTTGCCCTTCCTGTCAGCAACATTCCATAGGCCATACAAAGACCCCCCCCCCCCCTGCATATGATGGCTGCTGTTGAGAAAAGCACTCCCTTCCCTGGACAAACACTGTCAGCATGTGGGATCGGAGTATGAAGTGGAATCATAGTGGAGCAGTGTTTGTCTCTGGGTGAAAAGAAAGCAAAAGAGTGTGGGACAGGGTTCGTCGAACCTTCAGTTGTAACAATCAGCCATCAGCATGTATAATCTTACAGTAGCAGCTTCTTGCTTCACAGACACAAAACTCAGAGGTGACATCCTTTACCTTTGACCTGTTCAGGTTTCTCAGGCCAACACTTCTACTATCAGTGTGCCCTCCTGGCCTTTACCCATGACCACCTCCAAACAGAACAATAGTGCAGTATGGTAGCGACAGGGTGGTCTCTGTGATAGCGCTAACCCCGATACACTCCACATTTCCACTTCCTCCACTGCTCCCAGACGATGCATCACTCCTACCATGTGACAGTTACACTGTCAGCCCCATATACAGTATTCTCAGTGGGCACATTTAGCTTTTTCCTGCCTCCGTCTGGATGTCTGTCTGCCTGGATGTAAAAACACCTTCCATCAGTGTGTACGGATACAGCTCCTGAACCAGAAGGGCTCTCACATGTTTCTCTGCTACCAAGATCACACTACAGAACCTGATGTCTTTCTGGATTGTCACTTTGTCAGAATATTTGATCTTGATCATGCTGTGACTTGTCAGAGTATGCTTTGAACCATGACCATTAGCTTTACCATTATTTTCCACGTCTGCCAACATTTTCACTTTCAATATCAACGCATGGCAACTATGGTTGAACATAAAGGTGGCTTTAAAAAAAACATGGCGAGGGTATCTGAGGTTTGGTGACTAAAGATCATGGTTACAGTCAAAAAAAAGGCTGGACACAAACACCAGCCTCTTGCATGAATGCTGAACGTGTTACATACCCATTTAACTCCACATCCAGAAATACAGTTTTCTACGAGTGTGCGTGAGTCCTTTAGGTTTTTGTGATGTAAATTTCATCATCAGAGGGTTTAAACATAAGGGTAGGCTGTGACAGCCACGTACCACCAATTTGTATTTGTTGTGACCACATGGACTGACTGCACAGCCACTACACTACAAGGGCACATCTTCCTACAGACAACAATCTACTGTGCATTCGTGGAATGCAGACTCCAGACAGTAGTTTAAACACAACTACTACAGAGCTCTGGTGTCCACAGCTGTGCATGCACATGTCCGTTTGGAAGCACGTTCAGGTTTTTACTCACTGGTCATCTGCATAAAGGGCATAGGAGTTACTGAGGTGGCTCTGAACACTGCACGTGGATGTAACTCATCGTTCATGTATGGGCTGGGTCTTTCAAGGCCTTCATGATATGAAAAAAGTGATCAGACAGGAGGGGCCTGAAACAGACTTCCAGGGTCAAAATGTAGACCTTTGAAGTGAACAAGTTGATAGGGCTTCCAGTATGACATATTACACAGGATATTACACGGGATAAAGCTGATAAATTGTCAAATCATGATGCCCAAAGTTTATTTTTCTTCCTAATGTCCCAAGCCTGTTGGATCAGCAGATTCTGAGGCAGATCAAGGTATTATCTAACACTAAAATTTTAGTCATGTTAGTGACTGGTCTCTAGGGATGGCGTGAATGGGATGGATTAACATTTTAACTTAATAACTTTAATCGCTTCACTTTTTATCCTCAGCTAAACTAAGTGATATTCCCATCAAGCATCAACCATCAGTTGTGTGTTTATTCCTCAACAATAAATCTTGGCACATAAATACACTAAACCGAGAAGGTGAGTGATATGATATAGGGCACGATACATATTATACCTGCTAACATCAGGATATTTACATTCTCACTGTGAGCATGTTAGCCCTAGCTTTAGCAATTAGCTCAACACTACAACCTCTTGTAGAGCCTACAGTCTTGTTTGACTTACGAATGATGAGACCTGTCAAACACCTTGGTTCAGATCAATATTACGAAAGACAAGACTTCCACAGGATTGGCTGTACCACCTCCAGGAGATCATTTTCAATTCCGATGACCCATTGACTTTTCTTCTAGAACTGCCATCTGGTCAAACTTACACTTGTACACACACAAAATCTAAATTTAACTTTTGATCTTTACTGAGCTCATTTTTTCCCCATGGGCTTTACTCTATTAGCTATACCTCAGCTCAAAATGTCAACTATCGATACAATATATATGATCTTCTCAGCATATGGGCATGAACCTTGCTGAGCACATTTGTGTTCCCACAGATAAAACCTTTGGACTTTAATGACTTCATGAACAGGATCTATGATTGTACCTGTGTGACAATTAAACTGAAATTGAATAGAACCTCTTTCACAGTGGAACTGTATTTCTCAGTTATTTGACTTAACAATGCTCCTTCCACAGGACTGCTGGGTGGGGTGGAGGATACCACTGGGTGGGAGAAGAATTAGAGGTGGGGGTGGAGGGTACTTCCCAAAGCATTAAGAACTGCTGAGTGAGGATATGATAAAAGAGTCTTGAGTTTCCAGTGGGGCCAATGTGAAATGAATGACCTCTATATTCTTGGAGAATGAGTCTTTTCTGGACTCGAAACAGAGCTGTGAACAATGGACAGAGAGGCAAAACATCGGGGGAAAAAAGACAGAAAGTGTTCAACAATGGCACATGTCAGCTGAAAGTAATAAGTGTCCATTGTTGGATGATAATGAGCTCCCATTGTTGTACCGTCTTACATAAAATTACCACTTACGCTTTTTTCCAGTTAGCCATGAGGGATGTGGCAGATTGATGATGAGGTTAAGATGGGAGAATCTGTATATAGACAAGCTGCTGTCAACAAGCTATGATTCATTCACTTGTTTCTTCCTCTGTGCCTTGTGTTCTGGGTATCTAATGACCGATTCAGCCTCGAGCCATATGCTACAACATTAGCCTTCCCTCAATCCACAAGACAGCAGGTGGAGAGGCACACACACTGCACGCATTTCAACACGCTCCAAACGGCTGCTTTCAATTAGTGGTGTAAATGTGTGTGTGTGTGTGTGTGTGTGTGTGTGTGTTGGTGTGTGAGAGAGAGACAGAGAGAGAGAAAGAGAGTGAGAGAGACTAGGGTTTACATGCACTGCCATTTTCGTAACCCCATGCATCGTACTAATAACCTCAGGATGTGTAGCTTCAACAATGACACAGCTGCGTGTGTCTGTATGTGTGTGTGTGTGTGTGTGAATGTGTGTGTGCGCTTGGGGAGGGGTATGTGGATATGTAATAGAGCTGCTGTAGGAAATGCTCTTATTAATAGATCAACTCAAGTTAGGATAACAAATAATGAATCTAAGCCTGTTGACTTCTCACTGTTTGGAAATGAGTTTTTATGTATCAGTTGCTGTAGTTAGCCTCCGCTGCTATTTGCCATGTTCAGAAAGTGAAGGAAAGCTACTCTCTTTGACAGTATGACATGTATGGACTTGTCTGCAGGAGGGAAAGCATGAGCAAGAGAGAGAAAGCAATATGGATCTACCGGGATGTAGATATAGGTTTTCTTCTGATTATTTGGGTATTTTTAATGAACCTTTCACTCATAATATATGTTCATTGTATTCAAAGATGTGTCATGTCATGGTCTGGTGATAAATGTAATTCCAACATTTATAGAAATAAACTTCACTTGATTTGAGAAAGCATGTTTCTACCAAGTGGCAACCTCTGTGGCTGTGAAGTGAAGTCAATGCAGAAGTGCCAAAAGCTGCAGTTCCTCAAGAGGCTGGCTACAGAACGAGTCAATCCCCATAAGTCCCCATGTTAAAATGTCAGCAGCACCTGCCAGCAGAAATAAGCATGTTTACAGCCTGGTACAAAAATCAGTTTTGGTCTCTATAGCTAATTTCTCCGTTCATGACAACTGTACTGGGGGTGAATTTATATACAACTCACCTGTTCAAATGATATTAAGGCTTAAAGATATGCATGGTGCTTTCATTTCATGGTAGGTGCCATTACAGGTGATTTGTTTGAGCACCAAGGCATCCACGTCTTTGCTGATTTTTCTGATTAGCTTGGACGAGCAGTACCGCCAACATGGCAGCTGTCAGGGCCAAAGATTTTGTGCTTTAAAACAGATCTTCAGAAACCCGTGGGTAACATCACACCTACGCTGTCCATTCTTCATACTGTTGTTTGAAATGACTGTTGAAAAGATTAGTTGACTAATCAAAGTGGTTCTAAAGCTTTTGTAAGTTTAAAACAAAAACCAAAGCAGCAACCTGTAAACTGATGAAACAGTTATCAGTCAGTAAAAATACTACAGGGTGATGTAGCCACACAACAGGACAATATGAAATGTATTTGAACAACAAACATGACCCTGATACTTCTTCATATTGTTATTGAAGAAGAATCTCCTGCCGCACCGAAATGACTTTGTCATGTTCTACGTTTGACTGATGTGTTTGTTCGATTAACATCACCTCTTCTTCTTTTCTTCCCTATCAAGCCTGTCCATCGTGTTGTTTATAAAATGTTTTGCCTTTTGGATAAATCCTAGTTTTATGAATGCTGACAGTCTTCCAAAGCAACAAGCTTGTTTATTGTTTCCACATGAATCAGATTCATTCAGCTCAAGGTCCATTCCACAGTTTTCACTCAGTGGTTCTGTGAGTGCTCCCCTGCAATGATACCAAACTCCTCATGTTGAAAACCATGTCAACAGACAGGAAGCGGCTCTCTCATTTTCTAAAGTTACGGATTTTTTTGATTTTTTATTTTCAAAAGTTGGACAACGCATGCAATGTGAAGATATCTCCATGGACTGATACTGTACGGGGCACTGAATGATTCATCGATTCATTGAAAAACAATTTAACCCGCAGCGCAATCTGATAAAGAGAGAGGGGCAAACAGAAGAAGCATTATATTCTAACATCATTTGCTCCACTCACCATGACCCTGACTAGGAGAAGCAACATGAAGATAGATGGATCGATGGATGTTTGCCCCCTTTAAATATTTACAGAGTGTGAGTGTGTGTGTGTGTGCTTGTGATACCGATGTGAGGTTAGGTTTCTGTGTAAATTCTTTCGTTCATGTCCACAGCTGTTCTCAACATTCCATCCTGGAGTCTGCTGGACTTCCACGAGCTGGCACACACACACACACACACACACACACGCATACACACTACTGCATCGTGCCACTATGCATGAAGGTCAACTGTGTGCTTTGGCAGCCTAAGTTAATATAATACCACTAATAATACGGTTTATAAGTGTAGTGTAAGAGTGTGTGCTGCTTTATCAGCCATCAGCAAAACACAGTGTGTATTCTTGATGAGGAACTACTGCTACAACTGTGTATTTGCGTTAGCTCCTAACATACTGTAAGTGGTTTGGAAACAGAGGTCACTAAGTCGCTGCTTGTTGAGCAGGTTGTCATAGTGACCAGTGATTACAACCTATAGGAATGCAAGTGTGTTGATAGAGCCAAAGTCAGAGAGAGAGAGAGAGAGAGAGAGAGAGAGGGGGCAGCTCTGACTCACTTACGAGTTGTTTCTGTGGTGTGTGACAAATGTGTGTGTGTGTGTGTGTGTGTTGGTTTATGCCTGTGCTGTTGTGAGTGGGCGTAACGTGGGGGTTTTGTGTAATGAGTAACACAAACGGGGACTTTACATATAACACACGTGGCTCATTCGGCACTGCACGGTTACCAGGTGTGCGGCAAAAAAAAGACTTGTTTTCACACATTTTTTACAGTGCACGCACACACACCCACAGACACCTCTCGACTTAACTCAGACCGTCACATCCACTCTTTTGTAATTCTCTTCAGTACCTCGGAGGAGTGCTTCCTGAGAAAACAATGCCACACACCCCCTTTCTCTGCTTCAGCACTGTGGTCAGAAACAAAACTCTCACTCAGACGGAGGTGGAAAGTGCAATGTGACATCTAAAGTGAATGTTTCCGGTATAATACAACACATGGCCTGAAACCAATCTGCATGAAAGAACCAGATACTAAGACAAAAATCTGCTAATTCTAACTGCACACTAAGCTAAACTAGAACACGGTTAATCTCAGCATCGAGTTTCCACTCCCTCCACCTTCCGTGGGAAGTCCCTTTGGCCAGCGGCTTCACCTCAGTCGTCAGTTACTGTAAGAAAACAGCGTCCTGTCATGCTGTCACTCATAAAGCACACCGAACACACAGAGAGTATGGAGAGAGCAGAGAATGACTGAGCACAAGTACAAGTGAAGTGCTCAAAACTGTGGCTGGCAGCGTTTCAGTCCAGACAAGTGTTAACATTTAGAGTAAATAAGAGTGTGCTGAAAACTGTTCTGAAAGCTCTTTTGGCAAGCTCATTCAGAGCTGTTGCACAACAACCTTTATAACTTAAGCTCAGTCTTGAATCCTCCATAATTAAGTGGACAATGAAATAAAGTCATTTATAAAACATTTGGAGCTGACGTCTGTATTACAGGTACACTGAGTACTATGACGGGAAGATGTCATTGAAGCACACTGTCCTACTGAAATACCTACTAGATGTATTAGCACACACGTTCATGGTTCCCAGATGATGTATCATAATGTACCCTGACCTTTCCTCTAGCGCATCTGATTTTTCATCTATCTCTTTGTTCATACGTTCATGTTCCTGTAATGAACATAACATAAAACTGTAATAACTTAACTTAAGTTTTTAGTGCCATTATGATAGAAACTTAATCCTGTGCCACTCTTTTATCTGAAACACAAGCCAACATGGACAAGTATGTATGTCTGTATTGCCAAGAGATCTTTAATTTCCTTCAAAAAAGGTTGTTTTCTGTTGAGATTAATTAAAAATGTATTTGTTGACATCTGATTTTATTATTTTATTTCAGGTTATTGCAAAATAATGTAATTCTCATCAGGCTTAGGTACACTTTGCGCTTCGCACCAATTAACAAATGTTCCCAGCAGGCTAAACTGAGATGGTGAATGTGGTAAATATGATACCTGCTAAATATCTGGAGCTGAGCCAAACTCAACAACTGAAACAAACCATCTGTGACAGCACCCACCTGTCACTCAAAGTGTCCACACTGTTAATTCTGGTAACTTTAAGCTTTAATATAATCTAAACAGGTGAGTTGTATATAAATTCACCCTCAGTACAGTTGTCATGAGCGGGGAAATTAGCTATGGAGACCAAAACTGTTTTTTGTACCAGGCTGTAAACATGTTTATGTCTGCTGTGAAGCTGGACATTTGAACATGGGGACTTACGGAGACTGACTCACTTCTGTAGACAGTCATTCAAAGAACTGCAGCTTTTGGCTTTGAAGCTTTGCTAGAGAGGCCCTAGCATTATCCTAATAATGAATGAATATATTTCAACATATTTACTGTCCACTATTTCAGTATCTGAATTGTGAGTGTGTACAGTTCACAGTTGTCATGGTTTGGGGTTTTATATTTATTGTTTCCCATTTTATTTAGTAATACTTCCCTCACCTTGTCTCTGCTGAGTTTTGATTACCTCTTCCACCCAGTTTAGTTCCACCTGTGTTTTTCTGTCCTGCCCTCACTTTAGTGTTTGTGTTCCTTTGTCCCACTGACAGTTCTTCTTTATGTTGAAGTGCTTAACTAAATGGTTTAGTTTTCCTCAGGGTTAGGCTTACGGCTAACCTTAACCCTTGCTTGCTCTCTGGCATATTTATTATTATTATTATTTGCTCATTTGGACTGCCTTATACCTGCTTTTGACCTGAGCCTGCCTAATTTGTACATTTGGGTTTGATTCCTCATCTCATCTCCATGGTTAGATGTTCACTGCTATTCCCTGCGATCATTCCCACCATGCAATGCATGGGATTTTATACTAGTTGTCAAAAATTCACTACATTCACTATTGACTGAATATAGTGAATGAATGAGGGAGTGATATCCGATAACACAATCAGTGTCTTGAATTAATAGAGAAAGTGGCAGAAAGCCTCCTGAATGTGATTGAAAACTTCATTGACTTGACTTTGAGTAAGACAAGAGCAAGAAATTGGGAAATATTAAGAGACAAACAAAGAGATAGCAACAGCCAAATGTTAAAATCTGATAGATATATATTTTTTTTTAATAAAAATAAATCAAGGCAATTTGATTCACGATAGTTTAGTTATTTTTCATCCACAGAACATTTTCCGTTCTGCTTGAAACAGAAAGTGCGCTTTCCATGTTTTACTAGTAGTCAAATCATGCATGCATCGAAGAAACAGAATCATTTTGTTTTATCTTCTTGGCACTGAATTTAATTTCCATACAACAAAACAGCCTGAACCATGTTTATGTGTTTCAGCTGTCAGCAGGCAATTCAAGTTCATTACTGCAAGAGAAGCGGAAACAAGAGAAGCACAATTGTTTCTGTGGTTAAAATACTCTGTTCTCTGAAAATTGTTTTTATCAAAATGAACATATGAGTGGTACTCATCTATTACATGCTCCTGGTTTCACAAACCATCATTTGATTCAGAGTGCTGGAGACACGGTCCACGGTGCTGCTGCCTGTCATTCAGCTCATGGTGAGTGATAGTTTTGACTCCCTGGGTGTGAAAATTCCAGTGTCTGCTGTAAACATCGATCACAGTATTACAGACGACGTCCAGGTTTAATTCCACCTAGATGTAGATAGTAGAGCATGTGAGAGCTCCAGTGGCCGCTGTGTTGACTACAGTGCAGAGTAGTAGCTTCAATCTACTCTGAAATGTATAATGAACTCTCTACTGTCTAACTATCTACTGCCTTTGGCCTCAGCAGGCAAGTTGACTTTATATCAAAAACATGCCAAAAGCCTGACTGTTGACCTGGAGCCTGTTCCAATCCAAGTTTCAATCTGGCTCCTACACCTTCCCACTCCAGATGGGTGTAATTCTGTGGTATATATACACCAGCAGGCTTTGGGTTGTACTCACCTTTAACCAACGGAAAAGGAACATTTGTCTGCATGGCATCCAATCAGCATCTTAATCTGTATATTTTTTAAAGGGTCTCTTGTTTTCTCAAGGCCTGTTTCGACGACACTAGATCATCAGTCTAGTTCCTTAATGATACACCTGTCAGAAGGAATACTGTAATCAAATATTTACCTAAAAGATAATCATCTACGCATCACTGACAAAGCTGTAAATATGGGCAATGACATGACACACATCATGAGTACATTTCTGCTTTTCCTGAACATTTTTTGTTTGCGATTTTTCATCTGATCGGGTCCTTGTTGTGTGCATGAAAATAGTATCAAATGTCAGTTTGAGGTGAGAAAACTCATTGCTTTTTCTTTGGAAAGAACCGCACAGAACTCATATTTGTAGGTATGTAGGCGTTTCTTCCATTCCGGACACAAAAGAAGCGCTGCACTTGAGAGGAGTGTGGTTTGTAAGCCTACATCAATGCACACTCTGTGCTGGAGGCCTTTATAACCATCTTCCACTTTAGGCTATTTTTGCATTTGCTTTACATGAATCAACTTGACATACTGGAACATTAGTTTGTCCATCACGGGCCACTGTAGAATGACAGTTCAGCATGGCAGATTCCTGCAGTGTCTGTCAATACAGCCCCATAAATCTGACACACTGGACCTGTTTGAGAGTTTCTCTCTCAGCTCTGAGTTATACTTTGGGTAACCTCAAATAAAGTTGTTTAGATAATCTGGCTAAACTAATGGCTTCTTTCCAGCCTGTCTGATTTGCTTAGCAGTCGCATATCTGTGGAAATATTAGCAGCTTAATTTGTCTCTAAACTTATATTTTCCATCCATTTATCTTCATCTATACTGATGACCACAGACATTGTGTATTTATGTATTTATGACCATCTAATATAAGAATTAATAGAGAACTAGTGGTGACTATATGGATGATTTTGTCACAGAGCCAGTCTCCCAAAAACATGGTGTATCTGTTTCCACGTCTCCTGGGGCAAAAGAAACAAAACAGACACCACATGAATCAAAATAAAATATTCTTTTAATAGCTTGCTCAGCCACCATGACAGTAAAAAGTCCTCTGTCCCATCTCCGTCCAAGTTTCCATTATTGTGAAACTCCCCTGGCAGAGAGCGCTTCACACAGTGGACCAGAGTCCTTCAGGATGTTAACCATCACACACAGCAAGGACATGACAAACATGAACCACTCGCTGGCAGGTGTTTACCAGAGTCCTGTATGGAGCTCACTGAGCTTGTAAAGATGGACGACTGCTGGTGCTGACAACTGAAATAAATAATAAAGAACACACACACACAGCCACACCTATACACACTGACACATCCCATACATCATTCTAGCTCTTGGGGATCCATTTAACACTTAAAAAAACGCCTCCCTTTGGAACTTGAATGCATCCAGTAACGCCCATGATCTCAATGTCCCAGTTATGACCCCAGCTGATCCACAGTTGGAAGCTTCAGGGAAATAAATCGTTCTGTGGTTTCAGATTCTGTGACTGACAGCAGAGTTCTGATATAATGTTGCAGCAACCCTGCATACACCCCTATCAGCAATTATCATCCATCATGTTAGTCAGCGGTCAGTGGGATTTAGAGAGATATTGTATCATTTGCCAATTCATGGTTGTGAGGAAATCCAGTGTGGTCGTCGGTGATTTTAGTGCGTTCAGTGAATGATGTTTTTCAGCTTTGTATAACTTGCTGTACGTACAAAGCGGGTGTATATTAAAGAGGGTATAGTTTGCTAAATCGTTTCCAGGTTCACTAGAGCCTGGAAATCATAGATAAAACTGTAATATAACCGCACCACTTCTATATATCTAACCTCCATGTTTACACGGGAAAGAACAGAGCATCTCAATGTATTCACTTGTGTCAAATATTGAAAGACTGCAGATATTTTCTGCTTTCCATGAATGTATATTGAGTGTGAGCCACACTGTTGCACTGGGTGACATGTTGCTTCTTGAGGATGCATGAAGTTTATTTGGGCTTAGTCCTGCTGGACTCACTGGAAGTGTCTATGAATCCACAGCTGAACATAGTCCCCAACAAAAATGTATTTCTTCAAGGTCGAGTAACATTTGTTAGATACCACAGAGATCAGATTTTTTAGGAAGCTATATATTTGTGTGTTTTTTTCAAAGGTTTGAGGAGGACGAAGATGAGGGCTGAATGCCACAGACAGGCTCTGGAAGGCAAAAGTATTGAGAGATGGACTATCAGATTATTCATTTTACTCTCTGGGATTCTATAATAAGAAATTAATAGGAGCATTGATAGAACCCTTCAATGTGAAAATGAAGAGTTATTACTGAAACACAACGGCCATTATGGTTTTGGAGCAGCACTTACACACAGTATTAAAATGTTCTGGATGATTATCACAGCCGTGTTCCTCTCCATAATAAGTGCTTCTGATAATCAGGTTAAGATGAACACCTTCAGAAACTTCAGTGACCTGCTGCTGGCTCACTCATTACATTACTCACACTCATTATTTTAAATTAGAGTGGAGATCCAGACTGAAATTTGAAGAAATGGGATTCATAAAACCTTGACAATATTTCCATTTGATGGAATCAAGCAGCCTTTACAAAACAATTACTGCAGTCTTGGGTTTGAATTTTTACTCAAAATGAATAAGATATTAATATCTTCAATTAAGAGCTGATATGTGATCCTTAAAGGGGAGACAGATGGAAAGGTAAAAGTTTTAATTCACAGATATTACCATGGAACTGGAAATATAGAATCAAACTGGAAGGTCTGGTGTATGTAAGTGCCACTGGAGTGGAGAAAAACCCATTTGGACATTATGCAAGACACTCCTGGTGTCAGTTCAATAATCATTCAATCTAACCACTGAAATTTCCCCAGTTCATTATTTACTTCAAGAAACACATTGACTTGGAATGATGTTGCTCACTCTTCACTTTACACAGTGTTAAACTGACTTACTCACTCAGGGGCTGCCAACTCTCACGCAATGACCGTGGGACTCATGCAATGAACCCTTTCCACATGCTCTTACGCCACTTGTCCATCGTTTATCAAACGATGTTGAATGATGTCTCCATCTCTGTTGTGTGTATGTCTTCATTCACCTGTGAGTGGTGTGTGCGATTTCTTGACCACACTAGGAGTTTTTTGGGGGCCAGAAAACGAAATCTTGCTTAGGGCCACTAAATGCCTAGGGCCGGCCCTGAACATTACATTGATCTGTAGTGTTTTGTAAGGCAACCTAAAGGCAGCTTCTGGTATGTGGTATGGTAAGTGTATTACATTCTTATCCTTGGGGAAAAAAAACATTTTATGACAACAACAGTTTATGCTATATTCAGAAAAAATGTATCACCAAATTAACTTTAGTTCTACAGTAAGATAAGATTGTTTGACAGTGTATAGAGGGGAAAATATTCTTAATACAGCGCTACACAGCAGTGCATAGCTCTGCTTTTGTACCAGGAATTTTGTTTTGTCTGCTTCTCCAAACTGGGGGGTGTTCTGACCACCATCTGCTGTAGGTAATACACTGACTTCAGAATAATGATAACCCCTCTCAGGTGAAGTAAAAGGGAAACCCTGTACAGGTATTAAATCTGTATGGTCACTTGCGTTCGAGATCTCCTGGGGATCCTGTTGTAAAGCTGGAATGTGTGCAAACCCAGAAAGGTGTACAATTTCCTGAATTGTTTCCAAGGAAAAAATGATTAGACACTAACTGATAATAATTCATAAATTAAAAGTTAGAAACAGTACTTCCTGGGTATATGAATCTCAATAATCGGAGAACTTGAGAATGTTGCTGTATGTTATCTTAGTACCAAAGAACAAAAATCTTGTAAAGCCCAGAATTTCCCCTGTGCTCCTGACTTATTAAAAAGGGATTTATTTTTTAGACATAAAGCCAAACTCAGTTTATTTGTAGTCCCAGGCTATATAACATCTTCTACTATGGCTGTCATGTGGGACCTAAAAACAAACAGAGCTCCGACCCGCTGGGCCCTGACCTGTGGCTGAAGGGGCTGTACTCCGGAGGACTGGTGAGGAGAGGGGTCGACGGGGGCTGTGAGACTCTAGAGAGTGTGTGGCTCAGTTCCAGTGCTGGCAGAGAGCAACAAGTCCAGACCTGCTGCCTCATATGACCAGGCAACAGGCTGAGCTTTATTATCTCTCTGTCACCAGGCTCAGTTTCTGTGCTGCCATCAAAATACAGCTGAGATCACTGCCACTCATCAGTCAGCAGGCTCGTCAGTCACACACACACACACACACATACACACACAGTGTTCCGGCTGATTATGTGTCTGTACAGCCAGATTAAATATAATCATAAAAGGCAATTACAGTCCAGATCAACAGCACTCCATATATTTTTATTAATACCACTCTGAGAGTATCAAAACTGAAAAAGTGAACAACGCTGCAATATAATACCTATCATATAAAACGCCTGATGTCCTGTTTTTGTTGAGCTTGAGTCAGGTGCTTCTGCTTTCTGTCCAACCATGTATTTCCAAGAAATACATATTGTGAATAGGGCTATATGAGATTTCAGAAATGCCTGGATCATTAGCCCTCATCCCACAGAACATTTAGACACCATACACGGTCTCTACCATTAATTATTTGGACTTTTGATGTTTAATTTTCAGTTAACTGTTCAGATTTTCTGACATCTGGCATTACCAGCAGGTCAAAATTGTCCAGTAATTTAGTTTATGACAAAATACCATACAGGTATTAAGGTATTAAGTATTAATGAGGTATAGGATATGAGCTTATGACTCTAAACCACATCTATAAACATTTGAGACATACATGGACCATCTATGTATATATCCAGTTTTCAAATATTTTAGCTGATGTCAAAAGTTTGCTTCTCATCTGATACAGCCAATCATGATGTCGTATGTTACATGTTAACATGTGACATCTGTGAACGCACAACACCACGCTCATCTGGTACCTACACCATTGCTCTTTCCAAAATACGTGCAAAATGAATTCCCATCAGCCTCAGCTCTACTTTGTATGTAGTAATTATCAAATATTAGCACATGCTAACACAATGAACTAAATAAATGTTTAGCATCAGAGCACTACTGTTAGCAGTTAGGTCAAAGCACCACTGTGCACACAGGTGATTGCAGTGTCACAGAGGTGTTAGCAATATTTTTATCTATCTTTTCGAATGTGTTTACACTGAATGTAAAATACCATCTATGCGTTTTTAAACTCAAGAATGTTCCTCCTAATCTATGATACCGAAACCTTCAAAAAGACAATGTTGCTCATGTGAACCTTCATAGGTTTTTTTTGAGGGTTATTAGGAATCATTGTCCATACCTGGCTTTGTGAAAAGAATAGACTCTTTTATTTATTTTTTATAAATATGTCTTTTTTTTTTTTTAAATAATGACTCATACTGTTATCAACAGAATCAGACTGATACTCCCACCATATGAAGGAGGTACCACGTGTCCTTCATTTCAACAACTGTCAGGCTCCTCAACACCAGCATGACTTCATGACTTGTCTCAGCATGACTTGTTTTCTATATATTTCTCACTTATGAGTAATTTCTTATCAACTTTGTGCATACCAGTTGCTAAGTGAATTTCCTGCAGTGGGATCATTAAAGTATTTCTTGTCTTATCTTAATAATCACAATTTGCCTCTTGGAATAGGTCTAAAGTTTATCTCTCACAAGTAATTTTAATATATTTATATATATATATATATATATATATTTTTTTTTTTTTAGTATTTTGCTATTTTATTTCTGAATCAAATTACTCCTGAACTCAGTGTGCAGTATGTTGGGTGTTTTCCTCAGGGACTGTTAACTGTAGATCCTGAAAATCTGTAGTCACATTTCAGAAAGCTACAGTTCATGTAAATGTATACAGAGCTGTTTACTGTTCCCATTTCCAGCGTTTGGATAGGTACACACACACACACACACACACACACACACACACACACAGAGAGAGAGAGAGACAGAGACAGAGAGAGAGAGAGAGAGAGAGAGAGAGAGAGCCCTCCCTCCTCTGGTTTCCTGTCAGTGCAGTGTGTGTGTGTGTGTACAACGTGTGTGTGTGAGAGAGTGTGTATGGAAGATTCAGTAGTAGTGACTCTCCAGCTGCTGAGCGGAGTGGAGCGCACAGCGCAGCGGACACACCGAGCTCGTTCCTCCGCTGGACTCTCGCTTACCAGACCGTTAATGTGAATGAGAATCTGTGGGCGGAGGTCTCAGAATCATGGAGGGACAGCGCTGTTCTTCATCTTTACGGGGAGCTTTAACTTTCTTTCTCTTGACGGTGCTGCTGGAGCGCGGGACTGCCGGTGAGTTGCGCATAACCCTCACACAACTTCAGCAACACACTGCGATAAGCTCTTTACACTTCTCACTAGTGCCAGTCTCGGTGTGTTTTTAAACGAACTCCGGAGTTGTAACGAGCTGGAGTTGAGAAATGTTCCCTCTCCAGCGCGTTACGCGGAGAGCCGAGAACAGCCAAGGCGCAACAGGTGACTCATAGGCAGGCAGATACGCAGCTCAGCTGAGAGGACTCCTACATGAGCTCACTGTGTTTGAAACAACACACGTGTTTTTACACAGAGAACGGCAGAAATATTCCACTGTGAGATTATCTTTCAGGCCAAAACAGGAGGACGTCCCATGAAATCTGACCAGGTTAGAAGACTTTATGGTTTTATGACACTGTTACCAAGTCACTTAACAGTTTCAGTACACCAAAGTCCCCGTTTAAACTCATTTAAAGTTTAAAAGTGACGCAGAATAATAATTATGTAATACTGACTCTCCTGGCTATTTTGCTGAATCCCCAGATACAACAAAATCCCCATGAACGTACAGTGTTCCACTGTCACTTCCCCTCTAAGGAGCTTTAGTTTACTCGTCTGGAGGATTACTATTAAAGCCTGAGCAAACTGTTTTCTGTGGCTCTCTAAAGTCAGCAGGGTTATCTCAGATCAGTCTGGAGACGATTATTTGACAGAAAGAATGTGTTTGGAACTGTGGACATGGGCACAGGCCGAGCAAAGCGCTTTAACATAGCTGATCAATTCATGCTGAAGCCATTCTGTTACTGAGTCTTATTGGGGGAATCTTGTATTTTTGGATGCAGAGGTTGGACACATATTAGGGTCTTTAATTCTTTTTTTTTTAAACCGGTCACTTTATCAGAGTGAGTGTTTATTTGACACTCCTGGCTGTCAGTATCAGACACTATGAGCTCTATCAGCTTGTTTCAGGTATTTATTGTAGCTACGCCTTTTTTACACTCAGTGTAATGTTAAACCTGTTAGACATTGTGTTTGTGTGGCTGCATTAGTCCAACAAATAGAAAGACTACATGACTTATGTCATTTCATACAAAATATGTTTCAATAATGTTTGGCTGCACAATATGAGTTTGTATTGAATGTTACATGGTTGTAATGGCAAAGCGTTGTTTTTTGGAGGGGGGGTTGTTCGCTTTGTTTGGTGGCAGTCCCACTTTCCCTCCTCTACACAGTAATCTGGTGTTCTAACAGTGGCGGTTTATCAGACTTGGCCACCTTCCATCTGTCATACTGTAACACCTCCCATTTCAGTAAACCACAGACACTTGTTGACAGGTGTGGGGAAGAAACGCAGCGTTGAGATGTCATCAAAAATTCTGTTTCAGTCTCTGTGAACACGCCATGTGTCGTACCCGTTCTCCTTCCCTTTCCCCCTCTTCTTCTTCTTCTTCTTCTTCTTCTTCTTTCTTCTTCTTCTTCTTCTTCTTCTTCTTCTTTCTTCTTCTTCTTCTTCTTCTTCTTCTTCTTCCTCTTCTTCTTCTTCTTCTTCTTCTTCTTCTCCCCCATCTCTCTCCGCTGTTTGTTCCTGCCCTCCTCCCACAGTGGGGTCTATTTTGAACCTGGAAATCCCACATACCAGAAGGACTGTGTGGTCCTGCTGCATTGTATTTGTCACACATAGACACGCACAGCAACACACATGCACAAGAAGACATACAAACTTCCACCCACATGCCCCCATGCCAATACGCATAACCACGCGTGCACTCCCTGTTATTCTGACTTCTCCAGAGCACCTCAGCCCCGGAGGAAGCTCCTCGCCACTCTCCCAGCACCGGAGCAGCTTGACATTATGGTTATCCAAACACGGGGGCCCGGACTCTGTTGTTTTGATCTTTTCTTTCTTTATTTTCTTTCAATTGATGTGGATAACCATCCGCTCAGTGTGGGCTGTCCCAGGAAGGTTCCTTCTTCCTTCCTTTCCAGGGAATCTTGTCCGGGCAGAGGCCACCTTGTGCATGTACATTTCTCAATCCTCTTGCTTACCCAAGATAGTGCCGGACAACAAGCTATTCTAAAGGTGCCAATCAAAAAGTAAGGCTGAAAGGTAAACTGGAGGCTGTGAGAAGGAGAAGTGGATAAATAAGTTCTCCTGTTCGGTCCTGCAAGGCTCTGTGTTTACACTGACTTTACTGAGCTGCAGTGAGCAGAAGAGGAGAGAGAAAGAAGAGGTCACCCACTTTAACCTCCTTTAAAGTGTCTCCCTTTGATTTTTTACCATATTAGTCGACTTCCCCTCGTGCTTGCCCCTCTCTCCGACTCGCTTCACTGAGTCTCTGGGTCAAAAAGAAGAAGAGAGGGATGGAGGCAGAGGTGGTGGAAGGAGAGAGGAAACCTGAGAGAGTTAAGGGGAGGGGGGGGGGGTAAAGATGGGAGGAATGAGAGGATTACAGCCAAGTTGAAGAGGGGCGGATTAAGAGGGAGTTGTAGAGGTGGGAGGATAACTTTCAGGAGCAGAGGGAGAGAGCCCAGCCGCCTGCTGTGGCAGTTATGTAGCCCTGCATAGCCTCTTGCCAGTTGTCTCCCCTCATTTCAGTGACAGGACTGCACCGAAAACAAGAAGAGATATTTCTCAATTAGTATTTGATACTGCTCCAGGAAAAATGTCATCTGTTTTAGGACTTGTACACACTTTAACTTTCACAGACTGTTTAAAGCTCCTGAAATGAGAAAAGAGACACACACTTGAAAAAAAAAACAAATATACAGCCCGCATGACCCCAACGTCCACACTTTTTATTACGCAAACGTGATGTTTGGAGCACAACTGCACTTCATCGGAACGTCTGACATGCACTTACACTTCTAAACCATGCATAGCATTGTACACATCTGGCACAGCTTGGATATCCTCATTAATTATTTAAATGTTGCGACATGACACCTGGATTGAAGTAAGGGATGCACTGAGATCATGTTTTAGTGTTTTGTCTCAAGATTTAAGGACAGCTTAAAAACTTTCTTTCTCTTGAGGACATGAGACATGAATATATAGAGAAGTTCAGAAGATATTATTTCATCTATATTAACGCTGGAGTTCACAGACTTATAGCTGGGATCCACAGCAGTAATGACTGCGTCAGTCAGTTCACTGTCAGTCTTAACGTTTGGCAGAAACATTTGTGTTCATGTAGGGTCACATCACTCATGCTAATAAAACTTTAAGTCAGTGCCTGCTTGGTGTGCAGATTTTTCACTTTTTCCATGTACATTTGAGCAGCCTGGAGCGCTCTTTCCTGTATATTGGTAATAAACTGCAGTTTCCTGTCTGTCCTCCCATCCACCGTGAGCTCACATCCTCAGTGGTTTGGGGAACAGGGGAAAGGGGAAGAGAAGCGGAGAGGAGAGGACAGAGGAGGAAATAGAAAAAGGGGTGGGGGGTGGAAGGGGACTGATGGGAAGAGGTGCTCTGTGTGCATTCATATGACAAAAGCAGAGTCCTGCTTTATAAGCTACAGACACTCTGTGCACTAGAATTTGCGTTTGTGTTTCAAATTTGTTGTACGATGTCAGAGGAGATCAGATGTGATGTGGGTGGGATGTCAGATTTTTTTTTTTTTTTTTAATAGATTTTAAAGGCCAGTGCCAGTGACTTCTTTACACTTTGCTGATTAGTATATATTAAAATAACACTTAATTAGTGAGCTGCCACTGAGAGGTGCTGGTAAGTAGCATTTGTCACGTTTAGACAGGCTAGCTGCCTCCAGTCTTTATGTTAAACTATGCTAACGATTTCCTGGCTTCATATTTACCCTACAGTTGCATGTTGGGTATCAATCTTCTCTTTCAGTCAATTTGCAGTTTTATGTGCTGACACATGATGAATGTCATCAAATAATGCTCGTCTTTAAGTGTCATAGGAAGTACAACAGTGTAATTTGCAAAAAGAGATGTAACTTTTGGACTCTCGGCCAAAATCAGCTGGGATAGGCTCCAGCTCCCCATGTCCCTGATGTGATAAGCAATTACAAATAATGGATGGATGAATATATAACTTTTAGAGATCCACGTGGTATTTTGAAGATTGTCTGATCACAGCGAAGTAAACAGGAATGGAGTTTTTTGTGGGTTGTTTGAGGAACTTCCTGTATGAGGTGATGGATAAGTACACAACCCCTCTTCAGAAAAATAGAACTTTCTCCTCAAAGGGACTTCTTGGAATGCCCCATGCAGAATCTTCTTTCTTGTCATTTTCCTGTTGCATCTTCACCTTCATCACGTACACACTTCTCACTTGTCCTGGTGCTAACAAAGTGAAACACAGCCATTTATCCAGGTTATTCATTGAAGTCACAGCCAGATGGAAGCAGGTCACAGGAGCATGACTTCCCTCCTGCAGTAACAGGAGCACAAAGACGGCTCACACTTCAATTACAGCCCCTTCAGGAACCATCAAGAGCACGCTTAATGACAGTCCACACTTTCCTCCTCCACTTTCCTGTGACGCACTGAGGTCACTCGTGTTTTCATACTCTAATTGTGGTAATAAAAGAGAAAGTCAAAGCGCTTTAGCAGCTGGAACAATGACCCACATACCACCATAGACCTTCATACACAGTTAACCTTTCACTTTGTGCACCAGCACAATCTGCTGAGACTTCAAAATAAAGGGTGTAAAGCTGCAGCCTCTAACTACCTCAGATCAGCAACAGTGTTATTCTATCCTAAATCCAGAAAAGTAAGTAAATGGAGACATTTAGGTCGGCGTTTTTCTTTTGCCTTTGTTTACCCTTTGAATCTGAAGATTCACATCCCTTTTCACTCAGACTCATGATTCTAAACATTGTGCAGATTTACTGGAATCAGCTGAACTTCTAATGGGAGCTGTTTGCCTTAGACGTCTGCAAATCTGCTTTTCCTCACCATCAAAAGACATCCAGGTGAACATCCATGGTGACAGTGAAAACACGAACAACTTGCTATTGTGGCTTGGTTTTACATTGACCAGACTGTAATCATTAGGCTGAGGTGTGGCTTGCAGTTATCTCGTAGGACGCCACAGGAACATTTGGCAATGCTTCCGCTTTATATGACCCAGCGTTCAAAATCAGTGACATTAGTAAAAGCTCTGTACTTAACATGCACACAGTGGGATCTAATTCTTGGAAATCAAGCAATAAAGTTCTGCCGGTAAGCCGGTAAGGCAGGAAAAACCAAGCGAACATAGGCGGAATTCAAAGAGCTGAATAGAGTTCATCCTTTACCAGCAAAACTGCTGGCAATCAAAAGCTGACAGTTAACGAGCTCTTAATGTGCAATCAGTATTGCGAAACGGTACAATAAAGATTAATCAACACCATCACTGGCTGCACACACTGTAACTCTACCCCTGTTACTCATTCAGATTTATTCAGTCTCTGTGGCTCTCTTCTGTACTAAATCTGCCCGTTTCATTTGCCTGTGAGCTTGTGAGTGGGTGTTAGCGCTATGCTATTTCACACTCCATGTCCTGCCCCAAGCTAGACTCTGTGTGACGGAATGTGTCTTGAAAGTATATTAACTGTGCTTCCTGTTAAATGAATAATCCGGCCTGTGCAGACTATGATCGGGTGTCACACACGCACACACACACACACGCACACATAAACATGTGCTTTTAAAGGAGAGTTTGAGGACATGAGGGAGGATGGTGAGAATTCATGCGTCCTCCTCTGGTCTGGCTCCACAGTTCAGGTCTGCACACATGCAGCCGTGTCCATTGATGTAACGATAGCGCAGACTGCGCCGCGCTCTTGTTTTGTCTATGTCTTGGGTTTCAGACGTGTGCGGGCTGTTGTTGTTGTTGTTTGCAAGAGTGGAGTCCCTTTCATCACGGCGAAGTGGCTATCATATCAGACGTCCATCAGACGTCCATCCGTGCAGACGTCTCTTAAGTCCAACAGCGTGCGAGCTGCAGATTTGGATCAGAGTTTGATGCTGATGATAAAAAGGGCTCGTGCCAGCAGAATTTAGTGCATTATAATCCAGTAGAGCTGACTAAATGAGTTAGTTGAGTCTACAGGCACCAATAATGTAGCATTTGTTCAGCCAAATAACTGAAGTTGTGCTTGCATTAACTGATCGGCACAGGCTCATTCACCAGCTTTGTGGCTATCAGCAGACTAGTCACGTCCAATCACATTCATCCTGGTGTTCAACACGGCCATTATATAGTTATTACTGCTGATAAGTTAAAGATAATCCTTGATTGATCCTTCCCTCCCCTTTCCTGGAAGCATTTTCTAAATGTCAAATGTTAATAATGTCATATTTCAGTGAGTGCTGCTCATGCTAGTACAGGTTCTTTAATAGCTAATCCTACAATACAGGAATGTGTCTGTCACTGAAATATTTCCTCAAAGCCCCCCACACCCCCATCCAGTCATAAAACATGTATGGAGTTTCAAACTAAACAATCAAGATGTTGATATTAGAAATGAAGTGTGCAGGAGAGCGTTGTATCCCATGTTTCAGGCTCATTGCACTATAAAAAAGTCTGTGGATCAAGTAATAAAACCAAATTTGATTTGTAATAGCGTTGAACAATACATGCCACTATAAGACAAGATGTGGAGCTACAGATAAACGATGACAAGAAAGAACCCTGAATTACTGTACTGAGCTAAAGAGGCTAATGGTTGCTAAACTGTATGTCATCAGGACTTGAACCAGAACCCTGTCACTGCAGTTCATGTGTCTGATATACGTGGTACAGAGCTGGAAGGAATGCAGTGTCCTGCTCAGTGAAGCTGAACCAGGACAGATGCTTGGCGACATGGAGGCTTAAACTCAGACCTCCCAGCTCAAGGAGCGTTTCTCCTACGACTCTTGAAACCACTCTGCTGCACCTCAGCACCTGCACACTGTACACAGAGCTCCTACCCCACCCTGTAAGTCAGCTTTACATCAACACAAACGCCATATGGAGAAACCTTCCATTCCCTCCTGGATTCAAAATTGTATTTTGAAAAAGGCACAGTTACGCACGGTATCCTCCAGACTAAAACAGGCAGACATGGCTACTCCTAGACCAGCAGCAGTCAGGGGGCTTGGAGTCAGAGAGACAGGTCTGAACAGGTCACAGAGCAGACAGAGATCAGAGCGGCGTAGGCGGCATAAGTCATGCTAAGGAGAATGACAGGGATCAGATTGTACAGATTACACAGCCAGCCCAGGCAGCACACGACCTACTGTACCACAAGTAATACCTTCTAACCAGCCAGGGTGATGATATCAAACAATGCAACCATAGCTCAGGGCTGATGATTCCTTCAATATGAGGCTCGGGATCATGACTGCTGATTTCAGCTATAACCTGTTGAACATGAAAAGAACATCCAGTAAATGAAAATCAAGCTCATGTGGAGTCATTGCCTCTTCCAAGTCTGTGCCCCTGTTTATAATTAGCTATGTTAGTCATGTCGGTCGTGTTTCTTTGAGACCTTGTGAAACTTTTGTTAGATGAATCTGACTTCTCGTTACACAAGATTTCCGAAAGAGATCTGGAACATTTACAGATCAGAAATCACTCCATATGCTGTCTTTGATGAGTGAATTAAAAAAAGATGTAACTTGATTCATTGCTTCTTTCAGGAAATCCTTTTCGCATATTCTTTTTGAAGGCATTTTAAAAGATTCTGTGAGGTTTTGGGTTATGTATCTCAAGTGGTTCGATCTAAGAAGTTGCTGTAGCTTGGCACAGGCTACCTATTGATTCAGCTGTGGTTGTCTCTGTTGATCGTTTAGTGTGGTTGTGGACTATTTTTGTATGGCTCTTGTATGGTTTCCTTAGGCACCATAGGCTACAGTGTATTTGAGGTGGTTGAGCATGCAGTGTAACCTGGTGGAGGTGTTGGCCTAGTTGTCATTGCCTGTGGCTACAGTTGGTTGTGGTCCTGACTTGGTTAAATTCGAGGGGCTGATGCTGTTGTGTGATTCTAACCTACTGTGTCTTGAACAGCTTAGATACCAGCGCAGGGGGCCCTGAGACTTGGACTTGAACCAGACTGTAGTCAGAAAATTACACAACTTGGACTCGACTGTGACTTGACTTAATGACAGAATGAGTAGAATTTTCCTTAAAAATGGACATGTAGCCTTTTGACCCAGTAGAACTGTGTGGCAGACCATGCCTGTATTTCTGTATTTTTCTGTGTTCGGGATATTTATGGGTGTCAACCTTTGGGCAGTGGGTGTGTAGCTACCAGTAAAAAACAGTGCAGAGGGTGTGAGGGTTGGACTCCAAAAACATAGTGACCCGGATCACACATGCAAGAAGACCTTCTGAGGCTTGTACTACAAAGCAAGATTTGGGGTTAGTGGGGTAAATGTGGGTTTAACCCCCGGTTTTCAGTGTTAGGACGTTGACTCCTGACTGGAGTGCATTGCCATGGTACCTTATACTGTATATCTAACCTGCTGCACACCTGCTATGTTTGAAATCAACTCAACAGATCAACCTTTATAAAAGTACCACTTAATTACCAGTCACTTCTCTTGGAAACTCTTCTCTTCTCTTGGAAGATCCATGGATGTATCAAGATCTACATTTTAATAAAACATCCACGTGAAGAGTCTGTGGTCATGCCATAAGAGTACACCATACCAACACATTAATATAATGGAATACACAAACACAAATATGCATACCATACCATAGGCCTGTTGATTTACACATTCACACAGCTTTTTTGCCTGTCATTCCTGAATTTGACAGCCTCAACTGTGTTGCTTTTAGCTTGGATTATGTTTAACTGTCTAATATCATCATTAATATCTTTACCTTTGTAAAAGGCTGTCTGATGCCTGTAGACTTGTCCATGCTACTCTTTTTAGCGGAACGTGCTTATAGCTAGATTGGGTAAACCTGGGTTGGTTGTAGTGAAGCCAGATAAGATAAAGAAAATATATCTGGTGTTGACCCTGAGCAAACAAATCCAGAGAGGTACAGTAAGGCAGCTAAGCAAGCAGGCGATAAAGAGGCAGACGGGTAGAACAGGAACACATCAGATCACAAACAAATCCCACGACATGTTAACCCGACCTACACATAACAAAGAAAAAGCACATCATTTCGAATTTGTTTACACATCCGTTCATCAGAATTTCGAATCGACCAGCTGTGAAATCAGCTTGTTATCCGTTCAGGCAGCTGTGCAGTTTATCAGAAGCTGCAAACATTTGCTCAGCAGAGCGATATATTCCACCTTTTGTTCATATTTCATCTGTGTGTGTGCTACTTTCATTTGAAAGAAAACAGGAACACATCAGATACAAACAGAGATAGTTGGAACTCGAATGCTTGAGGCAGCTTTGACAAACTGGCAGAGGATCAATGGAACTGGGCCGGTATATGTGTGAGTGACAGAAGGAATGAGGCGCAGCTGGGGAGGCCAATGAGGTGATTCCTTGTCAGATGGGAGTGGCAGGATCTGAAGTGAAAGTATTGAAAGCATGAATATGTTTAGTAAATGTCGGTTCAGTTTCCCAAAAGGAGAGTATTCATCCTCTGGGGAACATGAATGTGCTCAGCATGTTTTATGGCAACATGTTCATTAGATTTTGGTATTTTCTTGTACAGTGGTGGGAATTTTAGTCTGGTGTTGATTCTACAGAAAGGTCAAGTACTAACTAAACATACTGGGCATCATCCTCCGGGGACACTGAATATGTGCATCAAATTTCATGGTAATCTGAGCAGTAGTTACTTGCTGTGAACCAGAGACCAACAGACAAAAACATCTTTGTTCCATTCAACAAATATGCTTCCATTACTATTTGTTGCAGAATTTATTTAATGGCCAATCAACATTTACAGTTTTTTTCAAAGTGAACCTGCCTGAAGTATGAAGCTAACCTGAAGCATACTTGTTGTGTGTGTTCTGCAGGTATGCCCTCCTTTTTCCCACTCAGACAGCTTTGTAAGTTCTGTGATCTGGAGCTTTCCTCCTGTAGTGGGATAGGAACCTGCATGACCAACTGCTCCATCACATCCATCTGTATGAAAAGCAGCGAGGTCTGTGTGTCTATCTGGTAGGTACCTGAGAGCAGAAAACTTCCTTCATCTCTTAGATGCAATTTACTAGATAACTAGATAGCTCTAGATACATACATCTGTTTAAATGTGTCTGTCTGTCTCTCAGGAGGAAGAATGAAACAGACTTCTCCATCGAAACTCTCTGCCACGACCCGACCAAGCCGCTGTATGGCGTCATGCTGGATGACTACAACAGCACCACCTGTGTGATGAAGGAGAAGAACACAACGACTGGGTTGGCTCACTTGTGTTCCTGTTCTGAAGAAGAGTGCAATGACAAACTCACATTCTCCCCCAGTGAGTACATGAAGCTTACACAACACCCTCTAAAGAGGTTAAAGCTGCATATATTTATTTTAACCATGGGTCAAATGACATATGTGACATGAAAGGGGTCACTTGTAGTAATGAACACCCAGAGTATTGTCTCTATGGTAACGTGCCATTATGCAGGTGCGTTGCTCTGTCACCTGTACACTCAGGACAATCTAAACTTTTCTCATCTGTTGTTTCCTGTTGGTGGAATGTTCTACCAGTCCGTACCAGAACAGGAGCATCCCACTCTGCCTTCATAAACCTCCTGAAGACCCAGCTCTTTAGAAATATGGATAAAAGCTACGTAAATGAAATATAAATGTAAATGAAATATCATCAGTAACAGTGCATAGCTGTTTTCAGTGAAAACTAAATATGATATTATTATTATATAATTATTATAATCTATTTATATGTTGGTATTTTGGCTGATCCATAGTCATTTAAAAAGGGTTACACTAAGACACTGTAGACACTGTAGTTTTTAGTAAAAGCTACAAAAAAAAAACAAATGTATTCGTTGCGGACTATTTCTTAGCCATTGAAAATAATGAATTTCAGAGCCCGGTACTAGCATTGTCGCGTCCTGACTGAATGGCTGTTAATATCTATGACAGTAGGAAAATAAACTACAAAGTGTGTGTTCATGTCACCTAGTGCAACTCTGGTGTGTGTCTATAGGACAAAAAAAAAAGGATTTTAGATACATAATAGGACAATCAGCTTCTTGTTGACAGTAAGAACCAGATATCATTTCATCAGTTCATCCTTTTAAAATCAGGTTGTCCTTTACAGCTGCTTCGAATGTAACCGATGTTACTGCTCAGGAAGAAAACAGACATGCACCTACTGTAAGCTCAGACATCCTCTGTGCATTAGAATATCTGATCAACCAACTGCGAAACCAGCAGTTTATCTGTTCAGACAGCTGTGCGGTTAATCAGAAACATTTGCTCAGCAGAGCGATGAGGAAACTAGTACTGTCGTGCTCTGTCTCTCCATTTCTTCCTTTCTACATTTAACCAGTTGTCTGTTACTTTCATTTATCAGCACATCATCTCTTTGCTGTTGCCCCCCCCCCCCCCCCCCCCGTCCTTCTCTTACTTTCTCTCCAACCGCAGACAAGGAAACTCAGTGTGTATTTTGGCATGCAGAGCTGTTCACATCTCAGAAGTTGTGGGTGGTTTTTGTTTAGCTCCCATCATGTTCGCTACTGTCTTATGGAGAGTGCGTCGTCATCACAAACAGGAAGTGGAAAACGTGGTGTTTGCATCACACGTAAGCAACTTTTGGGGAATCCTTAGTGTGGTCACAGACGAGCAGCTGGGTGCATTCTGTAGAATGAGGTGGGCCACTAGCTCTCACTGTGCTGAGAAGAAAAACTAGGGGTTTGTCTCAGCCTCCAAAAGTGTACGCGTGTGGTTGTGTAGGCCAGCCACGCTGGAGAGCTCAGACATATGGTTTCCTGTCTGTGTTTAACTCAAATCAGAAACATCTCCAGCACATGGTGAACAGGCCTCATGGACACAGAACACCTCTGTAGAAAATGACAGTGAGGTGGACTGAGTCTGCTGCTGTGGGGTAGCTCATTTATTCTCTTCCTATGTTACACTGGTTTTAAAGCAAAGATTCTTTCACTTCTTTTATCACATACATGTACATATGTATTGTAAACGGGTTATCCGTCAACTGGACAAGCTGCTTTCTGTTTCCTGAGATCAGATTTTCACAATTTTAATGTGAGCATCACATCCACTGTTTTCAGATCCAGTTTTGTCTTGCTCGTTTTTATTTTCTGACAAAAAGGAATTTTGTCATCAGAAATTATTTTTTTTGTTTTGTAATCTTCAGTTTTTGGTAGTCAAACAAAAAATTGACAATGATATTGGCGCTGATTCAGATAACTCCTGGACAGGCTGTCGTGCTATCAAGCTATCATGCCTGTCTCTAAAAAGAGACAGTATAAAACTATGGCTCTGGCCATTGCCATATTGACAGTCCTGCCTCTGCTGACTAGCCATTAATCCAAAATTGGGCAGATTGATCAAGGATCGAGGAATCTTTGACCCTGGGTGCTCAAACAAGCCGCCTGTAGCACCAATCGAAGCACATCTTTCATTTTTGCATCACTTCAAACTTTAATATAATTTGAACAGATGAGTTTTATGAAAAAATCACCCTCAGCATAGTTGTCATGACAAGTTGGACAGTTCAACATAGGCGCTCATTCTGTACCTAGCTTCAAGTGGCCGTTCGAGGAACTACAGTTTTTGGTACTTGTGCAATGCCAGTGCAATTCACAGCCATGGTGGTTACTGCTTGGTAGTAACAGTGACTTGTCATTTGGGTCAAGTCAACTTTTAATTTATACAAATCACAGATAAACGTTCTTGGGTAAATTGCTCTTCATTACTAACTTGCATTAGCTGTAACACTAAATGCCCCCTCATAATTGGTGGTTTTTTTAATTTGCTTACTGGACTTGCTTGTGCTGACGTCTGAAACGTCTTCTTTTCAAACCACAGAGAATCCATGTGCTGCAATGATTTGGTAGGTTTGTGTTGCAAATTGAGCACAACTCCTTTGGCATGGTTTCACCTGCAAACAGTGATTATGTGGGCTGTAAATTAGCTATAATTTAAATATGCATGGACCTGGCACCGAAGCCAGTTTTTCTTTCCGTTCGCTGCACACATTTAGAAAACAAGCTGGAATGAACAGGTTCTCTTGTTCTGTTTTGCTGGTGTGTAGCTGATGCTGCACTCTGATTTTCCTGTTATTGATCACTGAGCATGAGACAGCACCACTCTGGATAATAACAATATAAAGACGTATTGTAACAGGGAAGTTTGGGAACTGAAAACTTGAGCACTTCTTACTAAATTTGGTAAGGTCAGTAGCTCTGTCAAGGATGTGGACAGTAGTTTGTGTAAATCCTAATTTATCTTTGTGTCTGTCAGTCTGTATCTCTCGCTGACACACACACACACACACACACACATAGACAGAGAGCCCTGAGGGTAAGGGTTGTGGTTCCTTCCTCCCATTGAGGACGCATCCAGCAGGAAGTCCTTGTTTGTTTATTGGAGCACTGCCACGGCTTATTCCTTTACAAATGCTTCACATTGTTCTCCCCCAGCATTGCATTCTTATGACGTGCCTCTAATAGTGTTTGTGCATGTGGTTTACTGCTTCAGAGTCACACTTGTGCATTCTCATGCGAGTGAGTGTGTCTTTGTGCATCCAAACATGTGCCCCAAATGTCACCGTGAGGGAGTGAACATTGTGATCCCACAGCAGCAAACACTAACAGGGCTTGTCAGTTTTTGATGGACAGCTCAGTGGAAGCCTGTCAGAAGTTAATCAGACAGGGAGAAGCGTGCTGTGTTCTCTCAGTGTGGTGAGATGATGAAATCGTAGATCAAGTCAAGTTTTCTATCTACGTCTATCTAATCCACACTTTTCTAGAAAAAATGGCTCAAAAACTATGTGCAACAATAAAGGTGTTATTGCGACAAATCCAAAGATAATCTCCGTGCACCTTGTGGTAATAAATGTTTGCCAACTGATAGCAGGAGAAAAGGCAGAGCACTGACTCTTTACCTCCAACAAGAAGGTTTCAGAAGTTACTGAAGGTTGAGGCGAGGTTAGATCATACTGTACACACATTGTCACAACGTGACCGCCTGCAAGGCACCTGCTTTAGCATTTTAACACAGATCCTCTGGATATCTTGGACAAAGTCATATCCGAGAGCACTCCTCTTACACATTTCATCCACTCCCAGCCAGATTTTGTGTGATTTTCTGTCTGCCATACAAGTTTAATATAATTGGTTGCCAAATTCTTCGAGGTGTGGCCTTGACCTTCCAGGTCTTGATTGCAATCAAATTTGGTAGACTGGTTTTTACTCAGCGTGACTCAACAGTCCGATGGAATTTTTTTATTTCATTAAATTTAATTAAATTCTTAATGTAGAGCTGCAGCAACAGCAATCTATTATCCATAAACCATTATTCCTGATCCTTATCAGGGTTGTGAAGGGCTGGAGCCAATCCCAGCTGGTGTCACATTCACACCTACGGGCAATTTAGAGCCAACTTTTAACCTGAGCACTTTACTTCATATACTATGAGAGGACGCTAGATACCCAGACAGGAGGGGAACACAGAGCTCTAAAGGTTTATCAAGCCTGACTCAGAATGTCTGAAATGGTCAAGTCAGTCAGCATCTTTCACTCTCAGTGTGTGTATCCATCCATGCATCCATTTTCATTATCCTCATCGGGCTCACGGTGGGTTGGAGCCTATCCCAGCTGACTTTGGGCGAGAGGCACACCCTGAACAAGTCGCCACATAGATACAAACAACCATTCACACTCACATTCACAACTACCGACAATTATACACAGGCATGGGGAGAACATGCAAACTAAACACAAGCCGAGGTTTGGACCAGCAAACTCTCTTGCCGTGAGGTGACAGTGCTAACCACTGCACCGCAGTGCCATCAGTATGTGTATTTATATAACAAATCAGATCCAAATCTTAATATTGTCAACATTTTTATCACCAGAATAAACAAACTTGAAGATTGCGTGGCCTTGGTGGAGGTCTGTACTATCTCAGTGTATTCTGCTTTCTTTTGTCAGTTTCATTGTGTTTTTAAGTTTAACAATTCATTTGGACGGAAGCCCATTTGATACATTTTGCAATCTAACCACATTATTGTGCACATGCTTCTTTAGAATCCTCATTTTAACGTCCTGCACATTCTTAATCATGTGTGTCAAGAACATAAAAACTGATCAGAGTTCATCTTTCTCACTCTGGAGACCGGTGACACTGTGACATGGCATTTGTTTCTAATTAAAATCCTGTAAAGATGATTTGGAGCAGACGAACACTGCCTCTCAGCCAGTGTCAGTTACACATGTGTTTTGGAGCTTGTGAACTAGTTTCAGCGGGATGGGAGGCATTGATAGTAAATACTGCCTTGTCATAGTAACATGCTATTTGTTTTAGTGCCTTATTTACAGCTGTGCTCTTGTGAAAGTCAGTTTTACATGCTTGGAGGCACGCTATGTGAGGAATGAGATGAAGGTAGAGCTAATTCTTTCCTGACATGGATTCCTTTCTGTACTTTTTTTTTTTCTGCACAGATGTCGCATGATCTCCTCCAAGTCATTTCATGGTTTATCTTGGCATCACTCATGATGAATGAAATCTTCCTCGTGACATGAAGTGGGGATTTTTTAAAGATGTTGGAAGGTGTATCTATTTTGATGATAAAGAAGAAGAAGAGATAAAAAATAATAAAAAAATTGAATTAGAATGACCTTTTGATGCAGCCGGTGAAGAGGAAGAGGAGATGACAGATATGGAGCTCTGAAGGAAAAAGTGTCTCTATGCATGTTCCAAGATCTGTTTTTTTATCCTTATTTTTTACACTTCCTCCTTAACTGTGGAATCTTGGCTCGCCCTCACTGAGTGCATCAGTCATTCAGTCACACAGCAGACTGCTTTATAGAAAAATGAGTCAAGCAGGCCAAGTCGAAGAGGCATAAAAAGGAGGGGAAGAAGAAAGGCAGCGTGAAGACAGCGTGGTGGCCAGCACCAAGAAATAGATGGAGGGAAAGAAACAGAGTGACGGAGAGAGGTTGGAGGGAGGGGATGGAGAGATATGAGCCATGTTTAGGAAGCAGTCTGGGTCGTGCTGTTACCATAACAAGTAAATAGTGAGCGTGATATTCAGTTTTAGTCAGTGTTACCAGCCTCCCTGTGGTTAGATTCCTCTACGCTCCCCCCCATAATATGATACCAGCCTGGATAAAGGCAGGTTATTAATATACATTTAGAGGTGTGAAGACTCCACAGGGAAGGATGGTAAACAATTTTAAACTCACGAACGAAACATGACATAATTTCAGGAAAGTTAGGAGGCTTTTGGAGTGCTGTGTAGAGATTATACTGTAACCAACAAGAAATATTTAATGAAGTTGCAAAACCCTACACAAACAGATTACATAACTAATGTCCTCCTAAGGTTTACTGGTGAGACGTGGATGGACATAGCTGTTTATTTGGAGTCGTTTTTCCAGTCAGCTGAGGTGGATATTCACTCTCCTTTTTAGCTCTGTTTTGGTCTCAACACTTCTCCCCTGTTTCGAGGCATTTAAAGTCAGTTTATAATAAATGGTATATAACACACTTTAATGTAGTTGTAAGAAGATATAAGCATTTAAATGTATCTGTGTGGTACACTGGAACAGTAATTTCATATTTGTTAACTATAGAATATCAGTGTCCAGTGGAAATAATTTGTTTCATATGTGTTACAGTTAATTCATATTACTACTAGTTCAAGGTTAAAATACTAATTACCTTAATGTCAGAATATTTTGGAAATTGGAAATGTTCGTACTTATCCTTTAAAAGGAATACTGTCTCTTTAAGGGAACGAGAAGAGTACGTTGTGGTATAAACAGGCTGAAACAAAAAGATGTATGCTTGTGTTGGACCGTGGGCAGTTTTTCTTTTATTAAAAGTTGCTAAAACGAAGATGGACGTGTTTTTTTTGCAGTTCATTTTGAGGGTGCAACATAAATTTTGGTGTTTCCGCCCGGTTCAAGCAAGTTTCAAGCCAAAAAAAAGGTACTGCAAGAGGACTGCATGCTGTGCACAACGAGGGAAACTAAGCTAGCTCGTTAAGCCGACCGCAGCAACCAGCTCGTTAACGAAAAGGTCCGTATGGAAGAAACGTAAACGAAACGCATGTTGCTTCTTCAAGCTGTGAGTAACACAAGAGCGAAGTGAAAATGGACAGTGAGTGGGAATCATTATTGGCTGATGTTGAGAAGAAACTTGTAACTTTATCACTCACTGATCTCAGTGCATTAAGTGAGGACCTAAGACTTCAGCCAAGTGAGGAGGTGAAATCATCATGTCGTTTACTGAGGAGACTAATCCTATGTCACCTGGAAAGTGAAGAAGTAACGGGTTTAGAGGATTCAGGACTATCAGTGCTGTTGGCAACATGTGATTTTATCGACACCTTGAGAAAACAGTATGATGACGCTAATGAATCTGCACGTCAAGAGGAGATGAATGTGCAGCCAGAGACAGGCGTGAAGGACCCCCTGCTGGCAAAAGATGGTACTACGCCTCCACCTGATTCATTCCCTCAGAGACCAAGCAGCTCACTGAGCTTAGAAAGAGAGTCAGCACAAGCGAGAAGCCAGATGAATCTGCATCCCATGTACAGGAAAGATTTCAGGATCATTGGTCAAATCGGTGAAGTGGGACAAAAGGACAAACTGAATTTCACCAGTCTTGAAAGACAAATTGAACGTGGACTTAAAAAAGGCTACGATGAAGGTGAGATTGTGGAAGCAGTAATACAGTCCATTGCACCTGAAGTGAAATTAAAAAGTTACTTGGAGAGCAGACAAGAACTATCGCTAAGCACTTTAAGGCAAGTTCTCAGGACTCACTTCATAGAGAAAGATGCAACAGAGCTATATCATTCACTTACCCGTGCTGTCCAAGAGCCGAAAGAAACCCCAGTCCAGTTTCTGATCCGCACCATGGACCTCAGACAGAAAGTGTTGTTTGCATCTGAGAGAGCCAAGGTAGGGCTGAAGTATAACTCTGAACTCATACAGACCCAGTTCCTGCAAACATTGCTGACAGGTTTACAAGATGATGCTGTATGGTAGACATCAAGCCTTACCTGCAGGACCCTTCTGTACAGGATGAAGTGTTACTCGAGAAAATGAGTGCCGCCTACAGTGTGGAACTGGAGAGGAGAAGTAAGCTTTCATTGGTAACCAAGCAAAGAGGAGTAAAAGTGGCAATGGTACAAGAAGAAGACCCCACTGAAGTTGAGCAGGTTAGTGGTGCAAAGAGAAATAAAAGCCACACCGCTAAGCCCAACCCTATACTTGAGAAACTCGATGCTGGTAATAAAGTCATCTGTGAAGCCCTTCAGAACCTCACTACACATGTTGCTAGCCTCAGCCAAGCTAGAACCAGTAAAGAAGACGATCAACCACCTAAGACTAAGCAGAAAGACTCTGTTAGTGCTAAACGAAATCCAAGAAAGTGTCGTGAGTGTGAAAAGTCAAACCCAGAGGGAAGGTGTATGCACTGTTACAAGTGTGGAAGCAGTGAACACTGGGCTATTGGCTGTCGCAAAAGAAAAGATTGCACTGCCAGCACTTGTAAAATTGAGATCTCCAGTGGTCAGTCAAATGATGCTGCTGTGTTATTAAGTCAGACCCCATTGTCACGAAACAAGAAAAGACAGCGAAGCTAGTGGGACGCAAAAGTCTTGTCCAGTGTAACCTTGGAGGGGTTCCGACTACAGTGCTATGGGACACAGGATCCCAAGTGTCTATCGTTGATATGGACTGGAAAAAGACACACTTACCAGATGCTGAGATTCGATCAGTGAAAGAACTCCTTGATGAGGGAATATTGGATCTTTCTGCTGCAAATGGGACAGAGGTGCCGTATGAGGGCTGGATAGGTGTGAAGTTCAGCTTGCCATCAAATAAGGACAGTGAACTGTTGGTACCCCTACTGGTGAGCACCCACCCACTTGCAAAACCAATAATAGGGTTCAATGTTATTGAAGAGTTAGCGCAGATTAACATGTCCACTGACAGAACAGTAGCAAGCAAATTTGTGAACAGTCTTGGATCAGCATTAGATGTTGGACCTAAAAAGGCAAGAGCAGTATATTCAGTACTGAAAAAACAGAAAAGCAGTTCAGAGAGTCAGACAGCAATGCTGGGAAGACATGATGTTATCATTCCAAAACGCAAAATGGTGAAAGTGATCTGTGGAAAACTCAACAAAAACATATTAAAGGAGCAGTATGCAATACTGGAGCCTAATGAAAATGCACCGTGGCCTGCTGGACTAGAGGTAAAGCAGCAACTAGTGCAGCTACCCAGTGAAGATAAAGCTACTATTTCAGTTGTGGTTGAAAACAACACAGACGATGATATCAGACTACAGAACAGAACTGTACTTGGCTGGTTATATGCTGTAGATGCTGTAAAGAATGCAGAGGAAAAAGTCACAGGTGTAGTAAGCTGAGCCAGAAACTGAAAATGGTGATCTGATGCAATGTCGGGAAACAACAGAGAAAAGTGTAATGAAAGTCAATCTGAAAAACAACTCTGGGATCCACCAGTTGATCTCTCCCACCTAACGCCAGAGCAGCAAGACCAGGTGAGCCAGATGTTGAGAGAAGAGTGTGATGTCTTTGCCAAGGATGATTGGGACACTGGATGCATTCCTGATTTGCAGATGACGATACGTCTTAAGGATGACATCCCAGTTACAAAGACATACAACGCCATCCCCCGTCATCTATACCAGGAGGTGAAAAAACACATACAAGATCTACTCAGTAGAGGATGGATCCAGAAGTCAACCTCTTCCTACTCATCACCAATAGTGATCGTGCGAAAGAAAGACTTTTCCATCCGACTCTGTGTAGATTATCGACAGCTAAATGAAAAGACGTACCCTGATCGACACCCCATCCCAAGAATTCAGGAAATCTTGGAGAACCTTGGAGGAAACTCATGGTTCACGGTGCTTGATCAAGGTAAAGCATACCATCAGGGCTTTGTCAGCGAAGAGAGCCGAGCATGCACCGCCTTCATCACGCCCTGGGGATTGTACGAGTGGCTCAGGATTCCTTTTGGACTGACAAATGCTCCGGCTGCTTTCCAGCGGTACATGGAAGGATGTCTTGGAGACCTGAGAGATGAGGTTTGTGTACCTTACCTTGATGACATCTTGGTGTTCAGTAAGGATTTTGACCTTCATGTGGATAATGTGAGAAAAGTGCTACAGAGACAAAAAGCCTGTGGAATCAAACTCAGACCAAAAAAATGTAACCTCTTTAAAAGAGAAGTGTGTTATGTTGGTCGTGTAATTTCAGAGGAAGGATATCGGATGAATCCAAAAGAGGCAGAGAGTGTTCAGTCACTGAAGAAAGCAAAACCGAAAACAGTCAGAGAAGTGAGATCCCTGGTTAGCTTTCTAGGCTACTACAGATCATTCATTGCTGATTTTTCAAGGATTGCTAAGCCGCTGTATGACTTGTTGTCCCACCCAAAGACTGAAAAGAAACGGATGAAGGGACGTTCTCCCCAGTTGCCTCCATCTCAGCCAGTGGAGTGGACAGCACTGCACCAGCAGGTATTGGAAAGACTAGTTGACACTCTGTCCGACCCCCCAGTAATGGCATATCCTGATCTTGAGAAGCCATTTGTGCTACATGTTGATGCATCTGAGGAAGGTCTTGGGGCTGTCTTGTACCAGCGTCAAGGTGGAGCACTGAGAGTGATAGGATATGGATCGAGGACACTCACTCCAGCCGAGAAGAACTACAGGCTTCATTCGGGGAAGCTGGAATTCTTAGCTCTCAAGTGGGCTGTAACTGAACGATTCAGAGATTATCTCTTTCATGCCCCTCACTTCACAGTGTACAGCGATAATAACCCCTTGACATATGTGATGAAGACTGCGAAACTAAACGCTGTGGGACATCGTTGGGTGTCAGAGTTAGCAGACTTCCGCTTCACTCTGAAATACAGGCCAGGATCTGTCAACCGCGACGCAGACTTCTTATCTCGCCAACCAGCAGAAATGGACAAACTGATGAAAGAATGCACAGAGGAGTGTAAACCAGACGACGTTGCAGCAGTTGGAGAGGGACTACAAGCACAAAACAAAGGTAACTCTAACTGGATCTCAGCCATTACATGTAATGTGGATGTGCTATCTGAATTCAGTGCTGCATGTGAAACTACAGTTCAAGCAATACCAGTGGAAAGTATTCAGGCAGGTCAAAGAGAAGATGAAGTAATCAGCAGAGTTATCACTCTAAAACAACAAAATGAACGACTGAGATACAAAGACAAGATCAAAGAATCAGCAGCCGTGAAATGCCTTTTGAGGGAGTGGCCACGTCTTCATTTGGATAAGGATGGAATCCTGCGGCGAAAGACAACCTCACGATCCCAACTTGTGGTTCCGGAAACATTCAAGCCACTGATTTATCGGCAACTCCATGAAGAAATGGGACACTTAGGAGCTGATAGGATGATATCTCTAGTCAGAGAGAGATTCTTTTGGCCAAAAATGAGAGAGGAAATCGAACACTATGTGACAAAAGTGTGCCGTTGCTTGAAACAAAAGAAACCAAACAGAAAACAAGAACACCTTTGCAAAGCATAACGACATCAGCACCTTTTGAAATGATATCGATTGACTATCTGCATCTGGAGAGAAGCAAGGGTGGAGTGGAATACATTCTGGTAATAGTAGACCACTTTACAAAGTTTGCTCAAGCCTATGCTACATCAAACAAGTCTGGTAAGACCGCCGCACGTAAGATCTTTGACGACTTCATTCTGAGATTTGGTTTCCCTGCCAAATTCATCACGACCAGGGGAGGGAGTTCGAAAATGAGTTGTTCAAGAAGCTACAGAGCTACAGTGGGATACAGCATTCAAGGACGACACCTTATCATCCTCAGTCTAACCCAGCAGAACGCTTTAACAGAACGCTGTTAAGTATGCTCCGGACACTGGAGGAGACACAAAAACCTAACTGGAAGGACTATCTGAACAAAGTAGTTCATGCATACAACTCCACTGTTCATGAATCAACAGGGTTTTCCCCTTTTTTCCTGTTGTTTGGGAGAGAGCCTACTCTGCCCATTGATCTGATGTTTCCCAGAGAACAATCAAAGCCACAGTGTCATGTCAGATATGCCGAGAAATGGCGAGAGTCAATGCAGGAAGCTTATAACATTGCACAGGGAGAACATGAGAAAAGCTGGTGAAAGAGGACAAAAACACTACAACCAGAGAGCATGGAGTTCCGTTCTTGAACCTGGAGATCATGTACTGATCCAGAACCTAACTGAAAGAGGAGGACCAGGAAAGATACGTGCTTATTGGGAAAACAAAGTACATGTAGTCAAAGAAAGAAGAGGAACAAACGGTCCAGTGTATGTTGTGAGACCTCTGGATGGAGAAGGTAGAGAGAGAACTCTACACCGAAACCTTCTGTTACCTTGTCCTTACCTTGTTGATGTACAGAGTACCAAGCATGGAAATGAGGACAGAAAGAGAGAAAGGAAAAAACACACAAAAGCCAAAAGCACAGGCCCAGGTTCAAGACTTTGAGAGTTCAAGTGAGGAGGAATATACAATGTGGGTGCCTAGACAGAGTCAAAACACGCATCTTAATCCACATGCCCCGGTATTCAAGCCTACAGAAGGACGACACTCGAGGAGAGAAAACCAGGCTGAGAAACTCATTCATGAAGAAAGGAGCCAGTCACAAGATGGAAACAGTATCGCACGTGATAATGGTCAAACAGAAGAGTTACAGCGTGTGGAGGATATTCGGGAGCAAGAGATGAGTTCAGACTCAGAATCAGAAGCCCCTGAACCAGAACTCCAAGTGTATCAAGATGATGCAGTGTCTTCAGATGACGACCATGATGCTGAAAGGGCGAGACGTTCTACAAGAACACGTCAACCAAGATGTATCCTTACATATGATGAATTAGGAAAACCTAGTACTACATCATTAAGAAAGTAGAGATACAGCGACAGCTAGAGTTCATCATCAGTAAAACAGCTAATGTAAAATGTTAATTGACAAGTTCATCTTGTTTGAATTAAGGTGTTTAATAATGCAGTTACAGTAATTCATTAGTCATTTTCAGAAATTCATTTCTTGAGACTAAGACTTGAGAAACTGCACATAAGTAGATGGAGTATTTACAGAAATTAGTGTGTTGCAATGTAACTGTGACATAGAAGGTATTCTGTAATTGATCGTACTACACGTCAAAGCATGTATAATGTTAAGTTACATTAAGTATGTTGGTATGGTAGATATTGCCATATGTGACTTAATGGACTTGGGAGGCCTACCAATGTACCGGTGAATTAAGACGACACAACAAAGCAGGAGAAGAAACAGTCGCTATCTATCCTGTAGTCATGCTGATGTAGTCACCAGGAGTGTAGTTGCTGATGTTGTTGTAGTGATATAACTGTATGCTGATTAGTATTTACATAATAATGTTGGGAATCACAATCTTAAGGTTAAACAAATGTTGAAACAGTCCACCTAAAGTAAAATGTTTTGCTAACATTTTATTCTTTTAGTGGGGGAGGATGTGGTACACTGGAACAGTAATTTCATATTTGTTAACTATAGAATATCAGTGTCCAGTGGAAATAATTTGTTTCATATGTGTTACAGTTAATTCATATTACTACTAGTTCAAGGTTAAAATACTAATTACCTTAATGTCAGAATATTTTGGAAATTGGAAATGTTCGTACTTATCCTTTAAAAGGAATACTGTCTCTTTAAGGGAACGAGAAGAGTACGTTGTGGTATAAACAGGCTGAAACAAAAAGATGTATGCTTGTGTTGGACCGTGGGCAGTTTTTCTTTTATTAAAAGTTGCTAAAACGAAGATGGACGTGTTTTTTTGCAGTTCATTTTGAGGGTGCAACATCTGCCAACATCAACAGAGAGTGAATGACAATATAGCAGAGAATGACTATAAAGAGTTGACACTTCACACAAGCTAGCCAACTTCAGTTCACACAGATTCAAATGAAATAGGTCCATGTTCGTATATTTGGAGTGGTGATGGTGATAAACGTCTTGTTCACAGCTGACCAGCTGCATGCAGCATGGATTGCAGCAAGTTCAGCCTTTAGGACACAAATATTTCCCTTGAACGCCTCGTTCAGCAGTGTCTGGACCTGAAGGCACACACCTGGTCGGCTGCAAACCAGTAACTAATCTGATGAGTGCCTCCTTCAGTTGGGGCCAATCAGCGATCGGCAACCGCACCCCTGGATTTGCATACAAAAACACTTCACGCAAGAGATATACTTTACATTACACCGAATCATTTTGAATCATTGTTTCTTTATTTAAAAACAAATCATTATTGCAGCTTTGGGTGTGTCTACTTTCATAAGTGCAGAAGCCACTTGATGAGAAATCAAAGTGCAACAAGTGCAAGGCCAGAGCAGCTATAGCAGCGTCTTATCAGCACATAGCTGCTATTTCTAGATATCATCATCATCATAAAACTATCAACTGCTAGACATGACATCATCCTTCACCTGATAGCCGTTATCGTCTTCATATCACTGCTACAGCTGGTTGACAGTGGGTGTGCCGCAGGGATGGACAAAAGAGTGGTTCATTATATTTTGAGGTGAGGAGAATTTACAGCACTAATCTGACTCTGACTGATGTGCGGCTTTGTGTTTATTCACGGTGTCACCAAGTCATTGATAAAATATCACAGTATATCAGTAAGCAGCCACTGGCTTTGAACGAAAATCGCCTGATCAGGTCAACATGAATAATGACATTTAAAGCCTCATTAGCAGCACTGTGCTGGCACAGAAGTCCAATTGGCAGAGCGAAGTTCTGTTGGAGTGTGCTTCAAACTCCTCAGTGTTTATAATGGCTTCCCTCTATCCACCCATCACCTGTTTTGAACATGAAATCATGTCTGGAGCTGTCATTTTCCGAGGAAAATAGTTCCTTTTTCATATCCAGCTCACAACTTTGTTATTCACCAAACACTGCGAGGATCCAAGTAATTAGCAACTGGTTAGAGCTTTAGTGAGTGTGAGTCAGAGATGGCAGCGTTTGAAATCCCAGCATTCACATCCTGAAACACACACACACACACAAACGCACACATGACCGGTGTAATTGCAAGCTGGAGGCGAGGATCCCTCTATTAGTCCAAATGATGTGTCAAACCTCATTCAGTGCTGTATGAGAGCACTCTGGCATCCTGATTGGAAAAGGCAACATGAGTTCTATTACCAGTTTGTCTTGGCACTGTCCCGCCGATCGGTTGTGTGCCTTGAACACACACTCTCACACACACTCTAATCATGGCGGAAAGACAGCGAGGAAATCAACCTAAAACCTCAAAAACCTCGGAGCAATCTTAAAACACTTAGAGCGTACACACATGTACAGACACATGGAATTTGAGAAGCAGTGTCTGACTGTCTGGCCGTCCTCTTTCACAACCAACATTACTACCAGACTTTTGAAGTTGTCTCAGATCAGAAACATTCAGTGTGTGTGTTTGGTATTTTTGATTTATTTCATCTGCGGCTATGCCCAGAGCAATTTCACAAAGATTTACTGCTTTCAATCACGCAGCCACACAATCACAAAATGAAGACATTATTCATGCCACAGTGGATATTTTTACCTTGCATGACCACACAGCAGAGAGTTTAACACATGTGAATCAGACGTGCTTTACAGTTTATGAGGCTGCATAATCATACGGCAAAATAGTTGATATGTGGTGTATGATCAATGTTAGATCAAGTAGTGACAGAGATAGTGTTTTTTCACGTGGCAGATCAGTCTTCTTTGCCAGTGCAAATGAGGCCTCAAATAAATAGAAAGCAACTACAGATAGAGTTGTCATAGTCACAGCACTGACCACATGCGGTGAAAGGATCAGACAATAAGGCTGCTGCTATTTAACAGCCATGTGTTTTCAGGTGAGCTAGTGGAACACACAGGCCTCTTGACGTATGCAGAGACGTTAAACACACACACAAAGCCTGGATCAATGACTGGACTGCACATCAATGTGCCCATCTCATTATCATACTGTATACGGAACAGGAAATGTTAAATATGATGAGGAAAATGGGAAAAAGATGGATGCTAATGCAAAAAGAAAAAAACATTTCTTTCATTCTATTTCTATATTTATATCTGTTTTCTTACCAGCAGACTGGAGGTTTAGATTATTTTTACATTCCATTTTGATTATTTTACAAACAGTATTATTTATTGATGATGAAATGATACATTTATAGTTGGGACCTTTTACGGCTTCACAGCGCTGAGTCTGAGCTACGCTTTTTTAAAATCTGGGTGGTACGACTTCTTCAATGGTCAGTCCTTGGTCCGAGCTTCTCCAGCCCGCCAATGTGGCAACTTTGCTCTGGAGGGTAATGTTAGACTGAGTGAGACACTCTTTGAAATGGTGCCCAGCCAGAGCAGACCAGGCCGGGCCGGGCCAAGCTGAGGCAGACAGGCTCTCGACTGTTTTCTCTCAGCCACTAGAGCTCTGGGGGTTGGCTGCCGTTCTGTCCGGGCTGGCAGTCAGAGGCAGAGGAGGTAGTTAATACTATAGCTTATGAAGCTGTAAGGCTGCTCACACTGTTGGCAGTGTCCACTGTGAGGCCTATTGACACAGTCAGCTCCCAACTGAGATGACAAACTTAAAGATATAGACCCATATGTATATATATTTTTTAAACTCATTGTTACGATGGAAAGAACATGATTTACAGACCACAGAGCGGGGAACAGCGTGTTGTTTTCATAGCACAGCCTCAAGAATGACTTCCCTGTGGTAGGCTGGCTTGCGTCGGACTCGTACTGTTTGAGTAGTGGGTGGAAATTGTAGCTTGCTGCTGCATGTGCAGCACCCAAAACACAAGAGTTGCTGTGTGACCTTTAAAGACCTGCCTTCACACCACTACTGTCTCTGTTTCTGTGGATGGTCTCGAGAGGAAGAGGAGGGTTCAATACAAAAACAGAAAGACAAAAAGATCGAAGAAGAAGACATTCAAAACTATTACTATATCATGACTGCAGATGAATACCACATGCTCTCCTCCTCCTACAGTCAAAATTTTGAAATAGCCTTCATTAGGCCAATGTGGTCTGTGGAAACATGTAGGACAGCCTTGATATTGATTGTTTACCTACTGAGGTGGACATAAACAGGAGTCGAGGCTCTGAGTTACCGTAATTCATAGTTTCTATGAAAAAAAGTTAATGATCGGCCATTTTGAAGTGCCCGATTACACACACAAGACATTCACTGGAAGTGGGCACCACGTAATCTAGTTTTTATCTAATTGATATCGGCCTAATATTTCATAGCATTCTTGTAGCTATTTACAGCTCACACAGACATAACGCTTCCTGTTGCTGTTAGTTCACAGTGAAAGGGCTGTATAACATGCACCAGTTATTCTACTGTTGTATTTGTGACAGAGTAGCTGCTGTAGGATTTTAGATCAACTTGACTACCCCCCGTTTATGAACTTTCCCGGTGTGGGGTCATTGAAGTCTATCCTTTCTCATCTTATCTTACCATCACCTAGGACTGAAATCAGAATTATTAGTTGGATATTGGGCTGCACATATAACAGGTTTAGCAATCACCATGAGCTACATGAACAGAGTTCTTGTAACTTCACTGGTAAACCTGATTGCTACTGTCAACACTTCCTGCTCTTTGTAACCACCTTTGTGGTTACAAAAAAAAAAAAACACCACATCAGCCTACTTTAGCTTCAGATCGGCAGAGGGAAAAACACTGCACACACTGCAAGCCAACATGACAGTCATGACTCATGTTTGACACCACAATCAGCACACACTGTGTTGTGAACCTCCTCATAGCTGACTTTTAAGATTCACTTTTAAAGTCAGTCTTAATGTCACGAGAACCCACAAGTAGTTAAGGAATTTTATAACCCGCTTCTAGCTAAATACGATTCTGAAATGCCACAAACACTGTTGGGTTTACCTTCCGCTGCGTCACTGTTTGAACATTCTATGTGTGTTGATCTTTTTAATATAGTAGTTTTACAAGTAATTTATCATCAGTCCTCTTATCCTCCAACATATACCCTCCACCTTCTTACTTATCTTCCTCTGTCTTCTGTCCCAGTTGTGGACCCTCCTCCGGACAATCCATTGGTCTCTGTGATTCTGGTGAGCCTGCTGCCCTTGCTGGTGATGGTGATTGTGGTGGCAGGTATGTTCTACTGGTACCGAACCTATCGGCAACGCATGCTCAGCCAAGAGTGGGAAAGCAACATTAAAAAGCGGAAGCCAAAATCGGGGCTTGACTGCAGTGACGGCTGTGCCATCATGCTGGATGACGATCGATCGGACAGCAGCTCAACGCATGCCAATAGCCTCAACCACAACACTGAGCCGCTGCCCATAGAGCTGGACCTCCTGGTACACAGACCTACAAATGTTTTAGATTTATTTTGCTCAAAGTCATCCTGAGTGAAATTCTGACTGACTAACTTTTGTCTGTCTCAGGTGGGAAAGGGTCGTTTCGCCCAAGTATACAAGGCGAAGCTGAAGCAGACCACCTCAGATCAGTTTGAAACAGTGGCTGTGAAGATCTTCCCCTATGAAGAGTATGCTTCCTGGAAGAACGAGAAGGACATCTTCTCCAATACAGACCTCAGACATGAAAACATCCTCCACTTCCTGACAGCTGAGGAGAGGAAGGTGGAGAAACAGTACTGGCTCATCACTGCTTTCCACTCCAGAGGAAACCTACAGGTGAGAACGCCATGCCAGGCACTGGTTTTATGTATTTGTATATTATATGCTTCAGTGCTAACCTGTGTGAAATTCTCCAGCCATACCTCCTGTTCACAATATTCCCAATCCCATCATCCCTTTGTTTTGTCTTCCAGGAGCACCTGACGCGTAATGTGATCAGTTGGGAGGAGCTGCAGGTGCTGGGAAACTCTCTGGCCCGGGGTGTTTCTCACCTCCACAGTGATCGCCTCCCCTGTGGGCGCCCTAAGGTAGGACTGTGTGAATATGAAACAGTTAAACAGCATAGCAAAGCTTAAAAAGTATGCTTACCATAATAATCAAAATCAGTGTCAGAATCCTGTAGATAAGAACGAACACACATCACATCAAGAAAGTATTTATTTAATGTCCTATTAATTATAAGAAGCCTCATTGACTTTTACAATAAAATGTAATGAACGCCAGCAGAACAAATATACTGTAATTTATTGTTCTAGAATTAAGTATCTTCATGAGATCATGATCAACCAATTACATAATAATCTGTCTGGCCATTGACAGCTAATTGTGTGGAAATCCAGCGATTTGTTTTCATGACCTGTTGTGAAAAGTTAACTTTAATGGTGCCAGAGGAAAGATGATGGAGAGTCTAAACTGAAATGAGTTCATCCTCTGGGGAACCTCTGGTCAGATCATTTCATGGGAACCTGCACACTAGATTACTATATTCTAGTGCTAGAGAGAGGTCATGAAAGACACAACGGGTGGTTTAAAAAACCACATTGATCAATATGAAATGTCTTTATGTTTAACTTTTTTGACGCCCATACTTCTGTTGTGCCTAAAGGTGGCCATAGTCCACCGAGACCTGAAAAGCTCCAACATCCTGGTGAAAAATGACCTGACGTGCTGCCTGTGTGACTTTGGACTGGGCCTCCGTCTGGACAGCAGCCTGTCTGTGGATGATCTTGCCAACAGTGGACAGGTCGGTTGAAAAGTCTCTTTTAATCACTTTTATTATGTAACTTTATAGTGTTCCTGTAAAAATCAAACATTTAAACATTTATCCAAAGACTGAGTTGAAGGAACACACTTACTGTTTTGTATTTTGAACGAAGTCTTGAACTTGAGCTGCAGAAATGGAAGCAGATGACCTTCAGGTTACAAGACTCAACCTATATAACTGCATCGTATACAGATAAGTCCAGAGGTGGAAGAAGTAATCAATTGCTTCATTTAAGAAAAAGTAGCAAAACAAAAATATACTAGAAAAAATAGAAACGTTTTACTTTCAAAAATATGCAGTGTGTAGGATTTAGTGACATCTAGTGGTAAGGATGCAGATTGTAACCAACTGAATATCGATCACAAAAATCAGAGAAGGCCCTATCTAGAGCCAGTGTTTGTTTTTTTCTGTCCTGGGCTACTGTAGAAACATGGAGGTTCAACATGGTGAACTTGCTGCATCTGCAAATATAAAAATTTACATTCCAAGGTAACAAAAACATGACGATTCTTATGTTCAGGTGAGTACTAAATGTTATGCATTGGGTCTTTGAGTTAAATGATCAGAATACTTCCTCCACCGCTGTCAGTCTGTCAGCACCATTTTACTGTGGTAACTGTTCAAGGTGGAGGTACTTTTAACTACTCTATATACAGTTTAGTCCAGTGGTTTCCAACCAGTTCCAAGATAAATTTAAGGGCCATGCAATGATTAATGGGAGGAAAAAAGAAAACACAAAGTTCTGCTGCACAAATTTGTCTTCATTTGTTGGACTTTTCACTTTTTTAGTTTTTTTTTTAAAATAGGTTGAGAACCATCTGCAATAATGTATTGCAATAATGCGTGTTATGTTTGCTGGTTATGTGTGTTTTTTTTATCCAAAAAGAAAAGTGAGTACTATTAAAGTTGTCAGCTAAATGCAGTGCGGTATACAATAAATCCCTCTGAATTGTAGCGTAGAAGATTAAAGTAGCTCCCTGACCTTGCCTTGCATTACCTTCCTGTCAGTCTTGACTAACAGTGGCTCCAAGGTAAGACTGTCAGGTGTTTAATATGTTGCTCCAGCCTGTGAGGTTTGAAGAAAAAGCATACAATGTGTTGTTAGGGAAACTCTGTCTGTTTTCCATCAAAGCTCAGCATTAAAACATCTCTGGTGAGATCTGAGCTGCCTGTGTTTGTTTTGCCGTCTTCTGTCTAAGTCCCTCTGTGTGTTCGTGTGTTTTGATGGGATACACCTCATTTGCTGACAGAGGCACTGTGACAGAGACAGACAAGGCGATCAAGGGATGAAGAGAGACGTTAAGGCTTTGTTGTGACACGCAGGCTCCTCGAAGCAGTTCTCAGCTCAGTCTCGAGCTCTTTTTCTCAGTGTGCCACTTTGTCCTTCTTGTTTATGATTAATGATTCACTGGTGGGAAATGCAGCGGGTGAGGGAGGGTGGGTGGGTGAGGGGTTGACTATTGCATTATACAGACATGTGTGACCTCTTTGCCTACACGTTACCTCCTATTTGCACACCAAAATGTACACAACATGCAAACAGAAAAAAAATCTGGCTATGACTCATATCTCGCCATTCTTCAAGTCTTTTGTTGGTCAGAGCAGAATGTACACTGACTTACTCTACGTATGATCCTGTGGCATCATTTCATCCATTCAAACATTCAAATTATGATCCATAGCACTCAGAGTGTGTTCCATTCACAATTGGAAGCTGGAAATTCCCAGCTGCCAGGTTGTAATTACTATAACCTCTATGTGTGTTCATGTGGTCCAGCTTGGAAAAACCTGTGAAGAAACATGGGCAGCCGCAAAAAAAAAATGTGTTCCACACACAACAGCAGATATTATGTCAGCAATATTTTTGGAAACACAGCCAGAAAGCTTGTTCGACTTTGTGTGTTTAACCACAAAGGTATTTTGATAGATTTAAAGTTATGCAATTCTGAAAACCAAACTTAAGAGTACTTTGAGGGATATTAAAGCAGCGGTGAAAGTGATGCATTGTAGCATGTACACACATTTCAGTTTCCTACTTTCTTAATTCTGACAGGAGGCCTCATTATGTAACCGCGTCCTGGTTGGAAAGTTCAGCAGCGCCAGATACCATGATGTAAAAACATCGCCAGCTTCCAAGCTGTTCTTTGCTACACATCATCAGCTGGTTTTACAGCACCGGTGGTGTGTGAGCAGCATCGGATGATTTCAGACTTGACTCAACAAAATCAAAAAAGACTTGAATACCAATGACTCGTGACTTTACTGGAACTTCAGCCTTTGGACTTGGAATGACTTATCCTGCCTAAGCCCAAAGCGGTTAGGTGTGCAGCACCAGCCAGCGAACAAAACAAACAAATAGGATATAAGCCAGCATAAAACAAACAGCCTCCACTTTAAAAAAAACTTGAGACTCATGTATGACTTGCAAAACAATGACTTTGCTCCCTCTGGTTATGCAGAACTCTGAATTGAATTACAAAATAATTTAAACTCAGTACAGTATCCGATGTGTGTAATCACATTACACACAAACGGTTGAATAGCTAGACACATCACCAGTGTACAGTAGTTTTGTTCAATATTCAATAAAGAATGAAGTCATGTGGTGAGTCAGGTTTATTGTCAATGAGCACAACGGTTGCAATAATAGCATTTAATAGCATTTAATTTCTAAACTGTTTGCCAGAACGAGAGTGAGATGTCATTATTCCTGTTATTTCATGTCTAACTGAGCAAACATCAGAAGCAACAGGTGTGTGTGTGTACTTGTGTGTTAACCCCTTCTGATATCTCTGCACTGCAGGTGGGCACAGCACGTTACATGGCCCCAGAGGTGCTGGAGGCCCGACTGAATCTGGAGAACATCGAGTCCTTCAAACAGACTGACATTTACTCCATGGCCCTTGTGCTTTGGGAGATGACGTCGAGGTGTGAAGCAATTGGAGGTCAGTGTACGCACACACACGCCACAAACACACGTATTGAATAATTGCCTGTTTGGGGCTGTGGGAAGTTTGATGTCATGTAAGGCATAAGCACACACTCACACAGAGAACTAAACAAATCCTGCATAAGGTTAGAAGTCAGCCACTGAGATGACTCGCCGATGACATCAAGGCATGAGATTCAGGTTATCACAACAAGCTGAGCTGTAGGCTGTGTAGGCTGTAATGTCATCATGTTCAACAGCCCTCACATGCAGCAGTGGAGGCAGTGGTGTTAATTATGTCAACGAAAAGAGTGACTAAATATATTCATCAGTGGCTTTTTGTTCTGTGACTGAGATGAGACTTTAAATGCCGTGACTTTATAAATATGCTGCACACATGGTAAGCAAAAAAAGGTTAAGGTTAACAATGACAACAAAGCGTGGGAGAATGAAACGAGGTGATATCTGGGGCCTGCTTTACTACTAACTACTTTCATTTATTTAAAGCTTTAAAGCAAGGTTAAAAGGTCCAGTGTGTCAGATTTAAAGGGCTCTATTTGCAGAATATGGTAGAAATGGAATATAATATTCATAACTGTGTTTTATAAGTGTATAATTACGTGACAATAAGGATTGTTTTGTTTATACTACCTTATAATCTAAGCTGTGGGTCCTCTTCCGGAGTCTGCCATTTTGGACTGCCATGTTTCTACAGTAGCCCACAACAGACAAACTAAACACCAGTTCTAGATTGCGTGTTTCGTGTGTTTTGTGGCCACCATAGTTTCCTTCACCTTTGGAGTGGTAGGGCACATGGTGCACAGGGTTAAATCCTACACACTGGTCCTTTAAGTAGGTTTAAATAAATATCTAAATATCCTAAAAGTGCTTTAAGGCTTTAGGAAATGAGTGTTTTTCAAGACAACAGATTCAACATGCAAATATTCAAAAAGATTGACATGGAATAAGCCACGTATCAAACTCAAGGCCTGCGGGACAAATGTGGCCCGCCAAGTCATTTTATCTTGCCTGTGAGAACGTGATAGGTGCATGATTGTCTCAACATACATTCATTCCCAACTCGCAAAATACAGACGATTTGTCACGCCCCGGAAGTATTTTTCCACTATTTTAAGGATTTCTTTTAATGACATCATCGACATTTCTCAACACAAAGACAAAGACAAAGTGTCACTGATAATTCAACAATAAGATGGCTTCATGATGTTGCCCTCAGTATGATTTTTTTCTCCTTCGATTCTGAGAAATAAAGTTTTATTCGTATGTTTTGGATAGCGGAAAAGGCCATTACCCATAATCCTCGACCACTAACAATTTGTCACTGGGCGTCTGATACTACGCAAAACGTATCCTTCCTATCCTTCCTGTCCAAAATGCTCTGGGTTCTCAATTGACTGTAAACCCGTCTGCCGTGGTAAGAGACGCCATCCATTCACACCAACAATAACCCGATCACTGCGATATATGACGCTGTGAGCATCAATCTGATTAGCAGAGGGTCCTCGGATTCAACCAGATTGAAGCTCACATATTTTTCTTTATTTGCTTATTATAGTTTGAACACTGATTCAAGTGATGCGGGTTTCAAACTGAACATTTATTTTTACATCAATGCAAATGCATAAGTAATATTTGTAAGTTGAATACATAATAAATACAGAAACAGTTATTTAACAATATCATAAGGTGTAGTTTAATGTATTTTAAATCACATTGCATTTTGTTACATTCATACTGTTAATGTGGCCCATTGAGGGCAACCATTATGCTGATGTGGCCCTCTGTGAACATGAGTTTGACACCCCTTGAATAAGCCTTATTATTATTAGTTATGGTTTTTTATATTGTTTTTTTGCTGCATTCTTCTCTGTTCAGTTTGACCAGCAGTAACAGATGATTTCAGTTAGGCTTTGATGAAGCTGATGATGAAGGTCTTACTAAATTTAGTATCTCCTAACCCTACCGTAGGAATCTATTTGACATTTTACTGCCAAAATCTGAAAGTGATTTGCTCCGAATCTTCAGATGAAAGAAAAACAACATGCTGATGTTTCAGTTTTTGGTTTGGACAAACATGATAAACATAATTAGTGTGAGCAACACCTAATCTAAACAGGAATAGAGCACACCGACAGCTCTGTATGCGAGATATTCAAATATTTATTTGTACATTTTTGGATGTGTGTGTCTGTGTGTGCAGCGTGGAGCGAGCTGCATTTGATTGTGCGGTGCTGAACTGTTTCATGACGATAAAGCTGAACCTTAAGATTGAAGAGAAACACATGATGTGCAACTTTACTGAGTCATATCCATATGTAGTTGTAATAACTTCCACAATTTATAGGGAGCACTTTCCAGATCTTAGAATAAAAGTTCCTTTTACATTCACTGCATTCTAATTACGTGCATACTGTACTGCAATCTGAAAGTCCATATACACCTGCCGCCTACATTTACTAATAGTGTGTATCTACTGTGTGTCTGTGTGTGCCTGTGACCTACATAGTGCAGACAGGAGGCTCAGGCTACTGTTTCCTGTTATGCTGCGACTCAAGGGTTTGTGTGTCAACATGGAGTCTTGATGGTCGTGTCTGTCGGACTGCACCCCGACCTCAGCTCCAGGTCTGCAGCAGGAATCTGAGGAATGTCTGATATGTGAGGGAGACGATCTGAACTCCGCTGTTGCCCTTCTTTGGTCAGGAAATCAGGGAGAGCAGCAGTGGATACTGTACCTGTATCAGCTGCCTGCCTGTGTGTGTGTGTGTGTGTGTGTGTGTGTGTGTGTGTGTGTGTGTGTGTGTGTGAGGGTCTATGCTCATGAGGCTTAAATGTCCTCAGAAGAATGAGAGGATTAAAGTGAGGGAGTTTTTCATCCTCAGGTTGGAGTGTGCGTGTGTTTATGTAGGCTATCTGTCATTATCCATTATTTAAAGGGATAGTCTGGCTTATTTGGTGTGGGGTTGTATGAGGTGCTTTCATAGTCCGTGTGTTATGTGTGTCCGTGTGTTACCTCCAGTAATCAGATGACAGTATAGAAGATAAACGATGCGCTCCTGTGCATGTGGACAGCAACAAAATGTATTTTAGCCACCTTAAAATTGGCCCGCCAATATCTGCTCAAGTGTATGCTAAATTTAGAATATTTTCACCACTTTACCTTGCTGTCAGACTAACACTAAACTGAAGCAGTTATATTGGTCTCCAAAGCCACCAGACTTCATAGACAAAACTATAATTTCACCTCGCAGACCGTGCCATGATCCACAGCAACTAACAATAGTTTAGATCCAAACTGACAAGTTAAAACACCAAAGTCACACAATAACACAAACAAACGATCCAACCGAGGCAGCGGTGGACCAGCAGCTTCTGCATTACGCAAGGTAAAATTACAGTTTTTCTCAAGAAAGTTTGGCGGCTTTCAAGAGAACATAGATGAGTAGTTTCAGTTTCCTGTCTCTTCTGATTTTTCTCAGCACACAGGTCAGTTTCATGTTTGCCATGTCTTCTCTCTGAGTGACAGGCTAGTTGTGTTACAAGGCAAATGTGTTTTACAAAGTCAGCAAACACATTGGACAACGCATTTTGGGAATGCACCACACACAGCACAGCCTGTTGCACTTATACATCCAACAGTCCAACAGAAAGTTACAGATTGTATGTTTATTTTATCCCATGTTAAAACAAAAAGTGACAGCACTACTACAAAATGTGATACACTATTTCACATCTGTTCCAATACAATGCTCTCATACATTAGTAGCCGTTAACCGATAGCTTCCTGATGCGTATTCAGTCCAGCCAAAACTAATGCAAGGTTTCAGTCGCCTCAGTTAGCCAAACTGAGTGGACAAATCTAAATTTACAGTCGTTTGGTACAAAATTCTGTGTTTCCTTGCTGAGCCTTGGCAGAGGTATACAGTACATCCTCGTAGACGTAGTAGTTTTTTTTGTCGGGACAAAAACATTTGTAACTAACTTATATTTGACTGCCAGGACAAAGATACACTTGGACTGCCTTGTAGGCTTCCGCTAAACTTTAAGACTGTGGATTCTGTCCCCTGTTTTTTACAATGTCATCAATCAGTCTTTCAAATCTAAAACCAAGTCTTAACCGTCAAACAACCTTCTGGACTGGACGAAATTTCCCCAGACTTTCCAAAAATGTCTTTTGTCTTGGCTCTCAAAACTCAAATTGGACAAAATATACACATATACACACACACACATACACACGCACACACTCTGTTTCCTCCGACCTACTCTCATGGGAGTAGAGGGAGTCTCATCGGTCCACCTCCTTCCCTCCGCCTAGTGGGCTTTTCTAGACAGTCTGAGACATTTAGAACTAGACAGTCACATTCCAAAATGTGTGGGTTTGTCTCTGTGTGTTTATTTCAGAGAGAGAGGGTTGTAGAAACTGGGGTAGAGAAATGGAGGTACTAGACAGCTGTCCTTATCCAGCCCTGTGTCTGTGTCTCAGTCTGGGATTGTGCGTTGTCCCGTGTCTCCTCCCCGACAACAGTGGACAGAATAGTGGATAGAAATACTACCCTTTCGCTGGCGTTGTTGTTGTGGTCAGTTATAGTACATTCTCTGTGTGTCGCTGAGCATTTTATTTACATATCCTGAATTAGCCCGGAGGGCGCGGCAGGGCCTGCATGTTCTGTCTGAGCTGAGGGTTATGCAGGGTAATGGAGCGAGGCGAAGAGTCTGGACTGTGCCAAGCAAAAGGCTTGTGGTCCAGGAAGAGACAGCTGGCGAGGGAGTGATGGGTATACCCCACTGTGGCAAACGCAGAGGGACGGAAGACTTATCAGAGGAAAGAGAAGGGACAGTTTGATATTTTGAGAAATATGATAATTCACTCTCTATACATAAATAAGAGATGATGAACACCACGCTCATCTGTGTTTTAACTCCATACCTGATGCCATGGGGAAGTTAGCTTAGCTTAGCATAGAGGCTGGAAGCTGGATAGCTTGCGTGGCTGTGTCATAGTTTAAAACTACATCTACTCATGGGTCTAAAACTCATAAATTAACCAGTGACTCTTTGTTTAATCCAAACATGAACGTAAAAGCAAAGGGACAGTTAGTTACTATAAACTTTTCCCTCCTGGAGTCTTGTCTTGTAACAAACAGATAATGATGAGTTTGTTGTCTCCCTAAAACCTCAAAAATGAAATACAACATGCTAATTTGTCAGCATTGGACACATGTGTGCAGTCAGACAAGTGTGTATTTCTCACCCTGCTTCCAGTCTCTATGCTAAGCTAGGCTAACGGACTTGTGGCTCCAGCATTGCACAGACAAGACTGATATTGTTGTTGATGTCTTCCCATCTCTTCAAGAAGGCAAATAAGTTCATAAAATTATGAAAATCCACCTTAAGGCAAAGTGTAGCTTATTTCTGTTTGTTTTTTTTGTTTGTTTTTTAACAGAGACGATGCACAATAATCCTCATCACATGTTTTATCAGTGGTAGCTAAGTGGCTAATAATATGTTCCTTTGGCAATTGCAATGAAACAGGCAACATGTTATATCAGAACAGGGCAAGTGAAGCATGAAGAGTTGAAATAACAGCGAGCAAGTCAGAGCACCGTGTACAATAGAAAGCAATCAATACAAAGCCTACATGTCATGCTGACATTGGCAGTCAAAGTATGACAGCATAATAGGAGGAAAAGTTGATGGGTAGATGTCATAGGGGTTGTAGTTGTCACCCACGTTGCCATCAACAGTGTTTAGTTATTTTCAGGTCCAGACATGAATCAAACTAGATTCACCTGCTTGCAGCGGAGGCGTTCCCCCCTCTCACTATAGCCAAAGCTCCATCACAACACCTTCAACCTTCACAGTGCCCTAATGTGCTAACCACAACTTTCAGGCGCAGGTGGGTGGATATTTTGTTTGGACAGAATTTTGTTTAGAAGATTTCATTTTGATGAGAAGGTGTGGTTCATCAGAGTTTATGCAGGTTCATTTTTAATTCTTAACAGGGCGTGACGTGGTTTGTACTGACACTGATGTGGGATCAGTCTCATGTTATATGCCTGTTGAGAGGCCTCCTGAATGCCAAACACGGAGTTGTGTTTCTTTCGAGATAGCAGATCCAGTGCAGATCCCAGACAGTGTAGCCAGCCACAGAGTGTTCTCTTAACCTCCAGGCCACAAAGGTTTCAGACAGATAATCTGAAAAGGAAACTGCCGTAAACCGCTTTCCGCCCCTTAGATTGAATGTACTAGGTTTTAACCACTGGCCCCAGACGGCGAGGGGAAAGTGAGACTGAGGCTCTGGTTGCAGTCTCTTGTGAAATCTGTTCTCAAACCACGGATGAAATTCTTCTCATAGCTTTTAAATGTCCAGAGCCGGTGTAAGGGAAGCAGGCCGCACTTCCCGTATAGACTGCTGCAATAGTCTCTGTGTCTGTCTGACTTGCAGTCCCAGATATCATTCAGAAACACAAGGACGAGTCTATAGGAGCCAAATCGTCATCAGAGCATGAAATTAGACCTCTTCCACTCAGCCATGCCTTGATGTTTAGAAAGTGCTCCACCTCTTTTTATTTCTGTTTTCAACTTTCTCATTTTAGGTCAGCTCGCTCTCCGCTGTTCTGTGTTTCAGCTGTATCCAGTCCAGGAAAATGTGTGGTATTTATACCAGCTCCGCAGCAGGAGATCTAAACAGCAGAGAGCTGAGGACAATACCGGCTCTGGCATAAATAACCTCTAGGGGAATGGGCCGGGCCCGGCTGGGTCCTGTTTTAAAATGCTAAAAAAGCTGGGGGGGGAAGTTCCACATGTCAAAAACAGGAAGTGTGGGCCTGTAGAGTCAGCTTCTCCACACACAGTCCCAATCCCAGCCCACCAACTTCCTGTCCGGGGGTTCCACTCCAACCTTCCCACTTCCTGTGTTTGAGGACACAGCAGCAGAGACCACAGGGGCCTGACTTAAATGAAACTACTGCAGTTTTCCCTAGATTTCATCAAACCACTACCATCACTTGCAGCTGCTGAGCCAGATTATGGGAAGTTTGACTGACTGCTGAGAAAATAATCTCACCACGATGTCCACTTAGTAGCTGGTTTTGAGTTTTTGATCATATCACATTGAACTAGCCTTGCAGAGTCAACACTAGATATTCCATCCATACCCAAGAGTCAGACTATATTTTATATCTAAATTAAATTATAATTATTAAGATTATCTTAAATATGTACTTCAATATGATGTTTGCAGTGGCACCATCAGAGCTTTCTCTGGTTTCATTTTAACCAGAGAAAGCTCTGATGGTGCCAAATGTATCACACCTAAAAAAGTACACACACACACACTGGGTGACGCTCCTGTGTTTGACAGCTTGTGAAAAACAGGACATAGAACCTGTTGAATTAAAAAGAACAAGAGAAGGTACACAGAGCACAGTGCTTACGCTATTTGTTAAATACTCATATCATATTTTGGCTCAGATGGGTAAAGGAAGATGACTTTGCAGCAACCAGTGTCTCATTTCACAGCAACTGTGAGATCCTGAGAGCCCTCTCTTTGGAGCTGAAGACAGACTGCAGCTGTTGTGAGTTCAGTTTCATGAGGTCTGGACCCAATCCCGGAACTTTGTTTTTCATTTTTCATGGTTTCGACGTTATGCTCTTTCCTTTTTTTCTTTTTTTTTCCTGCGAGTACTTCAACATGAAATAGTAAAAAAACAAAATGACAGATTGTGATTTTGGTGTCCTGTATGGTCTGAGGTTGCGACTAATTGCTTGTTAACGGAAGCTGATTTGTAGTTTTTAGAAACAAAATCATTGTTCGTGTGCCAGAGCGAGCATTTTTTGGCCCGTGGAGACATCATAAAAGACATTTTATTTCCTACTGTCAGCGTTATTGGTGCCAGTGTACAAAGCTGACAGCTTGGGTAAGACTAACAGCCCAGTGGTTTGGAGTGGAATGACCTCATACTATGATGCTTTTACACTTTCTAATCGCATTAACTCAACAGGCCACCTGCTTCACTCCGTCTTTCCTTACCTTACCTTAAAATCTTCACTGTGTCATGCACCGTGCCAAAAAATGTGTGCTTGCGTTGTGTTCTTGTTGAAGTTGGCCAGTTCATCTACATCTTGTTATCATCACGCACTCGCTGGGAAGTTTAATTTAAAAAAAAATTTTTTAAACAGAAACATGATACAGACATACAAACAGACAGACATAAAGACGGCACATTTTCTGCACTTGGGTGATGATCTGCAGTCCATATCTGATTCATGGGTCGTGTTTGTGTTTGCAGAGGTGAAGGACTACGAGCCGGCGTATGGCTCTAAAGTACGAGAGCACCCCTGTGTGGAGAGCATGAAGGACAACGTGCTGAGAGACAGAGGGAGACCTGAGATCCCCGACACCTGGCTCAGGCATCAGGTACTGGAATGACATTTACCTTATGTAGCATGGATATGCATAGTTATTGAAGGAATTTCTTGCTATATGTTGTTTGTTTGTACATGGACAAAGCACATGCGTCAATATAAATAATATATATAATCAATATTTAAATGTGCCATTAACGTTTAATACAGTTTTCTGCTAATGTATGCATTTAAAAGGCAGATAATTCAATAGTTTAGACTTATGTGATGAATCTTGTATAGACCTAGACATATATTTTGTAATATATTCCAACCAAAAGGTCATTCTAGCATCATTATTCTGACTGCATCAAATATTCAACATATTACATAAAAACATGAATCTGTTTACATTTTCACTGAATCCTGGGCCATATCTTCTAGAATAATTAGCACAGTACACAAACGAGTGCAAGTCCTCTTAGCCGAGGCATACTGTAGTGTTTTCAGAGAGATGCACTGCTCGTTCTACAGATAAATGACCCCCGTCGCTGATTATATTATTATACTGCATATATGATATGATGTTAATAATGACACATCAGTGCACATGCAGCATTTTACTGTTGTAGCTGGTCAACATTATATATAGATTTTAGACCAGTGGTTTCCAAACTCGTGGTTTGCCTTCTCCAAAAAGCCACAAGATAAATCAGGAGGGCCAAAAGATAATTAATGGGAGTTTTTGGGGGGACTTTTTGCTTTTTTTATGCAGTCACAAGCTAAAACGGTTGATTTATAAGTAGGTTTATGAGTATTTTAGTGGAAAATCCTTTCTGATTAGTAACTAGCATTGGAAGTTGCTGGCGAATTGTAATCCAGTAAAGGAAAACTACGAGATGTAGCGGAGCAGACTTACATAAATGCATTAAAGGGAAACAGATGGTGAAATGGCAGAAAACCACTTAAAGCGGTTAGATTGGCATGCTGTGTGAACAGATGTGAACACACACACAACCGGGATGCTCTGATGATTGAAGCTACCAGTGGACTTATTACAGCTTTATAGGTGGTTATGTATAAGTTGTTAGATTGCATTAAAATAATGAAGAAGCCCAAACAAGTTCAAGGAACTGGGTTCAATATGAAGTCTCACATCCCTGCTCTCTTCCTCCCTCTACAGGGCGTGGCGGTGATCTGCGCCACCATCATGGAATGCTGGGACCACGACCCAGAGGCCCGGCTCACCGCCCACTGCGTCGCAGAACGCATCTATAAGCTGGAGGACGAGATGGACAAACTGTCCAGCCGCAGCTCCTCGGCAGAGAAGATCCCAGAGGAGCTGAAGATCCCCATAGAGGTGGAGATCCCAGAGGAGATGGTGAAAATCACAGAAATACAGGACATCATAGCCGTGGACTGCTCCGTGAGCGACGAGAAGTGAGAAGACGCTCAACGTTTTCAAGGACTCTGAGGGAGATTTTCTCCACAAGAAGCATTTATTCTACATTGATGAGAAATCTCAGACAGACAGCGACGTTCAGGAGTTGAGCTCCTGGGTCCCAGGACTTTTGAGTTGAGTCACAGTGTCATACCTTATTCTAGCACAGCAAAGACAGTTGGAGACAGACAGAGGTGATGCTTTTGGACTTCACGCTTTAACAACTTGCCTTAATCAGCTGAAAAGCAGAAGAGCCAAAATGCCAAAGTTAACTGGAAGCTTCCAAAGATGTGCTGAGCATGGAGACAGTATTTTTTAAGAGTCAGGCAGGCTTCTCTCTCTTTATGAGAAACAAACAGGGCAATAACTATAAAACCAAAGACATTTGATGTGCACTTTACCATGTAATACAGATGTTTATCATGTTTATTTGCTCATGTATTCTAACATTTTGGAGTTAAGGGGTGTTTTTGCCTAAAAGTGCCTTTGTGTGTTCGACTTTGAGCCAGCAGAGATGCCGCCTTAACGCTAATGATGCTGTGGACCCCACCTTCAACAGCAGGAATCCAAAGGAATGTGTGTTTGTGGGCATGCATGTGTGTGTGTGTGTGTGTGTGTGTGTGTGTGTGTGAATGAGATGTGTGCATTTGTGGTGTTTTTACCCAGCTATACTTAAACCGTGTTTGCCAGATAAACAAGCACAATGTACATAGAGACAGCAACTGTACATAAGAGACAAATCAGCCAAAAAGGGAAAGTAATCCTACCACTTATCTTTGAATGCAGAGATGAAAAGACTTCATAGAGATGTATTTTTTAAACCATTTTGTATGTTTTCTGTCTGTATCAACGGGAAACTGAGGAGAGTGCCAAAGATCTTTTACCCTGCCTTACATATAGTATGTGTTATATGTAAAATATTGTAAATGTTTTATGAATTAAAGATATTTCTGTATACTGAGATTCTGTTCTTACTGATTCTGTGATCCAACCAACGGACTCCAGTGCTAGCTGTCATGATGGGCCCTAACTAGCCTATCAAATTAGTGACATCCATCTGTACATCCATTTTCTATAATAGCTTATCCTTATCAGGGTTGTGAGTAGCCAGTCCATCACAGGGCATGTTGATATGATGATTTATGATCAAATAGATATGTGACGTTGGACACATCAGCGTACATATTACTGAGCAAATATGACTCTACTTATATAGTCCTCCAATCACCAAAAGCTTTTACACTACATATCTCATTCACCCATTCACACACATTGGCTGCAAGGTGTCGATTGCTCATCTCATAGCCTTTGGGGTTCAGTATCTTGCCCAAGGACACTTCGACATGCAGACTGGAGAGTCGGGGATCGAACCGCCGATCATCTGATTAGTGGGCGACCCGCTCCACCACAGCCCTTATGATTATCATCTTGTGTGTAGTTTCCATAGTTCATCATTTTTATTTCCAAAAGACAGGGGCAAGATACAAGTCAAAGACAGTAAAACAACAAGTTTTATCCACTTCCCTTTACCCACCCTTCCAGAATACCCCCCCCCCCCCCAGAATAGTGACATCCCCCCTCCCTCAGTATCCCAACGCAATCTTCTATGTTACAAACAGCATACAGCACATAATACATCGGTCATATCAGTGTCCTATAGGCTAAAGTAAGTGCACAAAAATAATTAAAAAGTTACAAAGATTTCGAATAGAGATATATTTCTCAACTCAGTAAATCTTTAACCATTTCCACTGCAGAGGTCCAGGTTCGGGTTGTTTTCTGGTTCCATGCATTCAGACAGCTCCATCTAGATAGAGTATGCTCACGCTCAAATGAGTGTGAGTGTACGGAGGGGCTTCCAGCAATTTCTTAGCTACAGTCAACTGCGTTAATACGGTGTGGGTCTGAGCATAGGACAGGTTCAATGATGAGGTGTCATTTAGAAGCAGTATTTTAGAAGAACACGGTATGTCTACCCGTACCAGGTTACTAGAGTGCAATCCCCCATTTCGCCAGAGGGTGGCGCATGAATGAAATGAAATGAATGAACGCCGGGAAATTTCCTAGAAAATCACTCGTCTTCCTTCTTCCGGTGGAGACGTTGCCCAAAGCATCACTGGTATGGACGGCTATGGAAATATCTGTGAAAAATATAAATTTATAAAGTCTCGTACCAACTATTGAAAGTATTGTGTTCATTAGGTTGAAAGCTGAGAGACAGAGTCGAGCTGCATGACTCTGCGAGATCCTCAAGATAAACTCTGGTAAGGATGCTAACGCTAATGCGAGGTTATGCTAACTGTGCAAACTCCATTATGTCGTAAAATACCGTTTTTAAAAGCAGTCGGAGTTGTGACCTTAATTCTTGCTGTTTGATATCATATAGACCCAGTTTCAGATTGTTTTATGTTGTTCAAGATGTTGTAAAAAATCGCTAACTGCGCTAGCCACGTGCTAATCGCTAGTATTTGAATGTGAACTTGATTTTAGCTAGCTCAGCTAAGTTAGCCACCACTAGAGGTTAGTTGATTGAGGGAGTATTTTATCTCTTGTTTGTAAGATAAAGGTGATTTAGTTCATTTAACTGCTCATATACATGTTTCATATGAATATGAGAAACAGAAGTTCATCTTAAATGTTAAAAGAATAAATATATTAAATGTTTGGTTAAAAAGTGATGTTTAAAAATGTTATTAAGACACAAATAGATTTAAAAGGGTTAAAAACATAAATATCTGGTTTCAGAAATCTCATTTTATTTCTATGCTGTAAATGAGTGTGATGTGACCTATTCATGTACATAATGATCAGGGTGTTGACATCCTTTACATTTGGGTATAACTGATTTGATATTCCAATGAAGATAAGTTGATCAGATTGAAACAGAAGTGAGATAGTAGTAGCTAATGCATTCTGTACTGTATGATAGAGAGAGAGAGATCATGTGAACCTGACCCTGGAGGTCAGTGGCGAGCCAACCGAAGACGTGAGCGTGACTGGACCGAGAGCCTGGTGTGGCCAGCCGTGGCATCTTTGGAACCATCATCATCCTACTTCTTCATTTAAGATACAGAAAAGATCACACGTAAACCTACGTAGTGAAGAGAACATACTGATTACAAGAGACACACACACACCAAAACATTCATGGACTCCAAAGGAAGCAGTTTTATTTTCTTTTAACTCTATTAAAAGAAGTTAGTTTCATAAAGAGACACTTTTTGTTGAAATGATTTTTTTAATATGCGCCTGTGCATTCAGGAAGTCGGCTTTAGATAGGCAGGGATTGTACATGATGTTTTTTATTTTTGTATAATATAAATGTTCAACCTTACCTGTTCGTGTTGTGTGTTCTTCGCTAACATTTATTACTTAAGGCTCCGTAGTCGTACCTAGGGTTTTTTGATATTGGTCCAACCTCTGTTCTAATCAAATCAGAAATGATAATAACCTTGAGAGACGGGTTACAGTTAGATACCAATTTCCAAAAGGACGCCACATCAGGACACTCCCAGTACATCCCAGATGACCCAGAGAGCACAGATCACAAACAGGCGAATGTATGAGCTTAAGGAAGCTCTTGGCGTTATGTATGAGTTTAAAGTTGTATAAGTTTATGATTAAGGGTCTTTGATGTTTTGTCTAAATTGTTCCAGACAGTCAACCAACATATTTCACCATTCTTGACTCAAACTGACCTAGCTCCTGCAAGAAAAAACAAATAGAATTCAGGGGTTGTTCTGTCCCACCCCGGCAATTTGATTGTGAGAGACTGCTGTGGAGCACTTTATCAAAGCAATAAAGTAAAAAGGAAAACCACGACAGATGGGTTGAGTTTTTCCAGGGCAGGTATAGCAAAGGCAGCACTGTTAATTCTTTGAGCAAAGATGTATACTGGAGATGGCAATCTGAATCCCTGGCAAAGGGCCATTCCTCTCAACACAATGCTGGGGGACCAAATAGGTCTGCAGTCTGTTTTATTTCTCATTCAACACCCTGACCATTTATAGTCACATCTTTTTGCTTACATAATCTTAAAAATATATTAGCTAATTTAGTAAGTCCTAGCTTCCCTCTGCCACTGTCCTCTGTGCATTTTTTCATCTTTCAAGGTCAACATAGATTAATTTGGAATTATGCTTCTGTTCACCTTCATAGTGTTAATAATGACTCTCCTTTTAGCTCTGTTACTGTATGTTCCAGCCCTGCACTGGATACCCCACCCCAACTGCTTCACTGATTCTGATCTCCAGGCTCATGTTTGCATATTGGGTACCCAACTGTTCAGCATAACACAGAGGGAAACCATCTCACACATAAATCTTGAGTCATACCACACAGTCGATCCATTCCACAAGCCCTAATTAATTAATAATCAGTTAATAATGTTAATATTCACTTGAATATACTTTCACCAGCTTGTTTCTGGGTAGATGGGGTATAGTTGAGTCTATTGGAGCCTTTTAGCCAAAAACAGCTGCTTGCTGCGGGAAACCAGGCTGACGAAATTGTTGAACCGAAGCAGTAAAGCTGTGGGCTGTGAAACCAAAACAATAAGCTGAAAGATGATTTTTAAAAGCTCCGTGAGAGCTGAGGGAAACTACAGAGTGTGGTCATAATTCTCTGTGGCTTTGTCACTACCAGTGACTCCTTTAACGTTCATTCATTTTCCATTGTTCATATGAAAACATTGATTAGTGTGACTTTAAAAGAGCTCTCAAAGTCTTTCCGTGGCTGTGATACAGACACATTTTACAATATCTTTCAAATAAATCATTGGTCATGATTAACAGTAGGCTCAGGGTTGAAACGGATTAATAAAGTTGGTGTGAATGATGCATGTTAAATCTTGTTGCTGTTCGTTAGTTTCACATATTGCAATCAGGTTAAGCAGTCTCTGACTTAGAGCTACGGTCACACATTTCAACCACTCGGTTCACTTACATTTTATGCCAATGAACCTTCACTTCTCTTCCTGTGAAATAGCTGATTTGCATCTCTGTTTCTGGAGTTGGTGAAGTCTAACTGACAAAGTCACAGCCTAAACCCAAAGCAAACACATGTGTGGTTGATGCCTAAGACAAACTACAAGTCAGTAAGCTGACTTCTGTGTGCAGATCTGACCGTAGGTGTTTATTCTTTCAGTTAAACCAACCACAATTCCAATCAGCCAATCATGTTGCTGTCAAACTGTGTGGTTGTTCAGTATGTTCAAATGTGTCTCTTTGCTTGGTGTGGACTTTTACCAGCAAAAGTTGCAGCTTGAACCGTTACCATGTGTCTTTGCGATGGTTATTTGCCTGCATTTGAGTGTGTGTGTGTATGTGGTACCGTAACCTAAATCTGTTCTTGTCTCTGCTGCTATGAGCCGCTATTTCATTTTAAATTGACAACCACCTTCCACCACCTCCAGTTTATCTGAGCTCAGCAGGAGTCCAGTCTTTAAGCATTATCTGCATCCCCTCACCATCACTAACAATTCCTGTCTCCCTGAAGAAATGATGACATCACAATGGGCTCTACTGGCCAAAGACCTTTCACATTTTTCATCTTCATTGTGCACACGTCAATAAATATGTTTCTTCATTGAAATGAAGTCCAACTTTTCAAAAACAGAATCATATTTGCTTATACGCAATGAAAACTCTGAGAAATGTAAAATTCTGTGTGATACGATGACTTCAGTACTGCTTTCCTGCTTTAGGAGTCCTTTATGTTTTATTCTGCACTTTCACCAGAGTATATTCAAGTTGCAGTTCAGAGCATTCTCACTGCACATATAATTCTTAGATGATTGATGAAAGTCTTGGTCTTGTTATGCAATAAATATGAACCTCCAATCTTGCTTTTACTTTTCCTGCATTGTCCAGCTGTCTTCATCTGTCTTGCATTAGTTTTGTCCTATTTTACCCATTCCTCAGCTCATTTTACTTCTCCCTCCTTATTTATATTCTGTTTAAGCCAGCCTGTCCTTTTTTCAGCCTCTTTTCCCTTCCTCTTTACACTGCCTCTTGTTTTTCTGCTTTTTATACCTCACTTCTCTTGTTCTATACTTTGGTTTCTATAGGAATGCCATAGGAAGTGCACAACCCCACCCTGCTCTCCACATGTTTTCCACATAGTAGAACTTGTGCCAGAATCACTGTTAAGAAATAAAGCTTCATTTTAAAACACTCTACGGGGTGAGGAGAGGGTGAAGAAGGAACACTACATTCAGGGAGGTCACAGATTACAGTTGTCTAATGAAAAACTCCCAACTGTTGTGGTAAGATTCATGTTTTGACTCACGTAGAAGTGTGATGTGAAGGCTGAAACATTTTCCAATCCTGGATTATGATGCCTTTTCCAAGGAGGTTATTAGTCATATTGCTCAGAACCAAGCTGTTTAGAAAGCTTTGAAATAGTAAAACTTTTGATATTTGGGGTTTCGTGGAAACACTGGATACGGTCGAATAGTCAAAAAAATTATCAGTCCTTTCATAACCACTTTCTCCTTCACATCTTTCCTTGATCTTGTGACGTTTTACATCAAGGTCAAGGAAAGGTGTGAAGGCGAATTCATAAGGAGTTAGGAGAAGGTGACCGCAGTTTTTAGGGATTCTGACTGCGCCGTCATTACGCAGCGGTGAATGTTATTACCATGATCAGCGGTAAAACTACAAAGTTCAGAAGATGGACTACAAAACACACATATGAGATACTTAATAGATACTCCTTGAGTGCTCTGACCGTGTTTCATGCAGGAAATATAAATATGGACAACCCAATGAAAAATCTGACTTCATTATGAACGTCAGAATTCAAATAATAAATGAATATTGTCCACCTGTCACAGAAGTCAAATGATGAGTTTGTTACGCTGGTACAGTCACTCACTCATGAATAAACGTATTAAGTTATGGCAAAGATATATGATTAATAATCATTGGTAACTTCATGATGATCTGCAGGACACTGGATGTCACAGTTAGAAACAGTTTTTACTCTGTGTGAACGCAGCTCCACAGTCAACAACAGAACACACTTCATGGTCAGAGTGTTTACATCACATCAATATATCTGTCACGCTCTCTCTCTCTTTGCTGTAGTCTGCATCACACTGTAAAATAATTTGATGTTTTTTCTTATGTCTGGTTCTGAATGACTGAACAGTGCATTGCTTTTTGTCGCTGCCGCAAGGAATTGTGGGGCGGGGTTACCTCCTTTCCTTTCGTGAAGGATGGTCCAGTGTGTCCTACGCTAAAGGAGATAATAAAGGAAGCACTGATCTCCTTTCCTTAACAGTTTGAGAATTCCAACAGCTCTTATCATGGCAGCTATGTTAATACTTCCGGGTCATTTCACTCATTTAGGAACCTTCCTAAGCAAAATTGACTATTCGACCGCACCCACTACCTGTAGAATAATCCAGTTTAAGTCATAAGTACAATTAATGTCACTACTTCACACCTGCTACACGGACACAGGTGATTTAAATTATTTTCCTGATCAGACATCTTCTCAGGACGTGTTTAGGCTGGGCTGGACTCACAGCTCTCTGACTAATAGTCACGCTTTTAGCTCTGTTTTGGTCTCCACCAGGTCCTGAGGGAAATATCGGATCCTTGGGCTACTAAATGCTTCAATTAGTTGAGCAGCTACTTTCCAACTTTATTTGCCTGCTATTGTCTTGTGCTGGACAGGTAGCAAATGTGGTTTTGATTTAGCATATTCATTGAAAACAGATGTTTACTGAGCCGAGAAATATGAGCGTGAAGAGGTGAAACTGAAACAGTAAACCAGTGGGCTGGAAAACCAAAACAGTGAGCTGAAAGGAGCTGAAGAGTTGTGTTCATCACTAAAAGTTACAGTACAAGCTTCCACACTGATCTTAGTTAGCTGATCCATCGTTGAAGTTGTGTTTTCCCCTGTTGTTTTCCTCTTCCCTTTGTTTGTCCTGTCTGTGTGTGTGTGGGCGTGGTCTCACCTGCCTAGTTACTACTACACCTGCATCCATCATCCAATCAACCTGCACAGGATCAAAGACAGACTCAGCCTCCCAGGTTGTTCAGTCATTGTGTGGGAAGTGATGCTACGGCCTAATGTTTGCCCTGTTCTTCTACTTCTCTGCATCAGGATGCCAGTCTGTCACATCCACCATGTCATCCACCAATCAGGTTGTCCTCTTCATTACTTGCGTTCTTCAGACTAGCCCTTTTATTCAGAGTGTGTTCTGTTGGTTCTGTTGTCCTGGAATAAGCAGACAATGTGCATGTGCTTGTGTGTGTGGTGCAGACATTCCTCTGCAAACCAGTGTTTGTACCAGAGAGAAGTAATGACAGGTCTGCCGGGCCCACGAGCCGGCTCTGCTATAGGGGGAAAGGGAGCAGAGGGTACCACATCACACCCTTCTCTCTTTCCTCTCCCGTTCCCCTCCTCCTCTCTGGCTCTCTCTTGTTGTTTCCATCTTAAAGCCCCACTTCTCCTCATGGCAGTCTTTGTTGGTATATTCCTGGCATCACTGACTCTCCTCAGGGGCAAACATCCTGTGTCCAGAATTAACTCCTGGCCTCTTTTCCATTCTTTTATAGGCCTCAGTAGCGCTGCAGTGTTTTGTATATATATATCTCCCTGCCTACTCTGTGTGCTGGAATCGTCAGTCTGGATCAGTCAGCCTCCCCACAGTCACTGTTTCTGCAGATTACTTCCAAGTGTGATACACCTGCCTTAATTTTCTGCCCAGTGTTTAGAAAATGTAACACGGGGAGCCAAAATAATGTGAAAACATCCAAGTTAGACTTTTAGGTTTCCCTTCAGGGTATAATCACTGAAATAATTACTGCCATGGTGTCATTTTACTGCGGCGTGCAGGGAAACAAATGTCCTCACTTCTTAAATGACTTCCAATAGTTTTCCAATACCTCATGATGCTGCGTTGACACAAAGAGTGCGTCTGCCCTCTAGTGGACAAAATCCAGCCAACAGGCTTTGATTAATGCTCTTCTTCACAGTACACATTGATTTTCAATGGTCATGCTGCCTCACTGTTTCACTTAGTAAATTCTGTTTGAAAAGCAGCCCGTGGCTTCACATCTGAAATCTGTCACTGCTTTTCTATCATGACTCCTGATCCAGTGGTCCAGTGAAGTTTCAAGATTTCATTTTGCAACAGATAGAAAATGCAACATCCAGCCTCAGCCTGCAGTGGAAACAGTGGTCATGACTGGCTACGCTATTTAATATTCCAAAATATGCTTGCAGTCTGTGTTATGGAATTTGCTATTCTTGTAGTGTTCTGAGTGACACATATATACTTTTAAATGGAATATAATAAAAGCACAAACATACAGACATTATACAAGGTTACATGAAGTCGCATGTGGGCCTTGAGGTCCTCAGCAGTATTAGTTGTTTGTCTTTGGCTGGCAGTAGCAGGTGCCATCTTATCTCAACACTGTTGTGGCCAGGGTCGAAGGACTCTGTGCTATATGCTTTGACATAATAGACAGCTTGCCACTGACATTCCAGTCTGCATAAACAGACATCTGTGTCTCCAGACTAAATCATGTTGACAATGACACCATCCTTGGTAAAAGCATTCTCTTTTACTTAATTCTGGCCGTGTAGTGTTTGTAATGTTATCGCAGGGTTTAAAGTCTATGGGCAGAATGTGAGACCGACTCAGGCACCTCTGATGCCTTATGAGAATGTCTCTAATTCTCCTTGATCAAGTGCTAATAAATAATACAGCATAAGACATCAGAGGCTCCTGAACACTTTCTTCCTTCCTGACCTCACCACTGACCTTTGGCTTCAGCAATTTCTCCACAACAGCCTGATATGCTAGACTGACTATCCCTAATAATTCCACATATATTAGATCACTGTTGGGTCACAATGATTGGGTATCTACATATTCTGTTCAGCTGTTCACATAATTTTGGTAATGTAGTGCACATATCACGCATATGAAAACAATTCCAAACATGTTTGCATTATCTGAACATTTATCAGGTTATTAGTGAGAAATGTAATTCATTATTTTAGACAAAAATAGGAAGGAGAAACAACGTCATTTCTTACATACATACATATACATCCATCCATACAAACATACATTACATTACATTACATTACATCATTAATTCTAATGTTAGGCAAAGTTTACCTGCAGAATATACAGTCACTAACATCACTATACATCACTAAGTAGCAGGAGATAAAAGAGGCAGATGACTGTTGTTCTGAGATAGCTCTGTAACATCTTCCATGAAAAGGTAATGAGGATCATGTAGACCAGGTAAAAAATCAGTTTCTGGCCAGTTATCAGGCCAAGTTTCTCTTTCTATCATTTTTTCTTTAGCCTTGTTGGCGAGCTCAGCCCCCCTCTCCTCTTTCCACTGCCTCCTGTGCTCCTCCTTGAGCTCGGTGTAGGTGTGATGGAACGTGTGAAAGATAGATGTAGAAGGGAAGGACAGAATGAGGATCCCTGACAAGATGCTGATCAGTGCCACTAGTTGGCCGGGGATGCTGTGGGGCACCATGTCTCCGTACCCCACTGTGCTCACAGAGATGATGGACCACCAGTATGACGCTGGGATGCTGCTGAAGCTGAGCTGGGGAAATCTCGCTGCATTCGGAGCCAGGTCACTCTCAGCAAAATATACCAGCGGGGAGAAGAGTGCCACAGCCACACAAATGAAAAGGAGCAACAGGCTGAAGTCTGTCATACTCCGCTGGATAGTCAGCCCCAGGGTCTGCAGACCCACAGAGTGACGAGCCAGCCTCATCACATAGAGGACACGCAGGGCCCTCATCACACGCAGGATTAGACCCAATTTATCTAGGCTGCTCTTTCCTGCACCGGCCACCACATTGTGTACAGACTCATCCCTGAGCTCCAGAAGCAGTGAGATGTAATAGGGCAAGATGGCAGCAGCATCAATGATGTTCAGAGGGCTACGGGAAAACTCCAGCTTGCTCCGTGCATGGAAAAATCTTACCAGAAACTCAAAGGAGAACCAGGCGACACAAACAGACTCCACTATGAACATGTTACGGCACTTTTGGGAGCATTTACCCTGCAGAGACGACAAAAGACACAGAGGTACGGATTGAGATTTACAGGTGAAGTTTCAGCAAAAAAAATTCACTTACATTGCTAAAGTACCCTACTGATGGTTTTGCAACTGCCAGCTGTCTCACGTTTTCTTCTCACATCAGTGGTGTCCTTTGTAGGTATATTTTCTTAGGTTATATGGTTCAGAAGTTAATTTAAGAAGAAGAATATAAGTACTTCATACATACCATGGCTTCTTCCCTTTGGTCTGACATGGTGCTGAGGCACAGGCTGACTACAGTGACCACCACCATATTGATAGACAGGAAGGCAAAGACTTTGCCTGCTAAACCTGAATGAGGGTTCTCCACTACTTCCCCCAGCATGTGGAACAGGCTGCCTTGTATCCTAGGGGCCCTCAGTGCCCTCCTTTTCCGAAGCCATGCGTCCTCCTTGAGCTGGTGCTTGGCCACTTCCTCCACAGAGGATATCATGCGATGGCGGCAGCAGGGCTCCATCAGTTGTACATCAATGCCCCAGTAGAGTAGCTCACCATGCAGGGCCACATTGCAGATCTCATGCAGCAGACGCAACTTCCCTTTTGCCAGGAAGTTGAAGATGGCCCGAAAGGCTAAAGGGTCCCGGTCAAAGAAGAATTCATGTTGCACCTCGTCATAGTCATCACAAAACTCTGCTATCTCCCTCAGAGAGGTGCAGAAGCGCAGACGACTCAGGCGGCACTGTGGCACATCCTCCAGGGTGCTCCAGGGGAAGGTGTACCGGATGCCCCCCACGTTAATGAGGGCATGTTGGGAAGGATCGAGGCACAATGCCTCTGGACCCTGGAGCAGCTGAGCACTTCGAAAGTACAAGCCTTTGACTGTGACAGTCTCTGTGTCTGTGGCAATGTGGTGGTAATTACTGTCGTCACTGCTAAAGGACTGGTCATCAAAGCCAGCACCGATGATGGCCATGGTGGTAGCTTGATGTTTGGCAGGTCTGCACTGTAGTTACAGTTCGGTGTCCTGGTGGAGATGTAAAGGAAAACCTGAAATCATGGAATATATTCTTTACAAAGTTCTAGATGAATATTTTATGTTTTATGCTTTTTATTATTTAAAGCAAACATTGGATCCCGAATAGTAACTGGTATGATGAAGATGGTCATCATCTGTCTCTGTTAACACTGAGGTTTCCACATACAAGCAGAAGAGGAGTTGTTAACCACTAAGACACATAATCAGAACTATCAGTTAGATATTGATAAAAATGTTTAGGTGATAGTACCAGCAGTTATAATTAGAAGTGATCAATTAATTAATAGTTAAAGAACATAATCATAAAAATAGAACCTAATAAAGGCTTCAGAAAAAAACAACAACAAAGAATTTCAAATATTAATTACAAATTATTTAGAAAAAAGGATTTTCGAGCCTTATGAGTCAACAGAATTTATTTAATATACGAATGAGTACTTTTTGATTTATTACCAAATGAAGAAACTATTCTGAGAATGTGCTGCACATAATAAGCACATCAATATATCTCTTGGTCCTTAATACCTTAACAGCATTATTGTAAACACATAGGAATCCTGTTGGAATGGTGATTCTGTTTCTTCAGTGACCCGATTGATCAGTGGTTGGGCTATATACACATTTTGATATAGTGTTGTGTAGTGAACCCGATACAGCAGACCATGCAGAAAAAACAAAACATGCCCATATACAGCCTGTGTGCACATTTAGATACAGATAGGAGCTAATCTGTGCACTGTTTCTCCTCTTTCCAGTTCTAGTCCAGTCTAGTTTTTTGCATAACTGTGGTTGTTTATGTGGTAGTTAACTAATGTGCTGTAGAATACTATACTGAAGGGTAAAAGTTCTGTAACTCACCTTTAATTGTTGTTTGGGTTTACAACTCCATTCAAAATGACCCCCAGACGATGACTCTTCCTCTTGTTGTCTCTGATTCACTAACAGAATTCATTGACAGAAAATGTGATGGGTGGTAACAAGAATCAAATTTGTTGAAGCGATGTGTTCAAGTTAAACTGAACAAAACTCTCCCAGATGGTCCGTCCATTCATCCTGTTCCCTCTTCCTCTCTCAACTCCAGTGACTGGGTGACAAATGGATGACCCTGCAGCCTGCCTGAACAGAATCAGGACACTTTCTGTTCAGTTTGGGCTAAAACACCATCCATTAACTTTGTCTCACTCTAAGCTTTTGGCTTTAATGCATCAAAAGCCTGATAGACAATGTCGAAAGACTGACTCATCCACTGGGGGAAGGATTAATGAGATTTAATGTCAAGGGGATAAAGAGGCAAAGACAAGCACACAAATGTAATTGAGTACATAACACAGAAGTTATACCAAAAGTAGACAGATGTGAATTTGGGAGGGAAAAGGTTAAAAAAAAAAAAACGTGTTTAAGTTGGCTTGGATGTTATTATGTTGATAATGTTATGTTGTTTATTGTATAACCTACTACTAGCTATTATGACACGGTTTCTTTCTTAACTGTTATTTAAGAAGAAAGTCCTGGTCACAACAGGCAGCACAATGCAAGAACAAGTCAATTAAAACAGAGACAAGACTACAGACAGTATTACAACACATAGCATCCCAAAATATAAAGGTGCAATGAAAGCCATGAGTCACAATAATATCAGTTTAAGCAATGACACCCCAACAGACCATCCTACCTGACTCAGTGGTGAGTCAAGGCTTTACATATTGTGATGAATCTAAGGGAAGCATGGTGTGTCAATCTAAATCAATGCCTGAGGGAACGCATAATCCATAACCATTTTGACTGCTAAGTATAGTAAATCCTGTGACTTACGGCAATTCATATATATATAATAATATACATAATATCATATATAATAATGTATAATAATACTTTCCACTGTTATGCATACAATACACCATTTTATATTCTGTTAACTGCTACTGACAAACATTCTTGTTATGGCTTCTGGATGTCACAAAAATTGCACTGGCTCAGTAAGTCCACATCGAAAGTGCTTTTATTGAATAGTGCTTCACAAATCAAGCTTATTATTACACACAAACACTCAACGACAATCGCTACGTCACCAAGGCTTGCCATCCCCGCAAAAGAGAAATGCCCATAAAGAGTCCTTTGAGTCTGAAAAGAGGCCGGAGTTGTGATAAAATGTTGTAGAACATAAAATGTACTCTGTGTGCTGCTACTGTGCTCTGTCACTGAGCGTGAAAAGAACCTACGCAGTGAGTCAATGACAATAAGGTTGTATTTAACTGAACTGAACCGAGGTCTGCTTTCTTTTCTCCCAGTGGCTGCACTACCAAAGTCTTGCCCGCTGATTGGATTACCACAAAGCCATGACTATAAAGTTGGTGCCCAACTATTGATCCATGTTTGTTTTCTGTTACTTCATCAATTAACACCTCTGTGTCTGACAGATCAATGCTGACACACAGAATAAAAGTCACAGAATACTGCAGTTACATACTGACTCACTCAGGAAAAATTAAATGAATAATAAATAAATCAGTGGATAAAAGGTATAACACAGAAACTTAATTTAAAACATTGCATGTCCCCCAAAATGACATTACTTTTCTGTCTGTCACATTTATATAGATACATTAAATATAGAACCTTCAACCACTCTTATACATCTGCATATAATTATATTTGATTTCCAATTTTTTGAGAAAAATGAGATGAGGAAACTGTAAGGATATGCTGTAAATCAGCTGCATGATCAGTGGAATCCAGCAGACAAAAACAGCAGGATGTGCAATTTTATGAAAGACTTTGAACATATGAAGCATATTTTTTTTTAGTTTGGCCAATCAGAAGCTTTTTGAATCCTCCAACTGTCAAATATTTCACCAGTACAATGCCTGGACCATTTTTGTTAGCAGTGGTAAGAATCCCCTGATTGTCCACATGACAGATGAATAGATGTTCTTCACTTCACAAGTCTTTTCCTAGATCGTGTATCTCATCCAGGACAAAGTCCATGTCCTGTCTGCTGGCTTGAGGGCTGATGATGATCATCCTGAAAAAGTTGACATTGTCTCCATGTGGCTGGTAGCTCACCATCATACTGCCCTTCTTCATCATGCGCTCTTTCACCACCGGCGCCACCTACAAGGGGAAGAAGGGCAGGCTGTAAAGGCAGACAGCACTGACAAAAAGAGAGGATTTGGTCGTCTCCTCGTGTCAACATGCTAAAATGCGATTAAATACTTACAGTGTGGAGTTTATTCCAGAGCTCAGGGCCATCTGGAAGGTTCCTCAGACTTGGAGGAATGTACCAGAAGCAAACATTTGCATATTCGGGCTGTAGAAAAGGAAAAAGAATTTACAACAGGGAATCTAGTCCAGATAAAACTATTCGAAACGTCGATGACATGTGTCTGTATATATAGTTTCTGTGTGAAATTGTGGTTAAACTTGCAAAGACTTACTTCCATCAGCAGACGGAACCCTTCTCTTCTCTTGATCTCTTGTGCAAGATACCTGCAAAAACAAAACAAAGAGAAAACATATTTAGCTTGAGAATGTCTAGTGAGTGCCCTGTCCACAAGCTACAGCAACTAAACATTCTTTAGTTGTGCAACTTGTTGTAGCGTTGACCTGTTATACACAAACATGGCTGTCCTGCCGCTGTTATGGTGGCCACAGCCCTGCATGTGTCTCTATCCTCAGACTAACCTGGCCATGGCGAGAGCTCTGTCCACCCTCTTCTCCAGCTCTCCAGTTCCCAAAGCCTTCCACATGAGCCAGAACTTGAAGACATCTGGCTTCCTGCTGCACTGGATGGATTTGTCCCCCGTGTCGTAGCTGACATCGTAGAACTTGTCCTGCTGGAAGAGGTAAGAGGCCCGAGCAGAGTGGCATCGCTGGAGGAGATTCTGAGGAAACGCAATGGCAAGGATGGTTTACACGGTGTTCGTTTCCTTCACAGGACATGCTAGTTTTAATCTGTCTAATGGTTTATGAACAAATACCTGCAAAACAAACCAGGCTCAGCTGTACTTGTGTGTTTAGAGCTAATATTAGCATGCCGTGAACATTATAGCTTTTAATCGTCAACAGTATTGTCATTCGTTAAATGTTCAAAGATTGTTAGCATGCTGGTATTAACACTGCATTGAAAGCATCACTGTGCAGGTCATCAACTTGAGTCTAAAGATTGCATTTTGGCCAAAGCGTTCGCCTCTTTGCTCTCCACATGGCCGAACAGCCAAAAACCAACTAAAGCCCAATTCATTTCTATGCATATATCTGTCTATAGATTATAATAGGAGCGCATTGGAAAGCAAATATTCAGAGGATGGAAATGCAACATTTATTTCTAGTTATCTAACTCTCCCTCATTATGCATGCAAAGAGAGTGGCCACATATGTTTGCTATGTTTTCTGTCAATCTGAAAAGGTTATTCCTGCAAATGTATAGCTTCATTTTGAGTCTGTATGCAGCCAAAAAGCAGTTAGAAATCACCAGTGACTGTGGAGCAGATGAGCATCAGATGATAAGTGATCCTGTCTTACCGTTTTGTCTCTGACCAGGAAAGCAGAGCACTGCAGACATGCCATCAGCATCTTGTGAGGGTTCCAGGCCACAGAGTCGGCTCTTATCAGACACAAACAACACAGCGGAGCGATCATTTAAAGTCTGTGTGTATCACTGAAGACATCTGAACAATAGCTGGTGTTCCACTTTACTGTGTGTGTGTAGATGATAGAGCTTTAAGAACTGAAGAAACAATATCTCTGCATAACTACAGGCACAGTCAGGAAACACTAACAGGGATGTTGCTGTGATTTGATCAAACTGTTACCTGTGGATGCCCTTTAACAAATGTTTATGTTTCTTGGATATGAGTGCTGCTCCACCCCAGCAGGCCTGAAGAACAGGAGAGAGAAAAGAGCCATTCATATTGGTATCAGGTGATGATTATTAGAGACTAATATATGAGTCAATGAGTGCATGAATGAGCTCACATCCACATGCAGCCACAGCTTGTACTTCTCACAGATGTCTGCGATTTCCTGGATGGGATCAAAAGCTCCGAGCACAGTGGTTCCTGCTGTGGCATTTACCATGAAGGGAACTGCACCCTGAGCACACACACAAAGAGTTGTTCTTGTGATGATGTTCAAATGTTTTCTACTTGATAAGATATACAACAATGTTTCTGTTCGAGCAAACAGATAAGATGGCTCCCTCACCTCACTTTTTGCAGTTTTAATTTGCTCCTCCAGAGCCGAGGGAATCATCTTTCCTCTGAAAAACACACAAAATAATTCAGTTTGTGATAAATAAAAAAAAAAAAAGAACAAATGAACCACTCGGGCAGGAGATACAGCTTTGATGCAAAGTTTCTGTTTCGTTTCCAACACCATGAGGGGTGAAAATCATTCCGTTGCCACCTGTGACTGGTAGTCACGAGTCAGGCCTCTCCTGGATATGAGCTAGGATTATAAAGAGTGTCTGAGAAGCAGCTTACCTGTTATCAGATGGAACCACATAAACATTCTTAGTGCCGATGCCCAGAAAAGCTGCTGCTTTGGAAATGGAGTAATGACACTGAAAGAGATTAGAGTGCATTAGTAAAAGATTGAAAAGACTGAGTGGGTATTTGTTTCTTTCCTTTACAACAACCTTCTTTCATTAAGAAGAAGAAGCTGTGAGAGAGATCTTCAACACACACAAATCATACAAAGAAAATACACCAAAGTACACCCGTTGAGTTCAGAATGCTCATTTGCAGTCCTTCTTACCTCCTGTGACGTGAACATGACCAATCGTGGAGCAGCAGACAGGCCGTCCTCTTTAATGTCAGGGCAGTGACGGTACCTGGCTAAGTTCACTGCATACATGTTGGACATTGAACCACCTGGACAGAGAGCGGCACGCAAGGCGTTAAAACGAAGATGAACTGATGAACACGTCGCATTCTCTATTCAGTGATTCAGCGTTATACCTGCGTTGAAGATACCATCTCCACCTTCCTCCCAGCCGACCACCTCCATCATCTTCTTTAGCACGGCCTCCTCCATCAGTAAAAAGACTGGAGCCACCTCATATGTGTACCTGAGGAAAACAACAAATTCACACATCACGTGTGTGTTATTTTAAAGTTTGTTTTAACTCATTCACAGGTATGACTCACTGCAGATTACGATGAACGGTGTGACTCACAGGCTGGGTTTGAGAGCCTCCACAATGAAGCTTGCCACCATGGAATAGGGCTCCATCCCTGCATACAGCTGGTTGAAGAAACGTGGATGGGCTGCAGAGATGAAAAGCTGAATGTCAGTTTGAGATCTTTTGAGTTATTGTCTGTTTTCGGAGGGTGAGTAGTGGCTTGGCAACAGTACAAATATCAATAAGTGTCTGTGTCCTTAGCCTACATAAAAGTGACATCCCATTATTTCTGAATAACTGGGGACCAGTTTGTCATTTCCATAGAGTTAGTAGAGTTATTCGTACAGGACAGACATCTTAACAATCCGCAACATTCAGTTTGAGAAACACCTTTGCAAAGAAAACATTTCAACTGGTCTTAATTCATTAAAGTTTCGTGACTTACTGGTCTTGACACTGTATTTGATGGCATCTCTGCAGCGCTGAAGGATCTTGGACTCAGACTCTCCCACCTCTCTAAGCTCAAGGTCCAACAACTCCTTCAGCTCCTCTGGGTAGCGCCACTCACAGACCTGGTCAGCGTGGACAAACGGTCAGGTACAGCCGTAGTTTTAAGCTTCACTTAGGGCAAAGCACTGTTATTAAGAAGTCTACATATCTACACAGACAATTATGTAACAACACCTTTACCTTTTCTCTGACGTCAGTGGCCCGTTTCACTGCATCTTCCATAATGATGACCATGGATTGGTTAATGAAGTTCTCTGCTGTAAGTACATTCAGAGTGGGCCCATTCAGGAGGACACCGTCTATGACAGCTGGACGTCCAGAATCTGGCTTGGGGCTCTGACTTTCTTCTGTATAAGCAGAAACAAAATTAATATATAAATAATGATGTCTGGGTAGACACACAATTGCAAAACAATGTCATGACTCAGCATGACTCAGTCAGCTTTGTAATATCCAGATCAAATGCAACATTGTGCTGGCTGTTTCTTAAGGCCTTCAGTGCCAGGAATCCTTGTGATGTTAGTTGCAAAATGGTGGTTAAGTAACGTCAGCTAGTATTTTCCATTTTTTCATACATATACCATCAGTTCCCTAAGATCCTAATTTTCATATCCTCTTTCCTGTCATGTGCTGGATTTCCTGTAAGATCTAGGGTGTGGTTGAATAGTCAAAATCAACTCCTAAATCCTTTCCTAACCACTTTTCCTTGACCTCGATGGAAAATGTCACAAGGTCAAGAAAAGATGTCAAAGAAGTCAAATGATGAGTTTGTTACGCTGGTACGGCCGCTCACTCTCCTGTCCACTCATGTATAAACATATTAACAAGTTATGGCAAAGATATATGATTAATAATCAATGGTAACTTCATGATGATCTGCAGGACGCTGGATGTCACAGTTAGAAACAGTTTTTACTCTGTGTGTGAACGCAGCTCCACAGTCAACAACAGAACACACTTCATGGTCAGAGTGTTTACATCACGTCAACACGTATGTTCATATTCACACGCTCTAAAACATTCATGTATTTAAACATAGTGTTTAAATACATGAATGTTTTCTGGTTGTGAATGACTGAACAATGCGTTGATTTTTTGTCGCTGCCGCAAGGAATTGTGGGACGGCATTATCTCCTTTTCTTTCGTAAAGGATAGTCCAGTGTGTCCTATGCTAAAGGAGATAATAAAGGAAGCACTGAAGCTCCTTTCCTTAACGGTTTGAGAATTCAAACTGCTCTTATCATGGCAGCTATGTTAATACTTTCAAGTTATTCCACTCAACCGGTTTCCTAAGATAAACTTTCTGTTCAATCACACCCCTATTGCCCAATAGAAGGGGTGTTTTGCAATCTGTCTTCAATCCCTCTCCATTGTCTCAGTTTAGACTAGTGTAGGACCTGTAGCTGCAATCATTCTTCTCTTCCCTGATGAGTGCTTGATGTTCGCCCAACTGCGTTAAAGTTGCTTTGTTCCCAGACTTATAAGCTCCTGGTTACCTGTGCCTGTTTTTTCAGCTTTGATTCCGGCTTTCCTGCTGACACAACAGATGCAGCGCCTCTGACTGTTTTAGCGTTGGATTACATACAGTATGTCTGCCCAGAGCTCTGCACACTGAACTCACAACTACACCAGATAATCATACTTTCAGGATCGCATTCTCATTTTACACCACTGTAACAGTGTGAGACTAGCTTTTTTTAAGGTGATGTTTTGTATTTCACATTAGTAAAGGCAGTAAACAAACAATTGCATCTTGTTTCTACATAACTAAACAAATATAAACTTTCCTGACATGATATAAAAAAAAGTATTATACGACTAGGTGTAATAACTCCAATGTGTGGAGCAACAAAAAGAATATTTATATTTATTTATATTTAGAGAGAATCTTCAGTTGTATTTTTAGGTCATTTGAAGGGTTCAGTAAATGGTCTACAGGGACAAAATGAAAAAATGAAATTAATTATTACTCACAGAGAGAGTTCACAGACAAACTCAGAAAGATACACTGGTATTTCATCCACTGCCATCTAATTTTCACTTGTTTAACATATTTTCTGTCACCTGAGATGCCAGGTTAGATGATATGCCTTGAATTTCCTTCGGGATCATCTATCTGTCTATCTGTCTTAATATGCACTGCCATCTAATTTTCACTTGTTTAACATATTTTCTGTGATGATACATTTTGAAAGTCCAAAGTTTAAAAAAAGTAAAATAGACAGATTTACTTGTCCAGTGAAAAAAGTTTTTCATGTAGCCACTTACCTTTCAAGTGTGTCTCCATTGTTGATGCCATTTCCTTGATGTTGTGTGGTCTGTGCCATCAGTTATAGCAGGATGTGTATATATACGCACCTCACTTCCTCATGACGACACTGTAGACTTTTAAGACATTGCATCATCGACTTTGGCATCGTCTCTCTCTCTCTCACAGTAAATTTCCACCACAGGGTATCATACTGAGTGAGTCTACATATCTACACAGACAATTATGTAACAACACCTTTACCTTTTCTCTGCCGTCAGTGGCCCGTTTCACTGCATCTTCCATAATGATGGCCATGGATTGGTTAATGAAGTTCTCTGCTGTAAGTAACACATAAGCAGAAACAAAATTAATATATAAATAATGATGTCTAGGTAGACACACAATTACAAAACAATGTCATGACTCAGCATGACTCAGTCAGCTTTGTAATATCCAGATAAAATGCAACATTGTGCTGGCTGTTTCTTAAGGCCTTCAGTGCCAAGAGGCAAAGCTGGAGGCTTTCAACACATGTTAGTACATTTCCATTCTAAAGGTCTGTACTGTTCTAGTTAAGTGAGTTTTGTCAAACAATCAACCAAACTACATAGAATTTAGTATGTTTCACTGTCTAATTTCAGTTTAGTTTGATGTTATTTCCCATGGACTGGTGCCAGGTATGTATTTATAGTGAATAATCAGAAGAACCAAAGCAGAGCTGCACTCTTTACCGTTCCAAGGTAATGGGAAAATGCATTGAAAAACTGAATCTGAATTGTAATTTGAAATTAACTTTATTAGTTTGGAACTGAACATTCAGTTCTCGGTTTTTCAATGCAATTATTTAAGTTAAGCAATTCAAATTCAAATATAAACGATTCAAATTCAGTTTCTGGTGGCACATATTTCAGTCCATACCCGACCATCAAAAGGAAACTGCTTGGGCAAAAGTTGTCCAGCTGTGGTAAGATCACAGTGAACCCTCAAGTCCTCGTGGCCCAACTGGAAACCTACCTGTAAGGGTATGGTGAAGAGGAAAAACCCATGGATACATCAGGTCAACTGAGAGCCGAGAGCCTGAGTTGTTGAAGTGACATTAAACTTTCATGAGCTTGGTATCCTTTTACACACTGAATTTAGCCATTAGGATTTAAATGCTGTTATGCTAGTGTCATTTTCTGAAAAAATGTAATTGAGATTCAACAAAAGTTGAAAGTGTGCTTTCTTTTATGTCCTCAGAAACAGCCACTAATGTAGCTTTCAAGATGACTAAAAATCTATCTAAAGATCATCTATCTATGGTGGTACTCATCAAATATGAACTGACACCCACTGTCACAGACCTGACTGACAGTGTATCAGAATGTAGCTTTTTTTTTTTAAAGAAAGTGACAATTCAGACTAGTGCCCTCTTTTTCAAATGCCAGTATTGGCAGCAGTAGAGATAAAAATAAGTAGTTTTCAGAATGATACAGGAACAAAGGAACAAAATGCTTAAACAGAAAAGAAGCATCTGAAATCAGAGTCAGAGTCTGAAAAATAATTAGAGTAAAATGAAAATAAAAAAAAATCATTATGAGGCTTAAGAGAGCAAAATGTCCACATTACATTACATTTGTGTGCATTACCCCAATTTTCATTTTGCTGCAGTTGAAACACAATAAGCAACCCTTAAGACATTGCTTTGAATGTGTTGAGTATTTCACCTAACTCAATTTTTTTGGTTTCCGTTTAGAACCTCTAATCACGTTGTGCTGTGTCAGCTCATTCATTTTGAAAGAAGAAGAACACGGTGGCAGAAGTGGCATTTATGGTCTCATGGTGCACAGTGTGCTAATCATTGCTACACACTGCAGTGGTCTTAAAAGGAAACATGTACCTTCACTACCAGTGTCAAAATACTCTCAAACACATGTCGATGTCAGGAAACATGAAACATTCACTGCAGTAAACGTCTCAACAAATATGTGGATATCTTCTAGCTACAACTCCTTAGGCTGAAAGATACCAAAGCAGCAGTGTATATGTTGAAATCACCAGTATGACATCTACTGTCTATTTCACAGTCTCACAGGTTTGTGAAGCTTGTTTACTGGCAACATGAAAGTAAAGTCTTCACTGTTATTAACCACAGTACCACAGACAGCCAAGCATAATGAGGCGTGTTGTGCATCTTAGATTCACTATTGTATTCTATCTAACGACTTTTAAAAATATGACTTTTATGACTGTTTTGAGTGCAAGTGAGAGTGAATATAGATTCCATGTGTCGTTTCAGTTTCAGACTTTTTCTGAAGTCTTTCTCTATAGACCTGGTCCCACTACAAGCCTTTGGATCCATTTTCACTTGTTTTTCACTCCATTAGAACTGTCCTTTGATACGCACATGGTTTAGAATGGACAATAGAATGGACATAGAGGCCTGCTTCAAAGTGGCAACATTCTAGAGGTGATGAGGTCACAAGACCAGTTCACCAGTGACCAGTTCTTGAGAAGACACAGACACTTCAGACAAGGATCCAAGTTTCAGCAGTGAAACCATAGCTGTTACAACACCATGGCTTCCAAATCGTGGCCAAGAAGAATTTCTGAAAAGTCTTCAGTCCTCAGAAGCCAACTGAGTGAGTAGTGAGGGCAAAATCCTGGCAAAAACTGTAGTTTTTCTCCTTGTTAATCACGCGATTTAGCTGGTAGGCCAATGATTGCAAATACTGGTTTTTATTTGAGTCACTTGAGAGAGTAGATAGTGTAGTAGACTACATTCAACATGTGCAGCAAAGAAAATGGTCTTTTCCTGTTTTGGTAGGACGCTACACTGACCCCATCGTCAGGTCAGATAGGACCCAAAAGACAAGAAAATCAGAGGAGAGCCTTGAAAGAACCAGCAAGAAGGCCAGGAGAAGTGAAAGTCCTGGTGAAGGCTGTAGCCAGGCATTTAGTAGCCGTTCATCAAGAACCCACTCATCTGGCTCTAGTTCAACATACACAGATGCACCTGAGATGCCAGGTTAGATGATATGCCTTGAATTTCCTTCGGGATCGTCTGTCCGTCTGTCCGTCTGTCTGTCTGTCTGTCTGTCTGTCAGTCTGTCTGTCTGTCTATCTAGAAATGACTTTCACTCACTATTTTATCATTCACTATTCACTATTATTTATTTGTGCTCTTTTAACACTAGCACCATTATGAAAAAATTCAAAACCATTATGTATTTGAAATCAGCCAAATGTTTGAGGTCTGAGTTGTTCACAGATAAATGTGTGATTAGTTTGAATAGCAGTGAGCAGTTTGTCGGTTTATTCATTCCTCACACTCAACTCTGAATCCAGTGAGGTAAACATGTTCACATTTCTTGGCCTTTTCTATCTTTGTTGATTGTCTTACTGGCTCAGAAGAAACCCAGAATCTCTCCAGATTCAACAGTGAAGCAGAGTTTGCTGTGGAGACGAAGTACAGCAGCAAGAGGACATCATCCGGCTCTAGCTCAACGTACACCGATGCACCTGAGATGCCAGGTTAGATTATATAGAAATGATAGAAAGATTCACCATACTGTATTTGTACTCTTTTTAACCATCATGAAGGTCTGGCAGACCTGTAAGGGGTTTTAGAATGCTGGCGGTAGTGTTAAGTGAAACTGTCAGAAAAATGAAACCATTGATGAAAGATTATGCTGAGAGTCAGACTTAAATCAAACATTTATCGCAATGTCATCTGAAATCTGACTCCATGTAGTACTCAGTTTGAAATCACCCAAACGTTTGAGATCTGAATATTCCACAAATGAATGCGTGTGTGATAAACATTCTCATGTTTTTTTGTTGATTGTCTCGCTGGCTCAGAAGAGGCTGAGGTTGATACTGTGGGGGTGAAGACCAGCAACGAGAAGAAGAGAAGCAGAGAGCTCTCTAATCCTGCTGAGGATGACCAGGAACCCAAGAAGAGGAGCAGGAAGACCCCCAGTCCCTCAGAGGGTCCCAGCCACTGGGCCTGCTCCAGTGATTCCCCCAGGAAAAGGAGCAGAAAGACCCCGAGTCCCTCAGAGGGTCCCAGCTACCCGACCCTGTCCAATGTCAGACCAAACAAAAGTATAGGTAAGATGAAATCGTTACAGTTGAGTTTATTATTCAGCCTGTGAAGACTGTTGTCTGATGTCTACTGTGGATCTGGAGGAAGTTCAAAATAACCCTGATGATGTCATCATGGGCTCTGAATTGGGAGGTTTAGGAGGGGTCTTTTAGAACTAAAGATGCTAGTGAGTTGCATTAGGGGAAGTGTAGGATCCAGTGTTATTGGAGCGTGACCCTGCGACACCCGGCTCATATCTGTGTGTTTAGTGTAACGCTACAGCACACAGCGGCTTAGCTTTGCTTACTATAGCATTGCCGTTGTTATTAGGGGTGTGTTTATATTAAAGTGGCGAACAAGTGAAATTAAACGTTGTGTTTGTTTCTGCAGATGCCTTCACAGAAAGATACAGCGTAGAGGAAATGCTGGGTAAAGGAAGCTACGGTTCAGTCTTTGCTGGTGAACGCAAGAGGGACAATCTGCCTGTAAGACTCATACATGCAACACCACACCCACACAATCTATGATCTTTTATAAGCTAACTGTTTCTGTTCTACAGGTGGCCATAAAGGAAATCTCCCAGCAAGACGTTGATCGTATACCAGTGGTAAATCATTTTTTCTTCATCCTGATACCAACATCAAAGTTTTATCCTGAATACAATGGGAATAATGCTTATTTATCTTGTACTTCATATAATCTAACAGACAGAACACCACTGACTTCTGTTCGTGTGCAGTATACGTATGTACATGTATGTTTCATTGTTTGTTTCCTTTCTAACTCTTTCTCCAGCTTGTGGATGGCGACGTAACCATGGTCCCTCTGGAGGTGGCACTGCTGCTGACACTCGAACCAGCAGAATCCGAAAGCAGCGCTGTTGTGACCCTGCTGGACTGGTTCGATCTAGAAGATGTTCTCATTCTCGTCCTAGAGAGACCAGATCCCTGCATGGGCATGTACGACTATATATACAGGGAAGAGCACCGCATTAAGGAGGATGAGGCTAAAGTAAGTAGCTGATGGTATGTGTGCTTCCATGTGTCTGTATGTGTGCCCATGCCCAACATGTCACACAGTCTGTGTCTTTCTCGCTCCCACAGATCATGACAAGACAACTGGTGGATGCTCTCATTGAGATACACTCCAAGGGTGTATTCCACGGGGACATTAAGGCAGACAACATCCTTATTGAGACCGGTTCCGATGTGCCACGTGTCAGAGTTATTGACTTCGGCATTGGCGCATTTCTGTCAGGTGACACACTGAACGCGTATGCTGAACGTGAAGGTAGGCTGTCTTTCTTCTCAAGTTCTGTTCTCTGAGCCAACACACCCTCTTTACTGTCTCTGTCCCCTACCTCCATTCGTTAATGTTAAACCTCGGCCCTGTGTGGTTATGTGTATTGTGTAGTATTTCTGTGCAGCCCGCCTGAGATGTGGAAAGATGGAACGTTCCAGGCGGAGTCCACAACAGTTTGGCAACTTGGTCTTGTAGTGTATGAAATCCTGCACAGACGTTTGCCCTTTCAGAGCGGCTTTGGGATCAAGAGAAGACGCACTTGCGTGAGTCCGAGGCTTTCGGTTGGTAAGTGATACACACGCACACGTAGTAAAATCAAGCAGACACAGAGCACGGTGTTTGTATTAAAATGTGATTCCTGTTTGTCCATCCAGACTGCCAGAATTTTATAGAGAACTGTCTGATGAAAAACCCAGAAAACCGACCCACCCTTGCCATGCTCAAGAATGATCCCTGGCTGTGTGATCCTGACCTAACCCGATCCTGTTGAACACAGTTGGTTCTTATGTGCTCTCTAATGGGCTGTCTCGGACACCTCTCCATAGATACATAGATACAGTTTTTTCTTTTAACTTCCTTTAATAGAGCATTTCCCCAGTTTGAATGTCACCACTCTGCCCTGTCTCTGACCCTTCTTCTAGACTTCAACTATTTACATATTAACCAGGACTTCACCTTACCCAACATTAGCAACGTAGTCATATTAGAGAAGTGAAAAAATAGAATGTGAGGAGTAGAAACTCATGTACACATCTTATGATTTGGGACATCTGAAACACAGTATAAAACTAATATTTATTACAACTAGAAGGGTGCTATATAAGTAGTCATTTTAATAGTTGAAACTATTTATGATAAGTGAAACTGATGAGCATTTACCCAATGATAATCTCACAATACATAATATCATTTTAGAGTGTCTCTCTAGTGTTTTATTAAATACTCAGTGGACAGCAACAGGAGGAAAAGGATGAGGATAAGAAAAGGAGGAGCAACAGGAGGAAAAGGATGAGGATACGCAAAAGGAGGAGCAACAGGAGGAAAAGGAGCAAGAGGAGGAAAAGGATGAGGATAAGAAAACGGAGTGTATTTTGTTCATACTTATTTGGTTTTATTTTTGGAAAAGGGGAGCAAGAGGAGGAAAGGGATGAGGATACGCAAAAGGAGGAGCAACGGGAGGAAAGGGATGAGGATACGCAAAAGGAGGAGCAACAGGAGGAAAAGGATGAGGATACGCAAAAGGAGGAGCAACGGGAGGAAAAGGATGAGGATACGCAAAAGGAGGAGCAACGGGAGGAAAAGGATGAGGATACGCAAAAGGAGGAGCAACGGGAGGAAAGGGATGAGGATACGCAAAAGGAGGAGCAACAGGAGGAAAGGGATGAGGATACGCAAAAGGAGGAGCAAAAGGAGGAAAAGGATGAGGATACGCAAAAGGAGGAGCAACAGGAGGAAAACGATGAGGATACGCAAAAGGAGGAGCAACGGGAGGAAAAGGATGAGGATACGCAAAAGGAGGAGCAACAGGAGGAAAAGGATGAGGATAAGAAAAGGAGGAGCAACAGGAGGAAAAGGATGAGGATACGCAAAAGGAGGAGCAACAGGAGGAAAAGGATGAGGATACGCAAAAGGAGGAGCAACAGGAGGAAAGGGATGAGGATACGCAAAAGGAGGAGCAACAGGAGGAAAGGGATGAGGATACGCAAAAGGAGGAGCAACAGGAGGAAAGGGATGAGGATACGCAAAAGGAGGAGCAAAAGGAGGAAAAGGATGAGGATACGCAAAAGGAGGAGCAACAGGAGGAAAAGGATGAGGATACGCAAAAGGAGGAGCAAGAGGAGGAAAACGATGAGGATACGCAAAAGGAGGAGCAAGAGGAGGAAAGGGATGAGGATACGCAAAAGGAGGAGCAACAGCAGGAAAGGGATGAGGCTACGCAAAAGGAGGAGCAACAGGAGGAAAAGGATGAGGATAAGAAAAGGAGGAGCAACAGGAGGAAAAGGATGAGGATACGCAAAAGGAGGAGCAAGAGGAGGAAAAGGATGAGGATAAGAAAAGGAGGAGCAACAGGAGGAAAAGGAGCAAGAGGAGGAAAGGGATGAGGATACGCAAAAGGAGGAGCAACAGGAGGAAAAGGATGAGGATACGCAAAAGGAGGAGCAACAGGAGGAAAAGGAGCAAGAGGAGGAAAACGATGAGGATACGCAAAAGGAGGAGCAACAGGAGGAAAGGGGTGAGGATACGCAAAAGGAGGAGCAACAGGAGGAAAGGGGTGAGGATACGCAAAAGGAGGAGCAACAGGAGGAAAGGGATGAGGATACGCAAAAGGAGGAGCAACAGGAGGAAAGGGATGAGGATAAGAAAAGGAGGAGCAACAGGAGGAAAAGGATGAGGATATGCAAAAGGAGGAGCAACAGGAGGAAAAGGATGAGGATAAGAAAAGGAGGAGCAACAGGAGGAAAAGGAGCAAGAGGAGGAAAACGATGAGGATACGCAAAAGGAGGAGCAACAGGAGGAAAGGGGTGAGGATACGCAAAAGGAGGAGCAACAGGAGGAAAGGGGTGAGGATACGCAAAAGGAGGAGCAACAGGAGGAAAGGGATGAGGATACGCAAAAGGAGGAGCAACAGGAGGAAAGGGATGAGGATAAGAAAAGGAGGAGCAACAGGAGGAAAAGGATGAGGATATGCAAAAGGAGGAGCAACAGGAGGAAAAGGATGAGGATAAGAAAAGGAGGAGCAACAGGAGGAAAAGGATGAGGATAAGAAAAGGAGGAGCAACAGGAGGAAAAGGATGAGGATACGCAAAAGGAGGAGCAACAGGAGGAAAAGGATGAGGATACGCAAAAGGAGGAGCAGTAACGTGCAGTGAAGTCCATGGCTGGGTAGGCAGGATCAGTCAGAGCTTAAATCCCATACAAAAATATATATTATGTAGAAGTCAGCATTAAAACCACTGCAAAGTCAGTCAAAATGCCGCTGTCAAAAATGTAGCCTAGTTACTGACATCAGCATATTATAGTGCCAATTAATTTTCAGAGACATACATTCACCTGCATTTCTACAGGACTTACAGCTGAGCATAGGAGCACCCAAAGACAAGAGCACAACAAGAAATCACCTGTATCTCAACAACACAGGACTTACAGCTCCGGCGCATCTACAAGACCAACATTATAAACACTGCTCGCTCTTGATCACACACCATTAAACCTCTAAGCGAAAATAAGTCTGAATAAGTCATAAAATAGCTACTGTATGACATCGCTCACATAAGAGCACAACATGGGAAGACATTATAACCAGAGAGAGAGCTGCGCTGTCTGAAAAGAAGGAGAGAGGAAACTAAAGTTTTGGTGTCGGTGCACCATTCGCAAACAAGTGAGGGGGCACTTACTTTATTTGTAGATGAAATCCATGCGCCTGTCCTCCTGCACGAACTTATGCACGGGAAGCAGAGCAGCTTGCTAGGCTGGCTACATCCACACAACCAGTCTTTTACCAGTCTGTTTGAAAAGTCCTCACAATTTTTTGTCCCTTCCGTTGTATTAAATCTTTTAATTCACTGGTTGGTTTCCCTGTTAAAATTATATATTTTTTGTCTTCTCAAAAGTCAAGATTGAAAATCTTCTTAGATACGAAATATCCATCTTCGCTAGCCGAAATCACTGCACAGGTGTCAACAGCATCGCGAGACCTTGGGGGTGGGGTTCGGGACATGTCGGGAATTTCGGCGGGATTTCCGACATGTCCCGAACCCCTGACTGTGGAGGCAGAGAAGCGTTGTGCCTCAATGATGTACCTACCTTTCTTTTTTCTCATTAGCCTAGGTGAGGCACTGCCTACCCTGACTGCACAGCACTGAGGAGGAGCAACAGAAGGAAAACGATGAGGATAACAAAAGGAGGAGCAACAGGAGAAAAAGGAGCAAGAGGAGGAAAAGGATGAGGATAAGCAAAATGATCAGGAAAAAGAGGAGCATAAGCGACAGGGATGATTTATGCAGGAAAGAAAGCAGGAACAAGGCCAGGAAGATGGTGCGGTGGTGGGACTGCTGAACCAAAGAGCTAAAGGGATGAAGCTGTATTCAGTCAGATTTAGTTAAGTTAACCACGTTTGTGTGACAGAAATCCACATAAAAACTGTCTCACATTCCTGTTTTAGCTTCTGGAAACATCTTGTTTAATAAAATAAAAACTAATAACAAAAAAAAACGAGAGTTTTGGTCTGGGGTCTACATTCTTTAGTTTTATATTCAACAATTTACATGAATTAAACAGTTACACAACACAGTTGTGTATAATGTAATATAATATACTGTTATACTGAATACTCTTTTAAGGGAAGATCGTTAAATTAATCTGGAACATCCCACCTTCTGTTTCCATGACTATGACTTTATTTTTAATTAATTTAATTTAATTTATTTATTTAATCAAATATAAATATAAATCAGTGCATGTTTCCATCAACTATTGGAATATATAAGCTCTTGCTCTTACTTTGATGTGGTCAACTTGTCTCTTCTCATCTTCTTTGTCGTTTTGCTACTGGGATAATATTCTTGAGTTAATATTGCACTTGCACAATGTATAACGTGTTTTCTACACTGTTTTATTGTTTACTTAAGTAAAAGATCTGAGTACCAACTGGTGCCTTCAATAAGTTGCACAAGGTAAAGGCTAGAAAGTATTTTTGACCCTAATGCCCTCCTATATATAAATATTTACATTTTTGCATGTTGAAATCGAGGCCAATCTGACATGGAGGGAGTCACATGCACACATGGCTCAGAGACCAACAGTGTCTCAGACACTCTACTCCACTATATCTTAACAGAGCTAATTTTGTTGACAAAAAACCCAGCCACGCTGCATGTGTCCAGCGCCAGTCACCCCACATTACCGCATAGTAACCTGTTGAACAGCAAGCCAGTCAATTTACAAACCAGATCCGGCCCGGAGGTCTGAATGAATAAGGCAGTATTTTGCTACATTAGCTGGGGTTATGGGATGCAGAATTAATGCACTCGCCATTGACACCAGCTCAGACATGAGACGACAGGCACCAACCACGACCCAGCACCACTGCCAGAATTGATTGGTCTCTCTTATCCCTGAAAACACTGGACTCTCTTGTCACTATTCCACACTCCTTCATACCACAAGGGATTGGATTGGTACAAAAACTGGACTGTATATCTTTAAAAAGTACTTTTGCCACATGGTATCTTTATCAGGGAACCATAGGTGACACACCTAGATGATCCTTGGTGGCCTCCCTAGTGTATGGTTCCCCTTCCATCAGATAGACATATTTCATCACCGGATGAAGGTGATTCACACTCAGAACAGCTTTGTATTGATTTGCAGTGAACCTCTCTCCAAAGGGACAAATGAACCCAAACTATGCCAGCAAAATCCCAAACCACAACATAACAGAGCCACCGGATACCTTCACTGTAGGAGTCAAGTATTTGGGCCTGCACTGTTCCCTGGGTGTACGCCACATATGCACTGGACCAGAATATGATGAAAGATGACATTTTTTTCCTTTAATTTGTCACCAGTCTGTATGTCACAGGTTGTCATGACTCATCTGTCTGTTTCTGTGAGAGAACAGCACCTGTTCTGCATGCTGAGGCATCTGCTGCTACTTTGCTACGAGTGAGTGCTTTTGGCGAGCTCAGTCAAGTCAGTTGGAAATGCTGCTGCTGAACTACAGGTGGTGACCAATGGGGGCACTGCATATATGTTAGATGTGTACCCCTTTACACGTGAAGGTTAGAATGTGACTGCAATGACGAATTCTTTCAACCTCATTCTCAACACAAAAAAGTGTTGGACGCAGACCATCCATCCACCGCAGCTGAGGGACTGTGGGCATGGCTTACTTTTGGCATACAACGTGACTAAATGTTCCCTTTTAAAAGTATTGCCCGGGTGCTGTCTGGACTTTGTCCACCGGGTGGTGCAAGTTACCTACCATGTCCCCTGCTGTCCTGCAGCAACCTGTGGGGAATGTGTGTATTTGCATCTCTATTAGAGGAACACAGATAGAGGAGAGCAAGAGGAGGTTGATGACAGCTGTTATTCAATAAACCCTGTGTGTAGCTATACACAGAGTCAAGTTAAAGCACATCTACTTTATTGTTTGTATAATGCAAAATATTTCAAGCTATTTCCAAAGTGTGTCTTTACAACTCTACAAATGAAGGTCCAACTAATGTCCTTGTAGAGAAGATGTTAGCCTCCTTCTGGATGTCCTGGACAGTGCCATGTCCCAGCTTTTATTCACAACCTAAAAAAATATAAGGTTATAGTAACATAACCTTAAGGTTATCATATCACGTCATCTTTCTATAGATAAGAATGGTGTCTGTGTGTTGGGTCAAAATGTCATACACAGACATGCAGTATATTAGTTTTACTTTATACCTTGTCCTCTTATCTTGATCATAAGACGATGAAGGAAGGTAAAGGATGGTGGCCCATTTGTTTAGTTTGTACAGGGAGTCCTGTGTTTCTGAGCTTCTGTAATGGAAAGTCCAAGCTGAGTCTGTCCTCACCGGGCTGCATTATCCTTGAGACATTGTCTGCATGTGATGAAAGATGAAGAGAAGTGTGAAATAATGACGCAAAGCAGAGGTCTGTTGCTTGGTCACACTGACACACAAACACACTGAAAAGTCTACAACAGTTAACTTTTAGTTAAAAGATTCCGCATATATGGTTGCATACACAAGCTAAAAAAAAAAAGTGTGTTGACTCCAAAGGTCGTATACGTAACTTATATGCGACATAAATGCAATTTTTTTTTTTTACAGTATTTGAACTGTGGTCATGCCTTTTTTATTATAGCTCAAGTGTATATCCTTTTGTACTGTCCATGTTTGCTGCAGTTAAAAAGCTCATAGTTGGCCCTCGTGATTGACATGATGGTGTGCCAAAAGGCTAGCTAACATCTGTGGTTATTTGTTTTCAAAGCAGGTACTGGTTAATACCACAGCTAGGAATAATGGAATAGGTGTTTAGTTCTATTTTGTGGGTTTTCTCTGTGAAGTGGTGCCATGATTGAGAGGGACAGCTGGGGGAATTCATGTTATGCTACTAGAGGTGAATTTCTTGGATCAGCACAAGAATGCTTCTATTAATCAAGAACCAAAGTCAGAGATTCAGAAGACAATCAGACATCATCGTAGTTACAAAAAAATGCCAACCAGCAATCTGGTGGTGTTATTCCCTATGACCTGCCAGATAGTCTCTTGGCCAGCTGGAGGTACAACAGACACTGTGGGGCTGAGCATAGCAAAGCCAGAGAAAACTCTGGTGGAGACCTGTAGCGGTCCTGATTTTCCCTCCAGAATCTTCCTCGGGATAGCTGGTGCTCGGAGTCTTGCAGTTTTATCTGGTGAAGTTACTTAGTATCAACCTAATTTCAAACTTAAGATGGGTAAGACACCCAGCATCTAAGAGCCACCCAGTGCATAAATTAGGGTTAGGGTTAGCGTTGATACTACAAAAGGAAAAATTCTACAACCTTCTAATAACTGCTCCTGAGCAACCACAGGCCACTGTACACATTAAGTAAGTGTGGTTGTAGCAAAAAAACAAAAAAGCAAAATCTCCAGCTAGTGTCTGTTAATTTTCTTTAAGAGCACAGATGCTCCGGTCTTATCCAGCACATTTTATCTAATGAAGCAATATAGCCAGTAGAGCAGACTTTGTCCTATGGAGACAAAGAAACATGGGTTAATGTAGATTATAGGATTTGGTTCAGATTAACAGGTTCATTAAGCCCATATGGTTCCGCAGGAATGAGTCAGGCCTTAACATAATTATCTGTGCATTATCTGCTAAATGGCATTGCCTCAACACAGCTAGTAAACCATTTTCTCTCAAAACCAGGGGATTTGACCAAAGCTGCCCATCCATGAATTCTCTATTTTCAGGGTCTATTTATTGCACGGTCTACATTTGCATTCTATCTAACTGCTGTGAATGGGTAGGACAATAAATGAGAAGAGCAATAAAAGCATCTTGGCATCATGTGTTCGCAAATCCAGCTGATGAACAGATCAGGAGGCTTAACGTCTTAGTGTGAGGTCTGTGCGTCTTCCACATCTCTGTTTTTACACAGACCGTATTTATTGATGGTTAATGCACATGTGTACAACATTTCTGATATGATTTGCTATGTTAAATCACTTCTTTTGTTTGAAGTCTCAAAATTACACTTCTACAAAATACAACGTTGCATGCTTTGACCATTCTGAAGTGGCTGAAAATGGTGCTGCACTACAAAATAAGGGGTTGTGTGCAAGTAAAACTTTGAGCTGCAGATAAGTGTGTTAACCCTACATATTGTGCAGGAAACAGAAGGTTTTTCAGATCCCCATACCCTCCCATATACAAATATTCAAAATCTTCATGTTCTCATAGGGCGGCACAGCGGTGCGGCGGTTAGGACTGTCACCTCAAAGCAAGAAGGTTCCTAATTAACTGTCGACATGGCCATACGTTTGAATGTGAGTGTGAATTATTGTTTGTCTCCATATGTCAGCCCTGTGAGCAGCTGGGATAGACTTCATCTCCCTGTGACCCTAATGAGGACAAGTGCCAACCGAAAATGGATGGATGTTGTAATATATAATGGCACGTTTCCGATGAATCAAAAAGCTGAAGTCAGTATAATGCTGCATTTTGAGGTAGTAACACCTCTTAAGTAAACAGAGCCACACGTGGCACAGTGTTAGATATATTTAATTGACGTGCAAGAAGAATAACTGATGGTTTTAAAAAAGACTTTGATAGAATTCACTTCTTAATTCTTGACATACTCAACATACTCTTAAATGAGAAAAAAATAGAAAAAATCTTAGATGTCCTCAAAATAGAAAAAAAATGTACTATGTATGTACTCTATTATACACCTTTCAAGTATACTGATATGCATGTTGGGTAATTTCACAGAAATAATCAGCTGCACACACACAGGGTCTGTAGCATACTAAAAAAATGTTCACATGTTCAGTTTTTCTACTAGTTTTTCTAATGCTTAGTGTTCTAGACATGGACATGCCCACTGAAAACATATTTTTTGTCCATATACACTTGGGTATTTGCTAAACCAAGAATAATCCATATTTCAAAGTTAAATTATTCAAAAGAGTTTCATGTTTCATGACCAAAAGCATCTGCTTCCTGAGGTGCCACACAGAGTGAGAAACAGAAAAAAGAAGAGAAAAAATACTGAAGTATTACAGTATATAAATAAACAAGGGAATAGGACATACGATCGGGTGTGGTGTTTTTGTTTCCTGGTGTGGTTTTATTTTTGCTTGACTTCCTGCTGTCCTTAACAAGCTCCTCGTCAGAAAATCACACATTCTGGTCGAGACCTTGCCTCTCAGCGCTCTGCCCCCTCTTCAGTTGAAGTAGCTCTTAAGATGAAGACGTATAGTGAGTCACCAGGACTTTCACATTTCTCGGATATGTTTCATTCATAAAATAGTGATGCTCTGACAAACAAGGATGAAGTGCAGTTAAATGACTCAATGAAACTGAAGCTGACAGTGCAGGTCAGAGGCCAAAGAGGATGAGAAATTACAGAGCTTTAGGTCCGCACCACAGGTTGGTAACCACTGTCATAAGGCAACAGAAAAATATCTGAAAAATGAGTAGGCGCTGTATCTCGGCAGGATACATGATTTCACAGAACTGAAACCGTGAAAGCTTTACTATCTTTTCACTTAAGTGTAAACATTCATGATTTACCACTGCGCTAGCAGCAGCTCACCACAAACTGCTTCCTGTGTGCAGTAGGGTGTGTGATGCAAAGAGGTGACAAATGAATGAATTTGTCTCATTAGCTGCAAAGGTCACACTGTACCACTTCATTAATTACTCTAATGGCTTCCACTGATAAAACATGTGATGTAGGATTAGTACAATGGTGATTCAGGGCATGTTTATTTAAGCATGTTATCACTGGTTTTAGATTTGTTAATATATAACCAGAAGTGAGGCTGATATCAATATTCAATATTCTATATATTCTATAAAGTTCAATGTCTTTTTTACATTAATACCTCATTGAAATATTTAACTGTAGAGTCTGTAGAGCAGGAGTGCAGAAGATGCATTTAATTTACTGGAAATATAAAAGAAGTTCATGAACAAACTGATAATAAAGAGTTAAAAGGCTCGTTTCAGTAGATTTGGTGATAACTCATGAGGCTGCTAGAGGTTGAGCTTCAGGCCTGCAAAAAAATGTCTCAAAAACAGAACACCACAACCGATATGAAAATAAAACCAATCTATCTTAGGTGTTATTTTCATATCTACCACGTTAGAATTATGTCGAACATCTTTACTGCCGCTTTACATACAGCCTATGACTTATAACTTGCGTCTCCTTTTCCATGATAAGAAACACTTTAACCACTAGATCATTGCTCTTCTGCCTTTATCGTGCTGTTTTGTTTTGTTGACTTCTGCAAAAGTATAAAAACTACTTTAATAATGCTGACCTGATGCAGATGCGTTTTATCAGTTTCGGATATGAGATGATACAAGAAGGTGCACATTAGCCTGTAGTGTGCAGGAGTAGTGTGTTTTATATGCATGTGCATGATTGTGCGTGTTTTGCAGACACTGCAAAGAAAAGTGAAGTAATTTATGCAAAGAAAGTTAGTGTACAAGATAAATTCCTCCCCGAAAAAAATTGAGATGTTGCCTCTTTTTATTTGTCGCAGAATGTCCTCAGTGTCTTTCTTTTCCTTGCTTATTGTCACGCATCACCTGTTTTAAACGGCGGCAAGGGAACTTTATGCAACACATTTCATTACGTTTATTACACACACCCCACAGATCGAAACCCACAGACATGCGTCAAGTGACACTGTGAAGGCCACATGACGTGTAACTGACGTGACCTTTAAAGTGAAGATCAGAAAATAACTCAGAGTTTCTTGATGTTTCTTGACGTTCCTCGCCTGACTCAAATCGTGAAACCACTTCCTGTCCTCCTGTTTTTTACTGTAATGTTCAGAGGTAGACCCAAATGCAGACCACAGATGTATTTAGAAATAGTGGGGAATGAAGGTGAAGCAGAGTGAAGAGGATGGCTAGTAGGGTCCATGGACTGAATGAGGGGGTAGTGTGGTTGGCAGGGGATAGCTGGCAGGCAGCCAGACAAGCAGAAGGACTGGCAAGTGGAAGATGATCCTGCAGCACAACGAAAACTAGGTTAGAGCACAGAAAAAACCTGGAAAAACATGGCCTGATGTGTAGCTACCACAAAGGTTGAACAGCAATCTGGGGAGGAGTGAAAGATGAGCCAGAGAAAATGTACTGCAGGAGGAAGAGGTTATGGCAGGCAGGTGTGTGAGCAGACCAGAGCTAAGGAATGAAACCATATCCACACACAACATACACAAGAACATACACATACACAAACACACATACACAAGACATACTGAAACACAGGGAAGGGGTAAACACAAGAGAACACAAGGGAAACTGTAGGAGTTCAGAGATATCTTTATTTAATTGTGAATCATGTGGCCAAGCAGAATGTTATCTAATTTAAAAAGCAGTGGTTCATGAATTGACCCTTGTGAAACTCCTACAATTTTTGTTTCAACAGATTTATATCTGCTGATGGAAACAAAAGAGTTCTCGAGCCAGAAAATATTAATAATGACTGTTTAGTGTTCAGAACTAAACTACATACAAAACAATCACAGCAAATCTGGAAAAAAAACCCCACATGCTTATGTATTTTTTGCTCACAGTTTAATACTCAAAAATTTAAATAATCTTCATCATCCAGACTCTGTCATTTGATTTGTTTGGTGATTGTCATTTCAATAACATTTAAATGACACATGCCAAACAATGCAGAAACTCTAATTAGATTTAAATTAAAATATTGCACAATCCTCAATAGGACATAGAAATGTGTGATATCACCTTTCCCAATCTCACTTCAAACTGGTGAGGAAAGCACAGCCAAAAACACAAGAACAGAAATCTCGTCTTGAATAACTGTTGGCAGAAACCTTCAAACTCAAACTAGTGAAAAGCTGACTGAGAGAATAAGTTTGGGGGTTATTGTAGAAAGGTTCACAATATTACAAATTACACAATACACAATATTTGCTCCTTCCTCTTTTGAAAGACTATATCATAAAAAGTTTGCAGAATGATGAATAACCTCAGGGTATCAGTGTACTTCGTTAAAGATATTATAGAGACAAATATTTACATCTTTCAGTTTCATTCTCAGTAAAACCTTGGAACAAAGGCTAGATTGGCAGATTGCAGTCGCAATGCTCACGTCTTTATTCACTCTTAGTTGATTCTTCTCAAGAGAGCTGACTGCTCAGTATAGAGGTGAACCTCATTACAGTCTCCAAACATTTAATTTTGTTCAGAAAAGCCTCCCCTTTTCTTTAGCGGATGCTTGATGAGTTATCAAGCTCTGGGGCTTTTCCCCAAGCAGCTCAGCTCTTTCATCTCAGAACTATCCTTCTCCTTATTTCTTTTTTGTGAGGATGGGTTTTTAACAGAACCTTTCTATCTGTCTGCTTCTATCTCAGACACAAAGATATAATAGCCTTAGATTCCCCAAACAGCTGGAGGAATCCAGCTTTGTTTTCTGGGCCAGTGATAATGTTTCCTGGTAGGGACATAAAGTATAGTGGGCCTGTTTGTCGCTGCTCCACCAAGACACACAGCCTGTTTCAATACATGCACTGTTTATTTAACATACCATAGGATATGACCATTTATTTAAAAAATGTAATAACTTATGGTTTTATTAATAAATTGTTTACTAATACAATGGGAAAATTAGCCATAACTTTTGGGTTGACAGGGTGTGAAAAGGGGTAATAAATATCAAGTCTGTGGTGAATACAGGGAGTCTCACTTTCTAATAAGCCATTATGAATGTTAATGATCAACCAATAAAGTGTTCTTATAGTATTCATCACAGTATTCAGGTCTGTGGTTCTAAATGTCAATAAGTTGAATTTGAAATTTATGTTGCTCTGAAGCACTGAACACCAGAGGTCAAATGATCCATTGGAGGCGTCTTTCTGATGAATTAAAGAACTATAAAGACAGTTCAGGTGTCCTGTGGAAAAGATGATAAATGTTGGATCCATTTTAACTATATATTAACTAATATTTCGGCCTTCTGGCTACAATACTTTTTCTGCCTGTGAGTCCCCCTGCTTTAAAGAAGTGCAATACAAAATTAATGATATGACCTCATCATCATATCTTTTAGTCGTAATTAATTAATTAAATATTAATAAATTGTTTAGTAACCATTAATAAAACCATTAGGTACAACTTCTAACCCATTTATAAATGGTGGCCTATCAGAAAGTGGTACCAAACACGCAGCATGAACTCCAACAAATGTCCAAATGTTGATATGTATTTCCAATATCAGTTACTCATTCGGCTCATGCTCAATCAGGGCCTAAAGTTGGCACGAAGCCCCGCTCCTGTCATACTGACTCTTGCTTTGTCTACATATTCAATAGGTCCAGAGAAATTCATTTATTTCATTGGCTCGCGTGACTCCATCTGGCCTGCGCTGTTCGCGCGCCATACGCTCTTTCCGCTGTCTGTCACCCGCACGTCTTTCACTTTTTCTCTCGCGCCTGAGCGTCTTCATCGACCGGGCTACTTTATTTCTATTGGCCGTGTGGGCTGTCTGTCACGCGCACTCTTCCGTGGGATTGGGTTTCCATGGAGCAGTGTCTCCTTGGCTGTACCTGTCTCGCTGTGAGAGGCTGACAGCTCTTCCTGCTCCACGAGTAGTTCCCGCCCCCTTTATCCAGCTCCAAGGAAGGAAGGAGGAAACAGCTCGAGCCGCATGTGTCACTTCCAGTACGCTGCTAAACTGCGCTGCTATGTGACTTCCCGGGATTATTTAGCTGGTTTTGCGGTCGTTGGGATATAAGGTTAGACAGTTTGGAATCACAGCCGGTGTTTTGGGGGGTGCGGGGTGCGTTAGGGAAGGTGGTGCAAGTGGTTTCGGAAGTGGAGCGTGGCAGCGAAAAGGAAGGAGGAGGGGGGGCTTTTCTTTCCCGGTTGATAAAAGATAGCTCGCTTCGCTTGCTTGCTTGCCACGACGGGGGACTGACGTAGAATATGGCGGAGCATCACCCGGTTTCCGACAACAAACACAAATCCTCGCTGAACTCCGGAGCGTCGTACTCGGGGAACGGGCGCAGCAGCACGGCGGTCGCAGAGAGAGGCAGCAGCAACGCCGGGGCAGCAGCAGCAGCAGGAGGAGGAGGAGGTCTGTCCGGCGGCCTGTCGCAGCCGGCCGGGTGGCAGTCCTTGCTGTCTTTTACCATCCTGTTCCTGGCCTGGCTGGCCGGTTTCAGCTCCAGGCTCTTCGCTGTCATCCGCTTCGAGAGCATCATTCACGAGTTTGACCCCTGGTGAGTTTGTTTCACCCACACACACTCACCGAGGCGGTTTGACCTGTTTGTTAAAATAGGTTGTTACACATGAACGTTGAGGAAGTTTCTGAAAGGTGTGTGTGTGTGTGTGTCATACCTCACACGCACCTAAATACACACTGCTGTCTGCTTTGACCACCGAGAACTTAAAAACCTGCAGCTATCTGCTAACATGACGACGGCTGCTTCCAAAGCTTATTATTGTGATTAGTAATGCGCCGACTGATGGCTGTGGTTCAGGATGTGGAGCGGGGCGTCCACTAATCTGATGGTCTTTGGTTCGATCCCCAGCTCCCCCAGTCTACATGTCAAAGTGTCCTTGGACAAAATACTGTACCTTAAATTGCTCACTGTAAATGACTTTGGATAAAAGTGTAGCAATATCGACTTAAGCCAGCAGTCTGTCATCTTACATGTCTTGGCGTGTTTCTGTTTATTTCCCGACCATTCTACAGATTAAACAATCGACCACTTCACTTGAACGCACCTTAAACTATTATTATAGACACGCCTGCGTATCTGTTGTAGTTCATTATAAAGTCCAACATTGTAACAGCCGGTGGAGGAGAAGGAGGAGGAGGAGGAGGTGGTGGAGGTGGAGGGGGAGTGGGTGCCCCGGCAGAGTAAACGAGGACAATGGTGACAGCTTCATCTGACGCGGGTTGAACCCGGAAATAGGCAGTCGCCCGGTAACCGGCTGGAGCTCCGGTGACACAGATTTCTCCTTTGTTTACCCGCACATATCCCCACAGCTGCTCCGATTTGCTCACTTGCACCAGCACTAGCACTGATTACAGTTGTGTGCCGTGCCCCCTGTATCATGTGTCTGACTTTAAAAGCTTGTATTGTTATCTTATCTCGCATGTTAGTCCTGCAGGCTTTGCTGATACTTGAAGTTTATGAAGCATTGTTGCCTTCAGACTGAAATATACTCTTGATCCTGCTTGGCACCATTCCAATTCATACAGCATTCATAGTTTCACTGAACCTCCGTATGGTAGGAGCACTTCCATCAGACTGTCTGAGGCAGGTTGAGGTTAGCAGACTTTGTTGCAGGACAAGCCACAACAGAACGGTTCTGCACTTTTTTTCCCTATTTCTATTCCCATCCAGTAATATGATTTTCAGAGCTTACCTCAGAGATAGTGAAGCAACCCGCATTAAGCGCTTTTCCAAACCTTTGCTCTGGCCTTCATATTGTTTGTGTTTCACTTCAAAACCTCTACCAGCTCTGCCAGAAACTGTCCAAGCTTTTTTTTTATTTTTATTTTTTTTATTTGTACAACAAGGGACTGTGCCTGTGCCTGGCTCAAGCCTGCATTGCATCACTGAAAAGCATTTAATGATTATTCTGAGACCAGCAGCATGGATTAAAAACCGCCGGCTTCATAAAAGAGGAGGCTTGAGAGTTTTGGCTGGGCTGAGAATCCTTCAGTTTTTCTGCCGTGTTGCTGTCTGAGGGTCTAATACGGCGTGACACGGAGTGAAATTTATTCATGCGCTGCTTCATTGTACTATCATTCTCCCTTTGCAATCAGACTGGCGGCATTATGTAAACTAGATGTTTGCATAGCTGAGGAGACGTGAGATCCTGTGTGTGTGTGTGTGTGTTTTCCCCGCAGGAAATGATCAGATGACACAATATGTCAAGGCTGGTAATATTTGTTGCATATTGCATACAATTAAAAAGAAAAAAAGAAACATTTTTTTGATTATTTTGACTTCAGAAGGTAGAAAAGTAGTTTTGGTATTTATGGTATTTCAAACATAACTTATCAGATCGACATGCAGCAGTTGCAGTACAAAGTAGGAAAGTGTGTGCGCGAGTGCTGCTGTGTGTGTTCGTGAAGGGGAAGTGCTCTGTTTTTCCCTAACTGCTGTAAATGTACAACAGGCTGGAGTTTGAACCTGCTGTGTGTCAACCAAACAGACGCTGGTTTTTATTTCAGAGGTCGTACTGAAGAAAAAGTGTCCAGGAGGATAAAAGCAGCGGCCCTTTCTGATCACCGCCCGATGACAGTTCCCTCATGTACAAGCACATGACCTCACTGCAGGGTTGCTGTCGTTCTGTTAGCTCCTCTTTTAAAAGAGGATCGCAGGAAAGCTAACAGTCACATCACCCCTCCACTACCCTGTTTGCTCTCTTTCTGTTGCCCTTTCTCTCTCTCGTTCACGCCGTCTCCCTCTGATGTGTCCTTTTGATGTGGCTAGTTAATAGTCCTTTTCCTTCACAAGTGCTACATTACGCGATCAGATCTGACAGGAAAGCAGTATTATGCAGCCGGCCCGTGGATTGTTAGTTATGCTTTGAGTTTGGGCTGCGTTAATCATGCGTGGGACGGCATCAGGAGGAGGAAAAAAAGACACACACACACACACAGCTTCATTAGTACTTATGTCTCTGTCTGATGTACTAACGCTTGCTCGCTAGTGAGCCGGACCTCCCTCAGAGAAAGGTCTGACAAGGAGACGGCATCTGATCCACCTGTCATCTCGTCCTCAAAGCTCTGACTCTCTGAATAACGGCTCGTAGGAAATTTAAGTGCAATTAGTGTCACCCGGTCTCCAGTTGTCTTATGAAGAGTGACGTGGTTAATATTAGTGCAGCTATGAGACTACTACACTTCAAATCAAAGCCGGTATTTTAGTTTGCTTTCTCATCACGTTCGCTTCACAGCCAGGGATGTCACTTTCAGTTTGTTTTTTCTTCCGATAGCACAACACCAATTAACTGGTAATTAACTGGTTAATTTAAAAGAAAAACTGACACGTACTTGTGAAGTAGCTTTGGTCTGTGAGAGCTGACAGAGCTAGCCTGTCTGCCCTGCCTAAGCTTGACTTCTTATTCTCCGAGTGTTTCTCAGTGCTTTTACTCACAGCAGCTCCTCGCCCTCTACCACATTGATTGGCAGCATATCGGTCCCAATCATTCAGCACACCAACTGGGTGATGGCCTCAGATCATCACGCATCACTTCCTCCCTACCAGCCAGCAGCAACATGATCTCTGGCTGCGAGCCATCCTCGGATGTGGCAGCTGCTAGGGTTACAGAATTGTGCCGGTGCTCCTACTGAACTGAAGAGTAGCACCACACATTCTAATCTTGCCTTTTTTTGGATGAAAATGGCCCCACACCGAGTTTCATTGGCCACATTTCCATTTCTGACCTCGAACTGCAAGCCCCTGAAGCTGTCAGTGGTGTGTGTATGCAAATTAACCTGTAGACTGACACGCATAATCGTCCAGTCTCTGCGGTTCACTGTTGACATCCCTGAGGTGATATTGAGGGCTGACTGTTGAACCTCAATGCTTTCTTTTACTGACCTAAATGTGTATGGAATCTGAATGTTGGAAATGTCAAGCACCGACAGCTTGCAGTAAAGATCCGGCAAAACTGACTTTACCCGATGTTTGAGCAGGTAAGACAAAATGAAATGTAGCTGCTTTCCTGTCAATGTGCTTCCTGTAAGCTGGTGCCAAAGATCATTTGTGATTAGGGAAAGCACCACTCCAACACACCCTCTAAAGCCACAAGTGGCCTGCGTGTTTTCTAGTTCAGCAGGAGCAACAGGATTCATCTCTTTCAGAATAAAGATCTAACTGATGGCATCACGTTAGTTTCAGCTGCAGGGATATCACAGTTAAACATTCATTCATATCAATATTTGAAGCTTATCGCCTTTAATAATTCTAGATCCAGACCTCCCAAATATTTTTGAGCCTGTGAAAAATGTTGTGCAAAAGTAAATGGGCCGCAGCTGTTATTCTTATGTGGCAGATTATACATATTTAATCAACAGTTCATATGCGCCGCATATCACATTTCCAGATTGAAGCTGCAGGTTGTGAACATTAAGTAGGCTGACAGTGTCTCTGCCTGCTCAGCCAACAGAAAGTACAGATGTCAACTGAATCGTTATGTGCGACAGTTGTTAGCTGTGCTAGTGCTGTGGCTCTAGGGATGCATACGTTTGTGTCTGACGGGTGGTCCTACTCAAATATGAGCCGGATGGATTGTAATGAATTATTGGCGCAGGATAAATTGTAATCACTTTGGCGATCCCCTGACTTTTCATCCAGTGCCTCAATCATCAAAATGTAAATTTGTTCAACGCCGGTCTTTCAGCAAACTGAGAGAAATGACAATGTATCCCGTCTAATGTGGGGATCAGGTTCTCTTTGTCCTCACACGCACAAATGGGAGATGATAGGAAATGTCCCAGTGTTTATTGAGGATGGAGTTGATGATGTGTGTGCCGTTATTGCACCCAGGCTGCAGAATGGCTTATCAGTTGTGCCACATTACAAGGCACTCAGAGAAAGTGAGCAAGAGGTTTTTGTGTACTGTAATGAAGCGGTATTAGAGCCAGGCCGTGTTGCTGTTGTACATCTGCCTGAAGAGATCTAGTTCTTCTTTTTGCGTTTTCTTGAGAGGAAAAAGGTGCTTTGAAGGTTTTAAAATGAAAAAGGTAGACAGACTTTGTAGGGGAAATGAAAAATGCCTGCTTGAAACAGAATAGGGAAGCATTTAGCCCCGTTGGTTTCATTTACTCCAGCTGCCCCTTCAGATTTGATTTGTTTCTCACTTGTTTCTGCTTCATCATCTTGTCTCTCCGCTGCTGTTGTGTTCACATGAGGATTAGATTTTTATTCTCATGTTTAGGTGACAGCACAGAGCCGTTGCCCTTGCCTCAGAAACACTGTGTAAAACAATAATTGGGTCCGAGTCAGCATTGCACTGTGAGGCTATGTCTGTGCTTTGGCCCGGTGATTCACGAGAGCAAGTGCAGTCCTGTCTCCCATTAGGTGCCCCCTCAGCGGTGCACTCTGCTTGGTCAAAGGGGTTGTGAAACTTTGCGCCTCTGGCCCGACAGAGCTGATCCACCTGAAACCTGATTCCTGTAGCGGCAGTGCCAGCGACTCTGCCAGCATTTTCACTGGACAGTGGAGCAAATGTTCCGGCCTGCCGGCTGCCAGTAACAGACGAGGAGATGACGGGCCAGATAGAGCGCTTGGCTAACACAGCAGCAGGCTGACACACTCGCAGTCCCACTGGGTGGCTGTGACCTTGTGCAGTTTGGACTTTACTCCACGCTCTGTGCTGATATTTTATTTACTGCCAAACTGATGGCGTTTCTCCAAATTTGTGGCTGTGATTTGAGTTTTGGTTTGGACCCACATTGACCCAGAAAAAAAAATAGAGACTCCTGTATAATGAAATGTAATCAATATTCACCAGCCCTGCAGTAAATCCCTCCTTTATAAAGCTCATAATGTTCAGTTGTTGACACTTAGGCTGGGCCTGTTGCTGCATTATTGCAGTAATATGATGCCTACCACAGAGTTGAGCTCGTTACCGTCATCGCTGTTACTACTTCCAGTAACCTGCTCTTAGCCTCTAGCCTTACATGGGGAATGATGCACACTGTGTTCACTGAAATACCATATTATCATGTTTGTGCGGTTATTTGAACAAATAAACAGGTCTTAAGGGCTTGTTAACTGGCACTGCCCTGCCACCATTATGAGAGAAATCAGTCCCAGCTGTCTTTGTGTCAGGAGAGTTGATTCAACCTAATGATAAACTGTGGCAGCAGTTAGTGAAACTGACCACCACAAACTGTTACCCTTAAACGTACTGTAGAGTCGAGCAGACTCCTTTCTGACACTGTCAACAAAATCGGAACTTGAAGGTCCAGTGTGTACAATTTAGTGACAACTAATGGTGAAAAATTTCAGATTGCAGCCAACTGAATACCCCTCATTCCCCAATCTCGGTTCAAGCATGAAGGAGAAACTACAGTGGCTGTGCAACTTGTGAAAAACTGGGCTACTGTAGTTCAAAATGGCGGCCTCCATGGAAGAGGACCTGCTCTGTCTAGATATAAAAGTCTCATTCTAAGGTAACATAAACACAACAATTCTTATTTTTAGGTGATTATACACTGATGAAAACAGACTTATGAATATGCTATTCTATTTCTAGAGAGAGACACTACACACTCGACCTTTAATTGGTTTTACAGATATTGTATTTGTTACTGATTCATTATTTGTGCAAAATAATCTGCACTAATAGGACATTATACAAACTATATGTATTGGTGCTGCAGTGAGCAGCCTCCACTGGTCATGCTAGGATGTAATGTAGACATTGTAGGGATATGTGCCTGAGAAACACCCCTGCACCACCCACACATACACAAGTCAACTCAGGGAATATCTATGCTGGCATTTCAAACCAAAAACTGTATCTACTTAGCAGTGGAAGAGGCCCAGCTCTTCTTGAGAGTGATTGAGCGAGTTTGCAAAAGTCTGTATTTTGTAGCTTGCCCATTCTAAAGAATCAGATTTTTCTTCAACCTCTTCCCCGTGGACCCACCATTGATCCGTCAGACTCCCAGGCTGGATGTTCCGTGGATCCAGCAGCAGAGCACTAGCCAAACTACGGGGGGTAAAACTCTGGAGTTGCTGGAGAATCACTAAGTTTGTTAATTAGATTCAAGAAGGTGTAACTTGAGTTTGTATTTTGTTGGCCAACAGTTGTGTTGAGTGTTTTTATTTGCTTCCAGAGATCCCAAAGAATAGTTTCTTGCCAAGGTAAGAAATCAGTCATTGTTAGCTGCACTGTGGGTTTTGTGTTGAACTCCGACTTAAGGATTAACTTTTGAATCAAACATATCAATGACATCCTCTGCAGGTCTTGGGAAACTTTCCTGACGTGTGTGTGGTATGTAGTAACTGTCAGTGCATGATTATGAAACTGCTGGCACCTTCAAGAAGCAGTCATGTCTTTCATTATCACCACCACACTTCGCATATTCAGACAACTTCCTGTGTCCTTATTCAGCTGCTGCTCCATCATGGAGGCACGGAACATTTTTATTTATTTTTTTAACCAGGAAATCCAGCCCACTATGTACATGTGGAATATCCCCTTTATTCAGCTTACATAATACTAATTTTGTTTCATTACGCAACACACAGAATGGTGATGAGTCACTGTAAGCTCTCATTCAGATTCAGGGAGGGTGAAACAGCCTGGCACTAGACTAAACTTCACAATTTTACCATTTCATATGTGCATTTATTTTCTCTGAGGAAGGTGGCAGAAAGTGCTTCTTTGCATACTCCGTCACGCTTGTCCTCGGCCTCTGTGGCATCAACTGAGACATGAAATATGAAAGGTCATTCATTTCTTTTGGAGCTGGCTGTTTGTTTCATGTTTTCAAACCGCCAGTTTGCAGTTAGAGGAAGTTGATGTGGTTGTCACCGCTTATCAGGCAGTGTATCTCCACGTGTGTGAACTGTGGCGTGGCTGCTGCTGGAGCTGTGAACTTGACTTTATCGCATGCTAGCCTGATGGTTCGTCTTCCACTATTGCTTTATTTTATTTATAACTCCCAGCGTGGCTACTTAATCTGTGATGTCTGTGTGTGTGTGTGTATGCGTACCATGTGCACGATTGCAGTAGGCCTGTCATCTGCTGTGACGCTTCTGTGGAGGATATGAACCTAGAGCTACATTTCTTTGTCCCACAGTACCAGTAGTATATACGCATAGACAGATTGTGATGATGAAACAGCTGTGCAATGAACTCTTGTCTTCTTGTCAGACATCTCCTGATTAGAGGTGTCGAAATTTCTTCATTCTAAGATGCAGCATGATACAGAAGAGGAGGATTCCGTATTGATGAAGTGACAGGACATTATGGATAGATTGCAGCTAAACAAACAGATTGATTGTTGTTAACTTTAATAGTTGTAAAGTTGTGTTGCAACATGACTCTTTTGCATTGAATTTTGGGTGAATCCTGGGTTAGCAATGTTGTTCGGAGGTTTGGTGGAGGGAAGCAGAGATCAGCAGTGAGTGAGTTTAAAAAACACACACCCAGTATGTTGAAAACGGATGTCTGGACAAATTTCTGACCTGATGAACTGCATGACACACCACGCCACACCACACCACCATGTTAGCCTTTAGCTCTGTAGCTTAGCTAATGTCTGCCACCATAAAGAACACTGCGAGGCACTGCCAAATTTACCGTCCAACTCTGAGGAGTGACTTTACAGAAACAGTGATACACGAACTCTACAGCCAAACCAAAGACAAGCTAATGGAGTCAATGAGGAAGCTGGTCGAGTAGACATTGCATGTGACTCTGATGGAGCAACACAAATAGTTCTGTTTAGGTCACACAGGCACTGGTATTAAAAAGATGCAGATTAGAAACTGTTGTGATCAAACAAATCAAACCAGATTTATTTGGTTATATTAGCTGATGAAAAAACCTGAACTTGTCTTTGCTCAAATCTACCTGATCCTTTTATATTAATGTCAGATTGACAAGAAGGCTGTCAACGTATGACACCCTTTATCTGGTGCTTTCAGACTTGGACAGGCTAATATGTATATTATTAGTTTTGTCACTACTACAGTTACGCTGTGCAACTGTTAAAGTATGATAAGGGTGTCTGGTGTTGACTGCTGTGAGGTGTTTGATTAATGTTTTAATAATCTGTGTATTGATTACTGATTTTGGGTCAGGCTAATTAGCAGCTAATTGCAACCAGTGGATGGTTGCAGTTTGCTTGTCTGTTTTTTTGAACTGCTTTCCTAATTAAGAATGACGTGCTGGTCATTAATGACTCCTGGTGAAACGTAGTTTGGAGACCAGACGCACATGGAGGAGTCTGAAAGATCCGGTAACGTGCGCTGAACACAATGATCCGTGATGTCCCCTCAGCACATCTTCTCTACATTTAAATACAAGTTGGATTCCCTCTTCCTTCACTCTACACAGAAAGATTGGTTGACCTCCAGCTCTATAACTGGAGGCAAGTGAGTGAGTGGAAGGAGTGCCAGCTTTGTGACACACACACACACACACAGAAGTGGGCCAATCACACATTGCATTAGACCAAAAAATGCTTCTGGTGGCCAAACCGTACTGTAGTCATTTTTTTCCCTTTTAGATCAGGTTACAGAGAGCATCTGCTGCAGGTGTCATCTTACAGGAGAACTTTCAATAGTACTGCGGTCAATACCTGAAAGGTGTTGAGTATCAATAACCAGCCCTACTACGCACTGTGAAACAGTGATGTTATAGGTTGACTGCATGTCACACACACAATGAGTGGTTCGACTTAACTATATATACTAAATGTAGCATTCAAAAAAAAGTAGTGTTGTCCTCGCGCACGCACTCTCTGAATGTCAGTAGGTTGTTTTCCATTCACCCCACCAGCCTCACCTCTTTGAGCTTCCCACTCTCCTCCTGCCCAGCTGTGTTTTTCCCCTGTCAGCAGCTAATTGGCTTCTCTTTACGTCTCTCCGGGAATTGTCTCAGCGTGTGGATGTGTGTGTGTGTGTTGGTCTGACCCTGCCGGCATCAAAGAGACTAAGGCAGTAGTTGCTTCTCCGTGAACTATTCTCAGAGTGAAGCCAACCTTCATGACCTTGTACAGCCGAGCAAGTAATAGTTTTCAGCTCAGACAAAAGAGTTGCTACACTTTCTTTACAGTTGTCTCATAAAAGACCCGTATGTTTAAAATTAATATGATCTCAAGAATAAAAATACCACGATGAATCAATGGCTGAAGTGATTGGTCATCTCTGACATGTGTAGTGTTTTCCCGCATAGCTGGATGTTGTGCCGTGTCCATCAGCCCTCTTCGGGGTATCAGCCCTGTCGATCTGGGCTGGTGTGTGTCCTTGAACAAGCAGACAGAACTTCTCAGTAATGGAAGCTGTACGTGAGTGTTGGAGTAAATGGTAAATGGGCTGTACTTAAACAGCACGCCTCCTTCCCTCCTCTGTGTCGAGGGACAGTCCACTGACTTCACCAATCGGTTACGGGCCATGGAGAGAATAACTCGGCCTGTAAAAACAGCTCTATAATGACTTCTGTGGCTTTAAGGGAGCATCAGGGGGCACAGATGATGTAACGAAAGATGCTATGGAGTTGGATGGGAAGTGTAGGATTCAAGATAGACTAGACATCTCAATATGTCTGCCTCTGCTGTATTTGTGTGTAAGGGCAATTCTGAGATTTCTTTCAAAACACTTTAAATATGTTGGAAAATAGTTGAATGATATATTACTGAAATGTAGAGTTAGAGGTCAAAACCGTTTTTCACCAGTTTTCAGTCCAGGATTTCGATACTAAGATACTATCGATACTAAGATATATTGCGATATTTTCGTTTTGCAGGATGTTATCGATACACTGGCACAAATGTCGATATTGAAACAATAAACATACAGCCGCTCTAAACAGGTTCTCTTACAAAAACTTGCTACAATTTTGATTTCCAGCATCACTACTTCAAGCCTCCACATGATGGCACTTAGCATGAATGAGGGTGGGTGTTGTCAACTGCAGTAGAGAAGAAGAAGAAGAAAAAGGAAAAAGAAAGGAAGAAGGGAATGGCGCAAGGCGGAGGATTGGCAAAGAGCAGAGAAATTCACGTGAAAGATTCACCGTCAAATTTCAGTTTTAAAGTCTGGGCCCACTTTGGCATTTACTATACTCGCAATGGAACGACACTTGATAAAGAGTTTGCAACCTGCAAGAACTGTCTCACGAAGAACACAGGCAACACAATGGACATGCAGAGCCACCTGGTCCGGCACCATCCTGATTTTGCTGTGGATGAGAGGACAGCTAACTACGCTAATGCTAACACTTCTGTAAACCAGTCTACAGTGTGCAGTATCACTTTGCTGGCTGTCGTTCATGCGAAATTGATTGACAATGTTTTGAAATTCCCGGGAAATGGATTCAGTGCAGTTAATAAATGTTGAATTTCTTCAGTGACACAGACATTGTGATGTATTGTGGATGAAATATATCAATTGTTGCAGAAGTGCTGTATCGTGGGCAAAATATCGTGATAGTATCGTGTCGCGAGGTACCTGGTGAAACCCAGCCCTAGCTCAGAGTTGTGTGCTCAGTGTTTCAAAGTTAGTCATGTCATTTTCTGAACTCGTCTGACGTGTTTCAGTCGCTTCAAAATGGCCGCTCAACTGCTCCCATGGGTGGGCGTGGCTTCGGCACATTCAGAGGACACGCCCCCACAGTCCTGGAGCTGAGAATTTGTCTTTACCTGATTTTGACACCTAATTTCATAAACTTGTCAATATTTTTAATCATTCAGATTTGGCTGGGTTGTTCATAACACTTGGGGTTCAGCATCTCACTCTTGAACGGTTCGACATGCACTGACGGAGCCGGGGAGCCAGCCATCTGATTAGTGGACGACCCACTCTACCTCCTGAGCCACAGACATCAGTTTAACCGATGGGCATTTCTCTGTTCTCTTAACTGTGTTAACAGCAAAGATGTGGCTGTGTGCATCCGGTGTTTCAATTCACTACTCAGACTGCGGCTGTTTAATTTGTTCCATAATGAACCAAAAATGTTTTTACACTTTTCATAAACACACAAAAGATCGCTAACATTCACTCCCACTCCACTCTTGCACAGCCAGTCCATTAAAAATTCATGCCGTAGTCTTACCTGTACTTAGTTACTGTATAAACACAATATCACATGGGCCTTTTTTACTGTGGATTCTTGATTTAATGAGCAGAAGCTACACTGTCATCATGCTCTTAAACAGACTCGGGAGGAGAGTAGTAGTAGGAGGAGAGACGGTAAATAACAGTGACATTAAGTTGATGCGCTGCTTGCAGTGCATCGCTCTGTCTGTCTTGCAGACGTTAGCTGGGCAGTGCAGCTTTTGTCTGCGTGGGCTGAGGTCTGTGACTTTGTGGCTGATGGAAGTGACAGTGAAATACAACTATTTATTACGCTTCATAAATGCCAGCAGTGTTTATAAACTGCAGCTAGGAAAGGAAAGGATTTACACTTTAATATGTGGATATAGAGGATGTGTCTTTTGGATGAGGCGGTTTGTTGCACATTTTGAAACATTTCAAAGTGTTGCTTTGTAACAAATCGTGAGTTGATGCCGTTTATTTTTAGGCAAAGATTCATTTGGCATGTACAGTAAGACATCACGGAGCAAAGACTTAGTCACCACGCCTGAGCTGTTTTCAGCTCCTGATTTGAATACGAAGCATAAGATGGCCACTTTGACAAGTTCTTGTTGAGTACCATCATTTTTCTGCTTTGATTTCCATCATGCTTTGAACCGGTACTTCTGGCAGCGTGCCTCCATACTGCCAACACATTAGTTTGTGCCGTCTCTTCTAATCACATTACACAGACATCGACTAGATGCACTGCTTTCCTTTTAAATTCCCTCTTTATGGAAACATCACAGACACATTTTAAATACAGAGTGCCATATGCTATACTTTTACTTCCACCCACTGCACTTCACTTTATGGTCTTCCTCATGGTTTGGCCTGCAGTGGCTGTGAAGGGATTCAGTGGATGACACCTGTGAAACGGTGTGTTTAAAACAATCCATTGTCTTTAGGATGTCTTGCAGACACCTCCACGTCTGTCTGTCGTTTCCTCATCGCATTCTTCCTCAGGTGTTGATTAGACTGACGCTTCCTGTGTGTGTATCTTCGGTGAATTGTGAATTATTGACACATTTCATAAATGTGCATGCGTAAATGTACTGTCTGCTGTAGAACACAGACCAATTCATTACAGTCGCTCATCGCTATCCGCTCCATCTCCAGCCTCAGACATGTGGGGGCAGATGAGTGTGCGCTGGTATAACCGGTTTATGCAAAAATGTACTATGTATGATTTTTATAGTCTGATCTGTCAGGTGTGAGTCTAGAACAGACACTGCTGTGTGTTTTTAGTTCAATGGTGTCTTTTTTTTTTCTGGAACTGAAACTAGTGCTCTGTGTTATTGTAGCAGGGCTGAGCAGCGGCGTGTTTGCAGGTTAAAGATTCATTTCTGTCTTTTTAATTGATTTAATGAGCAGAAGCTACAGTGTCATCACAGTTAAACAAAGACTGTCAGGATGATTTGCATTGAACTTGATGAGGGGATACCCCGGCAGCAGCATCAGTGCTCTTTGCTGATTTTGTAATTGACTGCCTGCTCCAGCCTCTGATAGGACGCTCCGGTTCACACGGCATTGAGCCGGTCAGTTTAAATATCCCAATGATGTCATCTTTGGGATATTTAAACTATATTTCAGATGTCAGGCTGCTTTTGCTTGACCTTATTTTGTTAAATCTTCCATTTTGGATCCGTATTTTTGATAATTATGAGAGGCATTACTTTTTTTGACAGGCATCTGGCACCGTCACCTGGTTACATTGCCTCAAACATCTGCCCACATGTCACCAGCCTTCCGCCTGCGAAGCTGACAAGCTCACTGTCAGATTTTACGCGGGCGGGCAGGCAGGCAGGCAGGCAGACAGGCAGACAGGCAGGAAATCCAACTGCACCAGTTTAGCCTAAATGTGCTGAGCTCAGGAGATCGTCCCATTACGCTGAAGAAAGTCGTCTGTCGCTACATCAGTCCATTTGCTATCTGTTGAGGATCTGTTGAAGTGTTGTTGATCCTCGTGTGTGTAAGTGGTGATGATTTGTCACGGTTCATTTGATGAGTAAACAGATGTATCCTGGCAGCTGCTCACACTCTCTCACTCTATTATACTTTATTATATCAAGATTTATTTGCTTTTACATATATCTTTTTTTTCTACATACATATAAATAAAAGTGCACCATGAAAGTCGCAACAAACATGGTCATTCTTGCTGTAATGGATGTTTTCTGTAACATTAAGTGCTCGCACGTATAAAATCTCTCTGACTTTGCAAACAGGCCCTTTGCACAGAAGACACTTTGAGCTCTCTTTGTCTAAACAGCTGTGAAAGGAAGCGGAAAAGGCTTATTGTCACAAGTAGGAACCAACTAATGAAGAGTGGCAGAGGCTACTTAGCATCCGTTTTAGCTGTAGACTGACTTAGATTCAAATCATTTAGAAAATGATACGTCCCACCATATGTTCGGTTCCTTCCTTTTGTCTCACTCAGCCCTGCCGTCACAGAGATGGCCTGCTTGGCGCAAGTCTTGCTCATGCATACATAAAAACCCAGTTAAGCATATACATGACCCAGAAATCTGCGCTGTCAGGGGGGAAATGCACACGAGAAAACCATGATCGTCAAATTTCTCGGCACTGAAGAAATGTGCTCACTGCAGGAATCCGGTTAGTTAAGCGTATCTGAAGGCACTGATTGGAAGTACAGCACGGCGGGGGGGGGGGGGGGGGGGGGGGTTAACCAACCAGGGATGTCCAAGTGTGAAGAAAATATGATTTAAAAACATTTTTTTTTTAAATTCTCTCTGTGTTGCAAAGTTGTGTTGGCAGTCAAACTGAGTGAGCGTGCTGTGGGCGGAGAAAATCCCAGCAAGTGTTTTTAACTTTACGTTGTGTTATATTGTTCTGATTGTATGTGTTGAATGTGCATTGGGATATATTGCAGCTATTTTTCCTCCGCATGGGCTAAGTGGGACTTTCCAGGGTGAGAAAGAACTGCCAATGACAGTGTGACAAACCACAGTAAGTCGACGCGAAGCACAGAAAAACAAGGTAGAAAAAAGTGTGAAGTCTGTGGTCAGAGCGGCTCCTCTTCTGCGCTTCCTTGATTTTCCTCCCCACCCTTCTGCTCCTGAGAGCCACATGAACGGTGCATTCAAGGAAATGACTACACCTCTTGCATCCATCAAAGGAACGTTATTAGCCCGATTGAATGTGCAAACAAAGCTAGAAATTACCACCCCAGCCTCGCCTTCTTTTCACAGCCGATTAATCTTTTTAATGTGGCAACAAACGGGCGCGTCTGTGGCTGTAAATAAATAAATATTTATCAGAATTAGACATGCTTTGTCCCAGTTTGATAACTGACATGAAAAGACAAAGGAGACTGTTACTGTCATATTACGTAGCATTATATTCGCTGCACAGGATGCTGATGAAATGGGAGAATTGAACTGAAAAATGTCTCCTAGTGTCTCTGCTTAACTCCAGGCAAGGATTCACTCGTTTCTCCTCCTTCCTATATCCTTCCCTCCCCCCTTCCCCTTGCTCCCCGACGTACATCTCTGGTCTTCCCAGTGTCACTATGCCTTCCCCAGCTTGCCGCTGGTTGCCAGTTAAATTAGCCCAGTGACTTGTTCAAGCACAGCGGTCCTCTTTGATCTAAGCCAGCCAGTCCCTGCACTCTTTCTTTTACTCTTCTTGTTGTGCCCCCCCGCCCCTGTTCATCTCTTATCTTTCTGTCTCATGGCCCGTGTATTTGGTTCTGCCTTTTTTTTCAACATTGATTGGTTGTTCGTGGTCTCTCTGTCACATGGACTGCCAGCAGAGCCTGGCAAACGGCTCTTACATGTTAGTCGGGCAGTGACATGAATAGCAAAGTGAACATATGGGGATGTTAGTGAAGAAGGTAGCAGTGTGTCTAGTATTTCTCTCAGATAAAGAGATTAGGGGGGTCTAAATAAGGGGATTGATCTGTGCTGCTGATTGGATGCTGCTGAGTCCTGGCTGGTGACCTCTGGGTAACTACAGGAGAACAAACTCTACTATCTGCAAGGTCTGCATCCACTTAGAGGGGAGACACTGTAGTAAACTCACCTAATGGAATCTTACAAGCATAACATTTTAGCAGATCAGCTAAACAAGGCTCAGCCGCACATAGAGCTGAGCTGTAACACGATATCACAGGATACAATTTAATTACACCACAGCCATCGTTTTGGGCATACGAGGCACACAAATAACAAAACAGTTTGACCGCAGTTTTACAAGAGAGCAAAAGGACTGTGGGTAACCATAGCGACAATATTTGAATACAGCTTCCCCTCTCTAAGCGTGACAATTCATTCAGGTGTGCTGATACTGTATGTATGTGGAGTAACTGAACTGAAGTGTTCGCATGTGCAAGAGACTTGAATCTCACCAGATGTCACCAAGCTGCTTGTGGAGTGGTCAGATAAAACCCCAGTGTAGCAGTGTCAGGATGACTATACACTTTAATAAACTGTAGCTTTGACTTCAGATGAGGTCTACTTCATCAGCCTGACAGCACCAGGTGGCTTGTTATGCAGAACCATCCAGAATGTCAACGTGGAAACTTTTTGAAAAAAGGTACTTGGCAGGTGATTGGATGAACAATTTGTCCGTCACCGTCCGTCACCGTCTGTCACTGGAAAGCTTCAGCCCATCAAAAAGTGTCACCAGAGCCAATCAGAGGACCGAAAACATCCTTCCATCGAAAAAGCCTTCATTGGTTCAGTCGCTGCTCATGTCGTCACACATACCTTATGTTGAACCACACCCGTAGCTCATGCAGCAGCTGTCCATAAGCACTGTGTGGGGACACAAACTCATAGCTTGAATCCTGGAAAAATGAAGCGTGCACAATCTTTTGTACAACTGCCTTGGTAAACAGATAACTCTCTATAGGCAAGGGGCCAAGATTTTTTTTGTAGAGTTTGTAGTCCGATCACAGCCAGTCATGTTTGAGCGTGCTTTGGTTGCATGCAGGTAAACAGGCCGGGAGCAAAGAGGCAATTTCGGAACCCATCAGCCATGACCATTTAGTCTATCCTTTTCCAAATATCTGTACTGGTAGTCCAGAAACATTGGCTGTTGCCTTTAAACCGTCGTCACATGATAGCCAGTGGTTTCTGCAACATCATATGAACCACTTTCGGCCTTTACCACAGTAAAGGCCGACCGTGTCAGGTCATACTTCATATGCATAATACAATACATTCATCTATTTAAAAACAGCTTTTAATTTCTTGCTCCAGCAGACTTCCTTGTGTGTTGTGTCTGCAGAATTCCCATCTTTGTCGATCCACGAGCAGTTTAGCAGCAAGTAAAGAGTGTTTCATCAAGGTGCTGTCGAGGGAGAAGCTTTGTCAGGAGTCGCCTGTGAATTTCTCTTTCAGCCAAATGACAAATAGGACAGTCCTGCCCCAGAAGCCAAACTCATGGATACATATTTCCTCCTTCATCATGTGGGCAGCCACCCACCATAGATAGGCCTGTGACCTCTAATTTAAGAAACAAAGCTCCGGGCCTCACAATGACAAACTGTAATTGCTCTAGTTACTCTAAATGTATTTGCATCGTTTTTCCACAGTTGGACTCAGTGTGGTTACATCGACCTACATGTTCCACCGCATCCCAGAATGGGAAGAGTTCTGCCTCACTCTGCACTCTGACTGTGATGGCAAGTCCGTCACGCAGCAACCTTATAGACGGCCTCGTTTTATTGCGATGCGCACTGACACTATAGCGCTGTGTCATTTATTATTAGGAATTTGACCTTAGTCTGAATGGAGTCTAGTGGAGTCAGTATATAGGCCAGGAGAACGAGACTGTATGAGAGGCCTGCTTATGCTGCAGGATTTTTATAGTCTTTGAAAATGCTAAAGAGAAAGTCTATTATTCTCAAAGGAAAGATCAGGATACAGCAAACAAGCAGAGCAAGGCCGATAGCCACCCCGTCTATCTACCGATGCACAGCAGTCGCAAAACAGCAGTCCTCAGGGCAAGGCTGCAATAACATGAAAGAGGACGGACTCATCGCTCAGTGTGAAATATGAAAGGCCCAAGCAAGACACTTCAAAGAGTTCAAAGCTGCTACCAGAGCAAACGCAATCACGTTCATGCTGAACGTGGATCAGATTTTTGGGTATCACAAAATGGGCCAGTGTGACTCTTGTTTACCAAGTTAAATTGGCAACGCTAATATCTCGCTGGCATTTGAAGGCAAATCGTTTTGTGTCAGCCTGGGAAATCAGAGCACAGAGAGGCTTTTACAACCAAACCGCCTCACAGTGAACTTTAAAAGTAAATGAACCCCCCCTGAAGATGGTTTTTACTTTCCACCCTGCTGCAGTGATTGTACAGGTATGTTTGCTGTGGGTGGAGGGTGTTCTCTAAAAAAGATAAACGTTCACATATAGGAACCTTAAAGGAAATTGAATTTTATTTTGAAGGTGTAAGTTTATACCCATCTTTTTTTTTCCTTTTAGGTCCTCTTAGAAGTGTGACTGTGTCAGTTGCTGTGTACTAAGCACTTAACAACTTGCTCTGACACGCAGGGTGAATAATGGCGCCAAGCCACCAGTTCAGCGGCGGTGCATTTTTGCTGTGGCTGGTCAGTTTGTCTCCTCTGTCTGTAACTGGCCGTCAGCTGGAGATTCTATTCCACACGAAAAAACTCTTTAATCAAGAGCAAATAGCTGGTGAACTCTGAGAACCGTGCAGACACCGTGGGCAGTGCACACAGACGTCTTCTTTGTGCCCTGAAGCCACAGCACTGACACAATGGAGAACTTAGAGAAAGCTACTGCACACACTTTATATTAATGCACATTCTACCTCTTTACACTGCAGTCAGTTATTGACCCGTTTCCTTGGAGAGTGATAAAAAGTTGCTCTGTCTCTACTGTATGTTTGTTCAGTGTATGCAGCAGGTAGGTAGCATTAATACCTTTTCTTCACACAAGGTCAATTTGTTTCCCCTTTCAGAACGTTACTTACTTAACGTTTTTAATTAAGTTGAGGTTAAACAAATTACGTGTCAATGTCAAGCACATAATCAGGAGTTGGCAGCCTCCACAAAATTATAGCCGACTAACGTTTGCTGATTTTTCAGCAGGTCAGTAAAGCAAATGTTAAGCTAATGGAACATATTTGGTCAACCAGCGTTACTTTTATATTTTGGGAGATGAGCAGCAGTGAGTAATTCCAAAAACCCAGTAATTTACAAGCAGAATAGAGTACAAAAAGACCACAATTAATATTCAACCTTCATCATTTTGAACCGTTAGTGAAAGGACTGCAAACACAAGCTGGATGATTTTTAATTATGGATTTAAATTCACCAAGAGGCACCAAAGAATTCATTTTTCATGCGCTTTGTAAAAAAAAAAAAAAGTTCAGGTAGTCAGAGCGCAAAAACTAAAAGCAGACCTTGAAGCTCAGCACAAACTCGAGGGAATTACTTGTAAGCCAGTCATTAGGCTATGTTTGATCTAGCAAAGAAGAGATACAAGCTGACAACTTCCCAATGGGAGGCTTGTAGATAAACAAAATCATGAGCTTATTAAGGCTCTCAGACAGAGTAACCACCCAACTTTTTAATACAGTGTGAGATAATGAGTGCAGTAGCATATGCATATTCTCAATCAAGCTTTTTAGAGCTCAATTGATGGTGTAATAAGCCGAGCACACACAGGGGATTCAAGGGTAGAGACGGAGCAGGCAGCGTGTCCCGGATGTGGCGTTTCAATCTGTAAGTGCAGTAATATAATAGAGATAGTATATGGATGATTAACACGAAGTGCAATGACTGGCGTCTCATCACAAAGGTTAGTTTCAGCGAGGCAGCTGCTGAAACGACTGCTGCTCAATGTGTTCGGATATTAGTGTTTTCAGTCGGTGGCTGCTCGACACGGTCTGATGAAATGTGGAGAGGAAGATGAGAAATATCGTGCAGGGGAGATGGATAATCGTTCGAATATGTGCCACGACCGAAGAAATGAAGAGTGAGGCGTTAGAAATAAGAGTTAGAGGGAAGTTAATGTAGTTGTCATTTGTCTCATCAACTGGTGGAAGGAAAAGTTTTTGACTTGTCTGAAGTCAAGTCTTGTCAGTTTGTTAGTTCCACTGACAGATTCAAATGACAAATTTTGCCTGGCTAGAAATGTAAAATGCTTCATGGAAAATTAATACAATTTTCTCACATTCCTGTGCTGCCACATCCCGTGAGGTTGCCCTATCTCACTTTAACCCTATACATACAGTTTACTGAACTGGAACTTGTAGGCTGCAGTAAATGTCATGTGGACCGTCCTTAAGGCACTCACTTTGAGAGCTGTTGCTTTAGTAGCCGTACGCTGCTCAGAAAGCCCTGCAGAATGCTCATGCTGCTACAGAGCCTGTTTCTCCAATATCTTTAGTGCTAATGTACGATGTGTGTTTCAATATTTGTTATTGCGACTGGTGCTACTTTACCAAGTATTACAAATCTGACTTGGAAGAGGATAGAGTGAGTAACTGAGCTGAGCCAGTAGACCTGCACCGTTCTATTCACATGGTGTGGTCAATAGGCTTTTCTTATTTTAGTGTGTGTGTGTGTGTGTGTGTGAGAAATGATAGTTTGCAGAGCTGGTCTGTCTCCTATGATCTGCTCCTAAGGCACTCGGATGTGTCGAACAGCCGGTTGGAGAAGCAAAGCAACTCCTCATTAAATAATCATCATGACTGCAATGGGCTGAGACAGTGTTGTTGTTAGGCTGTTAGTGCCTGCGACTGACCAACCAGCACCGCCGAAAAAGAGCTCAGACCAGCGCCGTGAACTGCTTTCATTAAGCCACAGCAATTATGTAAATTCTGTAGTCCATGACTTTGTGGTGTCGAGTTGTGGATTTAATCATGTAACTACAAATGCCTAAAAAAAAAAAAAAAAAAAAAAATATTCCTAAAAAAAAAAAAAAAATGAAAGCTCCACATTTTAGTTGGAGCACAGTCAGTCTGTGTACGCTCAGAATGGACATCCCTGGAAGTTTCCAAAGGTCAGAAAAACTACAGCTACGGCTCTGAATCCTGACCGCACCATCACGTACACTCCTACCCCCTTCAGATCGCTGCTTCAGTTTTTTGTTTTTTTTCTCTAGACGGGTCCAAAACTCCAAAAAGACATATTTCCTTAATGCATATTTGATAGCGTCTCCTGTCCAGGCACTTCTCACTGTGTTGTGTCAGGTCTCCAAGCTAAACCAGTCGGCAAGGTAAGCACTTCTGGGAGGCTAATGTGTTTTCCTCCTCCTTCCCCCTCAAAGACCATCTGGGCAAAATACACGGCCAGTTAACTTCACTGAGGAAGCAGTTTCCCTCCATTGTCATCATCACTGGCGTTTGAGGCCGTCTCATGCCTTCAACTGTGTTTATTCTTCTCAATCTTATGGATTGAAGAAAATATATTCACGTCTGGTCTGTCGGCATAAAGCAACAGAGGCAGGCCCGCATGCTGAGATCTATGAAAGTGAGCAAAATGCAGAGTGGAGAGAGGAGTAAAATATATATATATATATAAATGTGTGAGGGAGAGCAGCCAAAGTCTGCTCCATGGGGCTGCTTGTCAAGCCTCATCTACACTGTAATAAAAGTTTCCCTCTGTTTGGTTGCATTTAAGATACTTCTTCCAAATCTGAAAGGAAGCACCTGCTCGGCTCATGAGCCGGGCTCTGCTTCTCTTTGCCCGCCATGCTGTCTGTATCCACATCATTTTATCCTCAAACACACACACACACACACACACACACACAGGTCTGTCTGATGTGTCTGTGCGCTTGCGGTTAAACTCATGTTGTTTTTCTTTTAATGTTTTTGACCTTTGTTCTGTCATTGCCTCGAGCCTTTGAAAATGTGTTTGTAATAAATGCAAATTGCGAGCCAGAAGGGCACTCGGAGAGCTCCGACCTCCTCAGAGGCCAATAGTTGTTAGAATTGACGCAATGTTAACAAATGTGAAACTCATTTGTGTACTCGCCCTGTCGGATCAACAGAATTGAACGCGTTCTTTCTTGGCCTGCGCTGCACCCTGCACAAGTTTCATTAAAACCTGCCCTGTAGTTTTTTTGCATAATGGAAACAAACACTGAGAACAGAACCTCACTGGCAGAGGTAATCACAAGGGACACAGTTTAGGCTGCATGTGTCGCAGTACCTAGTAGGGCTGTACCAGTGTTTTTAAGTCCAAGTGTACGTCCTCAAATGTGTGTTTTGTCACATCGAACTTGAGACTTGAAACCGTTGATCAAACTACTTCCATGCTCTCTGCCATTCGAGCTCATTGTTCCAGCCTCTAATTACGAGCACACGTTGAACTCAGCATTGATTTCCTTCATCAGATATCTTTGTAAAGCCGCAGACGCCGGTAATTTGCATGTTGTAATTGAATTAAGGCAAGCAGCAAGCAGCCAACAGACCGACTTAGATTATTTCCTCAGTAGTTGTCTGAGACCAAAGTGGAGCTGTTACAGGCCTGACACTCCTGTGTTGGATAATAACGTTGCATCTCGTCTCCTGGATGTGTCATTAGCTTTGCTTTGGAGTTCTTCTGCCCCCATGTGGCCAGTGGTATTGATCAGCGCTGCTCTCCTCTGTCGCCCTGCTGTACGCCATCGTCTCTGTGACTGTGCTGTAGATCCCAAACTGTACAGGACTCGGGGAAACTAAAACGCAGACACAAAACTGAACAAAGCCGTAGAGGCTGGAGCGGCGAACAGCACAGATTGATGTAAGGAATCAGACTAACACAGCCACGTTCCTTTTTTTAAAGGTTCTCATCAGCTTCTGAAATGCACTTGAGGTGTAGAGAATCAGACCATGAAATAGGCTACTAACTCAAATGACTTTTTTTTTTATTAGGAGTTTTGAGCTGTGTCTGGTTTTAGGCCAAAAAAAGAAAAAAAGGGACCATTTGGAACTTTTTCTGAAATGAAAATTACTCACCGGCTTCACTGTTTCTCAGTTGGTTCTGGAGTTGAACCTGTAACCTGCCAGTAATATAAGCCCTGCTCCTCTTGTGCTATAATCCAACAAGCCTGACCAAGCAGGTATGCAGCAGCAGGTTACACACATGTTAGCTCGACGTTCACGGCACCGGCGTGAGCGTCAGATCATGAGGTCTACTTTTCTGGCTCCCCAGATAACTCCTGCATGTTTGCATCAGAGCTCGCCTTGGGGTAGAATATCCATTCTCTTAATTTGCTCGTGTTTCTGGCCACATGTAAGAACTCCGTATCCACTCTGTCTCTTTTGTCCCCCCCTCCACTGTTACCTCCACTCGCCTGTTGTAGGTGATTTAGAGACCGAACTTGGGTCGGCAACCTCCTGTGGTAATTCTCACAATCAGGCTCTCTTATCTTGTCTGCAGCCTCCTCGCTGCAAACTGCACATGGGGTTTGGAGGTCTGTTTCAGTCTGGCAACTGTTTTATCTGATTTATTTGTCTCATCGAAGGCCAGGAGAAAGTTGTTGGCGCGCACTGCGATTGTGGGTTTGTACCTACACACCGCTCTCGGGTGGTGTTTTTTTTTTTTTTTTTTAAATCAGCAGAACAGTCATACTCCGGTGCAGTCATGCCCTTACCACAATGTAGGATTAGTGGGAATTTGAGGAGACATCATCACATTTTACTAAATGTTTTCAGTAACCCGGCTCTAAACTGGCTTAGTTTTCACTCTCTTCCTCACACCACCTTGACTCTGTGAAACCAAACAAAATGTCAGACGTGGAAGAAGGGCTATCCGTCCGTCACACTCTCTGCATGTCTGTTTCACTTCTCTCAGCACTGACGCTTAGCAGGGTTTCTCACATCTTCCAAATTAGCCTGCAGAGATTACAGGTGGGTCGCTAATAAACAAAACCCGTTTGCTCGGCTTCATTTCCCAACACCAGCGATGTCTGTTCAGTCATGTTTCTGCATCTCAGTGTGGGCTGCACCTCTCCACTCTGGTTTTCGTGTCTATGGGTTTTGGTGTCATGTTTTCCATTCCGTGCCTGGGCACGGGGAGATCAGGACATCACGTCTGTGCCCACTCGCCTCCCCGTGTGCTTGTTCCTCTGCTCTGATCAATCCCTCTCCTCCTTCAACATTCTACACGGCTGGCTTTAATTAAATCTTGAGAACCGGGTTTGGCTCCTGGGTCCGTTTCAAGATCAGTTTCATTTCTAAGTGCTGTTGTTTCTTTAATGGTACACAGGTGCGAACACTAGGGCCGCAATTGATATTTTTTTTTAAATAAGCAGCAAAGCCAGATTACACACTTTTATTGCATTTCCATTTTTCCTTGCTGTGGGGCTTTTTGTGCCTCGCTTCTTTCCTCACCTGACTCCAGCTCGCTCCTCTCTCCACTGAGGATGGAAGAATCAGTTATAGGCAAAGCTCTGATTCAAAGGCTCCACGTTTATATTGAAAAGACTCTCTAAATTAAACGAGTTAACAATGATTTCATTCATGTTTTATTTTTCTGTTACTAAGGCTTATTTTAGTGCAGGCGCGAATGATGAAAAGTTGACACATCTGTGAGCTTCATCCAAGAAGAAGCTCATCAGTCACATCAGAGCTACTGTTAATCTTTCAGTAACTGATGAATCATAAGCAAATATTCCCACATTTCAGCGCCTCAGTCATCAGACGTTTGCTGTGTTTCTATCGCATGTGGTAGTGACTTGAACATATGTTGATTTTGGGCACCTTCTTGTACAAAATGTATATTTTCTATATTTTATCGACCAAACAATGAATCATTTCTTGAGGAAACCTGACTATTCCCACTCCTACTCTCTGTTCTTTTGCTCTTTTCCCCGTACTACTCCTCCCTTTCAAATCCATTTGGACTAATCTCCTGTCCCCTCTCTCCTGTCTTTTCTCATCTCCTCCTCCTCTCCTTCTCTCTCTCTCTCTCTCTCTTAGCACATCACATCTCCGAACAATGTAACAGTTCACAAACAGAAGCAGGAGGCGCCCATCTACTATCTTCATAGACTGTGAAATTAGGTTTTACTTAAAATGGAGCCGGTGGAGTTAACGGAGATGAGCGTGATTCGGGGGACATTGTTGTCCGCGGTAACGGACAGATGGAGATGCGGGAGAAGAGAGGCTCGTTTCTTTCATGTGCGGCTGCTCCCCATCTCATCAAGAATTTACAAAGCCCTGACCAAGTTACACAACACGGCTGCTTTACACGCCAGCACAGGCCAGATAGCCCCCCCCCCCAAAAAAAGCTATTATAGTTTCCATCTATTTTACCCCAGGCTTCTGACCCCAGACCACTCCTCTCTGAACGTGTGGTCAGCTCTCTCCAGCGTGGTATGAAGCTCAGTATATTTGGGGCCGCTGCCCCCCTGTGACCCCTGCCTCCAGCCCTGTGATGGTATGAAACTCTGGCAGCTCAATTTCCCTCTCAGGGATGATACAGGCAACCTTGACTCTGACCAGTGCTCCCTCTCCCCTGTGTGTGTGTGTGTGTGTGTGTGTGTGTGTGTGTGTGTGTGTGTGTGTGTGTGTGTGTGTCTCATTCTGACCCCATGCTGTGCTAGTTAGGTGAATGGTTCTCATCGTCAGAGCTTCTAAGCACTCTAAGCACACCGCGTTTGTTACACCTACAGTTTAGAAAAAGAAGTGAATTAGTTGCTTTTCCCAGTATCCCAGGCTGACTGTTGAATATATATGTTATCATTTTGGTGCCTTGTGGAGCTCTATACAGGTAGGCAGGTCACAGGTATTACAGCTGAATGGTAGCTCTGCATTAATATAGCCAAAATGATAATTAAGATCGTGGTTAGAAATATTTTAATTGAACTCCCTGAATTCGATACAGCAATAACCTTTTATGTTGTTGCACCTGTCTCCTACAAGAAATCTAAATCTAAACAAGAATTGATTTTCCTTCATAACACAGACGCAGTGATGTGCCGTGCGGCGTTGCTGTCATGGATCACGTCCCAATTAACGTTCGACCGAGCTCATGCATTCGCCGCGCTGCGGTTCGCGTTTGTTTTTCCCAGCTCGAACTAGACAGTCGCGTTGCGCCGCAGCACAGACACACGCGTCTCCTGCGCTCACATATGATTCGCTCTTGCTTTACGTTACTTTCTCCGAATGCCCTGCATCCCAAATCCATCCAAATGGCAGCAGCTGCTGCAGGGTCTCCACGTGCAGAGCCATGACAGCTTTCCAAAAGTGAAGGCGAATCAATCGACCCCGGTGCTGACTGGTCCTGTAGGAAACCTTTGATTTGACATGCAGGAAGCTTCCTGTGAGCACAGCACGCATTTTTAACATCAATATCACAGTCGATCATGTTCATTTAATCACAGAAGTCCTTGATTCAAATGAATATTCTCTTCATTGTGACGGACAGTTAGAGGTTTGTGTATTTTGATGTGGGGTTGTATTGAGGTAGTTATCTACAGTAGACTGCAGTCTGGAGAGGCACACAAACAGAGCTATTCACTGCTGTGGACAAGGTCAGCAGAAAATTGTATTTTAGAGACATAAAAAGGTCCACCTCAAACATATCAGTGTCCGTTTAAGTGCACACAGCATCACCATCTTACCCAGCCGTCAGGCGGCCTTTTTATTTGGCTCTAATTGCAGAACTTGCTTATCCCCATGCACAAGGCAAACTGCGTGGCGTAGACTCACCGGAGAATATTTTTATCAGTTACTCTCTGAACTTTTCACACCCGCATAAATTAGATCCAGCACGCAGCAATAACAAAGAAAATACGTCACTTTAAAGTCGCTTCATCTGTTACTTCTTTATTCCCTTCTTCCAAAAACAACAGTGAAGAACACCAGAAGAAGACACCGGGATGAGTTTTCATTAAAACAAATGATGATTGGTGTGTTTACCGCACGGCAAGTTAATTAGAGCGCACAAGGCCAAAGTGCCTCCTAAGTCACTGTGTGACTGGCTGCCGACGAGCTGTGCAGCTTTTAAAAGGCTGTTTGGGTCCACGCAACACGCCGGCTCTACTTTACATCACTTCGAGCAAACGTCATGGAGGAACATGGAGGCAAAACGGCATCCACGGCCTGTTTTTTACTGAATATTCTCTCGTCTGTTTGGAATGAAAACACAAGAACTTAGCGTGTTGTTCACTACTGAGCCTGTTTGTAACCGGCACAGACAGCTGCGTGTCCTCTGCACCTATCTAACACCGATCTGATCGTTACAACGTCAGTAGAGGAAAAGTTTACTGTGTCCACTTTAATGCAGCAGAGACACAGATGGTACTTAGTGACATCACTGCCTTAGGTGAGTTTCAGTTCTCCTGATGCACGTGTTACTTCTACTTTAAGTTGCGTCCCAGTGTCCTAAAGAATCTACAAGTGATAAAGTCTCCAGAAGCCGTGTTATTACGAAACAATGTCTGAAACAAAACACAGAGGCTTCTCTGTGAGCTGCCACACGGTTAAAAAAGGAAACCATTACTATAGTACAGGAAACCTGTGTGTGCGTGTGTGCGTGCGTGTGTGTGTGTGCGTAGCGGCAGCTATCTTTTTTCCTCGCTGTATCTTTATCAAGCAGTCACAGTCTGCCCCATTATTCATCAGGATGAAATTAGAGACGTGAAGGATGGAGCGAGGTAAGGAGTCTGTCACAGGAGCCGTGAGAAATGATGCATTCAATCACACTCACACCTGTGATTTGAAATGTATCACGCTTATTTACTGAATATGGTGAAATACATGCAGAAAGTGATGGTTTAACATCTTACAGACAAAGCGTGACTTTATAAATAAAACAATCTGTGGCCTAACTGATTTATTGATGCCTGTGACATAAGTAATGAAGGACACTAGAACAGGTCAAAACAATGTTGTTAGGTGCATTGCCTGGGTTAGGCTGCACTGTTTGTATGCATGCATAGACATTCATTGGTTCCCTGTGAAGTGTGTTTGTGTGTGTGTGTCTCAGTCTTAACTTTGTCTGTCAGGATGAATAATGTTTTATTTCCTGTGGGACAGTTTAGTGTAAATATCTTTTGATGCATGTTTTCTGTGTGTGCTTATCCGTCCCTGTGTTCATACTGTTTAGGTGTGTGTGTGTGCGCGCGCTAGATGTGTGCAGTTAGTCTTTTGATGCCACCGCCTGTCATCTCCTCAGAGCTGTGTGGTTTTCAGTCCTCCTGTGTCGGCCTCCCACGCGCGGCCTCTGAAACCAGCAGGGAGCACGGTCGCCCTGCAGAGGCCGCCACCGCCACCCGTCCCGTCCTTGAACGAGATAGTAGTGCAGGTCATTAAAAGGTGATGCTGCCCTCAGTTCGGCTGCTTTTTTTTTTTTCTGGCCATCTGCCATGTTTAAAGATGCAGCAGAGCCACTGTCGGTGTCCACACGGGGAAGAGAAAGGTTTGGCAAACGATTTGTAATCCGGAATGATACAGCAGGGTGGTAAGTGCCAAAGCTGACATCATCCTGTCCCGGACAGACGACCAAAGACATCAGAGATTCTAAATGGAGACCCGAATGCACAATGGAGTGACAGACTGAGCAATGTTTGTTCTTTTAGTGAAACCTCACTGATAATCACTTCCACCCACAACCTCACCACTGCACTGCAGCATTTTCAAATCAAAGGCTGAATCACCAGAGGGGACACCACAGTCACTGTTAAATTAAAACGACGTCCCGGAGGAGGACGTTCTGCACACACGTGTCGACGGAGCAAACTTTGTTTACTCGCTGTATGCATGAAGGCAAGTTCAGCTCAGAGATGTGTGTCACAAACCGAATCATTTTATATTCAGGCTGCAACCGTTGCCATGGTGATTAGTCCAAATGATTATTATTATTTATTTTTTTTTGCATTTTTATTTTCCTCCGCTGCTTCGGTGTCGACCCCCTGGGGGCCAGAGAAGGCGTTGCAACAAGCCCACATAGGATGTGTGGTGAAGTCAATTCACCTCGCTGCGATAAAGCCGTCTCTGGATTATTTACACACTCTAAGTGATCCAGCAAACATTTATTTACCCGAGCCAAAATCGACTTACAGTGTTTTTTCCTGCAGTGCCCTGCTTCCCCGAGACATATTCATATTTAACCCAGAAAGCCGCCGTTAATGGATGTGCTGGATCTGATGCTGGATTTTGTACAAAAATCTCTCACGCATATTGCCTTGTCAGCAACTATGCTTCAGTGAAAAACTGTGAAGAAAACACAGTTTTTTGTCTCAGTGGATTCTAACAAATGGCTCTCTAAATATACTCCACTCTGCACACTAAAGCTATTAACTAAGAGTGAGTAATGCAGCAGGCTAATAGCAGCACTATACATATTATATAGTATTTGTTTTATTAGTTTATATTCCAGGCACTGGGATGTGCCTGACACAAGTAGGACACTCTGCAGTTCCTGAGTGAGTGTACACATATTCAAGTCCAAACTGCACACCTGCTTTCATATCCTGTAGGTTTGCTTTGATCAGACATTTCAGGACCAGCTGATCTACTACAATGATTTATGTAATTAGAATCCAGTGGCTCCACAAACAAGCTCTTTCTTGGACTGCACACACCAGTCCAGGAGTCAGATGCCTCTTTGTATGCCTGCATCAGGCAGTGGAGTCACTGTTTTAGGAACTGGTGATCAGATTTTCTGATCTGCGATGCTAAAGGAAAAACGAGCTGAATCAGTCCTTGTTGTTTGGACTTTGACAGGAAACTGTCCAGCACAATTGTCGAAAGACCTTGACAGTCACTAACCTCTCCTGCTATCTTACTGGCTGAGTTTCAGAGTAGACGAGAAGGCTAGTTGGACAGACAGACAGACAGTATTGGTGTATGTTTATATATTTGTTTGGTGGTTCGAGTTCATTTCTTGCTCTTTTTTTTTTTTGGCTCGAAAAAGGCTAGTTAGTTTCTGCACATGAAAAGAGCTTTCCGTTTTAATGAGCTCCAGATCTCACGGGTGAGAGAGAATTTTGTTTCTTCTGACACCCAGGCTGGAAAAGTTTTCAAGGGCCCATCATCCAGAGAGTCAAGTGTTTCTTCTGTCCGCTGGCTGAGCGCTTTAGGAAACTGCTGGCTTTCCTGCGACTGTGTTTGTGAGAGAGGGGAAAGATAAGCTTTCTGTCAAAACACACTGTAATCAGAGTACCCAGTGGATACTCGGTGCGTGTGAGCGCAGGCACTTTCCTTCTCCCCTCTTTTTTTCAGTCAAATGACTGAGCCTCAAGAGTGAGCAGAAACCTCGGCGCACTTACCCTCGATCTAGCGCTCACTCCTAAGGGGGCTGAGCGAGCCGTGTGCTGCACTCCCTCCATCAAACTCGTGTTTTTCATGCAGGGACGCTTCTATTGAGCACTTTAATACTCTTGGAAAAGCTCAGTGGACATGCAGACTAACTGCTGTGTGTCAGTGCAGTGTCTGCCTGAAGGCTTGGGGCTAGATGCAGGATTTGTACAATAGCAGCGCTCCATCTACCAGGCCTGATTAATTATAGACAAGGCTGTAGTTGAATTGTTCCTTCTAAAGCCTCGGCGGCTGTACACAACTTGAGAAATGGGAGAGCGAGAGAAGGCTGAAGAAGAATGCGAGGGGGCCGTGTCAGGAAGAAAGGACTGAAGGAGCCACTTGAGTTTCCTCCTGCAGATTTTCGTTCTTCATTTCTTCACATCTGTCTGAGAAAACGTCAATGAAAGCTTTTGTCTCCTCTGCGTTTGTCGTTGTGGTATGAAAGAATGACGTTCATGCTGGATTCTTGACAGTGCTGATTTTTTTTTTTTTTTTTCTGACCTGAACGGATTAAATGAAAAGCTCTACAGTCAATGTATTTGTGATCTCGGTGCTTGAAACAGGAAACCACCTATAAGCTGCTTCAAGCCACTTAGCCTCATGCAGGGCGTGAGAGGAGTTGTGTGTTTTTCCCCCCTCTTGATATTATTTCATCAGTTCACCTCTGTGGAATTGCAACTTTGAAATCTCCTCCAAGCTGCGACTTTGTTGTGACACAGTCACCACTTCCCAGCACACTCATAGCAGACACTTTGAAGTTTCTTTGTATCTTCTCACTTCTGCAGCTTTTAAATTCTCTAAGCTGAAGCTCGGTTGATGTTCACAGCTTGTCGTCAGTAAACAGCGTTTATACTGTTATACTTTTCTGCTGCTCGCACAGTGAGTCTAAACCACAATAGGTCAGCCGACCTGCTGTGTTCTAATCAATTATGTTGAAAACCATGATTAATAAAGGCCGGACCTGCACTTAATCACTCACTTCAATGAGATACTGATGCCCTCTGTAGCTGATGTGTTGCTCACTGTGGCACACTGACTGACATCCCTCCCTGTCTCCGTCTCTCTGTTGCAGGTTCAACTACAGGTCGACTCACCATCTCACCACCAATGGTTTCTATGAATTCCTCAACTGGTTCGACGAAAGAGCCTGGTATCCTCTGGGTAGGATAGTAGGGGGCACGGTGAGTGAGTGTGTGTTGGGAGTTTGGAGAAGCGTTGTGCTAGTGGTTGTACTTTCTGTCTTGGCTCCATCCTTTCTTTGTCCTCATTCCTCAAGAGACACATTACTGTGATGAATCTTCAGTCATCCTCTTACACTCACTCTCACTACAGGTCTCAGACACTCACACACACACACACTGGGGGGCAGGGAGTTAGTAGCGGGCACTCATGCAACACATGCAACACACACATTCTGCATCTTGTGTGGTCTGATCACGACACGTGGAGGATGAGATCTGATCGCTCAGATGTGTTGTGTGCGCTGACCTGCCCTAAGCAAATGTCCTCCAAATAAGCAGAAGTACACGCTCGTTTGCATGCACGTGTTGAAACCTCAAAAGCTGATTTCCATTTGGGTGAAGAGTCAACTAGACCGTACAACTAGATGAGTCAGACCAGACTTCCTCTTTTAATTTAAAGCAGAATATAAACGGCATGTGTACTGCCCCTTCCCGCCCGTTCTACCGAGAGAACGTACCGAGAGAACTGTCCACTTGTGATTGGACCCAAGTCATACGTTAATATGAGGTGTAAACAGAGAAGTAACAACTAAAGAACAGAAAAAACAGGGGTCGCCTAGAACACATTATTAGACTGTATGAGGTGGTGAAGGGAGAACTCATGGCCAGTCATAGCTGATAAAACACCTTGATTTGCCTCTTTTGCATCACATGCGACTGGAAATAAAGAGTCATGAGGGAGTGCTAGAGTTAACAGTAATATAATCATTATATAAAGATTACTTATCATTTTTCAATCTGAAGACGGAAGAAATGTTGACGACCAAGCTGCTATATTGCATCCTCAATATACAGGAAAGTCGGATAATGTTAAGAGTGTTTTGTGTGACGGAACGTCAGTCACAGTTCCTTTCATCAGAGCTTTGGTGTTCAAGGTAATGATGCAGGCTAAAGCACATTTCTGTCCAGCAGCACGAGTTCACACTGACATTCAAACTGTTAATGATGTCATTTTGCATTCTGCAGCAGTGAAATGATGTATGACACAGCAGTTTCAGCTGCAAGGAGCTCTCGCTGCCTTAATATCGGCGCCTTCTCATCAAATCAACATGGGAGCGGGACAAAATCTTTATTTGTCTGTTCAGACTTTATTAATGACGTTAAACTCTTCAGAAAAAGCAGTCCGAATCATTCCCGCCCTTGTCTTCCTCTCCGATTCCACCTCTTCCTCCTTCAGGTGTACCCAGGTCTGATGGTCACAGCGGGCCTCATCCACTATGTGCTCAACCTCCTGCACATCACCGTCCACATCCGAGATGTGTGCGTGTTCCTGGCTCCGGTGTTCAGCGGCCTGACCTCCATCTCCACCTTCTTGCTGACAAGGGAGCTGTGGAATCAGGGCGCCGGGCTGCTCGCGGCCTGCTTCATCGCCATCGTCCCCGGCTACATCTCCCGCTCCGTCGCCGGCTCCTTTGACAACGAAGGCATCGCCATCTTTGCCCTGCAGTTCACCTACTACCTCTGGGTACGCCTATGCATACTTTATCAGTCCTCCCATAGTCCTGACCCTCCATTATGAAGCTATTTATAACAGCTCTCCTTTCTGCTTCAGCCAGCTGCTCTTTGTTCGAAGTTAGTCAGGCAGTAATATAAAACTCATGTCTTTTTCCAGTAATGACTTAAAGCTGCAAAAATCTATATTTTTGTATTAACAATAAATGAGATGACTGTGTAACGTGAAAGCTTTTGCTCTTAGTGACGACCCCACAGAAAACGACTGCTGTCCCAGCCTGATAATCACACTGAAATGACATTTTGTTTGAGTTTTTTTTCCATTATTGAGCCTCGCATTGTGTCCATGATTGTAGTGTTCTGCTTGGGAGGTTTACTTTTGCCCTGACTAATTAGTAGCAAGTGACGCCTCTGTTCCTCCAAAGTTATTTTGCCACAGTCACGGAGCCGATTTTAAGAAGTGTATACATTTCAGGTAGTTTTCTGGTCGTCGACTTGCAGCAGCTGGTAGAGCTGCGTTCATCTCATCGACACTAGTTTAGAAATTTTTTTGGAAACTTTTCTGTCACCATCTACGTCTCTGACACGAGAAGATCCAGAGTGTTCTTTCTTAGTCCCGCATACCGAGTTTCCAAACTGGGAATCCATTTTCAACAAGCTGAACAAATCTGGGAGGCGGTGTAGAGATTCAGAGCCGACGTCAACGCTGTCCTTTTTAACAAGCACAGAGGCTTGACTGCACATGAGCTCTGATAAATCCACTGCGCACTGCCCACCTAATGAGTCAGTTAGTGACTAGCCGGTCAATTAATGCTGATGTATCGGACATGAAATGAAAGCTTTATATAGAGGCAGATAGTGCAATTAGGGGCACTTCTTCCTGTGTTCACATTTATTCATGTGATGCTGTAACGTGTTCATTGAAGGAGTTTCCTCATTACAGGATACCAGTAAGTTTTATTTAAACTAAGACGGCTGTGGTGGGGGAAAAAAAAACATCCCTGCAGTTACCCAGAAAGCCAGTGAGAGTGTGACCCACTGTGGAAGTTGAATAAATGCTGCTGCTCCTCAAGAATCGTGTCTGTTGTGTGAAATAAAGGACTAGAATCTGATACACTAAAGATACACAGCTGTGCCACTCAACACGAGCTGTTGCCAGAGCCATTATACTCCTTTCAGGAGCATTTTAGAGGCATCGGTCACACGATTTCTTGGGTTGAGTCTGTCAACCAGTCAGACTAGAGCCATGTCTTCATGGGATATCTGTGGAGAATGCCGGTAGGCGTCACATGACCGCAGTACTGTCCATTAATCTCCAATGTGTCCTTACATGAAGCTCTACCAGCTTCCTCACACTAGTCCTCTGTGGTGTGTGCATGTGGCTACATGGGAAAATATTTTTTTTCAGTGAACATGATCAAGTATGACATTTCATGCATACCTCTGAGACTTACGGAAGGAGTCCACTAACCCAGTTATGAAGCCTTGAAGTCTTGTTAATTGGTGGTGCAGATAGATGGGAAGCTGCACATCCTGGTCTGACATTGATCGTTGTTTCTATCCTCTTTTCAACCGATCCTAAATAAATCACACACACACATGTAAACACACTTACTACATATGTTTGAGAGCCTTTATAAAAGCCAGTGAATTTTCTCTCTCTCTCTCTCTCTCTCCCCTGATCTTAATTCCATCCCTTGCCTCCTTCCATCCACCACATCTCATTGGCTCGAAACTGCTTCATTTATCCGATCTCACCTTTTAGCTGAAAGCGGAGCCTCCCAGCCATGCCTTCGTTAAGTCAGTTCTTGTTAGCCTTGTTAAGCCCTCGTTAGCGGCTCTCATGCGTGCCGCCGCAGAAGGTAAAGACGTGTAGAACACGGCGCTCTGCTCTGTGCCGGTCATTAAAGAGGGAGGGGGAAACGTGATTAATAATTCAGGCGGTCATGTTGGGTAAGCAGCAACAGAGCAAGAAACGGTGAACGCTGACACACTGTTGGCTAATGCTCTCCTTTCTAAACCACAGGTGAAGTCTGTGAAGACGGGATCAGTCTTCTGGGCCATCGGATGCTGCCTCTCCTATTTCTACATGGTGAGAACACACACACACTCTCTCTCACACACTCTCACAAACCCTTAACCCTAATGCGAACATCTTAATCTAGAGGGAGATGCGATGTTGATCACACGCTCCCTCCGAGCATCTGAAAATGTGCCACTGACGGATCGTCTTGTCTGACGACGAGGCCACCCTTTATTTGCCTCCCATCACCCAGAGCCATTTTCATCAGACATAAACAGATCTTTTAGGAGAACGTCTGTCAATCAGACACCCTGTGATGAATCTGTGATGAATCATCTGATGTCTCTGTGACGTCTCGTCTGCTCGTTGCCTGAGTTACACAGCACTTAAAAGACTATAAGCTTGAAAGGAGGCATGTGTGTGTGTATTGGTCTCTGTTGATCTGAACCAGACCTGTGTGTGTGTGTGTGTGTGTGAGTGAGGATTTTGGTACCGGCATCATAATCTGAATGGCAGTTTTAACGCTGCAGCTCATAATTATTTCACAGCTCTCAGGTGGACGGCGCTGCTTTACTCCCTCCCTCTTATTGCTGCTCGTGTGTGTGTGTGTGTGTGTTGCGAGTAAGAGAGAAAACACAGGCACACTTTAGTTCCCAGCCTACAGGAACTCGTGGGCTGGTTACAATACTGATTATCCACTGCAGTTGAAAGCACTGCACACATTCAGCAGGGATAAAAAAAAAAAAAAATCCTGTAATGACAAGAAGCAGTAAACTAACTGTGTGTGTGTGTGTGTGCGCAGGTGGTCATGTGTGCATGCATAATCCACATAGTTTCACCCCTACATTAATGACTATTACTGCTAAAGCTCTATATTAATGAGAGAACTCTCATTAAATCCACCGCATGTGTTTGTTTCACAGGTTTCAGCCTGGGGCGGCTATGTGTTCATCATCAACCTCATTCCTCTTCACGTATTTGTCCTGCTCCTCATGCAGCGCTTCAGCAGGAGAGTCTACATAGGTGAGACACACACACACACACACACACACTTTTATTTATATTCGCATTAATTCAAGGACATAAACGGATGACTTGAGGGGGTTACAGTTATGCTCATTTGACATTCCGTATATTATATTGAGCATAAACAAAATGGGTAACTGTACAGTCAGCAGCCGCACACACACAATTTGAAAAGACTTGGAGCTCGCCTCATTGATTACTTTTTGGTCATATCTGCTCTGTACAAACACTGTTACAGTAATGAATTAATATCATCTACTAGCATCTGATGTTGTGTCTGTAATTAGACAGATATCGGGTTTACACAAACCCTCCTCCCCCACAGAGGGGGGTGCGTGATAGAACTGAGAAATGGAAATGTGGAAATGCAGCCGGGAAAAAAAAAAAAAAACGAGAAGGGGGGGGGGGGGGAAAGATGAAAGCTGCATTCCCTTCAAAGAGCTTGCCTCGTCGCACCCTCCGAACTCGCCTCACTGATCATGAATCAAGTCCTGACCCCGGGCTCACAGCTCCCCACTGATGCCGCAACACCATTGTTTCAGAGCCAAATCAGCAGCCCGTACATATGATACCAGTTCATAATCCTGTGAAGATAATAACATATCAAGACTTAAAAAGTGCACAACCGGGTGAGTTTAACCGGACAAGAAAGCTGTGCTGGGTGTAATCAAAGAGAAACCAGCCTGACGACGGCTAGAACTTTGAACAAGCACAGAGAGGGAAGCTGAGAGGTGAGACGGGGTGACTGGTGGATTCTCCATCCTCCTATAGGATTATTGGCAAAATGAATAATTTAGCGTCAGGCCGACTTTTCCCATCCTCCTCCCTTGATCTCAAACCTCCTTCACCCCCTCACTTCCTGTGTCTCTCTCTGTTTCTGAGGACCAGCCCTGTACATTCTGCCTGCAGCCGCACAGTAATTGAGTTAGCTCAAAGTTGTAATAGCTCACTGTGTCCTGTGATGCGTACCCCGTACTGTGATTCGGAGTCCGGACTGTGACCTACCGTCACACACCGGCCCCCTCCTGCTCCATCTTCCCTGTCTAATAAAGCAGAAGTAGCGTTATGAAATCCAATAGGAATTTCATTATCTCATGAGCAGCATCTCCTCTGCAGCAGGTTGGAAAACTTAGAAACTCTTCTGATGGATGCGTCTGCTCTCTTAACTGGCATCGGCTTGGCTGCTGGCTCTTTGTACCAGTCCATGCCCATCACATTGCTCAGCGTTTAGAGAGCAGGTGCCACGTGCAGCCTGCTGGGATACTCGGAACGGGGCAACTCATCCATTATAGAACCACGCTGCTTGGCATCCAGTAGCAGTACTAAATGATTAGATTAGATTTGATGAGAGGTTTTTGGAAAGCTTTGGCACCACATATCATCATTTTTGAGTTTGGACGCAGTTCCAACAGAAAATGCAGACATCTTTTAGGTAACTGCTTAAATTGCAGAAATGACCACGTAATAGTTTATGACAGCTTCCACTTTTTGACCAACAAATCAAAGTAGAGTGGCCAGAAAGAGAATGAAAAGCAGCTGCTCTGGGCCACCACAGACAGTGCTTTATGATCAGAAAGTCCATTTACATCCAAACAGATAGAATAACAACAGGCTGTGCTGCACAATGAAATGAAAGGTGAAATATAAGTTTTCACTGTGGTGCCACCGAGCTCTAATGTTGTCCAAAACCAATTAAAAACACATCAGTGTCACACTGTTGCACTGTGTGACATGCTCCTCCATTACACTGAACACAAACGATGTGGTTTATTTCCACTTGATTACATACACACGCACGCCGACTTACTGCCTCACTGGAGTTACAAATGTGGATTCATCCTCACCTGAAAATAGTCCCAACAAACCGTTTGCTCCTGGGGACTAGGATTTGATTAAAAACTACACTGACCAGCAGTTTGAACAGAATACTGAGCTCTTTGAAAACACAATACAGTTGTTCCTTAAAGTTTGACAAAATAACATTAACTCTTACTACCCTTTTCAGCTCAGTTTTTTTCCACAGTTGTCATGGAGATGGATCCTGAATCATGACAATTTTGTGAAAATTATAGAAACACGGCACACTTATGAGTTATTCATTTATCCTTCATTTAATTAACTGTCTTGACTCCTTGTACCAAGTTCTAAAGGATTTCTACAGATTTTTCTAAGTGAAGAAATTTCAAGTTTTGACATTTAGTGTCACTGATGAAAGCTAAATTGTCAAAATGTGGACATCATGACTTTTTTTTTTTACTTTTTACATTCATAATTTTTGTGTTTTTGCTGTTTTGACAGTCCGTCCTCTGAATTTCACTCCTCATGTTTGCAAATTTAATCAAGCTCGTCCAGCTCCTTCTTCATGTTTTCATCTGAGAGGTGCACTTCAAAAACCTAGGAACGTAGGAACTCAAGAATCAAAGGCGCTGCCCATAATTACTTTAACAAACTCAAATGGGATGAATATACAGCTGACCTTGTTAAACGCATACAAGACTGTTGTTCTGATTACAACACAACGTTGAGATAAAAGGTGCAATATCTAAGAAACCTGTTAACAATCATTTAGAGCAGACCTCTGAATTACAGCTAAACACATTTATGATAACCTGCTGCAGTCCAGAGGAAAATATAATACATTACAGAGCTGTAGTACAGTATTTATTTTATTATACTGCAGATCAATGAGTAGAATGAGTAGAAAGAAATATCTAGAATTCATGAAGAGCTTATAAAACATATGTTATAGATTCAATTGGCCAACAGAAAAAAAGGCAAGCACATTCAACATTTATCATGAAGAGAAAAAGAAGATTTTTCCATCAAAAAAAAAAAGTCTTCAGTGTCTTTCCATGCTTTTCTCTTCAACTAGAAGTAGTTGCCGTAGCTGCAGGTAGTGCCTCATACGACGCTGATTGGGGTGAAGCTGTGGTCCGGATACAGGTGCACAGTTAAGAGGTCTGGCATGATGCATACTGGCGTGATCTCACAAGTCCAGCTGCCTCACAAAGTTACAACACAACAGCCTTTCATTAAACCCTGCCTTCAGATTTCAGTTGATGTCCTGTCAGTACCAGTAGTGATTGCAGAGTTTAATCCAAATGTGTCTGACACAACGTCAACAGAAGCTGAATACTGTGAGATGCACAAAGTTGGTTTTATTGCAGGGCTAATTGTATTTGACTAACTTATTTGGTCCAGGCGCCTCCAGATTGTGTTGCGGTGTTGCTCCAACAGAACAGCAAGACACTTCTTCTGGTGTATCACAAATAATCATCATGTCTACTCGTGAAGAGTAGAGCTGTGGAGAGATTAGACACCAGGCTGTTTAGATACCTAAAAGAGCTGTAATCACCCATCAGTCATAATTCATGTTATCATGAAACAAGTTTAGACACACACGGTCAGGCAGTGAACTGATCGTGTTAATTAAAAGATATCCAGCCTGGTGTAGCATCTCTGTACGTCTACATTTCTCAGCTTGTGTCTTTAGTACCTAATAAGACTCTGCAGCTTGTTGAAGAGAACAGACTCTTTTGTGTCACTGGCTGTACCGTGGCAGCTTTAGACCAGCAGAGACTGTTTGGGGGCTTTTGTTGTTGAAGCTTTGTTTCAGCGTTCCTGACCCCTGAGGGCTTGTTTGAAACAGTTTTTCAGGTTTAGTTGGAGTTTCCACAGCCAGCCTGTTGTCTGGTTGTGCTGCTGACTCCCGAGTGTGTAAATCGTTTGAACTCTGAAGCTTAATCGTTCTTAGGCTGTCAGTCATGATTTAGGCGGAAAAGGCATTTTTGTTCTGGTGGAACGCGTCAAGGACTTTGTGAGGTTGTATTCGCAAAGAGTCAGAAAGAGACGCTGAGCCAGGGGAGCGTTTGTATGTGCTTCCTCTTTCTTATTCAATTTTAAGCAGAATGTATCAAATTCAAGATATTATGTTTATTATGTTAATATAAAATGAACCCAAATCCCATGTAGCTAAACAGGGCTGTCAATCACAACATGAATTCTTCTTTTTATAACATTAAATAACTCGTTAAAACCAAACTCAAATATATTTATATGAAATAATGTCCTAATGGTGCGCTCAGACTGGATCAGGCGCTACAGCGAATCACCCGAGGGTTGTGCAGCAGTGTGTGGGGGGGTGGGATGGTGATGGTGGACTGCTGGGAGTGTGTGCTGTGAAACCATCAGGAAGAATTGTTTATATTTCTAAGATGAACTGGCTTTATTGAGGCCAGCGCTCCCTCACTCTTACCCGCTGTCTGTGTCTTTAAAGCTCAGTCTCTCTCACACCATTGGATACAAATCAAATTAAACTTGTTCATGTCACTGTTTTGCAGCATAAATAGCAAGCCAGACTGATTTAGAAGCTGGATACATGAAATAAACAGGGCCAGAACACAACAGGTAGAGTATCAGAGGACAGTCTCAGTTTAAAAGACATTTCAGGCTGACTGTGGAGGTTTGACCGTTCCAAGTGTCTGATTGGCGGCCACAGCGTCACATTGGGCTGCGTTTTTCCAAAGGTTGAATCTGGCTCAACTTCTCTGCTGAAGGTCACTGGTTTTTGGTGGACCGCACTGCAGCCCACACAAACCAAAAAGCAGCCAAGACGCACGACCCCCACTCAAATGAATGGAAAAACCGCAGCGGTGCCGGATCCTGTCTGAATCCAGCCTAAAACAGATGGGCACTGTAGTTTGTTTTTCTAGTTTTTGTAGTCTCTCAAACAGAAGTGTGTGTTGGAGACCATTTTCAGCTGCACGTTTGGAGCTCTACAGCAGCCGCATACAGATTGTATGTGGGATTGAGTTAAACTAACAATTCGTCATAATGATGAGACATGTCACCCAGTGCAACGGTGCGGCTCACTGATGTGTTCCCAATAGTTTCTGGACAACAATAGAGCTCTGTGGCACGGAAAAGAAGATCTATCAGCCTTTGACACACACAGTACTTGGTTTTTAGTCTTTTCATGGAATGCCAACAATAAGAAAAATATTGAACATCACCAGACATATCCTTGAAGATGGTTTTCTTTCCTCTGTGCTCACAGAGTAGTGGCCTTCACTTTAACTGGTTTGCTTCTCCCTCCAGCCTACAGCACCTTCTACATCATCGGCCTGGTCCTGTCCATGCAGATTCCCTTTGTTGGCTTTCAGCCAATCAGGACCAGCGAACACATGGCCGCAGCAGGTCAGTATGCAATAAAAGTGGAAAATGGCTTTGGAAGCCAATAAAATGTCCCTTTAATATAGTTTACTGTAGAGCTATGGAGTAAACCTTCAGTACAGAAACATTATTTTTAGCACACATGCTCATTTAAGTCTGTCTTTACACAGTACATTTACATTTACATTTAGCAGACACTTTTATCCCAAGCGGCTTGCAGAGAAGACACATCTCCATATGTACATTACAAGCATCATTTTTTACATACAAATGAGTAGAAGTTATCCTTTTAAACTATCAGTGTATCATTTTTAAAAATTTGCATTGGGTACCATATGCATACCTGTTACCAAATTAATCTCAAATGCAATCTGTGTATGAGCCCTCAGACCAGGGGCTGTAATGATGATGAGTTAATCTTGGACCATTCACCTGAGACTATTCTCATAATGTCAGTGCCCACAGCAGCTTGGCTGTGTCAGTATCTGGAGGACAATGAGAGTAGAGTGGAGGAGTCAGGTTTGACCTGCAGAGATGCCTGAAAGCATTCAGACACGCTCGGTACTGAAACACTGAAGGTGAAGTAGATGTGATGCCTTTAATTGGTTCATATATAAGTAACATAACTGTGCGTCAATAACCGAATCACTGAGCGTGTAATTAAAGACAAACAGAAATGATCTTTTCTCTTTTAAAACTTGTTTTTCTCGTCCCACAAGTTTTGTCAACAATGTTCTACTATATTTACTTCTGGAACAAGGACTATATTTCATATCTGATGTGTGCTGTGTCTCTGCAGGTGTGTTTGTGCTGCTTCAGGTCTATGCCTTCCTGCAGTACCTGAAGGACAGACTGACCAGGCAGGAGTTCCAGACCCTGTTCTTCCTGGGAGTCTCTGTCGCTGCTGGAGTGGTTTTTCTCTCTGTCATCTATCTGACATACACAGGTTGGTTCACATCTCGCATCTGTCAGAAGCTCGGCAGAATGAACAGCTTTCCTATACGTTATTTGTATCTATAAAAACATTTGAATTTCATTCGTCCAAGTTGGAGAATTTGCCGTGCAAGCATAATGCATAATCCACTGAAGGGGGAAAGAGACATGCATACAAGGCTGTACATAACCGCTTTCTTCTGTAAAAGTGTTTTATGTCAGATCTTTATAATTTCATATTGACTGGCTGGTTGTACTTGATGAAAGCAAACTGCTCCGGGTGCCCACATTCATTCAGCATTTTACATATTTCCCAGGAGTGCTTCTTTAAAGAACGGTGGCTCAGACTTGGACTGAGGGCTTTGATTTTCTGTGCAAGAGTCATGATGGTTATTAGGAACCGAGGTTGGGTTACACAGTGCAGAGCTGTTACGAAAAATCAGTGCTGTGGGGAGAATAAGTGACTGAGGAACAGTTCTGATTGCACGATTGATGATGAGGCTTCTTTTAGACAGGTGTTGAAATGTTCTCAATCATCCTGATAGCACGAGCCGTGATGGTTGGCCAGAGACGAACAGACCGAATAAGTAAACTCAGTGAAATGCACTGCACAAAGCCGGGCTGACGCTGTATGGATCAAGACCAATTTTAGCCCTGGATTGATCACCCTGGACCATTTTAGAATTGGGCTGAATATCTGCCAGATCGGTTGTCATTTGACATGCAGCTTTATGAGGGTCACAGTGCTGATTAATTACCTGAACGATTAACGATCTGGCTGTCGGACAGTCAGATTCATTTCTGGCAGATCAGACATTTTACTCTGCAGTTAGAGCAGCTCCACACTCTGAATTCTCACATGGCTGCTCTCAGAACCTCTGTTCTAAACTGCAGTGAGCTGCTTTTAAGATATGCCGTGCTGTATTTTACATGTTGTGGTTAAATTTGCAAGCCTGACAGTGGCGTGATATAAATGCTGCACAACAGACCGCATATTGTCTGCAGCATGCACATTATTCTTGCTTTCTTCTTACCTTCAGTTCATAGAATTACATGATGTAGAGCTGCAGCTAGTGATTACTTTTATTACTGATAAATAAAATGTCTTGCTTTTTCCACAACACAAAGATTTTCAGTTTGCTATCATAGAGGACTAAAGAAACCAGCAGATATTCACGAGAGAAGCTGAAATCAGAACTACCTCTTTAAAAACGGACTCAACAGTTAATTATCAATCATCAAAATAGTCTGTGATTTTAATTTAATAAATGACAACAATCAGCCATTTTTGTTGATTACAAAACATTTCTATGTGGATTGTGCATTAATATGATTATGCAAAAGTAATCCTATGGCTGCATCCCTAAACAAATGACTTTGATTTATAAAGTTATATATTCTTTAATTTAAGTTAAATATTCTTTACGAATAGAGCTGCTGCCTCAGTTTGTAGATCACAGTTCACTCTGCTGGATTCACTTTGCACCGACACCAATAGAACTTGTCCAACGTTTACCCGGTCAGCTGGGATAGGCTCCAGCCCAACGTGACGCTGATGAGGATAAGCGGTTACAGAAAATAGATGGTTGGCATGACACCAGTATATTACCACAAGCATATTTTCTGCATGATACCATGATAGATATGTCTGCGATAGAGCAACGTCGACCTACCGACCCATGGGCCCAGCTTTAGTATTAACAGCCGCAGGACTGTACGTGTGGAACTGTGTCCAGATGACCAACAGCATGTTCATGTAATGAAGGAACAAGTCACCCAGTGTGGAAGAAGATTAATCAGGCTGTGACATCCACACAGTACTTTTTAGTGGATACATTTATTGTTGGTGTTGGTTTTATAATCAGCTTCAGCCTTTTAAAACAGTGATGTAGATTTGATGAGGTCTTATAGAACGAGAGACAACCTGCAGTGTTTTGTTTACGTTTCATCTAAAATGACCTGCAGCTATTATATTAAAACTACAATACTGAAGCTGCGATATTGACGGTGATGATGTGGAGAATATTACAAGACTTTTGACTGCTTTGATGAGTGTGATCACTGTAATGAAACCTCTCATCTACAGCTACATGTAACGCGATAGCGGCTTATGATTAGAATCAGCCATCCGCTGACATCACTAATTTATCATCCACGTGTGATGGGACCACCTGCCGACGATCTAACGACAGTGATTAGTCTCTGCGTTCTCCTTTATGACTGCACCGCTGGGCTGAGTGGACAGCGGGCCACACAGAGCTCATTACAGCCACCCATCATGTGCGCTGCACAGCAACACATGACAACACGCACATACAACAGGGATATTATATGAGCAATGGATGCCAGAAGAAGGCGCGCGTGTGTGTGTGTGTACATACATGTGTTTGTTTAACTGGATTTGTGAGTACATTCTAACAGAGTCCATATGTTCTGTGTGTGTTTCACCTTCAGGGTACATCGCTCCATGGAGTGGGCGCTTCTACTCTCTCTGGGATACCGGGTAAGTCGTCACAATTGATGTGCTGTACTTTTGCTCTGGATTTAAAGCACCTCAGCGCAGCGCCGATAATTAAGTAGATTTAAATTATGTACAGTAGCGCATTTACCCATAAATCTGTTCAACTGCACGAGACAGAAGGTGGCGGGGTGAGAGTAAGTTTCATCAAAGATTTATTCCACCTCGTCTGCTGGATGATTTACCGTGACGTCTAACTGTTAACATATTCAGCTTTAGTCCGTCTCAGAGCTAATGAGAGATCAAGGACACGATTTTCTTTTGTGCATGTTTGCACACAAAGCACGGTAGCTTAGCCTGCGCCACTGTAGAGCTGCCGACATGCTTTCATGGTCGAACAGTGACAGTCAGTGAGCCCATCACTCAGGCCCAACATAAAATCCTAAACAGACAGTGCTCCCAGAGCTGAGCTTTGGACTGCAGCATCAGCTGTAAGAGTCTAAACGTGTGTGCACACATGTTTGTGTGTTGCCTCAGTATGTTCTTTTTTAAAACATTTTTTTATTCAAGGATGTTAGCCTACATTTTGCTGCAGTGCAGTGAAAGTATTGAGGTCAGCTTCGGACCCAAGTTAACCGACATCAGCCAAACTCATCACTCTCATCTCCTAACTTAGCAATCGTTAGCAATACTATGCTTTTATTCTGAAAGAAAGGGGTTGTTTGACATTAATAACCCATTTAAAGACTTCTCTTCCTTTGTCTAACCAAACTTCTTCTGCGGTGTCTCCTTGACTTCCATGTTGTCCACAGCTATGCTAAGATCCACATTCCCATTATAGCATCAGTATCTGAGCACCAGCCAACCACCTGGGTGTCCTTCTTCTTTGACCTCCACATCCTCGTCTGCACCTTCCCAGCAGGCCTCTGGTTCTGCATTAAGAACATCAATGATGAACGTGTCTTTGGTAAGAGCCCTTCATGGAGGTTTTCTTTCTTTCTATCTTTAAATGTTGACCGAGGTCGTGGAACTCCGTCAGATTTGTCCTTTGAAACACAATCAGACTGTGTTCCAGCGTTGAAGGATTGCTAATAGAGGCGGCATTTGTGGAGTGTTGATGGAGTTGTTGTGGTGGAGATGGAGACAACAAGCTTCAGCGCACCCACGCTATCAATAAAGTGGCCACAATGACAAGGAAGGAAGCTTTCAGCAGTATTATGGCTTTTATAAAGCTGTCCCTCAAGTGAAACGCTGGCACTGGACTGATGAACATAAGCTTCTAGATTTATCTCTGACATGTTTGCCACAGTTCTTTATCATTAACACAAAGAATGCATAATACAGAGCAGCCATTCTAACGCTGGATATTAATACCATGAGAAAGGTCAAAGTGTAGTTTGACACAAACACTGACAGTCAAATATGAACCCAAGGTCCACTCACTGTTCCAGGGCTTTCAGCTGCCTCCTCGGCTCTTCCTCACAGGATGGACACATGGAGAGAAGATCATGATGGCTATCTGTTGAATGATGGCCTTTGCCATTTTGTCACTCCGTGTGTTTAAAGATTATGAATGGAGTCTGAAGCAAAAGGATACAGGAGAATGACTGATGGCTGAAACTATATATAAAACCAAAGAGCCTCATGTCATGTCCTCTGTGTGTGAGCTGTTGTGATGTCTTTAAAAATAAGCTCAAATATTAATCTGATTCACCGAATGTGGACTATATATAAGCCTGTCAGCGGCCTCCACGTCAGCATCCTGCTTCACTTTTGCAGTCCTCATGTTGCTCCTTTCAAAATCCCGGCACGACACGCTACAGGCTGACATGTTGCCATGACCTGGTTGCTAACCATTACCCCCCACACACTATTTTGTAAGCGAGAGAGAGAGCTTGATGATTATGAGTGCAATCAAACCTGCCAAATGTCCACAGCACTGCTGCATGCCTACTCGTACGCAAACAGGAGAGAGTAATTAGCATGGTGAAATAATAACTGTGGTTCTGTCAGATCAGATTTGGTACGCACTTGGTATCTGTCAAATAAACAGGAATCTAGACCGTTTGACCTTTTTCTTTTTCGTGGTGAAAATACTTGCAGGATGTTTTCAGAAGAGTTCCTGAAACACAAAAGCAACCAATCTGTCAGCGAGGCGCGATCAGTGTGAGCCCCGAGAATTGCTCATTAGAGTGCTAATGATTTGATTCTGCATATTCCATTACGTGGACTATTATTTGTCAGTGTGTTTCATCAGTTTGTTATTTCTTCTCCTGATGACTGCGACACTGAACTCTCAGGGTATCACTGACAAAACGTTAATGTGTGACACGTGCTGTCTGCGAGCGCGTGAATTCATATTCTCTAAAACATCAGCCAGCTCTCAGGCTCCCTCTGCTGCTCTGCGCTCCTCTGTTTGTTTGTCTTGTTACAGTTTGTGAGACCGGTTCAGTGTATGTCACACCCACACACACACACACACACACACACACACCATCAAATGAAACTGCACTGTGAAAAAAGTAGACACAGGAAACAGATAGTGTGGAGTTAAAACTTGTGAATCTTGTCGACACTCTTTTCTCGACTGTGTGAATATTCACAGTCTGCACTGTGCGCACCATTACTTTCTCTCTCATCAACTGCTCTTTGAATTAAAGATGTCAAATAAAATGTTGCTGTAGCTGTTGTGACGTGACAGAAAAAAAATCTCCTTCACCTGTAAGAAATGACATATTTTAATCCTTCTATGCCCGAAATAACTATTATGCATAAGCCTGACTGATACGTCAACATGGCTTATATGTCCTGCCTGTATGTGACAGAAAAACACATTTTAATCTACAGCTAACTCACACCACACACTACTGTATATACATCATTTATAATAGATGGATATCCTTATGTTGTATTTGTGGTGGAGTTTATACAGAAGCTCTTCTCCAAACATTTTATTTTATGGACTGTGATTAAATACAACTTACTCAGACGAACATCAGATCCGTCGGGGCACACAGGCTGACACACTGAAGCATGTTATTATATAAAATCTCCCAAAACAGCCCCCTCCCCCCGATCCCGGTGAGCGTGTGAGCCTCATTGTGCCGTGTAATAACTGTTGAGACGGACGAGAGAGAGCTGGATTTGTTCATAATGTGTTTGCCAGCAGAATCTAGTCCACAGCCGTTATGCCTTTCTGTTTATTTATCTCCATCTCTGAGTTCATTTGTCTTTTTGATTTTCCCTCTGCCTCACTATTTGTTTGACATCGTCAGTTTAGTCTCGCTCACTCATGCTGCTCTAGTTCACACACATGTGCTTTGTTTCTAAATCAGTGTGTGTGTGTACTGTACAGTAAACTTGCTAATTAAATTAATATCTAACACAAATTAACATGCTGAAATAAAAGAACACATAGTCTATAGATGTAGTCTATATATGTACGGTATGTTGATGATGTCTTGATTAAACTGTACTTTATTTTTAACATCTTAGATAATGAGTGAAGCACTCCAACACTAAGTGTATTCTTTCTGTGAGAGACACTTTTAAAGTCATACATTTAGCTTGGTCGGTATTTTTGCACAGCTTCTCTGTCAGGACATTAAAAAACAAACAAATCACAGCTCAGCAAACAAACCTAAAAAAGAACAATCATGGCATCATGCATCAACACGAACTAAAATAAATATAAAATGTAACACCTTAACACCCTAAAAGAAACATGTATTGGTCAGTCCAGCGCTTGATCATGTTGCTAATCCGAAACAAACAATAACTGGAACCTGTCGTTTTAAAAGTCTGTCTGCGGTTTGATTTAGTCACTAATGACTGATTCATCTCTTTGGTTTCATTGATTCTTCATCTTCCTGTGCACTTCTGCTTCAGTCAGTTCGATCGAAGCCACAGAAAAGCTTTTCATTTTGTGATCCAAAGACTCTTCAGAACATCTTTGGGTTTCTGTTCTGTAACTTCTTGTTACTTATCAGACGGCATATATACACCAGTAAGACAGAGCTAAAATTGGCCATTAATATCAGGGTCAGCCTCCTTTTGCCGACATAAAGTCCAGTCCTGTGCTGCCTCTCCTTGGCTGAATCCTCCTCCTCCTCCTCCTGTGGTTTTGTACTGCTTTCTTGTTTACTTGCGTTTTCGGCTCCACTCTATCTCTGTCAGTGTTTTCTGTGCTCGTCTCCGACTTTGCTCTCTGTCTGTTGTCTTACTCATTTCACTGCAGTTCTTTGATCGGAGTTCAGCTTAAAACACTCCATTAATACTGACAAACACATTTGGCTTTGTGTTTGATTGTGTGCTTTTCTCTCTGCTGGTACATTTTCTCTTTTGACCCTGTTTCCACCTGCGAGTGAGATCCTCACCGAGCAGAGGCAAACTATTTGAACAGAGCAAAGGAATGTATGAATTTTAGGTCGCTGTCAGACAACAGAGCAGCGAGACTCCACTCAAATGAAATCAGCCTCGTGAAGCTTTAATCATAACATCCTGGTCATCGCTCTCCTTCTCTTTTGCTTCCCTCACTCCAGTGGCTTTGTACGCCATCAGCGCTGTGTATTTCGCCGGCGTCATGGTGCGTTTGATGCTGACTCTGACTCCGGTGGTGTGCATGCTGTCGGCGGTGGCCTTCTCCAGCGTCTTTGAACACTACCTGGGAGACGACATGAAGAGGCAGAGCCCGCCCGCAGAGGACAGCAGCGACGAGGACGACAGGAAGAACGCCGGAAACCTCTATGACAAGGTTAGCGGGCTTCAGAACATGTGATGAGTCATCTTGTCATGAATGATGAATGAATCAGACCAAATCAAAGTGCCTTCATTTTCCAGTGTTAGCTTTGTTTCTTATTAGATGAATTACTTGTTGGTTCCTTTGAACACTTTGAGTTACATCACCAAAATTACATACCAAAACATACTATTTGATTCTGGACTCACACACTATTTTCATATTAACAGTGGATCAGATGGCTGTGTGTGTGTGTGTGTGACGTGGTGACAAACCCTCCAAAGTATCACCCTGAGCTACTCTTCTTCTTCTTAGCCCTGCAGCGCTTTAGCATCTTTTAGCTCCTTGTTTTGGTTTCACGGTGCTCAGCGTTTCTGCTCTGGTTCACTCTCACTGCTGTTGTCAGACTTGTTTCCAGCAGCAGTAGGCAGAACGTTTCAGTGTGAAAGATCTGAAGAGACAAAGTCAGCAGCTTACATTCAGCAGCTTAAGAGCCAGCTGATCAGAGCATAACAAAGCAAGAAAGAAATGAAATGTTGGATATGCGTTAACAAGGAAACGGAAGCACAGCTCCAAGCACAGGCTGAAAGTTGCTCTATGTTTGCTGGATGTGCGAGTAGATGTTATCGCTTTAGTATAGTCTGGCCAGTTTTTTTTAATTATTATTATTATTTATCTTATTAATATTCAGCTCCCCTTGTCAAAAAGTGTCAAACTTTCTTTTCTATTCACATAAAATCTGAATCTATTAATACTAAAAGAATTTTATACAAGAGTCAGTTATTATATTATTAGCAAGCGTTATTGTTTGACACATCTAATAATATCTAACCACACACAACACAAGGACGTGACTAGAATAAACACATAGCATGTCTCCATTACAGACACTCTTTTTATTATGTGGCATCTGTGATAGAACAAAACCTGCAGCTGTATCCTCATTACTCTCTCCTCCTTCCTCTGGGACAACCAGATAGCGCTGCTGTCCAATGTTTTTGCCATCCTTTTGCTGCTTTTCTTCCAAATTGATTCAGTGGGAATAATGTATTACCGACCTATCACGGGTCTCCTGAAGGGCCACCATAAAACAGCTACAGCAGTTAATAGTCTGTCTGAGAATCCTCTCAACGGGCACAATTAACAGTCTTCCAGTACATTATCGGCTCATTTTTGCAGCGTCTCATCTTGTTAGAGTTTCGGTAACCTTTACAAATGTCCCGTCGCCGTGTGATCCCCCCACTGCAGGCTGGCAAGGTGCGTAAACACGTATCGGAGCAGGAGAAGGCCGAGGAGGGCCTGGGCCCCAACATCAAGTCCATAGTCACCATGCTGATGCTGATGCTGCTCATGATGTTCGCCGTCCACTGCACATGGGTCACCAGCAACGCCTACTCCAGCCCCAGCGTCGTACTGGCATCATACAACCACGACGGGTGAGAGCTGTCACTGTCTTAACATTATGGATCATGTTTACATGCTAATGTTCTCTGCTCCGCAGAGTCGGTTCACCAAGATTACACCACGTATCCCCTCTTACCTCTTGTGGTATGCAGCCATGCAGACCGTTCTCGTTATCTTTGGCCTGGATTTGACGTACTGAGCCCACCTCTGAGATTTCTGCCTCCGTTCTAATACAATGGAGAGTTTGCTTTGCGTACAGTGGTGTAAAAATGACAGCTTCACCAGTAGCATCTTTCCAGAAACATTGTTCCCATTAATCCACAGACTGTGTTGTCATCACTTTTCAGTGGAATTACTTTCCACAGCAGCAAAAGTCTCTCAGCACTGTGAGCCTGGATGGATTAGAAGTCTTGGGGTCTGTGGTCACAGATGCATAAAGGCCTCTTCTCCTACCCGGAAGATGCTTTTGCATTTTTCTTTCTTCGCCCAGTTATTTTTCAGGTCAAAGTGAACTCTAAAGTTCTGCTGTGTGAACTCTTTTGCTCTTGCTGTAGATAAACACGCTGTCTAAATCCTTTACAAAGCCTCCTGCCACAGCAGATCCACGCTGACACCCCTCTCCATAGATCACAGCAAACTCTGCAGCATAATATACTTCATATATAATAGACCACTATCAAACGGAAACTGTAATGCAGCTTCTGTTTCCTTCCAGCAGATATATTAAAAATAAGAACAGAGCCTAGCTGCAGCTCAGGTAAACAGTGCAGAGCTGTATGAGACATCAATATAATGACAGTGATCATCAGACTGGAATCAGCAGATACTCAAGAGGGTGAGCAGGGTAACGTTTTAATTAAAAGATATCACCGTGAAGCTTCCCCTCTTGGTTACTTTCATTAAGACAATCGTGTTTTTGTGTCGTGGCCTAATACCGTCTTTAACTTTCTCATCCAGCTCACGGAACATCCTGGACGACTTCAGGGAGGCCTACTACTGGCTGAGGCAGAACACGGACGAGCACGCCAGAGTGATGTCCTGGTGGGACTACGGCTACCAGATAGCAGGCATGGCCAACAGAACGACGCTGGTGGACAACAACACGTGGAACAACAGTCACATAGCACTGGTGAGAGCCGCTGCACCTCGTCACTCACTTTCACTTTCACGTTGTCTTTCGATGCATAATTATTTGAAACTTTGACTTCACATAACTGCACAGATCCCCGTGGAAATCAGTGCCTGCTATTGTTGCAGCGTCTTCATCTCTCCGTCTTTGTACTCCTCGTCTTTGCCTCCACTCTCCATGGTTACACAGTTTAACAGCTGCCAGTTGAGTCTTTTCTCACACCACCATGTGGAACTGAGTGTGGCTTTGTTGCCTTGGTGTATTGCACCACCAAGTGGACATAACATAGCAAAGACAAAGATGTCCTAAATGTAATTGCTTATATAGGTCTAGTCAAAGAACACTGGAGCCTACACTTCCCATAATGCAGCAGTGTCTCATTGAAAGACACTTTCCAGCATGTTGAAAGAATTCCATACAGAGCCAAGACCTCCGCTCAACTGAAAGTCAGTGGATTGTCTGGAGTGGAAAAGAGGTAAAGCCCCCACGTCTTTGTGTTCCTACAGGTGGGTAAAGCTATGTCATCCAATGAGACGGCAGCCTATGAGATCATGAGGTCGCTGGACGTCGACTACGTCCTGATCATCTTTGGAGGTGTGATCGGCTACTCAGGCGATGACATCAACAAGTTCCTGTGGATGGTGCGCATCGCAGAGGGGGAGCACCCCAGGGACATCAGGGTGAGACACACACACACACTTGCACACAAAACCCACAGAAGCAGAGTTGAGTGCTGAGATGGTGGAATGAAAAGGTCATATTAATACAATGAGTGCTGTCGCACTGAATATCTGTGATCATTGATCAAAGTGTGTGTGAGTTGACTTATTTCTGCCTCCGTCTGTCTGCCTGTCCATCCAGGAAAGTGACTACTTCACACCGCAGGGAGAGTTCAGAGTGGACAAAGCCGGTTCCCCCACCCTACTCAACTGCCTTATGTACAAAATGTCTTACTACCGCTTTGGAGAGATGCAGGTATGTCCTCATCAATCATAATTCTGCAGTATTACACTGAGATCAAAAGATTAATAAGATAATCACGTTAACTGACAGCGGAGACCTCCATCCGTCGATTTATAAACTTCACCTGTCTTCATTTTCGGTTAAGCTGGACTTCCGGACGCCTCCGGGCTTTGACCGAACACGCAACGCTGAGATCGGCAACAAGGACATAAAGCTGAAGCACCTGGAGGAAGCCTTCACCTCCGAGCACTGGTTGGTCCGGATTTATAAGGTCAAAAAGCTGGAGAACAGAGACCGCATAGAGCACAAGCTGCGAGGCACCGACACCACTAAGCAGAAGTACACCTCCAAAAAGGTGAGCTGGGCCTCTCTTCACCCGCCGCGCAGTGTCTGCTCTGACACAGACTGAGTGGGCTCAGGAACTCAGCAACTGTGTTTGTTTTGTGGTGTCCAGCCAGGTGGAGGAGCTTAGCAGTCATGATGAGAGTGACTCAGAGCAAGCAGTCGACATGAAACAAATCTCTCACATTGTTCTCTGTAATGTCTTAACGTGGTTCTTCTTTCAGCCGCCACTCATTTAGATTTACGTTTTTACATGAGAGGTCTCATGCGTAATGCCTGATATTGACATTTTTACCTTTTTGGTCTTTTCTCCCGTGCAGACAGCCAAGAGGAAGCGTGGATACGTCAAGAACAAGCTTTCCCTCAAGAAGGGCAAGAAACTGACCAAGAAATCTTTATAGAAAGTCGACCACCACCAACAGAGGCACATTGTGGACGGGAGAGAGGGAAAAAAAAAAAAATCTTACACACAGAACTTTCAACAAAAACAAGCAGCAACAGTAAATCCACCAATCAAGATGAATAAGGAACACCAGAGGTTCTCCAGGGCCCTGTCATCCCCACGCGTCCTCACCTGGAGGTCCAGGCTGGACACGTTACCATCACTTAGGAGAATGTATTGAACCTCAGCTGACCGGGTTGATCTGATGATGAGCGCGGGTCAGGGAGGGGGGGGACGGGAGATGTTGGCTAGTCCGGGATCCTCCCCACACCGGTTTTAACCTGAGGAACTGTGACCTTTGACCCGCTTTTCTTTTTTGTACTTGAACACGAGAGGAGGGCGAGAGAGAGAGAAAGAGATTAGCTGTCCTCACGAGGGGCTCAGCTCGGGACTGCTCTATGCATCGCATCATCCAGTTCGAAATAACACCGCGTAGAGGCGCCGGCAGAAGTCACCCCAGTGTTCTCAGATATCCTCAGTTCGGCACTGAAACCCCTCCACCTGCTCCAACTGAGGCAAAGAGCAACATTAGGATGACTCAAACGGTGTCCCCCCCAAGTCTCGATCAGTATTCAAAGTCCGTTACAGCAGCTTTCAGAGGTGTTGGAGGTCGTGCTCAGGTGCTTTTGGAAGGTCCGGGTGTAGTCTGTTTTCATGTGTTTCATTTCCTTTACGTTCTCCTTAGAAGTCTGCATGTACACAGATGTGCCAACGAGGAGCAGCCGTCACTCTTCACACAACCTCTCAAATCACCTTCGAACCAGACTGCACAGGCTGCGGGAAGGACAACCCGCTTTGTTACAACTTGGCCTCTTTGTTTCTTAGTTCATTACCGAGGTCATCGCGAGACGCGTGCACGCAGAGCGATCAGACGGGCTTTAAACGACCTCCAGGTCAGACAGACAGAATTAGAGAAACTAAAGACAGACAGTGAAGTTATCCAAGCTGTCCATCTCAAACACCAATCGCCGGCTCACGTCCTCGTTCACCTTTTAACCTGCTCCACTTGCCGTGGTTGTGAGCACTCGCTGTTCTTCGAGCATTTCAGGTGCGCTCACCTTCAGTTCTACCTCCAACTGAAGAGGTCTTCCAGCAGCTTAGTGCTGCACTTCCATAAAGGTGGAGGACTTCATGAGTAAATCTGCTGCAGTGCCCCCTGACAGTGAAAAGCCTTCTGGCCAATCGGCTGGTTTCTTTACAGCCTGTCTGATCGTCTCTTGCACTTATTGACTTCAGTGAGTACAAAGAAACAAAGGCTGAAACAAGCGGAGCCAATTTGTAACAGACCAGCACCGTCCTTTACGCCATGTGTTCTTCTTATCTGTAATATTAGTTGAATCGCACTGAACTCAGAGCAGCGTGGGCCCACCAGACACCAGATCAGTGTTGAGTTGCAGTTCAATGGGTTTAAACATTAAAACATATTTTTGTGTAGGACGCTTTAGGGAAGCCAGGTCTATATTTTATTGCTCGGTGATGATTCATGAATGAATTTTTTGCTCTCACACAGAGGGAGTGCACGCACGCGTTTCTGAGCTCAGGGCGAGAGAACCCGATTGTAGACACGAGAAGCAGTGAAATGCGTGTGTGTGCGTGTGTGTTTTTGTTTTTAATGATAACTCTGGCTGCAGGTTTGTGAACAGCCTGAAGGTAAAACAGGAGTCTGATTTGAGTGCCACTGGATGAGAGTGTGACTGGAAAATCGTTCGGGTGTCACTACCACTTGAAAGTAACAGGTCACCTGCGTGCTTTTGCTTTTTTTTGTTGCTTGTAGCAGATGCTAACAGGATGACTGCCACGCCGGCCAGTGTGATCATTAAAAAGCCATTAGGAGTGTAGCGTTGGTTTGCTCAAATCTGAAAGCTGTGAATGGAAAGCAGCAGCAGCAGTGTGTGGTGAAGCACGCGGCTGCAGCTCCACCACAGCCTGCTGTCAGTCTTGTCATGCGTCCACCTGATCCCCCTTTGATCACCTCCCAAATGTCCCACTGCACTCTGTAGATAGCAGGCTGCTTCTCCCTTCACAGGCACGGTAACTACATCAAACGCTCTCTACTCCCGCCGCTTATCCCCTCGTGAATGGAGAAGAAAAATGTTGTGAAGTCCTCTGAGCTGTCAGCAGCAAGGAGGGGCTCCGCAGAAAGGAAGGCGACTTCTCAGAGGCTCGAGCACGACATTAGACTTTACTGCTTCTTTCTCATTGGCTCGGTTTCCACTCTTTTTTTTTTTGTTTTATCTGCAGTTCTGTCATGCACCCAGTGGCATAAAAGTGTCTCTTTCTTACATGTGTGATTTATTTTGATTTGAGTGTAATTTGTTCCCTCTGCGAACCAACTTCTCCCTATAATTTCTTCCGCCTTACTCTTGTCTCTTGAAGGTTTCCTATAAGAAACGTGTCCATCCTGCGCGAGCCGACTTTGATTCTGTTTGAGGTTTTGTCAGAAGAACGCCATCTTAAGCAGGTCCGGGTGGAGAGAGGATAGCATTGGCCTTAACAGAAAAATATGGAGAGAAAAAAAAAAAAAATCATATCTTTTTTTCCGGCGCGCGACAGAGTCGATGAGTGTATTTATTACATGGACGATGGAGGCTGCGATGACTACAAAGCAGGCGTAGCGTCCTATCATGAAATGCAAGGATTTTATTTGGTTTTGATTTTCTAAGTCGAGGTTTCTTCCATCAATTGTAATGATCTGGATGCAGGTGTGAGAATGAAACATGCCTTTTTGAATAAAGAGGTTGAAATAACACTGTTTACTTCTTTGAGCTCATGTTCACACTCAACATCTACTTACGGTTTAAAACACATCTGCTCCTCACAGTCTGTTGAAACACATTCGTGCTGACACTTCTGGTTATCTGGTTAGCTTAGCATACAGCTAGTCTGGCTCTGTGTTATAAAGCTCACTAACAAAAGCTAACTAACCACCTTCGGCTGTGACATGTTCCGCATGCAGACATGTTCCAATTCAAAATACGTTGACCCAGTTTACCGGCTAGAATTTTATTAGTATCCTGTCCCTTAACATGGAAATATGGAATGTCATGTCTCAATCCGGAATGAATCTTTATAATTGCCTTTTAGAATAAAACACCCTGTCTGCCATGGTGGCAGGTGGTAAACGACGCAAACTGACACACACAGTGAACGCGGGGAGCTCACAGGTTGACGTACAGTTGATTTAATGTTTTATATTTCAAATGTTACAGCCACAACCATCCTCTAAAAATGCACACAAAAAAACAAATCCACATTTCAAAATCATACAACTGCATTGACAAGAATGCATCGTTTGTACATAAACTGTTGCAGCTCCTTTTGCCGAAGCTTTAATATATTCATACATTCAACAACTCATTGAATGTATTAAAAGAATTCTACAATGAGCACTTCCACACACTTTCAAACACACTAACAGTTCTGATGAGAGCACAGAGGAGACACATATGAACAGGAGTCAGGGATTCAAACACAAAGCAACAAAAGGATCTTAATGTCTGTAGCCAAGACGGGTCACTTCTTCTCTGATGGAAATTATTTAGACTGTCCTCAAGTGGAAGGCACCAAGAACACAGGAAAGATTCTCATCAAAAGTTTGTCACTGTTTGGATTCCACCGGAACAGATTTTAATATTCAAATTTTCATCAAATGTAAAAAAAGTCAAATTTTTTTTTTTTCTGTTTAACTTAAAAACGTAGCTGAGTTCATCGTACGACTGGTCAGTCGGCCTGTGTTTGTACCTGGTGTTGCCTGATTTCCATTCATCAGATCAAGTTGCATAGTTTGTGTGGAACTGAGCGCCGACCAGATGTTCTGAGGAGCACCTTCAAACAGCTTCAGCCGTGTTCACTCTGACTTCTTAACTCTGTTTCGCTAACTACTGCTCGTGTTCTCTTGTCATGTTTAATGAAAAAGGACGACACGTAGAATCACACTGGTGCTTTTTTTTTTAATGTTTGTTTTTTTTTTTTTTAGCCCATTCACTACAAATCGTTAAAAGTTACTTTTCTGTGACCAAATGTTCTCCAAAGGTTTTTCTACGAGTGTCCATTCATTTCAGGTCTGAATAAAAATCAACTGTAATTGACAGCGACGGCTCAGTGATTCAAGAAGACTCGAATGTTTGAGGTAGGTCAACAACCAAACATGACTTCACCTTTTTTGGCAAAGATGAGTTATTGTACTGGAGTCAGCAAAGCACTCGTGACGGGTTTAAGGGTCGCTCGTCACATTTTATGATGCTGAAAATGGGCTGCCGTTCTCTTTCAGGAGTGTGCTTTGTGTTGCTGGGACTAGATCCTCAGACTGCAGACGGAGCTCATTATTGCAAGGCTGCTGCTCACACTCCAAAGTGTCACGGGTTTGTTTTCCCATTGAAACCTTAAAAGAGTGCAATTTCCAAATCGCTACGGCTGCCGTTTAAATTCTAATCTACATAATTAACAAAAACAGACTCACTCAGCTGTAGTTAATTAACACTCATTCTGTGAGCTGGTGAAACGACAACAGAAACATCTGAAATTTAAGAGACAGCACTCTGATTTAGATGCTGGATAAAGACCAAGTCATCCCGGCGCCTCTGTATAATGGAGCTCTGGGCTGTCTGAATGTGAAGTTGATTTTTACAGAGTACTACAATGAATGAACCGTTAGGGAGTATTTGTAGTCAGTGGGCTGAGACATGCAGAGATGGTGGCACCACCTTTAAAAAAAAAAATAAATAAAAATAAAGAAAAGCTACAGAATGGACAGGCTGCACACTGTGGATGAACTCCAGACACACTCTGTGTCTGATAATTTGTCTCCTGCTCCTAAAATTTAACCATTAATGTTCAAACGTCACTTTGATTCCTGTGTGTCACAGAGCTCGGTGACTTATGTCTTACATTTCACCCTTAGTCATCCTCCTCATCATCATCATCCTCATCCTCCTCATCCTCCTCCTCATCATCATCATCCCCTCCGAACGACAGCAGGCTGTTATTTTTCACTTTCTTCCCAGACTTCACCTCCTTCTTCTTCTCCTCCTCTTCCTCCTCGTCGTCATCTTCCTCCTTCGCCTTCACCTTCTCTCCTCCGCTGTTCTTCTTCTTCTTGCTGGAGCTGGCTGTGATGCCCTGGAATTTATCTGAGGAGGAACGCTTGGCCGGTTTCTTGAACAGGATTTTACCATCAGGAGGAGGGTCGTCGTCTGTGGATAGGATGGGTTCATTAATATGCATCATTTAAATGTCGTAAACAATGATGTGATTAAAACATTTAACTGGAGCGCACCGCTCCCCACGTCAAGTGAAACAAAGAGGCTCTCTTGGCAGGAGAGGATGCTTCACCCTCTCTCAGTCTGACCTTTCTCTGCGCCACCTCCGCCGCGCTTTTCGTCCTTGATCTTCTTCACGTCCTCTGCGCTCAGGTCTCCCCCTTTGAGCACCACAATCTGAGGTAGCTCATCCTCTCGATCGCTGCCGCTGTCATCGTCCAGTGTCGGCATCACCTGGCGCTGAGAGAGGAGAGAGAGATCACAGACACAGACAAAGAGGTCTTCTTTAGCGGACAGACAGCTGTTTAAAATGGCTCCATTCACTGCGCTGGATGAGCAGCAGCGGATGAGAGGAGTACTGAAAGGATGGCGGTGTTCTGCGGATTAAATGGACGGGTCGATGGGGGAGATGTTTCCCTTCTCAATCCGGGTAAAATAAAGGTCAAATAAATGGTGCCGTTTCAATGGTAGTGAATTATTTACCTGTGCTAATTAGCAGAGGTCCCTAAACTAAATGTAAATGCAGGGAAATGTAAACACTTCATACGTTATCCAGGTGAGAACTGCTAGCTTAGCACGACTAGCCACAGTGTCACATAACGCCTACCTTCGTGTCGACAGTCGGCCCTTCTTTGTACCCAACGTCACTTTTAAACTTCTTCAGGAAGGACGGCTCCGCTGGTTTCACCCATGACACGCCGCTGGCCTTATTTTTGTTCATCTCAGAGCAACAACAGAGGACTGACAGTGAATCAGAGGCCGCGCAGACAGACAGACACACGACGATTCACCAAAACACAACTCGCGTCATTAGGATGTGCCGCCGCGAGGCACGTGACTCCGGGAGCTGACTGTGATTGGTGGGTGAAAGAAGCTGGAGTCAAGATGGCGGAAATGTGATCGGAAATATGTTTGTTTTTTTCAAAATAAGACCGCGCAGTTAGTCGTCGGCGACAAAACAAGTGTTTTTTTTCAACTTTGTCAACCACTGACAACGCCAACTTCTCATACGGCATTGATTTGGACCATGAGTAAATATTAATTCAACTACTCATTAATTTGAGCAGGTATTTTGTGGGGTGGTTGATAAATGGACTTCAAGCTCTTTCCGATATCAAACAGCTGTACTGAGGGCGATAACTTTGGAAGATAGCGCACAAAGTGACCTAACTACCTGCATATATGAGTTAAAGGATTAGGTAGTGTTGTAGTTGTGCCTGCTGTAAAGTGTTCTCTGGAAAATTTCGACAAGCCGGCTTTTATCTTGAAAATTTCTACCACGGTCCATATCCTTTGACTCAGAGTTGACAGTAGTGGCGAGTGTAGCTGTGTGTTCCTGTCACTGTGCCGTGTTTCATTCTCTTCAAACATGGCTTCGGGGTCTCTTTACGCGTTGTTCGCGGGCTTTCTGGGTGCCGCTGCCTCTCTGTCTGCCAAGCTGTCCCTCGGTGCAGACTACGTGAGAGACATGTGTGAGTCCGGGCTCCGTGGCTGGACCGAGTCCCACGGTGGAGCTGCAGCCTGCGACTGGGTGAGACGAGCTTCATACGACATTTATGTGTTTCTCAAAACACTGTCCCTTCTTTTGGCTCCTGGTCCGAGTTTAATAAGTTCCCCACTACTCTAAATACTTGGTACCTAGCACAGCAGACCATAAACAATGTCTGTAAGCTAAGCTATAGCTTTTTGTAGTCCTGTCTATTAAAGGTGAGTGTGACTTTTAGAGCTCAGATGTAACTTTGTTAATGGAGGAAATTACGTGTTACAGTAGTAATACACCATTGGCTGTTATTGTGTATGTGTGTGTGCGTGCTTGCAGCTCCACATCCCTCTGCGGCTGCTGTGCGGAGTCCTGCTCTTCACCTGCAACACTGTCATGTGGACCTTCTTCTCCAAGGCTCTCCGACACTGCTCCTCCTCAGCCAGGGCCACCGTCACCACCACTGCATCCAACTTCATCTCTTCAGTAAGCTCCAGCACTAAGCTTTGAGTCATGAAAAGTGTTCAGACGCAGTGTTTGCCCCTGTGTCACAGTGAGTCTGTCTGTCTGTCTGTGTCCAGGCCGTCCTGGGGAGGGTGATTTTCGGAGAGACCCACGCAGCTCTGTGGTGGGTGGGCATCTCTCTCACTCTGTGTGGACTGCTCGTGCTCCATGGATCGTCACCGCAGACACTCTCACAGGAGGAGGGCAAGAAGGATCAGTAATGCAGCTCTGACTGATGGATGCATGCTGCACAACAGCCTGAAGTCCTCGGGCTCTTTTTAAAGTGAAATGTTGCTCAGGGAAGGAGGTTAACTCGACTGTCTCATGTCTTCAGTGCAGTTAAAACAGCAGGCTGTGTACAAAGATGATGGTCCGTTCAGTACTAACTCCGAGTCATCTCTAAATGTATCTGCGCTGTTGTTTTTCTTCTGTGTGTTGGTGGGCTTTACTGGGTCACTGAGATTAGCAGGGAGACCACATGTCTACTCACTGTTTGGCCTCCAGTCCAGTGAGTAAAGACTGCTTTGAGTAATACAGTGTGGTTGGCTCCAGGTGATTAACTTGGTCACCATTGAAAGGAAACATGGCCGTTCATCTTTTTATGGATCCTCAAAAGAATTTTTGAGGATTTAGAGGTGCAGTGTGAAAGATTTGGGGATTTTATTTTCAGGATAAGGTAGACAAAGAATATAATATTCATAACTACATTTTCATGCGTGTATAACCACCTTTAACCCCTTAAGGCCTGAATTTATATAGCTGTATATAACACACATATATTTATGTGTGTTTTTGCCTTTAAGTAGATGGTAAATAATGTTGAGATTATTCATTTCACTTTTGAAATTAATTAATTAATTGAAATTAATTTTTTTCCCCTTTTAATTTCACACCACTGGAAACAAATGCTTGTCGAAGGTTCCTAGGTCCGTAATGCACTAACTGGCATTGGGGGAATGCAGACGCTATCTCGGCTGGTTGATTGAGTCGAGCGGTTTGTATCATACTTGTGATAGCGGGCGTTAAGGGGTTAATGAGAATCTTTTTATTTTTGTTACTTAAAACTTGTGTCTTTATATATCTGCAGTGGGAGAGGATCCTCTTTGATGGAGGCTGCCGTATTCAAACAGCATGTTTCCACAGTAGCCCAGGACAGACAAAACTAATCAGTGACTCTAGACAGAGTCCTTAAGGCAGGGGTGTCAAACTGTTCCACTAAAGGGCCGGTGTGGCTGCAGGTTTTTGTTCCAATCGAACAAGAGCACACAGTTTGACCAATCAACTCTCTGAAGACTGAGATCAGTTGATTAAATGAGTCAAGTCTGGTGTGTTGCTGCTTGGTTGAAAAGAAAACCTGCAGCCACACCGGCCCTTTTGTGGACCAGTTTGACACCCCTGCCTTAAGGTGTTGTTTCTCCTTTACACTAGGCAGGTAAGGGTGATGTGAGGAGATTGCAGTGGAGCTATTAGACCACTAGATGCAACTAAATTCTACACACTGGACCTTTAAATGAGCATGGTGGCCATAATACAAAAGATGGAAATGACTTCTTCTGATTAAGAAAATCTTAATTGTACTCGTGGGAAATTAAGTCTGTGTGGTACACACAACACATATTTTCAGACAGACCTCAGCCTATTGATTGAAGATGCTAACATATATTCCACACTGCTCATTTTCAAGATAGCTGACTAAAACATACAAACCAAGTGCTGTGTTTGCTCTGATCCACAATCTGACCAGCTTCATTCAAAACATCAGACACAGGAATGTGAAAGTGGTCATGATGACTTATAGATTATTTCTATTGATGTGTAGCAGCTCACTGCATTAAGATGACGTGACTTGAAGGGGCAGGACTTCTTTTCTTTAACTATTTAAAATTGCAGGTAACTTTTTATAAAGTTGAGTAGCTGACTTGGTGCAGTCTTATCAGTCTGGAATGTCAGACTCAGACTGTCTAAGATCAGCAGTTTCTGTCAGTTTTTGTATGAATTTGTAAAAAAAATTAAATAAAACGGTCATTCATTCAGTTGTCTCTTTGATGATGATTAACAAGTGCAGTTATGAAATATTTCCATTTATTTTAGAATAAAAAAAAGAATGGAACCCACAGAGAGATAAATCAGTTAGTTAAAATAATGTAAACATGATAAAAACAAGAGTGGTCCCATGATATCCAGCACCCGTTTAACAGTTCAAAGCCCTTTACGGCAGCAGCTCAATTACACAGGAATCTCTTCCACATGAAGTCAATTACTAATATTAATGTTCTATATGTGCTGCAGGCATAAAGGTACACATGGACATTTCAGACACAGATGCCAGAATTGGACAGATGAACTTATCATACAAAGTGTCCTCCGCACTCACACACACTGTGTCACACTGAGACGTTTGCTCGTCCGGACAGATAAGGCACAGGGTGAATTCAGATCCTCATTAAAAAGGCATCAGAGACAGCAAAGTGGTTGAAAGCAGGCTGCTCATATTTCATGTGTCACATTAATACTACTATTAGTGGTGTTCTCCTGAGACGGCTCGATGAGACGCCGTGAAATCCACCTCCAGTCACAAACACTTTGGTTGCGGTAACAGGAGCTCGGAGTCCTTCCTGCTCCTTCACTTCACACAATGATTTCAGGAAAATACTGCAGCTTTGCAGCGTGAGTTGTGTAACAAAGGATCATTTCTAAGTTGTGCGCCCTAGGTGCGTGTACGATGGCAGAGCATAGTTTGGTAAATGTATTCACAGAAGTCGACAGCCCTGTGCATCCTGCAAGTGGCTTCAGTGACACTGGGAGAGAAAGTGGACGTGTCTCCCATGATAGATGAAGTCTTTGAGATATAAAATATGAATAAAAATTTGAATCCCGAGTGGGTCCTCGCTGGTCAGAAAGCCCTGATAAGGTTATGCGTCCACAATTTTCAAAAGGGATCTTCATGTTCTTGTAGTCAAGAAAAAAAAAAAAAAAGTCTTTTTGATCAGAGCTAGTCCAGCGGGATCTCTATAACGTCCTCCTCGATGATCTCCCCCTGCGGGATAGCGACGTGCTCTGCAGGGCTCTTCTTGCAGCTCAGCCCTGAGAAGGGGCTGCACCAGGACAGAGAGAACGGGCCGCCGAACGCCGTCTGCATGGCCTCCCAACATGGCACCTTCCCCCACCTCCCCGTCTCCCCCTTCAGACGCTCGATTCCCTGCAGAAGACACAACAGTGAGGTCCTGAGGTGAAAGGAGCCGAGAAAAAATTTTAAAAAATAAAGAAAAAAAGGCTGTCTTCTACATGCACTATCAATCACAAATATGACACAGGATTGATGACTAAAACTGCAACAGCACTATGGTTTGCTCTTTGGGCCTTTTCTCAGACAGAAATCAGACTAAAGATGACAATTGGAATTTAATAGAGGACTCAGTTGCCGTATGTATGCTGAATGAGTTATTGGTTGCTCAAATAATTCCTCCTGTCAATCAAACAATCCCTTGAGAAATGAATCGTCTAGCAGCCATCCAGGTTTGCATGAACTTTTGTAACAAATCCATCTAGTTCCTGATGAGTTCTTTCACACACTAAATAAAAGTGTGGCTGATGCTAGACAAAAAAAAAAAGTTACCAGGATTTCTTCTCCTCCGAGGAGTTCAGATGTCTAGAAAATTACGTGCCAATTCATCTCAGCTGTTGAGATATTTCATTTTGGACCAAAGCAGTGGGCAGATTGCCCTAGAATCACACAGCTTAGATGGCTAGCATGTAGCTAATATGAAATCTGATCTGATCAGTACACACAGGAGGGTTTACAGCAACCACCAACTCTTTTAACATACATAAAGCATGTGAGTGTTGCGTTTAATGCTCTGTAAGTCTACTGTTTGAATGCCTTTGTATCAGCTTCAACTGTTTTCTAAGAAACATGCCCAAATGGTCACTAAAAACACAGTACAGGATGACTCATGCACTCTAAAATAAAGAATAAACCCCTGCGGAGGAAACAAACATGTCAAATGGTCAAAACAGTGCATGCATCCTGTTACACACGGGGCTCACTCATTCATAATGTTTGGTTGAATTAAAATAAATATATTAAAAAAGACATGAAGCGCACGGTGGCTTTCGGATTGAAATCCGCATGCTCGTGATGTGATAAGCTTTGGATGGGACGTCTAATGTGACCTCTGTTACAAGCTTACCTCTCCTCGAGACTCTAAAGAGTTGTCTGCTTCAGAGAGCGTTTGGCAGAGTGAGTTATCAACCAAAGCCAATGCAAATGAGTGTGGAGAGAACATGGCATGGCAGAGAGGCAGGTTTACAGACAGGAAAATGGAAACAGAATGAAAGACAAGGACAGAGTGAAGACTTTACAATGCAGGGTGTGACAGGACTTTATGCAGGGAGAGTAGAAACCTTTCAAACAATACTGCAACATAAACTGAGAGGCGCAAACATAATTGGCCTCCGTACATTTAGAGGAAGGATAAATACATTCAAAGAAGCAAACAAACACAGTTTCTGCATCGCAACTGAGAATTATTTATTCTCTGCGCATGTGCTGAAATATCTTCAGAATATTTAGAAAGAATTAAAATTTCTGTAAAAAACAAATCATCTCCACCAGCACTCTCACCAGGGACACTTGGCACCATCATACCAGCAGTTTCACACACGTCACTGAACTAGCCTTCACCTGTACCGTGCATTCAGATAACAAAAAGATATATACCATATCGTGTAAACAAAGAATAGAATAAAATGCACACACACAGAACAGAGCACAGAAGAAAACCCCAATGATAAATACAAAGTGCTGATTAGCCTTTTTAGTACACGTGAAGGATGAATGTTAATACTTGGTTAAATGTGATACAGTCCAGCTCATGTCCTGCTGCGTCTGCAGTTATACATGTTCATAGAGAGCTTCCCTTTGACTCCACACAGGATCCAGTAACCGCTTCTCTGCTTCAAACGAAGCCACTGTTCCTTTTTTTGAGGAATTTCATTTAGTAGCTTTCCCAAACGAGTTTATCGTGGGGTTCATTGAATTTGGCACATGCTCACAACATCAAAACACCACATGAGCTCAGATCACTGTTTCACTGACACACACGAACAGGCAGTGTTAGTGTTGCTGTGGGCGACCAAACCTTTCCTCAAAAAAGGGAGCATGACATAATGTTACAGTGTGACATCCTGTTAACTCTATGTTCTAACAGCCGTGTTGTCCCGCTGAAACACAAAGCAGGGGCTGACATTTGTTCTGGCTCGAACCATTTCATCTCTTCCGTGGAGCATCATGAGAGTGACTCAGTAAAAAAAAAAAAGAAAAGAAGAAAAAAAAAAAAAAAAAAGACAACCTGCCACGACCAAAGCAAGCCGGAGTTCACCCCAGCTTGTTTTGGTCAAATAAAAGGCTTTGTTTGTCGAGCATGTATCAGAGAGGAATCGGGAAGAATGTTCCACACTTGGGCAACATGGAGCTCAGATCATTTAAAACACACAATTAAACGGCAGTGTGTTTTTTTTCACAGTTAAAAAGGATCACCTTTCTTCTTCTGTGGTGAGATACAGTCTACTTGAGCCATCTCAGAAGTGAATTTAACCATTTTTAAATAACATTATCACATTAGATTGACAGATATCAGATTCTCTGGGAATCCCCCCCCCCCAAAAAAAAACAGGATCAGTGCATCTTGTAAACAAGTGTCTCCTTTTTTGCCCAACAGGATATTTAAAATATGTTGACAATCATAATCAAGCACAATAAGAATGGTGACGTGCTGTGTTTGGTGCCATTTAAAAAGGATCAGGAATAGAATGGATGTTTGCAGAATGGCTCCGGTATGAAAACTGGACCTACTGAACCATTCATCCATCCCACTGACGACCTACTTAGAATGTTTCATCTGTCCACATCTGGAGCACGGCGCTGATTACTGTCTGACAATTCACCCAAACCACAAAAAGACAGATCTTTACACTTAGCTCTAGTGGTGTGTGGACATGCAGATGGTTTTAGTTTGGCTTTCTGGTCTCGTTCTGTTGCAGTGGCGCTGAATGGAAGCGTCATCTGACAGACGCAAATGCCCTGGTTGCTTCGAGTAATCTACAGATGTCACCGTGAAAGGTTTTCAAAGAGCAGTCCTGAATCGCTTCGTTTATTCAGTGATGAAGTCACAAAATGACATTTTACATTTCACATTCCCAGCCCCATCAAATGTGAATGTTTATTGGTTTTTCTGTCTCTGGTGAATATATTTGTTGGTTGAGCACAACAAGCACGGTCAACACAACACCGTGGGCGCTTTCATTAGTGTCCTAAATTCCATTCCATTCTCTTCCATGGTATTGGGTGGTGTGAGTTTCAGAGGTGGATACCTGAAAACCTCCACACATAAAACTGCATCTGTCCAGACACCACTAGTGATAAGTGAGAAAGTGTGTGTTTTTTCTGGAATTGAGCTGAGCTAACCCTGAAGGGAGAGCATGAGTAAACACAGAGCGAGAAAAAAAAAAAAAATAAGAGGGCTTCTGATACAACAACTCAAATAAAAACAGAACAGGTTCATCACAGTGTCTGCAAACAGGATTCACAAACTCAAAGTGTTTTCTTTTTCTCTGCAACTCCACTCACTCAAGGTGACACACAAATAAAAAAAAAAAAAACGGATAGCGCACTTAGTTGGCAACACAAAAAGCAGATGGAAAGCTGTCCGTGTCTAGCGTGGGAGACACGGCGTAACTCTCGTTCAGCATTGGGAGCAGCAGACTGCCATAGCTGAGCTCTGTGGGGCTGGACAGGGCGCTTCCCACGATTTTTTTTTTTCTCTTTTTTTCTTTTTTTGTTTTTGACCCCGGCCGACCTCGTTCCCTGCGCTGAGCTCTCACACCACATACTGGTAGGTCTCAGCCTTCCCATGGTCAGGGGTGGAGAAGGGACTAAACCACAATAAGGAGAAAGGGTGTCCAAATACCGCCCTCATGTTCATCCACTTAGTTTTTTTAGCCCATCTTCTCTCTTCCTTTTTCAACTGCTCTATGCCCTGAAAACGAAAGACAACCAAACTTCAGTTGGTGGACTTCTGTCAGTAATCACAAACCAAAAAAAAAAAACACCTGTGGCTTGTGGCCCAGTATTTCAGTGATTTCTCTACAAGCATCATGTATCTGCTTGTGTCCTCTACATGTCTCAAATGTCTCCCATTTATCTGACACAGAGTTGCAGACAAAAAGAAGTTGGAAGCAAGAGAAAGGGAGTTTGGTTTGGTTTGGTTTGGTGAGCTCTGACACACAGGCAATACCAAGAGAATGATTTCAGGATGACACCAAACTACATAGAGGGGATACTGATTCCTTCTTCCACTGATACATGGACACATTTAACCTTTCTGTGAAGATAAATTTGTATTTTCCGAGTACGTCGCTCGGTGCTTTCACACACTCACCACCGCCTCTGTGGCTGCAGTGAAGAGCGGGCTAAGGAGCAGACTGTTTGAGCTTTGCAAACATAAAGTAACCTTTAAAGGCTGCAGGTTGAACGTGTGCGGCCTACAGTACAGACTTTCAAGACTGCTACTAGCTGCAGGTCACACACGTTAGTACTTTGGTAGATATCAGTGGCCCCAGAAATGTGTTTGCACCTTATAAACGGCATGTATACAGCTTGTTTTGTGTGTTTTCAAACCTAACCTTAAACTGCATCTTATTTTGTTCATTTTCTATTAAAGACCATGAAATCTATTTGAGACCGACAGCAGCTTCCAAAATGATTCAGATTTTAGTCATGGGATAACCTTTTTGTTCATCACAGATAATGTCTTTCTGAGGTAACTGCCAAAAGGAGGGAAACAGCTGAGGACCAAATGTTCTGCTGGGCAAAGAATGGAAGAGCTTGGGAGGGGCTGACTGTTTGCTAAGCCCTTATACGCAGAATGGTGAGAGACACAGTGACACACGGGACAAACCACATGTCTGAACTGCTCAATGTGAATCAGCTGACCCTCCTTCAAAGGGTTGTCAGATTGAATTTGATGATCTCTCAAACAAGAGAGAAAGCTTGCAAGGACGTGTATATAAACTGTCATGGAACAGGCTTTAATAACTGTTCAGTGTAATGCTGGTAGGTGTATGGTTTATGGAGGTGTACTGCAGACTGGAGCCTCTGCAAACAGTGACAGACAGATGATTAGAGGTTAGAGGTGTGGAGGTTTCTTGAGCCCAAGTTGCATCCCGATGCAGATCTAGAATCAGGAGTTTGCAGCTACACAAACTTATGGCTGACTAATGTTCCTTTCCAATAAAGTTGGAAATGTGCATCACTGTGGTGCAGCATCACCCTCTGGCACTGAATGCTGGGCAGGTGTTGAGCTGGGCACATTTCTGACCTTGGATGGATTGACTGGGATGACACACGCCGTGTACTGGTTTGACCACGTTTCTTTCTTTTTGGCAGTTACTCATCTTTCAGACAGTGTCTTCAGTCAGAGTAAGGACTTGCTGTGAAAGCTGCAGGATGACACAGTTAACTGTCCGAATCAGAAGTAAGAAGCTCAAAGATGCTCGTGTTAAAAAGCAGAGAGTGGCAGCAGCGGGGAGAAGAGCAGAAGAGAGCAGAGGAGGAGGAGGATTGTTGGTCACTGAATGGATCACTTACGGTCTCGTCGGTACAGATGGAGTGGACTTGGGTGCCAAACATCACAGAGGTGAAGATGAGGAAGAGGAGGCCCTCAAAGCACAGGAGTATGAGGAGGATGACTGTTGCTGGAGGAGAAAAGGAACTGCACTCTGGTGGAGGGGAGGGGAGGGGAGGGGAGGGGAGGATGGTGGGACATGGAGGAAGAGAAGTGAAGGGGCAAAAAAGAGGGCAAATGAGGAAGTGCTGAGCACTACAGTCATAAGCTACTGCACTCTCCTGGTCTGCAGCTCTACAGCCAGGATGGAAAGCACTGAAGCAATACTGACAGCAGGTACGACGTCCACCTGTCACCTGCTGAGGGGGCTTCAGTAACAGAGGGAAGGCTAGTGAGGGTTTGGGATAAGGGGGTTAGGTTGTGTTGTTAAGCCGGTGGGCAAACGTGTCTATACTGTAGCACATGGATGGAGACTACTATCACTGCATTCGGCACAGGGGTGCAGCTGTGAACAGGAGGGTATGTATACACACATCTGTGTACCTCAGCTGTGTGTAGGAACTCTGAAACTGTGACTCTGTTTTGTGTTGTCTTTTGAACGCAGGACTCAAGGTGAGGGGACTTAGACAGGAAATTACAATGGAAACAGAATGAAAGTCTGAGGTTGCAAGCGCAGTGACTTACACTCATTTTGGTTCAATCTTCAACCACAGACAGGACAGATTCTCATTATGAGCCCTGTACACTGCTCTGACGCTTCTGTGCCTCAGCTTTAACGGAAAAAATACAATTAAGCTGCAACATACAGTGTGGTACAAACGGCAAACAGAACAGGTTCAGGGAGTATCTCTTGTGTTAGTGCACATAACCGCATTGGCCACGTAATGAAAATGTGGCTTGCGTGCTGACTGAGTGCGTTCCTCCATCTGCTGATCTGCTGCCCCTCGAGCAACCCGGGAAGGTTCTCAGTGTGCTGAGCGACTGGGCTCAAAGTGCAGCGGGAAAAGGAACGCTACACTGGCAGCGATGTAAATGTTTACACAAGACTTCATTCATACTTTAATATTTGATTTTTGATAGCTATGGAGAGGACCTGTAGAGGAATACAATTATATTCTCACAGTGCTGTAACGCAAGGAGAAATTCACATGTTAATCCTACAATATTCTCTAGAGGCACATTAAAACAACACTGACACTGTTATGCATGATATGGAAAATATATGACATTATGATATCCTTATTTCTTGTGATTTTAAAAAACACATTTCACCAGTGTGTTATTTGTGTACATATATATATATATAATCATGATTATCATCATTTGGGTAAATCTGTCCTCTTCAAAACAAACCTCCTCTGCTACTTCTATCACGTTTGGTTCAGCCCTCTGCCACTCCTCCAGAAATCTGCCGTGTTATTAAACATGACATTTCCGGCTGTGTTCAAATGGGTGATGGGAGATAAAACTCTCTAACTCAAGCAGCAAACGACGTGTGTTTGCTGGTAAAATCTAAGTACAGATGGATCTGAATACTACAAGTATGCGTTTGCTTCTTACTGCTGCAGTAACCTTCTAACGGTTAATCAGCACAGGTCGAGGTGCTGCCGATAGAAGGAATATACGCACACAAACATGTAACTCGGCGTCTGCCTCAAGCATACAGGAGAAAATTTTACCGTGACGGTAGCTGTGTGGCATGCATGTTTACAGGCAGGTGACTCTGCAGGCGCAGCGAGTGCACAACTTCTGATCAAACTACGTACCCAAAAATCATCAAATTAAAATTAAAACTAAAATATGTGACGGACTACATATCGCGCAGGCCTGATGTAAATGCATCTGCTTTTCTAAAGCATATAAAGAAATGTTACATGCTAATATTACAAATTGGCTATATAAGATTAGTATACAGTATAGAATGGTGTTTAGTATATATTTAGGAGTGAACTGAGGAGCTGAGAAAAAAAAACACTCACTTGTCCAATCATCTTCAAAGCAGTTGAGGAAATGGAAGACCACCATGACCAGAGTGTGGAGAGAGATGAGTGCAATGTACATCTACATGAAACGAAAAAGAAAGATATGAAGAACCATTGACCAGCAGCTGCAGACTGAGTGATAGTCTACATCTGTACTGCATTACTGCAACAGCAACTTCTCATCTCATCACCTACAGCGTTCAACAAAAACAGTGGCTCTTTGGCAACATTCTTCAGCTCATAATTGAATCAAAGTTTGTGGTCAGCCCACATGTGTGAGACTGATCCTCGCCGTGAACTTACTGTGAAAAGCACAAAGTACTTTTGGTTGTTCTCCCCAACACAGTTATTGACCCAGGGGCAGTGGTGGTCCATCTTCCGTATGCAGCGCTTACACACACTGTGAGAGACACATCAAGTTAAGTGTGAAGGAAAGATTCAAGTGAAATGTTGCAACCCTCCAAGGCAACAACAAGCCTAACAGTGAAGAGCATTTTCTATTTACATAGATGAACCAAAAATCACAATTTATGACAACAGTCTGACTTCTTCACTGCAGCAAATGACTGCAGCTGTGAGTGTGGGTTTGGCTTTGCAAATGCCAATGCAGCAGTGAGAATCCCGTGTCCTTTTTGTCCTACCTGCAGTGGTGTGCTCGGTCAGGCTTGATGCTGCAGCACTTGGGACATTTGTAGACCACCTGCCCTGGTTTCAGCTGAAGGCTTTCTATGTATTCCTTTGTAGCATTCCCCTTTGGCACTGCCCCCTGGCAAGACACACACGATCACACAGTGGATGACTTCACCTCATTAATCACCATAATGACACAAGCAGGCAGAGGCTAAACATACTTTTAGAATTTTGGGAAAGTTCAGCTCCATTAAGCAGGTCTATATAAAGCTAAAGACTCTCAAGACTCACAGGGTCGGTGCACATGGCCCGGAGGTGTGAGGCAAGGGCAAGGAAGGCCAGAGTGTTGAACAGGGTCCCGTTCATGATGCTGTACGTCAGGTTCTTGGATGGCAGCAGCATCACAAAGAGCACCACAAACTCTGCGTAAAACACCAGCAGCCAGGTGATGACGGCACACACGATGCCGCAGGCGTCCCTGATGAACCACATAGCCGACGCGGAGGAGGAAGTGATGACGTCTTTGGAGATAGGAATGCGCTGCTCGACCTGTAGGCAGGTGGTTTGTGCCATGCCCTGCCCACGGCCGTGCTCCACATCCCTGCATCTGTGCACCGGGCTCTTCATCCTTCATCTAAGCTAGAGGTCTGCTGCAGCTACCGGACCCGCTGTGCCTTCAGGGATCAGTCTCAGTCACCGCATGCTAAAGGAAGGGCACGGGTTAGAGGCAGGTTAAAGGGCGGCTCTCCGGAGAAGCTTTTTAGCAACAGCCGGGATTAAAACAGCCAGAGAATCCTCCAGTGTTTAACAGAGATGAGCAAACAGAGGGTACCTCACCTGATAAAAAGAAAATGTTCACGGAAACGGAGTTTTCCTGCTCTACAGTAAAATGTGTGTGTGTGTAAGTAGGCATTAGAACAGAAGGTCAGTCTGGGTCGTGTTATAATAATCTCATAACAAGCACAGAGGGGTGAAAGTCACTCAGCCTCAGGGCTGCAGCTATTTTCATTGTCCAATAAACCGCCAATTATTTTTTCTTGACTGGTTAATTTATTATATAAAATGTCACACCACGGTGAAAAACGTTCCATTTTTTTTTAAACGCCTCACTGTCCTGGACCTCACCTCCGAAAAACTGGAGCAAGAGACATTTTACGTTTTTAACGTTTTTGTAAAATACTGGAATTTAGTATGATATAATATTACAAACTGGATACCAAACGACTTTTCTGTCAATCGACTTATCATCGAGGCTCAAACACAACACGACCACGCATAACCAGAGCTGCAATCATGTTACTTAAGGTGTCGTCCCGTGTGTAGTGAAGTATATGACACAGCAGATTTGCGTACGAAGATGAGAGCATTGACAAAGATGATGCCGACCGAAACTGAACTTTCCTGTTCAGCAGTAAAACAGGTCTGAGTGGGAGTGTGTGTGTGTGTGTGTGTGTGTGTGTGTGTGTGTGTAAACAATACTTCCTCATATTCATCAGAAATATATAAGCAATCATTCTATGCAGTTCTTAAAGATGAACAGATCATTCATAAAAACATTCTTGCCATCTATGTAGTGATACTGAATGACAGTAAGTAGAAATACTGCACAGTAAGTACGCAGGTGTCTGACAATAACGCTCTCGGTGTGGTATGCAGTGAGTGTTGATTCATACATGCGGTGACAAGAGGCCAGAGGTGGAAGCGTCCAGATGTGCCGGCATGTCAAAGCTTTGACACTGGAGAGGTCAAACAGAGCAGTGAGCAGCACGGTGCGGGCTCCACCTGGAGAGGTCACTGAGAGCCAGTGTCACACTTGTTTACGCCCCTCATTTACGTCCAGGTTGTCCTGCTAGCTGTGACATGGTATATGACTGAGAGACAGCATTATATATGGGCATGGTTTGCCTTACTAGCACAGATGTGGGTCACTGGTTTCCGGTGGCTGATACCGTTTCTAACACACTGCTCGGTAAACAAGCAAGCAGCGTTACCCTTGGCCAGGTAAGGTACTTTAACCATACAGCAGCTGGTAAAAACCCGCCACAGACTGCTCTGTGCTGCAGTTTGAGGGCCCGTGTGACACTGTGTGAATCTAACACGACACACATGAGCTAACGCCAGTCCATTTTAGCTCACGCTAACTCCTTAGCTAACCTTTCAGATTGAGCATTTACCGACCTCTTCACGTGTCCCTATCAGCGTCCTTCTTTTCACCTGTGAAGCGGTATAACCTCCGCGCACGTCTGTCTGCCTTCCCGTTAATTTAATTCTCACTATATGCCGCTGAATCTCACCTGAAACACGAGCATCCTCCGGACGCTCTCTCTCGCTGATGCTGCTGCTTGTTGGTAGCTCCCCTTCGATGTCCTGCTCCCGCCCCTTCACCAACAACAAGACGTCTTGACGTAAAGGAGGCGAGCCAATGGGGTGATCAGAAAGGTTTGCAGCCTGTACACGTCAGAGGACGTGTCCGGACACACCTGTTTCAGTTGCAATGGCTCTTCCTGTGCAGTTTGAGTGGGCTCCCCTCTGTGAATGAACACATCCTCCGGAGGTATTTTAGAAAATCTCAGCTCTGATGAAGATGATCATGCTTCAGGTGTACCCACAGATAAACATAAATATGTCTATTTTATTATAAGAGGGGACTTCAAGTGATTCTATATATACAGAAAAGTCACAAAGTTCATCTGAGTGAAAAGTTTTCAGGAACAAATGCATGGTATATTTTTAACCCCGGCTATACAAGCTTGTTGGTGATGCAGGTAAGTCTAATTCAAACTAATAAAACTCCAAAATGAAATATTTCAGTTTTATGTGGATGATGTTAGAGCAGCCTTCACGCCATCCTAACGCTATTCCCAAAGAAAGAGAACAATTTGTGGATTCTGTCTACAAACATTTACATACTACAAGTAACAATAGAAATACATGCCATTTCAGAAGAGAGATGAATAAAATGAATTGTGAAAAACATATTTTTAACTGAATTTCTGGAAGCCTTTAAATGGTTTATCAACTGTATGTATGTATGTATGTATGTATGTATGTATGTATGTATGTGTGTGTCTTTACATACAACTTATTCTGTTCTATCAATGTTTGTCCAAGACCTGTGTTATCTGCCGATGATGCAATGTTTTAAGACCAGACATTTTATTTGTTACTTTACGCTGTCTTTATTTGCTTTTTGCCTTCTCATTTAAATATTATAAAATTGCTTATAAAAATGATAAACAGTATTTACTCCTTAGATGCCAACAGTTTATTGTTTAGTCATGAAAATCTTTTCATTTGCAGAGAATTTGTAATGAAAAAAAGTTCAGTTTCATTATAAAAAGTTATTTCATCATAAAATTCCAGCATTACAAAACAACGACCACCTTCAGCTGAGGGACAGTTGGAGCCCAGGTAGATTTCTAATGAAGTAAGAGACTTTGTGAGATCTTCTGCTAGTAAGGATGTGAAACCAAAACTGCTTCAAGTCTATATTAAAATATATAGTAATATACATGAAAGACATTGAAGCATTGAATGACCACTTTCAAATTAGTCACCAAACATTGCACATTATTAAAGTGTGTAACATTAAGCATGAATAAAACCTAATAAAGACCTCTTAAACTTCACAGTCATCACTAGAGGGCAGTACCAGACAGACGACTCTGTCTGTGTGGCTGTATGAGTCATTTCTTAAATACATCAATATACCCCCTTTTGCCCCCAGAACTGCCCTAATCCTTCATGGCATAGATTCAACAAGGTACTGAAAACATTCCTCAGAGAGTTTGCTCCATATTGACATGATAGCATCACGCAGTTGCTGCAGATTTATCGTTTGCACATCCATGATGTGAATCCACCAGGCGTTCCACCACACCCCAAAGGTGCTCTACTGGATTGAGATCTGGTGACTGTGGAGGCCATTTGAGTACAGTGAACTCATTGTCATGTTCAAGAAACCAGTCTGAGATGATTCCAGCTTTATGACATGGCGCGTTATCCTGCTGGAAGTAGCCACCAGAAGATGGGTACACTGTGGTCATAAAGGGATGGACACGTTCAGCAACAATACTCAGGTAGGCTGAGGCATTGCAACAATGCTCAACTGGTACTAAGGCGCCCAAAGAAAATATCTCCCACACCATTACACCTGGTTATTTGAGTTACTATTGCCTTTCTATCAGCTTGAACTAGTCTGGCCATCCTCCTCTGACCTCTGGCATCAACAAGGCATTTTCGCCACAGACCTGCCGCTCACTGGATACTTTCTCTTTTTTGGACCATTCTCTGTAAACCCTAGAGATGGTTGTACGTGAAAATCCCAGTAGATCAGCAGTTTCTGAAATACTCAGACCAGCCTGTCTGGCACAAACAATTTGCACCATTTAGAAATTTGCGTTAAGCAGTTGCAGTTGTTTTGTAAAAAGCATGACTTTATTTCAATTTTACTTTGTATGAGAATTTATTTGTTCATATTTGCAACCTATGTTTACGTTTTCAAGTTCCAAAACAGTTCATTGAGCAAGTTTGTGTTTTTATTGGAATAAAGACTGGATGTGTTTTTTAAAAATGCCATCACAGACAGAGAAAAAGGGTTAGTTCAGCTCAAAAGACAGAAAAGCAAACCTTCCCCTGCTGCTGCTGCCCCAGAGAGAGCGCGAGTGTGACCTCCCTGTGTGTAGGAAGAACGAGGGAGAACAGCAGCCCCAAAAAGAAAAGAAAAACCTTTCAGGTGTGGAACACACCCACTACCTGGCCACACATCAGAGCTATGTACGTGCACTCTGCACAATGACAAAAAATATTGTCACTGTATGTTTTTAATATGTCTATGTTAGTAGAGTGTGGTGATGCTAATACAAATATCTGTCTCCTGTGTGTTCATGTACTCTGCATCTCTTTTAGAATATTCAGACTCTCTTATTACTCTGAGGTTCTGTGCTTCTCTTATATGGCTCATTTAACAAACTTAATTAATTTAAGTATTACATTCCTATGCTGAGTCAGTGTTGTGCTTGAGATGAAGAGAGTGGTAAGGGTGAGTGGTAAGAGGTGATGATGGTGGGCTGATGGCAAACTGCAGTTCAAAATATAGCTGTACTGTAGCTCATAGAAGCAGTAGGAGTTCTGTCAGTGTTATGTTCCCATGTAACTGTGAAGCAGTATACTGAATGTAAGCCTGTGTCTTTATATGGATTGTTACATATGCCTTGAGGAAAATATGATTCTCTCCTTCTCAGCCAAAAGAAATCAACCAAACACTTAGAAAACACATTTTAGACATACATCATGTCTGCGTAGCATGGTTAAATAAACAGGATCTGTCTGTTCACCTTAGTTCACAGACAGCAGCATTTCCAGTGTATGGCATCTACTAAATATAATTAATACAATTAACTACATTTTATCAACAGGTCCCCCTGTGCTTAATAAGTTTACTGAGTCTAATATATTTGCCGTAAGGTCTAAGGTTTCCTTCATCACCACCTTGCAGCTGTGTCTGCACCGCAGAACCTAATTTATCTTTCAAAAGTCATCTTTCTCTCTCACACACACACACACACACACACACACACACACACACACACACACACACACACACACACACACACAGCTACAAGTAGATGGCCTCACTCTGGTCCCTAATGATGTGCTGGCATCTCCTTGGAAATGCTAAGACTGTGGAAGGCTGTCAGTTTCCATCAGGAATAGCATTTCTTAACAATCCCATGAGACAATGTCAGCATCAGCAGAGACATTTCAGATCAACTCTCAACAACCAGAACCAAACTTCTTCTATTATGTAACTACAGCATGAAGGACTCACTGATTCATGTCATTTTAATCTATCCATTGTGTTACAAAAATGTAAATCACACAGAGAATGTAACATAACATGTATTTCATCAGGAAAAGACCTTTTAAATATCACATTTTAACGAACCTTCTACATCAGCTGCATCAAGTTGGATTCATGCTGCTGAATGATGCTGATGTTCTGTCTGTGTTAAAGGACAGTTGTGCAGGAGGGTTAAATTCTACTGGGTGGTTATGTCTCATTTTCCATTCAATCTGCTTCTCTTCTGTCTAATTCTTCTTGTACAAATAGTTTTCCTTCAGGAATTACCACCGACCCCATCGAGATCAGCGGCTTGATATGAGTAAGTGCTCTTACACTAATCAGTTTCTTGAAGACGCATTACAAAGGCTATACAGAGTCACTTGAGTGCAATTCCTAAATATTCTCCAAAGAATAGTTTAATTTCCCAAAATTAGTCCGGATTTCTTTGTTATCAACTCCCAAATACAGACTGCCTAGCAACCATGTCAAGCAATCAAACCTTTTCTAAGGCCACACATGGCTTGATGTGATGATGATGATGATGATTTTTATTATTATTATCATTGCACAGTTTAGATTTCCTATATATGTCCTTTGTTTGTGTCATGCATTCCTCCTGCACTAATAAGTCTGTCTTGTGATGTCTTGTGTGTGTATGCCACTACAAATTTATCTTGTTATGAAGATGTTGAAATGCACCTGCACCCCAAACCAGACTAAGCACCCATCCCTAATGGCACTTCAGCTGTCTGTGATTCTGGTTCCATTGCCTCATGATGTTACAATGTGACGATACCTTATGATTACTTATGATGAGGAGGGTATGCCAGTCATCTTTGTCCTCTGCTCAGAAGAGAGAAACCCTGCATGTTTGTTATAGCCCCTGCCAAAAAGAAAACCTTTAGCCATGACATGTGCTCAACCTATACACAGCTCTCCCTGCAGAGGCAACTGTCACTCAAAGCAGATTTATAACGGTGGGCAATTAAAATTCAACTTTCTGTCTGTGGTTTCCCACAGGGTCACCTCAGACAGGGGCTGAGATATTTGCATAGTGATGGATTTCTTGCATTTACTTGCCATATAACATATGTCTGCTGAACTCCAGTGAAGGCTGTGTGAAATCTAGCCCAGCAGGGATCCAAGGTAAGATAGGCATGGGGTGGATAGGGCACAGAGTGTGCATCGAATGAATGAAGAGGCTCTGGTGGTGACTCACCAAATCTCATACTCAACCACTTTCAGACCCTCTCTGTTTCCTTGCCTTCCATCTTCACCTCACTTTGTATTTACCTGTCCGCCTCCACCTTCCTAATACGCGTGTCCCTCGCTATCAGTCTGTCAGCCTTTCTATCCGACCTCCCAAACAAGCACTGAGTCACGTTTTTTTTACTCAGTCTGTGATCTCTGTAATGCCTTTCTGTTGGCACATCTGCGCAGCGGGGTTAGATTCAGAAGGTCAGGTCCAAAAAAAAAACTCTGGGGAAAAAGAAGATGATGAGATAAGTAATCCTTTATTGATTCCCCCAGAGGGAAAATTCAAGTGGTGGGGTTTGATCAATGATGAAAAATTAACTTTACTGAAAGCGGGAAGAAACTTTTTATTAAACAAAAACTTGCCTCCAAACTGGAGAAAAAAATCCTGACTAAAGCTTCAAAAGAATTTAGACTTCTATTATGGATGCTGAACACATATCTAGGGTCCGTCAGTACTCTCTGTATTCGAGCCTAAAGGCAGACAATTTATATCCTTTAACGCACAACTCCATCTGAGTGGAATACTTTGTCTCAATGAATGTCTGGACTCTATAACAAAATTCAAATTCAGATTTTGTTTGTATAGCCCACAAAACACATTTAGCCTCAGAGGGCTTTACAATCTGTACAGGGAGTGACACCCTCTGTCCTTAGACCCTCGGTTCCAGTGAGGAAAAACTTGCCCACAAAAAACCCTTTAACAGGGAAAAAAGGTGGAAGAAACCTCAGGAAGAGCCACAGAGGAGGGATCCCTCTCCCAGGACGGACAGATGTGCAATAGATGTCACATGTACAGAACAAATCAACAGAGACATATTGTACAAATACAATGAATGATGAATTACAATGAATGATAAAATGATTACAGTAGAAGTGGAACAAAAATAAATAAATAAAAAGTATGGCAGACTATAACTATATAGACTATACTGTAACTCTTCAAACCCTTGTTGCTTCTTTAAGTGTGAAATATCTTCAAAATCAGATCAAAATCAAGATGCCTCATTTTAACTGCTCTTAACAATGACAAGTAATGTTACATTGCATGTCGATTTACTCTCATCATTATGGTTCTTGATTTCAGAAAGAGAGGTAGATGGAGGCAACGTCTTAAGCTTGGAACGACAGCTGCTTCAATTGGATCTGTTGCACGCTGCCTAATTAAGCTCATGTTAGCCCCACTAGAACCTTGTAAAGGAGCTATTGAATATGTATGTATGACAAGACACGTGTGAAATGTGATGTGAAAAGACAGACTGAGGCTGCATATTTCAGATGGACAGATTATTGGATGTTGGCTCTTACTTTCATATTGTGACCACTAAGATGATCATAAAATCGTGCCTATTACTTTAATTGTAAAAAGTAAGAAATTGAGATGTTTGTCTAGACAGACAGAAAGAAAAAAAAAGAGGCAGAGAGTCTGCCAGTACCCTGACTGTCCTTGTGCTGATATCATACATGGACATGGTGATGAAATAGAAAAACAAAGAAATGGATGGAATAACATTCCTCACAGCCTTGGTGAGGCAGCCTTTCAGGGCTACAACAACAATGTTCCCTGGCGTCAAACCCAATCAACTGGATAAAACCCCCTCTGCACTTCAGTTCTTACAGTGCCTTTTGTTGAGACACCACACAAAAAAGACATCGGCCATCATCTGCTAAAAGGCTTCAAAACAACAGGGTTGTTTAAGCAGCTAGAAGCGGAGTGAGGAACAAGTAAGGCTTTTACACGATTCTTCGTTTAATTCAAGGTTTTGTTTACAATGTCTTCAGTGATTCAGCCACGACACTCAAAAGCTCATCCATGTTTTTTCTGGAAATATAGAATATAGGAGTGCATTACTTTTAGTAGATGTTCACATAGCTATAATCAGTACCTGAACCCTAATGCAGCTGCGTAATAAAGTGTTCAGATTAGAACAGCACACCAATCAATGTTACGTTAGGAGAATCTATTGCTGAGAACCCTTTTACTCTCAAGCTGAAATAACATCTGAGATCTGGGTAATGAAAATACACGTAGCAAATGTCGATAGGGCTAACACTGTGCCTACATGTAACTAAAGCTCTGTCCATTAGATTCCTCCTCCAGGTCTGGTTGAATCATGTGGCTTTGATCGCCTTTTCAATGGGAGCTCGCTGTTGTGTGATAGTTCTTCCATTGTGATGGCTCACTTAAACCTAGGCCTAAGAGGAAACATGATTTTAAGGAAATGGAAGCAGTAGGAACTCTTTATACTGGAGCCCATTTCTGAGAACTGTACATGTTCACAATCATATTTCTGCCTGAAAAAGCACCCGTCGATGAGCCACTCATAGTCTCCACCTGCACGTGTTCCTCAAACGTACCTTTTCCCATTAATGAGATCTGTCTAAAGTGCTTCTGCTGTGCGTAAGCCGAGGTCTTTGTTTCGCTCTTCCTCATTATGCAGCGTGGGAGGATAGTACACATGACTGCAAGGGACATCCAATAGCATAAGAGTATGTCAGAGCATGTAAAGCCAGCTTTTTGATCTTCAGCGCATGAAAAAAGATGGAGAGGAGAATCTGGGGAGGAAGGCAAAGCAGATAAGATGTGTGTGAGTTTTGGCATCAGGATCGTGTGTAAGCCCAGAGAGAGAGAGAGAGAGAGGAAAGGGAAAAGTGGAAACAATGTTTGCATAATTAACTGAGCAGAACTCCATTCAATACATTTGGGATGAGCCGGAATGCAAGCTCGACCTTATCACCCAACATGCGAGCTGGACCTCATTCATTCATGCACTTGTGAATGAATGGGAGTAAGTCCTGTAGTCAGTTTTAACATCTAGGGGAAACAAATAAATAAAAAAAACAGAAGATTGGAGGCTGTTATGACAGAACATTAATCTCCACGGTTTTGTAATGACACGCTCAACTATCACATATGGGTGTAATAATCTGTTGTCCACATACTTCAGCCCACATGGAGTAATCTCCTCTAGCAGAGTGTCCAGTTCAGTTGAGCGTGGAAGTCCTAGTAATTCATTTGGTCATTTTCATACTCGAGCAACATAGAACTTTGAGAGAGTACATTTGCAACTTATTTGTTTAAAAAAAATTTGCAGCTTGCTTCCCTTTCAAGCAAAAATCAAGAATCAGAATCAACACACTGTTCCCTGATGTTGGATGAGTTTAGAGTTCATTTTTGAAAAACACACTCAGTGAGGAGATTGAGATGACTTAATGAATGATCCCTGAGGTTAAATTTGCATTTGCAGTAGCACAGGATGTATAGTGTATGAAATGCAAATGTGATATGGTTATTCAGGCCGTAACAGAGCAGACAGGTGAGAGGTGGAATGCACGTACACACAGCATATATAGAGAGAGAGTTAACTGCCTGAAATCACAGGATTGACACTGTGAGGATGCGTTTAATTGTGAACAACAGGAAAGACATAAATGAAGGAATGAATGCTTGATGAGTGTTTAATCAATTTCTTTTTGTCATTTAATCGATAAGCTGCCGGGTCCTTGCAAATTGTACCCTAAAGGTTTATTTGACCTTAAGTTTGATGGCATCTAAATATTGACCATGTGCCAGGGAGGATCTATTAGCACACACACACACACACACACACACACACACACACACACACACACGCGCGCGCAGACAATATTGTATTATGTTTTTCTGTAGATTTCCCAGAATAATAAACTAAACCACAACAAACTTCATGAAGCATAATTGAAACCTGCATTTACCGAAGCACCAAAGCATATACATATATCGTACAATGATAATATCAATTAAAGATGCATTGATTAAATATTACCACCTTGAACCAGCACCCCAAATTAACACGTTAAAAAAGACCTGGCAAAATATTGCTCTCGCTATAACAGAACACACACACACATATGGACACACACAGACACAGCAAACACACTGACATGATTTCTGGAACACCACCAGTGGAGATAATTCCACTCATTATGTCGTCAATAAATCCCTGTGAGACTGTGAACAGCACAGGTGACAATATGAACAGACCTTTTCATAGCTTTGTCTGCCTGAACAGGACTGTTCCTTTGGGGGTTGTTATTTTTCATGCTGTTCTAAAAAGCTGAGTTGGTCTTTTTCTAGCGGAAAAAAAAGTCCGCCAAAAGGATTAAAAGGCTGTGTGGAAGAACACACTGTTGTGTGTTTCCATCTAGAGTTTTATCTTAGCTGGCCGCGTGGCTCTAGGGACAGTGATGATGGTCAGTTGTTCAGTCACTACTTTGGCCCAGTGGCTCTGCCACCTCCATGCTGAGTTAAAAATTGGCAAAGATGTGGATTGTAGGTGCACCTAAGGCGGGCTGGATGAAGCTTTGTTGTTCAAACAACCCGTAAATGCACCCACCCGTTAATCAAATCACCCACACTCATAATTCTGTATATATTTAAGTCTTAATATAATCTGAACAGGTGAGTTGTATATAAATTCACCCTCAGATTAGCTATACAGACCAAAACTGTTTTTTGTACCAGGCTGTAAACATGTTTATTTCTTCTGTGAGGTTTAACATTAACATGGGGACTTATGGAGACAGTCAGTCTTTCGAAGGATACAAAAGATCTTGAGATATGTGAGGATAGTTGCAGTGCATCGTCGAAAAGAGGGAAAAGAAAGCCGCATTTGAAGGCTGCATTTGAAGGCTGCCTTTGAAACTTCGTAATCAGCCTTCAAATGCATCCTTCGAAGCATGCAGCCCCTGAATTGAGACACAGCCAGTCTCACCTCTGGAGCCAGCCTTAAGTGGCTATTTGAGGAATTTCCACATAGGTTTCACTTTTGCTTAATACTTAATACTGCTATATACTAGTATATTTAATTCCTATCAACCACTGCTGTTCCTTCTGTTTAAACAAATGTTAACACGTTAACATGGCAAACAAAAATCAGGACTGTGGTAAATGCTGTAGCTTTTAAACAACTGCATATTAACAGTGTCATTATTATGAAAAAAATATTCACAGAGCTACTAAAGGGCAACGCAGACTTAATGACCTTCATCAGAACACCTACTCCCACTGTTTTCTTTCTATCTGCCTACTAAGCATCTTGGTGCTACTCTACCTTCAACTTATTAATGGAAAATTGTCAAATGATGCTTTTCTCCTTCTGACACCTCTCCAGTGTGTGTTGCTCATTAGTCTTAGTTCTGATTGCAGTTTACTTAGACGTAAAAAAAATAGAAGCATCGGGCTGGGAACAGTGGAAAAAAAGGTTGAGCCGAGTGGAAGTTTTCAAGAGCGACCCTTCCAACCAATAAGAAAGACTGGATTCGAAGCATCAAGTCATTAGGCTGAATTTATTATTCTTGTACGAGAAGGAGCTTTTAACAGTGCAACACCAAAAGGGGTTACAGAGAAAGTCTCACTGGAGAGTCTTGGCAGTTAGGTCTTATACATTCTCTAATGGGCTGTCTTGGACACCTCCCCATAGATAAAGGGAACGTCATAACGTCTTTTTTAGTTCTCTGATCAGTACCAACAGGATGTTCCTTTGTCCAAACACTATCTCCCTAACCTGTCTTCAAGCCTTGAACCACTGTGAATTACCTCAACTTAATTTATAGTTGAACTTAATCCCTCCCTGCCAACCTCAGCAAAATAAAGAGGAAAAGGGGAATTCATACATGCAAAAAACAGGATACACACATTGTATGAATTTAAAAGACCTGGACCCCAGTATAATATTAATAATTTTATAACACTGAGGGTTGAAGTTTTACCATTTGAATTAACCTTTTTGATTCTAATGCCACTTTCTCCACATCTGAGTCAGAATATTTCTGACAGAATTAGGAAAACAATGGACTGCTGCAGAAACCCGTGACTTTGACATAGCTTCAGATTTATCTGAAAGATTAGCACTTATTTCACTTTAACATTTCTGCTTTTGTACTGTCATTTCAAGTGCAAAGTTACACAGTCGTTTATTGGATTTCGTGCTGCACCTTTGAGCGTCCTGAAAACACTGATGCCCCTTTGGGATTGACAAGGACAGTGGGATCAGTGGGTTTTGGATAAAAGCTCAGTATAATTATTATAATCATCTTCAGTCTGCAGCCTGGCTGGAATTCACTCAAAGCCCAGCTCACAGACTATTCATTTATTATGATGATCAGAAAATGTTCCTTTATAAATGTGTTTAATAAGCGTAAGAACACTGTCTGTCAGATTACAAAAGTGGAACCAGCCAAGTGAAGGGAAGAATATTATGTGAGCTAAGCTGTTAGATAGATGTTAGATAAAAGGTCAAAGTGCTCATCAAAGAGAAAATACAGTTATAATGGAAATGATGTACTCCAAATGCTACACGATTCACACTGAGCTAAAACGCGTGAAGGTTACTGAATCTGTGCAACACTTTCAAAACAAATAGGATTACAAAACTTGTGGATTCTAATAACTTGTCTTTCACAGGTGATCAGGCAACCGTTGAAGCAGACAGGACTGCATCCACGCAATTCAAAAGACCTGCAACCTTTAATCACGCCACTGCAATCTCACGTGAACCGTTTTGACAATAAGTGAGTGTCTGCAGCGCTGGACAAACACTCTGTCTGACAAAAACACGTTGAAAAAATCGATTGCATGTCCCTCGTGTAAACAGCAGAGGAGAGGCAGATGTGGCCACCTGGCTGAAGATCATGATTGAGCTGTGCCAAAACCACCGCCGCCCCCCTTCTCCACTGGAAAAAGGACGTATGTCAACAGGAAAGATATTTTATGAGCAGGCTGTTGCCAGCGTTCCCCTGTGTGTTCCTTTACATTTGACCTTAGATCAAGCGATTCTTCAGTGCAGGAAATAGTCATACTCTATCAGCTGAGAATTTAAGGTCAGTGTTGAACTAGTGGTCATTGCCACTCATTACTCTAACACAGAGTAGTAGTAGAGTGCAAGGGTGACGAAGTGAGACACTGCGATAGGCTCCCTGAAGCTAACCTCGACACAAACTAAGGTTATCTGCAGTTCAACGCTGAAAATAAGACTAAAACTCCCATGTGAACCTCAACATCCTGAGAAGTTTCCATATTATATAATCAGTTTTATTATCTAGACAGACCTCCATCATCGTGACGAACTATGAATGCTACAGCTGTGAACCAGTCTGACTGCCCTGAGGTGAAGGTCCCCGTCCCCATCTTCTTCACCATTGGTGTAGTGAGTCTGGCGGAGAACCTGCTGGTTGTGGTGGCTGTCATACACAACAGAAACCTCCACGCACCAATGTACTGCTTCATCTGCAGCCTGGCGGCTTTCAACACCATCGCCAGCCTCACAAAAACATGGGAGACCCTGATGATTGTGTTTGCCGACGTAGGCCAGCTGGTGAAGACAGGTTCCTCGGAGCAGAAGATGGACGATGTCATGGACTCCTTGCTGTGTATGTCGTTTGTGGGCTCCATTTTTAGTTTCCTGGCTATTGCTGTGGACCGGTATGTATGTAGGGCTTAGCGATGTAACGATACACTCAACTTATGAATTGATACAGTTCACGATACGCTTTTCTCACAATTGTTTTTTTTTTTATCAAAATGAGTTACAGACAAATTACAACCAAATAAAATGATCTTTTATTCGTAGGGAACGAGTTTCTTCACAGAAACTCTGTAAAACAGTTTGTGTCCTCTTATAAAGAGTGCACCTTACATGGTCATCTTAAACAACAAAATCCATGTAAGGGGCGAGCAGATGCAAAGCCTCTCGTCAGCGTGGTTTGCCCCCTCAGCAATTTCCGCTCATGAGGTGGCATAACGTTACTTTGCTTCTCACTGTGGTGGTGACTAATATGCTGCTGCATGTTGCTCGTGTTGCCGCTATATGTTAGCAGTATCTTGCAATATGTACATGCTGTTTTGGTTGTCTCTGTCCATTTCTCAGCGTAGAGAAGCATTTATGTATATAGGGAATCCAAAATGCCGCCACACAGGTGATTTAAAACCGCTCGGGGCCGTCGCCATTTCTTCCCTCGTTCTGTGCCCCGTACCTAGGTAGTGATGTAAGTTACGTAACTTGACGTCTGACGTTGAACAAATGAATCACCCCAACCAGTGACTTTTTAAAAGATAACGTAACCTATTTAAAAAAAAAAAAAAAAAGAAAGTCACGATGCACCGTTACATCCCTAGCGGACATAAATGTAAAAGATGAACATTAATACTAATTTAAAGCACATATTTAAGGGCGTGAAAGATGGCTTTGAATCTGTGGAATGTATTCACTCAGCCCCAAGATCACGGTCCACATATCCAACAGTCCACATTTCAAAGACATCGTGACGCTGAAATCTGGTTTGTTCTATTTTAGATCAATGGAAAAAAATGGTTTTACTGACTGTAAAGGAAATCAGAACATGCTCGGCAAACTGTGGAATGTATAACAGAGTAAAGCAATTTATTTGATCTGCTTACTGCTGAGCTGGCTGTTTTGAACTATTTCTCTGCGGAGTTTGGGCCCTATAACCAATTATCCTCTGCCCATGAATCAGGTCTCACTAACTAGAACTCTGGAAAGAATTCTGAAAAGTTTAAACTTTTCTCTGGGCTTCATCTCCCATCATGTACACATTACATTGCTGTCATTCTACCGTTTACTATCTTCTTCGCACCTTCCATGCAGCCATTCATTTCAGACCATCAGTATGGTATGCCAACATGTGACTCAGAACTTGCCTGTAACCAGTCACAGACATTCAGCTGTGTGTAGATGAAAGCGAGAACTTCATCTGCTGGGATGTTCAAAGTTCAGATCTGAGTCAGATCTGACAGCAAGCTGCCAAAATTGATTGCATTCACAAATGTTAAGTTAAAGCTTGAAAACAAACTAAACGTTGGTTGAATAGTGAATGGACATTTTCAATGAAAATACAAGCTTCATGCAAATGCTAGTAGATTGCCCATCACAAACAAATGTCAAGCAAAACCGCTATCTGACTAGAAAGTAAATAGTGGGGTTGATAGTGGGGTTTAAAAAGCCTAGGCAAGGCAATGTGAAGTGATGACTTGTAGTTCATGTGATGAAGTCCTTTTTATACATTTCCTCATTTCATCTCTTTAAGACCTAAGAACAGCAGAACAAAACAAACTGAAAACAAAGTTTATGGCAAATATTTGTTTGTGGTCACCTGACAAATATGCATGCATGCAACTCCAACATTTACGCTCTTATTTAGTTTCCGTCAACTCCTGAGAGATCTTTCTATTCACTAACTTCTCCATAGTTAGGTGCTGGGGAGGAACCACACAGGGAATGAAGTACAGGGTGCTACTTCTTGATCTGATCCCAACAAATTCAACATTCTGGACATAATGCATCTGCTGCTGTTGATTTTTTGTTATTATGGGAATAAAAAAATGATGGAATATTAACATCATTAAATATAGTGAACATAATGTGGTTTCCATAGTAGCATACATGCTATAAATATGACGTGTTACAAGATACCATACCAGTTGGTTATGTAACAGAACATTGGAAAACAGCCAAGATGAATGAGTAAGATGACCCAAGGGAAAGGTGTATTTATGTACACTAGGCCTAGACAGACATCAAGTGACTGATATAGTATTAGCTAATAAATTGTTTGTTTTATTGAAGCAGCTGAAAGGTGTCAGTTACTGCATGGAGTCAGAGCATTAGAAAATTGTTCTGGCTACACCACCGGATACAAGGTTCATTGGGAATAGCGCAAAAAAAGAAAGAGGTTGAAGGTTACTTCTTTTATGACTCAAATTTGACAGCACCAGGTTCAGCTGGGTCAGGTCTCTGAGCAGTTTTTGTTGTTGTTGTTGCTGAAAATGGCTACCTGATGATGAAAACAATTTTGCAGACCATAAAACCAAAACAACACACTAAAAGAAATGAGAAACTCCAGTCCAGAAACTCCAAACTCTCTAGTCCTTTAATCCTTTGTTTGTATATAGAAATTGATTGTTGCAACTTTAAAGTTGCTATATATCATATCTTTTATAATACCAACGTATAAAATTACATCATAAAAACAGTGTAATTATGTAAAAGGGCCTGTATTGATGAACCTAGAGAGATTCTTTACCTGAATCTGCAGCTCCCCTCAGCTTCACAGAGCTTCATAGTCAGTGTGTGTGGTGTGTGTAGCTGTCTGGCCCAAAACATTACTGTTTGGTTCACTCTCACTGCTCTCATACTGTTGTATTTACCTGCAGCAGGAGCTGCTGCTGTAGCTCAGGAGGTAGAATGGATGTCTATTCGGAGATCCTCCTTCGTCAAAGTCTCCTTGGGCAGGACACTGAGCTCCCCAAGGCTATTGGGGTGTAAGAGTGTTATTAGTTATTTTCTGATGAGCAATTGGCACCTTGGCAGCCTCTGCCATCAGTGTGTGAATATGATATGTGGTGTAAAAGTGCCTTGAGTAGTTGGCAGGCTAGAAATGGAACTATATAAGTACAGTTCTTTTAGCATTCAAAGAAACAGGTATCTCCCTCAGGTGCTGGTAGAAGCCAAAAACAGAACTGAAATGGGATCAGTATTGGAGGTTGCCAGATCAGACTTCCAAATGTAACTAAGACTAAAGATAATTTGAGCAGATGATGATGATGGCACCATGTGCCAGGTTTTGCTAGAAGTTTCTGCCTCTAAGATGCTCAAGATGCCCATTGTTGAGTCTCTGTAAATAATATTAAGTCCATCATGAGATAACCTCTGACTTGTTTTCACTCACAGTTACATCACCATCTTCCATGCCCTTCGATACCACAACATCATGACAATGCGGCGCACAGGAGCCATCTTGGGCGTCATCTGGACAACATGTGGGGTGTCAGCCATGCTCATGGTGAGGTTCTTCCACTCCAATTTCATCATGATCTGCTTTGTCATCTTCTTCGTAGTCTCCCTGGTGATCATCTGCTTCCTCTACGTCTACATGTTCATGCTGGCACGCATCCATGCCAGGAAAATCGCTGCACTACCCATCAGCAACGGGGGGAATAGTCGGCACCAGAGGTTGCGGGGGAACAGCATGAGAGGGGCCCTGACTCTCACCATCCTATTTGGGGCTTTCGTGGTGTGTTGGACGCCATTTTTCATCCACCTTATCATTATCATGGTGTGCCCCATGAACCCATACTGCGAGTGTTACAGATCGCTGTTCCAGCTGCATGTGGTGCTGTTGATAAGCCACGCCCTCATCGATCCGGCCATCTATGCCTTCCGCATCGCTGAGCTCAGACGCACCTTCAGAAAGATGCTGCTTTGTTCAGACTGGAGGCGGTACTCATAGAGAAAACCTATTTCTAGCTTGTGTTCTAGTCTTCGCAGTTACTCTTTAGCTGCAGACAGCTTTGCTATCATGGGGTTTTATATATTTCACAAACAATATCTAGACCTGTACTGCCACTGAAGAGCTGTGGGTGGTCAAGGGCATCCTGCAGTATTTAGTTTCCTTTCTTTCTGAATGAGCGCATTTCAGACTGTCTGTGTTTGCATGCACCTCTGCATGACTGACTGTTTCTGTGTATGTTTTTTTTCATTGGATAAATGCCATCTTTCCATCTTCTTTCTGCCTGCTTGGTTATCTAACCATTCATCCCTCTTCCATTATCCTTTTCTCTCAGGACTTTGGATGCAATCTTATTTCACCCCAAGTGTCAATCTCACAATATCCTGTTTAAGATGACCCATCTGCACCACATTCACACGAGACACATATTTTCAACCTGTTTTTCTCAACGGACCTGTTATTATTCCATGGATCATGACATTGTAATTTCAGTCCACCACAGCTGCAAACAGTAAAATGAGAACAGCCCATGCACCATTTTACCTTTTGCTTTTATTCAGACACATAAATAAAATAATTATTTTTATGCAACATGGTCAACACTGACATTCATTTCAACTAAAGCACACATTTATAGTTTTGCATGCCTTCACTTTACAATGAATTAACATGAAACGCGTCCCCACAGTTGTTAATATTGTCTCACTGTACATTAATTAGCATGGTTTTTAATGCAGCTTCTGTGGGTACAAGGACCGAGTACATCACAATAAACAATAACAAAGAATCACAGATATATCCTGTTGGTTAGGTGAAAAATGGAACTATCACTGATTTGTCTTTAAATGAATGGACAGAGAGAAGAAACAAACAAACAAAAAACATACCATAAGGTTTTAATAAAAGCTCTTTTTCACGTAGGAGCACGATGCTGTGTACATTTGTGTGTGTATTCATATGCTTTTGTTTTGATCTCATAATTGGAAAGCACTTATATTAACCATTAATGAAAGCTACAGCAAGGCAACTACAACACAGTACAGAAAATAGCATCTTTTTTATAATGTTCTCTGTTTGTTGTCATGTTTGCTCCAAAAACATCTCTTATATCACTCTGCATTAAAAATACCATGTATGAGTCTGAAGATACAAATAATACAAATGGCTTTTTTTCTCTTTACAATAAATATCATTATGCAACACTAAACAAATGCTTAGTAACCACTAAAATATGAAGCATAACACTTCTTATGAAAAGCAGTTTCAGCAAGCTTTTTTGTTGGGAGGTAGGCGCCAATGACACACTCAAACAGAGATCACTGAAGCTGTTTGTACATTCATTTTTACATTTCAAGTGTAACTTCATGGCATCTTTACATAGTGTAATACAGACTGTGGACGTGGTGGCACATTGTCAGAGTAGAGCAGCTATAATTAACATAAGGACAGAGACCGGAGAGTGACTCTGCATTCAAATCGTAGCAGAAATGGCCGTGTCAAGGAAGCTGCTTGTTAACTGTGGCGCTAGTGCAGCAGCAGTGGGAAGGCAGGGCAGATAGCAACACTGGTTGCTGTTCAGCAGCAACATATATTTCACCATTAACAGTTAACAAACAAGTCAACACATGTCTGCCTTGTCGGTGGCCCCAGGCATGTGTGCTCCAAGCTTGAACACATGATCCAACATATGGTTTATAAGGAGGTGTCGGGTTATAAGGAGAAGATCTGCTCAAAAAATAATCACACTTTATCAGTGTTGGATTCAATATTTGTATTTGTAACAATCCACTTTCTCATTAAACACAAGACTGCCATTTTAAGTGTTAATATACTTGCTTTTTAACAATGTGTTGATGTCTTCTTTGCTGAATGGAATGATAAGTTTGTGTTATCTTGTCTGATGTTCTTGTTGGCAGCACATTCATATTTATAAGAGACTTCTAAAACAAAAATACTTCTTTTCTGCCTCAGGAAAACACTGTGGTCACAGTTAAAGAAATCACCTTTTACTGTTTACTGTAGAAAATGAGAAACAGGAATCTGCTGTGTAAACTCACTATTTCACACAGCCGTACTGAAAATTCCAGCCGTGTCTTAGAGAGCTATAGTGGCACTACGAATACAAGTGCTTTGGTTCCTGATGAAAGGCAGGCCATCGGTAAGTATACAGGGCAGCTTAGATGGTAGATGGGTCGTCTAGTTATTGGAGGGTTTCTAATTAAATTCCCAGTTCCCCAATTCCAGCCCCGCCTAAGTGCCCTTAGGCAAGACCCTGTATTGCCCCTGATGGCTGTGCCATAAGTAACATTGTAAGTGCTTTGGATACAGGACCAGGAGTCCTTTTAGCCATTTGATCTGCTTGCTGGTCTGCTTTAAAAATAATGGAAGGGGCTCTGTTGATGAGGGTTGTGTAGCTTCAGGTACCATTGAGACAATTAAGTAGAGGAAGTATTATAAAGGTAAATGTATTGTATACCATGGGAGTAGAATCGTTTTACTGTGTTAAGTTATCAAAACAAACATTTAATCTTTGCCATGACGCTGCATTAGTAACACTCAAAATGAGCGGGCTGCTGTCAGTTGACAGTGCTGTTGTCTCTCTGAATGCACTCTATTGCTGTTGCTCTGCTGTGAGTGAGTTGTCTTCTGTGTTTGCTCTAAATGACAGTGTTAAATACATGTGACAGCTGTGATGATTTTGCAGGAACATACTATGTGTTGACATCGAGGTGGACATTATATTATTGATTCATTTTGGTTGATCATTACTGTATGTTAAAAAAAGTACTCCATTAATCGCCACAGTCACGACGACACTGCAATCCTGAACTGACTGCTCAGGTGGAGATCTGGATATATTAGCTAATGTAACCTGGATCTGCTAGCCTCAAGTAGAGATGAGAAGTTTATGCAACTTCTAATAATAATATATATCTCTATAATAATATATATAATAAATATATAGTTTGCTTGATTGTTTGAGATGACATTAATTCTATAAGTAATAATGACACAATAAAGGACATGATAAAGAAGAAAAGTAAACATTTTCGTATGACTCTTCTGAGCTACTGACTTGGTAGAAGAGGGTCTGGACAAATTAAAAGCTCATTGTATGATATCAAAAACATAACAATCCTTTCTTTCAGGTGAGTTAGTTAGTTTTGAATATTATGTTCCATCTCTGCCATATTGTGCAAATAGAGCCCCCTAGAGAGAGAGCACAAAGAGCAGCAACAGTGAGAGACTGTCTGAATTAAGGTTATTGAGACAAACACTATTAAGTTCCCTTCAAAACCGTACCCAACTGTTGTTGATTTCACTCTCCCCACCATGTAAAAAAAACAACCACTTTTCCTAATGTGTACAGTAGTCAAAAACAAGTCTGTAAGTGCTCTTACACAACAGTATTACTAATGATAGAAGTGAAAAGAAAAGGGTAGTAACAGCTCAGTGATTTGAAAAAGAAGGTCGAAGCAGAGGGATAAAAGAAATATCAGCTGAAATAAAAAGAAGGCCATAAACATTTTCCTGTGACGCACTTTCAAATGAATCATTTCTCAAATGGTCCTTGCTGTATGTTCGAAGAGTGTACCTAATAACCTAGCCTGTTCTCTATCCATGAGTGTTTGTGTCCCCCTGGACAAAAGACAAACATGTGCTTGATTAAGTGTCATGAACCAGTTCTCAAACAATGTGTTGTGTTAGAATCTCATGGATATGCTCCAGTGTCGGCTCCAGTCAGTTCATGCTACCCATCCTGTCATTGGTTTGTCTCTTTTAATACTTACCCGTCAGGGCACAGATGTTGGTGCAGGCATTTCTCAGACTGTAACAACAAATGATCTCCTTAAAAGTTTTCCTCATCTCCTGACTCCGGAAGGCATAGATGAGTGGATCAATCACGGAATTGCACATGATGAGGATGAGGTACATGTTGAAGTGGGACATGAAGCATACGCAGTAGAGGTTCCGCGGACAGGAGATCATCAGGATCAGGTGGAGAAAGAAGGGAGCCCAGCAGACGATAAAGATACCCAGGAGGATGGTCAGCGTGATGGCCCCCTTCATGCTGGCTCGCTGGTGGATGGAGTTGTAGCCTGGCAGGGCTGCGATGCGCTTGACGTGTGAACGTGCCAGCATGAACATGTGGCTGTAGAGGGAGGCCATGATGAGCAGCATGGCAAAGAACATGGATACCAGGCAGATGATGACAGGGGTGGTGTCTGAGTAGATGATGAAAACAATCCCGCAGCCCGTACAGAAGGTCCAGATTCCCCCGATGATGCAGCCAGCCCTCCTCACTGTCATGATGTTGTGATACCTCAGTGCATAGAAGATAGTGACGTACCTGTAGATAATAACATATGATGATTCCTTGTAACCTTTGATTTAGACACTAGACACTGAGTAATTATACAAACCAATTAGGGGAGAGACCCTTCAGATGTCTCGAGAAGTAGAATTATTACTCTGCATGTGCACAATAACACAATAACAATATAGTCTATATAACAGACTGCCTACAGGTGGGAGATCTGATGATCTGGTGCAGCCAGAATATCTTGGAGCTTAGCACTCTAAAGACAGTGGAAATGGCTGTGGATTTTTAGAAGGAGCTTAACCACATCGGCCCTGATCACCCTCTGTGACTCCCCAATCAACACTCTTTCTGCTTCCCAAGAATCATCATCTTCCAGGACCTCATGTGGGAACTAAACATCAGCTCCATCGTCAAGAAAACCGCAGCAGCAGTTGAAGAAATGGAAAAGATGGTGCACTTCTACACCTCCATCATCGAGTCCATCCTCACCTCATCCATCACCCTATGTGTCACATTGACATAGTATCTATAGGCCTTTATTTAACATACTTTGGACTACTTTATTTTCATAAATATCTGCACATTTTAAAAGCTTGCACAATCCTGCACATCCTGTATGGCTCAGATCCTATATTTCACAGCTCAGCCAAACATGGTCACTCCTGGCTCCAAGAAACCAACATGGCAACAGCCATAATTCCAAACTCAAGGCCTCTAAACAGCTGTCCACAAACCAGTGAATGACGTCACAGGGGGGTTTACCCTTGAATGTGCCAAAGCTGTATTTTACGACGAGTTTTTACAAGCTAGGTAGGTCTCTTAATTATGAATAAACTAAATGTGATGTGCAGCCAGCCATAGTAGACAGCCAGAAAGAAACAGGAAGTGATATGGTGGTTACAAAGGTTGAGCTCATAGGGATTTGAAAGAGGCTGTTGATTTTCTGAAGAATTCCTAGTCTTAATGACGGCAGGAACTGGGAAAAGATCCATTTAAACCCAAGTAAATGTTAATTTATGTGTATATATCCATGTTGCTTTTGGGCACCATTATGCTGCCGGTGTTGCAGCATGTTGCTGATTACGCTGCACGGCCTTTGTTGTAAGATATAGCTTATAAAAGGGTGACCTTGGGTCTTGTTAATTATGCACATATACATATTGCTGTGAGAGTGCATTCAATTAAATGTCAATGTCATTTAAAAGCTTTAAAAAAAACTGTCTCCAAGACATATAAGAGTGTGTGCTGAAGAGAAGGTTTTTTTCTTTCTCCATCATTACCTGTCCACAGCGATGGCCAGCAGGCTACACATTGACGCGACGACTGAGATGCAGATCATGGAGTCAAACACATTGTCCATCTGCCTGATGAAGTGGTCCTCCACCACCAGCTGTCGGTTGTTGAGGAGATAGATAATGATGGTCTCCCAGGCATTGGACACACTCACCAGCATGTCAGCTACAGCCAGACTGCAACAACAAGCTAGGTCAATCTTTGATCATAAACATACTAGATGGTCATACACTCATACCACAGTGGAAAAGAACAATGAGATTTGATCTCTTCTTATTTGAATATCCTCTTTTGCCAACCAGTAATCAGAAGTGAGGCCCGGGTAAGACACCTGTCCTTAACATGTTGTAGTGGTGTTTGTGAAATCTGCATGGAAGATGTGTTTGGGCAAGCAATAGATCAGTATTTACAGGAAGACTTGTTGTGTAGTGGTCGTATGGACAGTCACAACAAACTGGAGGTATGCGGATGACTGCGCAGGTGCAAAATTTACCTTGCTTACCTGCAGACACCAAAAGCACAAACCTGTCCTCACCCACAACAATAGCTATAGCTATAGGCTGTGGTGTTTTGACTTGCTAACATATTGATGTTTAGCAGGGACTATTAATGTTCACAATCTTAGTTTGGCTCTTCTCACACATCAACGCTGTGGATATGTCAAAGATCACAAGCTAGTGAGCTTGTTTATTAGTCATCTTTGAGTAATTTAGCAAATGAAGATGTTTACACTTTACATGACTCTGTGCCAAGCACTTCATTGTTTGTGTGTGTGTGTGTGTGTGTAAGTGTGTGTGTCTGGAATCCTGGAGGCAAAGCATGTACAATAGCACTGTTAACTACAATAATAACCTTCTCTTCCACAGACATGTTTCCACAGCTGGTAAACTTGCTGACATACCGCCCCATCACTTCATGTCAGCAACCAGATCTGCGTGAAGCCAGCAGGCGAATTTTGCCTTCATTTGCATAAATTGTGTGACAATGCTTTATGAAGCTATTTGCTCACTTGTCGTAGACAAGGAGTTGGGGAATTGGATTTTCACTTGCTGACACTGGACAAGAGACACCTCATACCCTGGAGTGTTTTTTGCAATTCAGAGTCACCAGTAAACCTAACCTGCACGTTTTTGGACCATTGCCTGGAGGATACCTGCCCAGGCAGAGGTAGGACTCAGGAAGGCTGCCCGCTGTGAGTGAGCAGTGCCTACCCCAAACATCATTCTGTCTTGTGCTAGCATGCTAAACTTTGATAGTTTGCACTTAAAGCTAAATTGGATTCATGTGATACTTGTTGATCTACTTCGGACCAAGGTAACAGACTGACTATTTCCTGTTAAATAACTCAAATTTTAATTTAACAGTGGTCTCATCCCACATTCCCACAGTAACCATCTACGTATGTCACTCTCCACAGAGATACTCTTTGGGCACCTCAAAGAAATTATTGAAAACCACATTAACGCAGTGACCTGAATATCTGCTCTGTCTCTAAACACACTGCTGGCGTCAGCTGGGAATTCTTTGGCTTTAGTCTTGGGGAGGGGATTAAATCTTTCAGGTCATACGGTTCAAATCGAATAAAGTCACAAGTAATTGGTGCTAAAGTCAGTACTGAGTTGATTCTGTCAAGTTGAGTCATCAAATTCATGGCTTGACTCTGATGCCCAATCCAATTCGTGTCCTGTGTAATGAGACCACATGTGTACCAGGAGGAATTTCAATCACATGCAGAGGACTCAGGTAAATCAATACATTAAACATGATTATTTAATCACCCTGAGCAGGGGTCGAATCCAGGATCAAAAGAACACGGTCAAAAACATGTCAGAAATGTTTGAGAAATCTCAGCTCACTGTGCCATTTTATTCATTCACTTTTAATACATCAAGTTCATGGATTTATTTGTTTTCTCTGGCACCGCATACTGTGTGATATTTTCATAGGGTGGAAGAAAAAGACAGATCTATTCCACAAATCATTTGAGTAACCTGTTGTGTCAAGCTCCAGACGTGCAAGTTATTTTCAGTTTTATAAATAGACTCACTGTCACTGCAGGCGAGCCGAACATCTTTATTTTAATGTGTTTTCTTTCAGGTCTTCTGGAGTTCAAAATGTACATAAAACAAGCAGTCGTGCAGCTGAAACTCAACTCCTGTAGTATGCCTATGTCGATTACCCTAAATACTGATGCTGTGGCAAGAAGACCTTCATAGACATAATTTTATAATGAAATGATTTATGACTATCAAAATAGATTTTTGTTTTGTTTTACAAGATAAGACTGTAAAACAGTGTCGAGTACCACGCACTGTATATGACTAACATACAGTTAGAGTGTGATCAGGATGTGAATGTGAGGAAAAAGCACAACAATGTGAGTGAGTCTTCAGAGGGACACAATAATAACCACCTGTGTTGTTTCCAGATTGCATTCGTTTTATAATTAATACTGTTCTGAGAAGTAACATAAACAACAATGTTAACATGCTCATCTTTAGCATGTATGTTCATCATGTTTGCCATCTTATTCCAGTGTGTTAGCATGCTAACATTTGCTAATAAACACAAAATGCAACTAAGGCTGATGGGAATGTCGTGGGTTTTGCAGGTGTTTGGTCATTAAAAAGAAATTAAATGTAAAAAGTTGTTGGTGATAGAGAAATACTGGGGCATCTCCAGAGTTATTATCAAAGCGTTTTCAATTCAAATAAAATCAAATCAAATTTTATTTATATAGCCCAAATTCACAAAACACATTTAGCCTCAGAGGGCTTTACAATCTGTACAGGGAGTGACACCCTCTGTCCTCGGCTCGAGTGAGGAACCCTTTTAACAGGGGAAAAAAGCTGGAACGTGTACAGAACAAATCAACACAAAACACAAACATTAGAGCTTTTTCGCACTTTAACATGAAGTCAGAGAGTAAACACAGGTGTTACCAATTATTCTAATTAAGCTTTGTTTCATTCAGGTCAAACTGCTCTGCTACACTAAGTGAACCTTAATCAGTATCATCGGTAGCGCCAGAGACCAACTATGTGAAAATGGCTGCTGTGAAGAAGAAGGTCGATTAGAATGTAAATTAGAGCCAGTAGACCAACCAGGCAAAGCAGGCAACTACCCCAGGGACCCCAGACACTAAAGAAGCCCACAGGCTCTGGGTCCAGTGTGATAAAGTCCAGCTTTGTTTGCTCATACTATGTGCACTATAAAAAGGACATTACATAAACAATACATTTAAATGGAGGGGCAAAAAAGGACATTAATGAGACACCTGCGTTACCTAATCTCAGTGCCTCATCTTGAATATGTGCCTCACCTTATCTTGTTCTCACATGCATAACCCTAAATGAATGTGCAGTTAATCTAATTACATTATATAAATACACAATGATAAGCAGAAGCAGTCTTCACTAGGATTCCACAGCTCATTTCTTCCCTGTGGTCCCAATCCTGCCCTTGATAGACGATATACACTGAAGAATTGCTGCTTTGCTAATCCTGCAGTGCCGGTAAAACAAAGACTGTTCACTCTGTTAAGATGGCTATTTTGAGCCTGTTGTATTATTCTTTGATTATATTGATTATTACATTTAATTATTATATTTGATCTTATATGTGTGAACCATTCACCTGCAAACGAAGAAGTACATGGGTGAGTGGAGGTTCTTGTTCTTTACTATAGCTGTGATGACCAGGATGTTCTCCAGCAAGGAGATGATACCCAGGATCAGAAAGACCTGAGGAGAATATAAGAAAGTACAGGAGGAGGAGAAGTGATTAATAAGGTGGTCTCATGCAGTATGACTCCCAACCTGAGTGTTGTTAACCCCCCATAAATCTGAGGGTTGACGTGATAATTAACAAGATAAGAAATACTGGGGAAGAAAACAAACATTTGCATTTTGGTGTTCAGTACCACACATACTGTAAATACCTCTATAGCAATGTGGACCTGCTCGCATGCTGCTGGTTTTGAAGTGCTGGTCTTGTCTGGTAGCAGTGGAGTGGATAAGGTGTAGTTTTGGTGATAATAGGAGTAAGCCCAGGTGGCGTTACCAAGAATCCCCTCCTCTTGGTAGGAGGGCTCATCAGAGACGTTCATCCCTGCTGTGGCTCGAATCCAGATCACTGCTGCTCTATTGTGGGTGCCATTTTTTAAGCAGGCTGAAAAACAGATGCCAAAGTGAGACATTATGTGTGAAATGTGAGTTGTGACTCTGCAGCTCAGATGTTGTTGTGCTTTTTTGCACCCTACAAATTGATGTAATTGGTTTTCCATCCAACGTAAACTTCATTCACGTCAACAAACTGATGAATTGCATATCAAGCTGTGACATTTTAGGACATCTTGAACGATGTGCTACCTCTTTGCCGCAGTAACTTCCTGCTTACCTGGGAACCTCACTGCGATGATAAAACATATATCTTAATGTAATGTGATGGTAGGAAGATGCTAAGAACACTATATGGTCAAATAGCCTCATATACGTCTATATGAGCTTGTTGGACATGCCATTCTAAAACCATTGGAAGATGGATGGCCCTTTGCACCTACAACAATCAACACTCTTCGCGTTCCATAAGATTGTTTTAATGTGTTTGTTGGAATTGTGGCATTTTAGCCAAAAGTTGTGAGGTCAGGCCCTGATGTTGGACAAGAAGGAAGGCTTGGGTCACACTTGACATTCTAATCCCTCCCAAAGATATTTGATGGTTTTGAGGTCAGGCCAATCGAGTTCTTTCATACCAAACTTGTCTAACCATGTTGGATATCACTTGATGCACAGGGCCGCAGTCATACTGGATCATCAATGGGTCTTCCCCAAACTTATACTGCAAAGTTGGAAGCACCCAGCTGGTTAAATCTCAGTATCCTGTAGCATTAAGAAGAACCCTTATTAGAACTAAGAGGCCTAGTCCAAACCCTGAAAACCAACCACAGATCAAACATTACAGTGCGCTCTCCGTATTCTAGTACATAATGTTCTCTTGGCATCCACAAAACCCAGAGTCATCTGCTAGACTGCCAGGTAGTGACGTGTGAGCCATCACTCCAAAGAACACATTTCCAATACTCTAGAGTCCGGTTGCAGAGTGCTTTACACCATTCCAGCCAACGCTTGGCATTCACCTGGTAATGTGAGGTTTCCTTGCAGATGCAAAGCCAAGGAAACTATTTCATGCAGCTCCCCATGCACGGGACGTGTTGCTTCCAGAGACAGTTTGGAACTCTTTAGTCAGTCGTGTGACAGATTTTTACACACTAAGCACTTCCACATTCATCGGCTTCACTCTGTGAGCTCATGTGGTCGACGTGGCACAAAGTGCTTCCACTTCACAAAAATAAGAAATTTAACTACCCTATGATGGTGCCACTTTCACATGCTGGTCTGTGGGGAATTCATGGATATGACTTAAGTTCAGACTTATGACTGGACTAATGAGTAGGTGTGTCCACAGACTTTTGATCATGCAATGTATTTACCATAGATAACCATGTAGTCTTAAAGGAATAGGCAAATAGGAAAAAGTCTTCTCATTTGTTGTTCCCTTTTTACTTAAAGACCAGACAGGTCCTCTGTTTCAGAATGCACCTTTTGTAGATCAATTTATAATCATTTCATGTCTGCAAAAGAAGAAAATCAGACAGCCTAATTTTAGTCTGACTTTTGCCAGTGCTCTTTCTTTTAAAATGAAGGATTTCTGTGGGAAATCAGTTTGTAAAATAATGTTAAGAACAGTTACAATTGTCAAAAGCAAAGCATACAAATGACATCCCCTTGGGATAAATGTAGTCTCAGTTGACAAATGAGAGTTTGTTTTGAACAATCTCCTTTGGTCATGAAAGAAAAAACATGATGCGTTTGATATGATGCTGTGGTAAGGGAATACAACACAGATTCAGTGTTAACATCCTGGCCTCAGCTGATGAGATGTGATCAGACCTGAAAGAGTAGCCTTAATTCTTCCTTGCAGACAAATGCTTCCCCTGTTTTTCAATGCAACTCGTGACCTGGCTCACCAGCCCTCCAGTGATGTCAAATGACACTATTTGCGTTGCTTATACATTTGCACAGTGGTAATATAAACTCTTTCTTCAAAATTCTACACAGTCATGAGGTTCACAAGGCGTTTCCAGCATGAAAGCTGCAGCCAAAAGCTATGTCTAGACACATAATGGAAAAAGAGAGAGAAGCAAACACAGTGATGCTAAATTAAATCATTCAGTCATGTTAAGTGATAAACTTAATTCTGCATTATGCCCACTATAACCCCTGTTGAATGTCATTATCCAAATCCCATTACTAAGTGACACTATAGCTTAGCGGCCACTATAATTAACCTTTGCAGAGCTAAATGAAAAAGGCATTTTACTGCAAACTTATGTGTGCACATTGAGCACCATAATTCCAAGAAATATGAATGATGTGAACATAATGGGAGTTGAATTTTTCCGGCAACTAATTGATGCTTAAGCTGCTCAAAGACGACAAGCAATTATTTTAATTCAAAAGGACAATTTACAGTATGTTTTACATTGTTTAATCTCGTGTCATTCAATTTTCAGTGGCCGGAGCAGTCGTATTTCAATTATTTATACTGGTGAGTCTTTTCAGAGCATATTAATAGCTTACATTTTTTCACACCAGTTTATTATTCTTTAATATCGGTTTTATTTCTTTACTTTCATTCCAAATAGACAGATATTGTTATTATGGTCTCACTACCCTGTTACAATGATTGAAAAAAGTGCCTTAATTTAATATCCTTCTTGATGTTGATGTTTCCCATATTGGATCTTGCGTGACAGCAAAAGAGAACATTATTGACTATCTGTCAAACCCATACACTGATGGAATTATAGGCTCTAAATTGCTTGAGATCTAATATGTCAAGTAACATGCACAGAAACAACAATTGTTTGATACTTTGTATGAAACAATGAAAAATAGGAACCATCCTCTAAATTAAACGTGTTAAATGAGACGTTTAGTTTAGATAGCTACGCACAGACAGCACAAATTCAAAAAATGCTCTGAATAGGTGAGGAATGCTTCTGTGTGACTTCACAGGTATGTTCTGTTCCCAGACTTTGTTTGACCTTCAATATATGTACTCAATTTATCTTTTGAATTCTTTTGAGTTTTGACTTTTATATCAGAGACGACCTGTCAGCCCGAGGCCGAGCTCTGAATTAACAAACATTGTGGCAGGGAATTTGTTGCATTAACGTCGCCGGATGTGAAATTCTAGATGCACGGATTATAGAACCCGCCTGAGGGGAGCTCTGGGGTTCGGGGGAGCCCTCAGTTACAGGGATCTAAAGACTCAGAGAGCCTCTTTTTTTCTTTTACCTTTTAAGAGGCCTCTATTCAAATATTTCAGAAAGTAACAGGACTCTGTCAAAGTTGAGGACCCCTCGATCATTTATTTTCTGATCCTTTAATACTGAATGGCCATTCCTGGGTCTGATCCTACAGCGCCTGCTTAAATACAGTGAGCCTACATTGAAACAAATGAGGCAATTCAAATATTTTGCAGTTCTCTTCTGCTACTCCTGCACTTTATTCAGCCTGTGAACATGATCCAGCTAGCGGTTAAGTTTGTGTTTGTGGATATATGTCCACGTGTTTGTGTAGGAGGAAAATAAACTCACATATAGGATTAAAAACCATATTAGGCTGATCTTTAGATCATGGCTCTACAAAGGTCAAGAACCAATGCCCTATAGCCTAACATCTATAGAAGGACAGGGTCAGTGTGGATCTGCTTCATCCCAAGCAAACAAATAATATGTAGAAGTTCAAGGGAAGCAAATCCCCACATACAGAAATGGAAATAGAGCAGCAGTGTCCTGTATACTGTGTGCCCAGAAGGCAATTGTTTTATAATTCGCTCTTGCTTTGATGGTATATATATGCAATGCAAAATAACACTCTCTTCTTTGAAGTGTGACAACTAACTGCGTGGACCTCGTCTAAAAATGTTCATGACAGCCACTTTCTTCTTCAGCAGTGTAAATATGAGGTGGATACTGGCAGGCCATCAAAGCGTTTTATTCTTCCAGAAGAAAACATCTTTGACAAACCAGTGTGGTTTTTTTCTCAGTGTTTTGTTTTAATTTTTTTGCGTCACGCTGCATATAAAAGGCCTCTCAGTTTTAATGAAAACTACTTAGAAATCTATTAGTGGGCTTTCACAGCATTATGAAGTATTCCACATTCAGCTCATGTACAGGTAGCTGTGACCCCCTCCTCCTCCTCCTCCCCCCCCCCCCCCCCCCCCCCCCTGTTGTGTTTACAGGTTTGCTTCCTCCGGCTTTCATCAGATTTGTGTCGCTGTTAAAGATGGGGGCACAAGCAGCATGTGATGTGACAATGTTGAAGATGAAGACAATAAAGTTACTGACCTGTATCAATTATAATAATGTCAATTATTACTCCCTGTTATGATCAGAACACAATTACGTACCTAACTACCCTGCACTCCTGTCACTCCCACCTACCCTCTCTTCAATCTGCCGTTAAATGTGCAATTTTGAAAACGCGTACTGCTATGATCACACCTGTCTCATCACTCCAGTCCTTTTCTCCATTTCTGTCACTCTCTGTTTTTCCTCATGTTTCTGAGTCTGTGTCTTTCCTCAAGCCCCATCATTTTCTAACCCCCTCCATCTTCTCTGTACTTACGATCCCAGGGGGGCAATTATTGACAGGGTCTTGTGCCATTGTCACAAAACAGAGAAAAAAAGCCCCACGCTGCCTTGATCACAACATCAAGAGAGGCATCTTGAAGTGTCTTTGCAGACGGATAATGATTGTCTCTTCAAAATCTCCCATGTGGATGCACACTGTGATTCTCGAAGGAACGTGTGGACACGTCGTTTAGTTCCTAACTGTTGAAATGTGAGACCAAATAAGGCTTATGTGGACGTAATGGCTTATATAAACACATTCGCAGCCCACACATGTAGACTTCATATTATCGCAAATGGAATGGCTCACACGGTGGGATGAAACAGAATACATAAACGGCTATTAAAATTCCAACGATATTTTATGGTTTGATGGTTATTTCAATATTCATGTAATGAAATCAAAATAACAACAACAGAGAACAGCTTTGTCAATTAAATTAAATCTAATCACATGTAAATGTTAACCACACCAAATCAGCTCACAATATAGCGAGCCTCCACTATTTGCATATGTTCCACAAAGAAACACTATTGCAATAATAAATCATCCAGCATTCGTCATTCATCAGTTGTAGTTGTGTAACAAGGCATATTTGTTGAACCTGCTTGCTGCTCTCTACTGGCTCATGCTACACTTCACACCAGCGCCGTAGTGTGGGGGCAGACCTAAGTCAACTCAATTTATCCACCTATTTCCAGAAAAATCAACAGTTTCCTCCCCTATATCTGCATTTAACGTTATGCCCCAGCTCAACACATCATGGCTCACAGCCCCCACTTCTTGTTCCATGCTGGTGGAGGTGTATACCCTGTGAATCCCGTCACTAAGCAGCCAGGACAACACATTCTACAGAAGACTGTGTAGCTTAACTAAAACCAGTCATATTTACTGAGCACAAGCCTTTTTAAGCTAGTTTACAAGCTAAGCTAACATTTGGCTACACAACCTAGTCTCAAGTGGCACATGAAGCTGCAGTTCCTCAAACGTCCACTTGAGGTTGGCTACAGAACGAGTCAGTCTCCATAAGTCCCCATGTTAAAATGCCCAACTTCACAGCAGAAATAAACATGTTTACAGCCTGGTACAAAAAACAGTTTTGGTCTCTATAACTACAATTACATCCTCCATGATTCATAGAGTCTATGGCTAGTCTACGTAATGTTAACCAACTAGATGCTGTTGTGGCTCGAAAAGTAACAAAAAAAAGTATGTCACTTAGAATGTTTTTAGTTTGCAGTTAACCTTCTGCCTCCTACATACTCATTCAGTATATACTGATATATATTGCATTTCCTGCTCCAACCATGGGCTTTTGGTTCCTGATTCCCTCAAGAATGAGGTTCTGTTCCTTTATTGTGCAAAAGAGGGAACATTCTGTATCTGTAAAACACTAATGTTACAGTTTAAGATTCAAGAAAAAAAAAAACTTTCAGTTGACAGACCATAATTTAAATCTGATTCTGTTATTCGGTTTTAGAATTTTCTGACAAAAGTTTTATGGATTAAGGGGATTTATTTTTTTCTCAAATAAACAATCCAGCACTGTCAAAGACACTAAATTTGACTGAATTTAAAGTTGCCCAACACAGAGAGGAGCTTATTTGACACATATTTGGCTATAATCCGAGGCCTTGCTCCCTGATGGCTCTCTTCTCTGAATACCTTAAGTTGTTCTTTCCAAAAAACTGCAGATTGGTCTGTAGTCGACCTGTCCCTAATTAGCAGATGTCTTGCAAAGTTTAAAACCCAAACCCTGCTCCATCCGCGGTTCCTGCTCCCACATGACCTCCTTTTGTGCAAGAACTGTCCACCTCAAAATCTCAGCATCAGTCCAAAGAATGTTCAACTCTGGAAGCCATCCTCCAAAGCAACGTGAACTATCTTCTATCTGCATTCATTTAAATGTTTTTATTTTAAATTTGGTAACTCTTGGTAAATTTATGCATGCATGCACATCAGCACCCACGCTCTGTGTGTCCAAGGAGCTTCGTCCTGCAAAATCAGAAAAATAAGCATAAAGCATCCATGCTTCCCAGCTCTCTCCAAAGCGCTCTCAAATCACCCTAATGGATGCTTTGTTAATTACTAAACACTGGCTGTGTTCAAGGATTCTTGGCAAGACCTTGCTGGGTTCCAAAAGTGACACACGTCTGTAAAAACCTACAGTCTCCCCTAAGAAGTAGAAGATCATCTCCTTTCAAAAACCTTGTGTGGATAATGCTGTGCAGATGATTATATCAGCAGATGCCTTGGAGGTCATGTCACACCTTCATGATGGCATCTTTTTTAAGAAGCTGCACTTTTCTATTTAATCAAGATTTGGTTGACACGGCAGCCTTCACATCTGTATATTTTGTCTTATTTCTTTTGTCATTGACTCTCTCTCTCATCCAGTCAAAAAGCCTTGTGAACAAACCACCAGCTTTCTCTCTATAATCCCCAGCATGATCTCACCTTCTCTGATTAAACCCTGGAAGAGTGCATGTGTTCAATATTCCTGAAACACTTAAAGTCTGGGCCAGGGCACACGTTACCATAGCCTTTCCTTTCCTTTGCTTTCTCTTTCATGATGAAATTCCTGTATAATCACTCTTCACTGCCCAATATATCTTTTTCGACATACAGTATGTGCAAGGAGCGATAAGGTCAGAGCGTAGACGTTAAACCTAACTATATTCTGCTCCTCTAATCGCTATATCTTGATCTGCGTTGCATTTGCACACACTCCATAATCTTTTGCCAAATACACCCTCCCAATTTGGCAGTACGTTTTAAAAGCTGTAAAAACTTCCCATCTCACCCTCTGCTCTGTCAATACCACGTCGTCCCTGCATCAGTATAGCTGCTCGTTCTTTCACCACCACCCGAGCTACCACCTGCAGGCTCTGTGGGGTTTAAGATATTCACTCATCACTCTCCAATATCTCTGTGTAAACATATATGTGGGGAGAGATGTGTGGACTTTAACTATATTCTACATTTCAAACATGAGTTTTTTTTACTATACTGAATGTAGTCATGAAATAGCATATGAGGATCGTAAAAAAAAAAATCCTCTCTCGAACCGTCTGCCTCACAGTCTGAAGAGATGCAATCCATTAAGGGGCTGTTGAGTATGTGTAGTAAGCTCACGGCACACATTCATCAATCCTCATCAATCCTGTCATACAGTCTAGTCTTCATCGGGGTATGACAAATCCATTTCTGTTTACACCCTTGTTGGTTTAGTTAATAAAATTAGCTAGCTGAAAGTTGGTGCTTCATGCCTTCAGTTATATGCTAGCTTGCCACTCTGTCCTATTGATTGCACCTTTGGTGACCAGCAAGTGGCAGCCTTTGTGGCTGGCAAATGAAGCCAATGCAGAAGTGCTAAAAAATCATAACTCCTCGAGTGGCCACTGGAGGCTGGCTGCAGAAGTGAGTCAGCCTCCATAAGTGTCTGTATTTACAGCAGAAATAAACATGCTTAGGCTGTAAGCATGTTTATTTCTGCTGTACAAAAATCAGTTTTGGTCTCTATAGCTAATTTCCCGTTCATGACAACTGTACTGAGGGTGAATTTATATACAACTCGCCTGTTCAAATTATATTAAGACTTAAAGTTATGCTAAATTACCAGCGTGGCCTCTTTGATTGACAAGTAAGTACTGTTACAGATGGCTTACTGTATTAGAGGACCCAGGCATCACAGGAGACGTCACTCATGCTCTGTCCATATTTTATCCTGTCATTGGTGTCCACGCCAATCATCAAAGAGAAATCTTTAGATCTCGTTCTACACTACGCAAGTTTGGCTGAACCCAGTGGAAGAACAGCGCCCATCACAAATGTCTGAAACGGACATTTGACAGAGAGCTGCTCGTGCAGAGTCTCTTCTCGCTCTGATCAGGATGCAGGAGCAGCAGAAGTCATGCTTGAGCCACCACAACTAACTGAGCACAACAATCAGACCACTGAGGTTGATCTCATGATATGACCGACCCCAATGACAATGACACGGACAACAGCAAAACATGATGGTCATGAGCACTTCGTCCAAGGTTTCCATGGTTACCCTGTCAGACATGTGGTGTTAAACGACATTTTATTTTTCTCTCCCCCAAAATAACAGCATCATCACATTCAAGTCATGATCAAGCCTTTCTTGGCTTAGTCAGCTGCGAGTCTAATCCTTATCAGCACCTACAGAAACAACAGAGGATTAAGGGCCAGCAATGATATTGTTGGATGTATAGTGGGATGTGAGTGATGCTCAACAGTAAATTTATAGAGAAAAATGCATGCAAACATGCATGAAACAGAAATGTCTACACTTAATTTAATGATTTATGTACACAGAGATGTATATGAACATGATCACATTCCTCCTTTTATCATAACATAAGAAATAACAACATATCATATGAAATACAAGCTGCTGCACATGGAGGTATTATAGGAAAAAAAATAGCTTCACATAAGCTCCTGTTTCAGATCAGACTCTGGTATTCAAATTTCTAAAATGTCCCACAAAAATTTAACAGAAATTGATTGACCGCGGATCAGCAATTTCCAGTATGCACACACTTCATGCAATCTTATAAGACGGTATTGATATTTCACACAGTGATAGAGTAGATTGCTTTTTGTGTTTCTTATTTTGGACAAATCCACTGAATTCAATAACTGACAAATGAAAGTAATTCATCACATCTATGCTGAACTAACAACAATCCTATATTTCCAGCCCTCGTTAGACAACCAGTCCCTTTCTGTGTGCTAGACGCATGCAACATTATGTAACAGTTGGAGTTTTTTAAAATGGCTTGACACAGACACAGGAGATGACAGGAACCTCCTTTTATGCACACCAAAAGCCAGAGATGAAAAGAACTTGTACATGGAGGCGAGTTTTTCTTCCCGCAGCAGGGGACGAGTTTATTAGGAACTCGATTCAGGTCAGTCAGTGAAAAGCTGCCCGTCTCACTGAGTGATGCTCGCTGCTGCTGCTTTGCCACCGTGGTAACTAATCTCTGCCAGAAAGTGATGTCTTCCCTTGATAATTATTACAGCTACAATTAGAGTGAACAAGCACAGCATTTCCTACGCAATGGGGGTGGCATCTAGTAAGTGTTCTCAGTGCTAATGAAGCTCAACGCTTTCAGTATTTCCCATTTGTTTATGTGAAATTGTGCCGACACTCTAACTGTCACCAGCTAACAAGCAGAAATACAGCTAACTTCTCTGCTATATGTTTGATGACTGGTGTGTTAGTCTGATTAATTGGGGGCTGTAGCAACTGCAGCTAAAGTAAATGCACATCTGGCAGGATGCCATGAGACCGTGCAGCATCTGGACCTCTCTGTGTTTGTGTTTCTGAAGGAAGTAACAGAGGCGCTCAAAGGGAGCCTCTATCTGTGCGGGGAAATCAGCCCGGCACATTTTACTGCACGTCTCAGCCGCAGCAAATAGAATTAATGCATATTACCACCGTGGTCTAATTTCTCAACACAATTCACGTCTGTGCTGTTGGCAAAGTTACATGGAGGACGATAAAATTCTGTGAGTTTTTTGTTTTGAATACACACGCTGCCCAGTCTATGAAAGATAACGCTATAAAAACAGTTGTATACCTTGTGAACTATCTTTTTATAGACAGTGTTGGTTATGATGTGGAGTTTAAGCAGCCCATAAGGTTCTGTTCATACCACGATGGATGATCTGGGGCTTTTTAAGTTTCTAATAAAAGTCATATAATTCTAATATGATTTATACATCATCATTATACAAAAAAAACGTATTAGTTGCCACACGTCCAGTCATCTAATCCTGAAAACCCTGTGATTGACTCCAATATCTGTACTCAGTACAACAGACAAATATGAAGTTTCCGTGCAAGCAACACCTCAGAGGACACACATGTTAAATTCTGATTAGACCCAACATACTGACTACAAGTGTCAGTTCTGACAGAAATGAACGTAAAAAAGCAAAGACGTCTTCTGAGGCTGTGGCAAAAAAACAAATCCATCATGAGTGGGAAGACAGAGATAAAGAATGACTCACCTCTCGCAGGAGCTGTGACTCAAATCCCTTCCACAAATGTCTCAGATGGACTAGATGCTGACTCTGTGGAGCATCAGAGCAGTGGATTTACGCATTGTGAGACTGGAGATGCTGAGCTGTGTGTGTGAGAGAGAGAGAGAGAGAGAGAGAGAGAGAGAGAGAGATTAGGAGAGAGAGAGAAGGGGGAGGGAGAGGAACTCCCCTTTATGATCTGACAGCATGGACACGACATGCAGCTACTGCCAGCAATTTTTAGCCATCTCCCTCACCGTGGGTTGAAGGAGGCAGTAGCCAAAATTGCAGAGCTTCTTCCGTGTTGAAAGGATTCTTGTGAGGAGCTCCACGTTAGAGGAATTTAGCTCTTAGATGCGACTCAGGGCAGAATTCCAACCTGCAATGTAGATCAGCAAGAGGAAGATCGAATATTTTGACTTCTTTGTGTCAACATGTGAAACTGCTCATCTCAGCAACTCAGCATCATACTAACACATTTGGTCAGTTGGAAATAGCCATGAAGTGGACTAGCTGATATTACTGTAATTCTGAATGTGTACACACACACACACACACACACACAGCTCCCCACTTCTAATATCCTGCTGCAGCGGGCAAACACAGCAGCTTCAATCAGGAGAGAGCGAAGATGCAAAACATACTAAATGTTTCTTTATGAAATGTTCCCATTAACACGCTGTTGTCCATTGCATGTTTATTTTGTAAACACATTTTTATTTTATTTTTTGGATTAAAGTAACTCAGAGTGTTCATTTTAAAAATGTGTATTCGCAGCTTGTTTCTCAGTGCGAACACACATCATGAAGTGGTTCAAGTACAAGTGCTGATTAGCCATTGTTCTAGGCGCTGGTGGCAGTGGCAATCAGGATGCTAAACCACAAAATGTTCTTGATGAGCCGGCCAGAATGAACAGTGTGGAGAATACAATACTGCCCTTGAGTCAAGTCCATTTTTTTTGTTATTCGTTTTGAACCCGGTCACCCTGCATAAACCTTCCATAAACCTAAGATGAACTGAAAATAATTGTTTAACGCAACCCAGACTATCTACAATAAAAGAAACACATATACTTGAATGATTTGATTTAATAAAGTTTATAACACATTGTTTTATACGTTGATAAAACAAAAAGAACGGTCAAATCGATGTAGGGCCAAAATATTCTGGGATCAGATTTCATAAACCTTCCTAGTCCAAAGAGATGCTGCCAGTGATTCAATTCTAAGGGAATATTGAGGTTATAATGTTTTCTAAGAAGATCTTCTTACAGTTAAACAAAAGATCCCGCTAAAGATTAAAAGTTTTTCACAAAGCATCTTATCCTATAAATGGACTTATATAGCGCCTTTCTAGTCCTCCGACCACTCAAAGCACTTTTACACTACATAGCTCATTCACCCATTCACACACAGATGGTGCAGCCTTTTGGGAGTTCAGTATCTTGCCCAAGGACACTTCAACATGCAGACTGGAGGGGATCGAACCGCCGGTCATCTGATTAGTGGACAACCTGCGCTACATCCGAACTGGAGAGCAGTTTGGAGTGGGGAGGTGGACATTTAAGAAGCTTCAAGAGTTTCTTAAGGAGAGGAGGTAATGGCAGTGGTGGGAGAAATATTCTCCAAACCACAATTACCAGCATAAATAATAAGATTTATCAGCGTGTGCCTGGCTGCTGCAGAAGTAGACCTGTGTTTTATATCCACTCAGTCTTCACTGAGAGTCAGTGTTTGTGAATATGACCCATGATTTTTAGTCCATACAGTCCTAGCCTACAATTCCCATGATTCAATTTTCATAGCACCCCCCATCCACGGTGATCACCCTGACCACCAAACTCCACACCTCGTTTGAAATCTTACTTACTTGAGATTAGTTACCCCTTTTTACATTAAAAGTCCTTGAATCCAAGCTGAAATGATGAAGTGACGATGTCACAATGACATCACGCAGGTTATTGACAAAGAACATTATGCAACGTTTTCACGGACTGGGTCTCCTATATTATTGTTGGCTCTTGCTCTGTTTTTTGTTCCTCCTGAATGATTCTGTGCATGATCAACAGGAAAAGGATATATCCCACCCTCAGTAACACCAAGGTGCTAAAACTAAACTGCGTGTTCCTTTTCTAAATGAACAATAAGTCATATCTTTTAAATAGCAGGGCAATGAGCACTAACTCTGAAGATCACAGTAGATAACAAAAGCTAAAAAAAAAGAAAAAAGCATCTAAATGAGCACATGATTGCCTGCTGATATAGTTACCACCTTCAAATGCACCTAAATTGTTATGTATTTTGCACGTTTTGCTCTGTGAACTAATTAAGCGACAAACAGCAGTTTAAAACGTCTCAGAGGCAGTTGGATTGATTTTGTTAGGGTTTTTTTTTTTCACATCTGCCAAAACAGGCGGCTTATTCTTTATCTCTTACGTGCAGCAAAGAGGCTTTAAATGGAAGCACAAAGAGGGGAGGATGTTAATTATAAGTCTGCACGAACACACTTCTAGTCCAGACAGTGACATTTTCTCTGTGCCGTTTTCTAATAAGTTCTGCAAATGTTGTGCACAATTATCGAACTTTGTTACTCACAATGCACAAGAAAATCATTTTTCTTCTTCTCTTTGCTCTTGTTTGTGTTACTATATCAATCCAGAACAGAGAGTTCTTCAGGCGCTCAATGCATCACACATTTCTTTCTTCCCTTGCTTCCACTTTATTTCCTTTCAAGTTACCGGGAGTGTCTACCGCGTCTACATTTGCTGCACGCCAGTCTGGTTCTTCTGTGAATGTTTGTGTTTCTTAGAAGATGACCTCTTTGACACAGTGCAAACATTATGGAGGGATTAAAATGCGATCTGTGTTCAAACTGATATCCTTAAAAAGCATTGCCTTTAACATCCCGAGGCTGTCTTTCATTCAGAATAACCTAGCCTTATTTCCCTCGACAAAAAGCCCCTTGAAGACAAATCTCACACTGTGACAGAAAATACCATGGAAAAAATTTCCTAGTGACGCGCATGATGCCTCGACTCAGGATGACAAAGGATAACATTCACCGTTATAAAAGTGTGTTGCTTAATCACTCACATTGATTGATTCGCCTTATAATTACTTCCCTCACACTGACTATAGAGACACCTGATCCATATTGATGCGTCCACTGATGATTCAATGTTTCTGAACTCCTCTCAGATTTTACCAGACTTTTTTTTACCAAACGTTTTTGCGGCACAAAATTGAAAATAATATCAAATAAATCCTCTTGGAATGACAGAATCTGCAACCTTCACCGTCCTCTCTCCACTTCAGGAAAGGTCTGTTGAATAACAGTCTTATCTATAAAAAGCGAGGGCTGCACCCAGACGCTCCTCTCCCTCATTCATTTGAATTTACAAACAGCATATTAGCAGACTGGACGAGGCTGGACAACTATAACGTGAACATCCATGGTGGGTTAAGCTTCAGATTAGAGAAGCATAATAAGCATGAATTATGTTTTTATAAGTGATACGTGGATAATCCATCTGCATAAGTGTGTGCTTCCTCTTCAAATTCCAACATCCTCATTGGAGACACATTAACCACGTTCGAGCAAATAGATCAGGAGGAGATGCAAGTGCAATTTCCAGCCAGACCCCCCACTAAACTGATGATTTTTTTTTATCACTGGAGCAATATGATTACCTAATAATGGAGGAGACATGTTCACGTTTGTTGGCTTTTTCTCCGGCTTTTCAGTTCATGAGTCATCAGACCTAATCTTCTCTTAGCATTTTGTATCACAGCAACAAAGGAAATTTCGGCACCTCAGCCAGTTGTTGCACTTTGCTGCCAACAAAAAGCTCAGTCTTCTCTTGTCTTTCTTTCTCTTCACGTCTTCCCTGTCGTCTTCTAATAGATCATCTTTTTATCTGCCTTAATTGTGGCAAAACAAAGTCAGGACATAATGATTGCAGAGGATAAAAGATGTCACACATTCATAAATATTCAACATTCAACCATTTCTTTCAATTATCGTTCAGCTTGAGGGGGGGGGGGGGGGTGTGGTTGTGGAAGAGTGGCTTTAATTCATTTTCATTACTGGATTCCGACGGTGACGAGCTTTTATGGTGGAAAGAAATATGAGAAATATCTGTGGTGATCGCCATATAACCCATGATGAATGCATTCCAGACTCGGACTGTTTTTCTTTCGTCAAGCTGATGCTCTTCTTTGTCTCCAGATATGAAACAGATGAGAGCATTGTATTTGTCGAAAACAAAGACTGCTTGGAACTTGCAGTGAATGGATGGTAGAGAAACAATTCATTCTGCTAAGACTGGGAGTCCTCTTCTTCTGTTGTGTTACATGTTATTCTGTTTCCTGTTATTGGTTTCCTTTTGTGTGTGTGTGTGTGCGTGTGTGTGCGTGTGTGTCTATGTCTTTGTGCAGCTCACTGATCCCTGATGTCGCCACCTGTTTGAGGCTGTGGGCCGAGTCTATTTCAGTGTATCTTTCGTCTGCCTACACTGTCCCTGACACAAAACCCCAGCTCTTTGTTTGTTCTCTTAATTTAAAATAAATTCTTTTCAGTTTATGTATACTGACATCAGAGCACAGGTGGTGCAGTGGTTAGCGGCTCACAGCAAGAAGGTGGTGTGTAGTGTGCATGTTCTCTCCGTGTCTGCGTGGGTTCTCGTCCTCCTACAGTCCAGAGTCATGCACTTGATAGGCTAATTGCTAACTCTACATTGTACGTAGGTGTGAATGTGAGTGTGAATGGTTGTTTGTCTCTATGCGCCCTGTGATGAGCTGCCAACTTGTCCAGGGTGTACCGAAGCTTCTCGTCAGCTGGAATAGGCGCCAGCCCCACTGTGACCCTGATGAGGATGCAGAAAATATAAGGATGGGTATCAAAGCGCAGAGCCTAACTTATAAATGCTTGTGGAGGATTGTTCCAACAGAACATTGTACCAGATGATTAGTTTAACATGTCTACAGGACATAATGAAACACCTAACGTGGCTCTGTCCAAAGGTGAAAAAGAAAACCTTTTACCAACAAGTTGGAAGTGGAAGTGTTCCCAGGCAACAAGAGGAACCTTTGTGAAGTCATGTCTCCAGTACAAGAAATCATCCAGCACACACTGTAACCCCCAGTAAACCACAAGCTGTCGTTTTAACGCTTTGGCTTTTCTATGGATTAAATGTCTTATATCTGACATCTAGTTCAACCATGTCCCATCCATGTTCCCCGTTCTCAGTATACTGGGCTCCTATGCGTCCGCGGAGTCAAAAATAAGTCAGCTGGCTGCAGGGAATTTCCTATCCAGCCCTCCTTCCTCTGGAATAATCTTCCTGCTGCTATCAGACAATCTGACTCCGCTATGGTCTTTAAATCTAAACTTTAAAATTATTAGTTTGCCTTAACTTTCAATTAGTCCTTATTCTCAGATTAGTGATCTTTACGATGGGTTGATCTCACTATCTATGAATCTCTTAACCTTAGTTCTTACAGTCATGTTTGTGCTGCTGACGAGAATTAAAACTGTAAACTTTCTCATAGCCACTGCGCTTCTGTTCCCACATACCTTCAAGCTGTACGTGTTTCTCTTTCCCTCTCTCTGTCTTTCTTTCTTTGTGAGTCTGTGAGGTCAGATGAAGTATGGTTCAGGATTTCTGCCATCATCATTTGTTGGTCTGTTCTATACACTCAACATTTATTGCATGTAAGAGGGATCCTTCTTACATTAATAATTAGATTAGTAATTTTGGACTGTATAAATAAGATATTACTTAATTACAACTTATTCTGCAACAACCAGATGCCATACAAATATGAGAGTAGTATTGATCTCCTCAAAATTCTTATCAGAAAATTATAATTTCCCAAAATATCAAAGTATTACATTAAATATTAAGTTAGCTTATTCTTAAGCAATAACAGCTTGCATGTCCAAAATTTAAAAAAACACCCTCCAGCAGGATGAACAACTTGTGTCTCATATGTTTCTCTGTACCCAAACAAAGGGAGAGAAATGTTTTAAACTGTTGTTTAGTTGAACCCAACTTGACCGCACAAATTCTCTTCAGAGCCACAAAACAACTCCATGATCATGGCACCAATCAAGTTGATTTGAATGTGGTGCTGAGTTTAACTTTTCGCAAATGCAGATCTGCCCCAATTTTAAGCAATGCCATGGTAATTTTAACCACCAAGTAAACACCTTAACCACATCAACCATTATTGGCAATTTGATTACATTCTGTAAATAACGTGAAGCCCAGATTGAAAATAGCCATCAGGTGCTTTGTGAAGTAACTTTAATAAGCTATTTATCTTGTATGTTGGTCAGTTTGTTTAGGATCCTTGTCCTGCGGTATTGACCTACTTGGGGACGATTTAAAATGCTGTTTTATGAACACCCTCTTTGCCCTAAAAAACTTTTACTATGTTTTCCAGTCTAATTAAAATAACCATACTGCAACACTAGAGTGTTAAAGTGCTTTGAATCAGAGGCACTTTTTTCAGTTGGTAAGTATGCATCTGAGTGAACAGAAATTATATGGTGTTACCCAAGGTTCTATTCTCAGGCCACTTATGTTCAAAACCTACAGCTACGGTTGAATCATTTCCTTGAATTGACACTGCCAAAAGAGTCTGACAGACCGGTGGGGTTTTTATAATGCAAATAATTCTGTTTAAAATAAAACTGCAAACTTCTTAGCTCACAGCTTTTACTAAATACGCGTTCTTGATGTTTTCTGAATCTTAGAAGAGAGTTTAACACACAAAAGCTTTCTGGCCATTTTGGCAGTAACGTGCAGTGAAGTCCATGGCTGGGTAGGCAGGATCAGTCAGAGCTTAAATCCCATACAAAAATATATATTATGTAGAAGTCAGTATTAAAACCACTGCAAAGTCAGTCAAAATGCCGCTGTCAAAAATGTAGCCTAGTTATTGACATCAGCATATTATAGTGCCAATTAATTTTCAGAGACATACATTCACCTGCATTTCTACAGGACTTACAGCTGAGCATAAGAGCACCCGAAGACAAGAGCACAACAAGAAATCACCTGTATCTCAACAACACAGGACTTACAGCTCCGGCACATCTATAAGACCATTATAAACACTGCTCGCTCTTGTTCACACACCGTTAAACCTCTAAGCAAAAATAAGTCTGAATAAGTCATAAAATAGCTACTGTATGACATCGCTCACATAAGAGCACAACATGGGAAGACATTATAACCAGAGAGAAAGCTGCGCTGTCTGAAAAGAAGACATCATAATTCTTTGCGGGAGCGGGACTGCACAATGCGGGAGACTGTCCCGCGCAGACCTCTAATCTATAACATGATGACAATGCTCATCATCCATAAATGTCAAAAAAAAGGAAGACAGTCTGATCACTTTATCGAACACCTGTTGAATAAGCAGAACTCAGATATGCAGAAGTGTGACATCTTCTGTCACTACACTCGTTTCCTGCTGATTTTGATCTTGTTCTGTGTTTTTTGTTGCCTCTACTGTCAAATCAAAGAAGAGAAGAAGTTATCTATGCACCGCTGCAACTTCTACTGTTCTGGCTCAGTTCTTCTGAAACTTTTCTGTTTGCAAGTGAATATCATTAAATAGCTATTTATGCATAACTTACACTGCACTGGAAATACACTTCAGTTCTATTTTAGATTGATGTTTTTGTCAGAATTTTGTTTATGTTCAGTCTCATTTCCCTGCATTCATCTATCTGAACTTCTTTTAATTTATTTAATTCCTTTGTGTCTAGTTTAGAACTTGTCTTAATGTCTTTTTATGTCTTACGGAAAGAACTTTCAATTGCTTTGTTGAAAGGAAATGTCCTTTTTCCACTTTCAAATACGCATTAAGATGAAAGCCAGCATCTTTTTTTTTTTTTCTTTTTTTTTCAATGTACCAGACTACAGAGGCAGAACAGAACAATGGAAAACATCTCATTGTCCACACATTTACAGACTGCACCGCATTATGAAGAAAGCATGGGTGGCAAATGAGTTCATGGTATGGTGCGGTTAGATATGGGTTTGGTGTAATTAAGCTATAGCTGAAATGTCAGCTATGTAAGTGGTTTCATAACCCTGATTACAACATTAAACATCAAGGCCAATTCCTTGCATGTGAAAAACTTCTTGGTAAAATAAATGTGATTCTGATTAAATTTGTTCCACAAGATTAAATGATTATATGAGAGATAGCTTGGTTTAGTTCCAGATGTGAGATAAAGACGCAGAAGGCTAGACAGAAATGACTACCGTGGTTTAAATACTGTAGGTGGAGTGTCTGGATGGAAACATGGCTACGGAGAAAGTCAACACACTATAAATAAAGTCAAAATTGTCCTTCTGTGTAATGGTTTATTCAGCAGCTCGCACAAAGGAACCCGGAGGTCTGTCTATCTAAACAAGCTTGACACAGATGGTCCCTGAGCTCACAATCTCCCCAGCAGAGCCTGAGATACACAACATTTGGTAAACATGTACATATATGGAAAGAAACATTCAAAATATGCCTAAATATAAATGGGGTGGTGGAGGAGTTAAAGCAGCCTGTGATGTAACAGGAAGAATGCAGTGCTCAGCATTAATGTACGTAGCAATCAATGTTCATATGAATCATCTAGTGTTAGAGATACTGTACCAGTCAGCAGTTTGGACATACCTTCTTTCGATGGTAGTTTATCACTGAAGACATCAAAACTATGCAATTACGCATATGGAATTATGTGGAAAACTTCATGAGGTCATCACCGAATGGTTTTCGCCCACAGTTGTGTTGTTCAGAGCTAGTGCTGTCTGTAAATAGCTCTACTGAATATCTGTAGTAATTCATATTATCATGGCAAGAATTGGTCAATGCAATAAACAGAAACAGTCCATCATTACTTTAAGATAAGATATGTCAGTCTACCTGGAAAATTACATCACCGATCAAACACTGTGATGAAACTGGCTCTCAGGAGGACTGCCCCAAGAAAGGAAGATCAAGAGTGACCTTTGCTGAGGAGGATGAATGTATTACAGTTACCAACCTCAGAAATCTCGTAGAGAAGGTTGACAGATTGTATCTGCATGTGTGGTTCCCACCGTGAAGCCTTAAGGAGGATGTGTGATGGGAATGCTACCATAGCATTTTTCAACAACATGCCATCCCATCATAGGTTGAGCACGAGTGTATCATTTGCTTTTCACAATGACCCCAAACATTCCTTCAGGATCTGTAAGGGCTATTTGCTCAAGAAGAATGATGGAGTACTGCACAACAGGACCTGGCCTAGAATAACGCAGCCTGAACACCAATGAGATAGTGAAGGAAAAACAGGCAAGACTGTTGGGAAAACAGGTGGCTACCTGATGTTAATGTGAATTGCTATTTGGTAGAAGAGAAGAGAAGCAAAGCAAAAGGTGGCGACTATCTAAAATAAAAGTCATATTTTACTCTGTTTTTTTGTTTACCACATCATCCATGTGTTGTTTCATAGTTTTGATTCATTCAGTGTTCATCTACAATGTAGAAAATAACAAAGACAAACACTGAATGAGAGGGTGTCCAGACTTTTAACTGGTATTGTATCTCTTGGTCATATATCACTGGGCAGTATATCGAACACGGGGTGATTGTAAAACAGTCTTCTTAACCTGTAGGAACCTCTGGGAGGCTAAATTTATTCCACAGTATCTGTTGTGAATTTACCATAATTGTCAGTCAGCCGTCAGTTCTGGGTGTATCATGTATGTTAAAGTCAGTGTACCTCTTGGTTTCTAATTAGATGAAAGTTGGGCAAATTAGATGAAATTAATTACACTACACAGAACAACAAAAAAATATTATTAACGCTAATATGGAAGGTTGGTGAACATAAAAGCTCTTCATTTGGCATTGATTTCTGTTTTGTGACTAGACTTCCAGATGAACTTCATTAGGATTTTCACACACCCTCCAATCCAATCAATTATTTTCAGACTGCCATGTGATGATTAATTACAAGCTATGCATCTGTTTAGGCTCATACATTTGTGGTATGGGGTGAAATAGCTCTGTTGGATGGAATGCCATCACATTTAGTCCAAGCATTCATTTTTCCCTCAGGGATTGTAAGAACTTTTTATTTTTGGTGTTTGTGCAAGAGAAGTGAGACACACACACAAGACGAAGAAGAACAACCAAGAACAAAAATGATAGCGTGTGACAACGTGTGTATAATTATGTAAGGCATGAATAGATTAATAATATTGAATAGGTGATCTCGGCCATGATAGCTATCTTCTACACCAGGGGTGCCCAATACGTCGATCGCCATCGACCGGTCGATCGCCAGACATGATCAGGTCGATCACAGAGCCGTCCACCCCGCACACGCGCTCGTGCACGCCCACCGCCGCAGCCGTTGCTGCCAGTATGGTGGGCCGTCCATCGCGCGCCCGCCGCCACACCAACGTCAAATGCTGTAATTGTTATTTTGGTTTGGTAATTTGAAAATTGGCGGGTACGTACGCCAGAAGTTTTCACTTCTTCTTTCAGAAGTCAACACAATTAAGCTTCCTTCTCATGTCAGTTTCTTTTTTTTTTTTTAAGATTATTTTTTTGGCCTTATCAAGCTTTATTTTGATAAAGACAGCTGAAGAGTGACAGGAATGTGGAGAGAGAGAGAGAGAGATGGGGAATGACATGCAGGAAATAGCGACAGGTCAGATTCAAACCCTGGGCTTCCACAGCAAGGACTGAGCCTTTGTACATGCAGCGGCTGCTCTACCAACTGAGCTAAATGACACCCCCTTCTCATCTCAGCTGAAAGCAGCACATGTACAGTATGGATCTGACGTAAGCTGCAGACAACAAACACATGCTTTTTATTGATTGTGATTTTAATGCCCAGACACAGATGGTGAAATTGTCACAGCAGTTATCTGCTGCTATCACCTCGTGTTGCAGCTCTATAATGCACAGCCCCATTTTGCAAAGATCTGTACACAATTCCTGGAAACTGAAAACACATAATGATAGCTGACCGCTGTTATAGTTTTAACAGTGGTAACTCAGGTGTGACAGAGGATGGGGGGTAGTTAGTGTGAGGCAGAATGGTAACAGTAGTGTTCCATGTATGCTTGGTTTATTGGGATTCAATGACGGATAAAACTGAGGCTAAAATGTGTAATGAAATGGGGAAAAAAATGTGATTGTTTTGTAAAATTACTTTATGTTGCATGAGAAGATCTGACCAGTTATTGATATTTCTTATTTGTTTCCAGTTTGTAAGGACAGTCCTCTAAATGATAGCTAGGACAACTGTCCGTCCGTCTTCTTCCGCTTTAGCTAGGACAACTTGTGTTTTAAATATATGTTTGGTGGAATTTGAAGTGAGGATAAATGGCCAATCGTGCAAAATAATATAGACAGAGGAATTCTGGAAATCTATGATTACAAAGAGTGCTTGAATTACATAACCATATAAAGACAGTGTGCACATTTATGAGACCTTTTTTGAGCATTTTGTATTGAGTGGTGTGTATTTTCTATTCTATGGAGAATCCTTTACTAGATTAGTTATAGATTTGTCTTCTTCATTTCAAATGTATTGTTACAGACTGGTGTGCAGAGATTGGTGCCAGAGGGCCGATTAGTCGCTTTCTCATTTAGCTATTGGCACGTGAATTTTATAAAGTAAAACTTAGAAAGGATTTTAGGTTCTTCATCTCACTGTGTCACGTGTTCATCTCACTTATTTTAAATAGCTGCTTTTAATTGCAGGTACTGGAGGAAATCCCCCCTCTGAGTGTTCCGATCAGGTGTTAAAATGGCATGAATGAATCTTCTTGAAATAAGTGTGATTCCTTTTTGTTCCGGTGTGTGTTGAAGTGATAGGGGAGGTGTTGAGCTGAAAATCAAGATTGTGTCAGAGGGGGGTGTGCATGCAGGGAGTGATTGCAATTTGCTAATTTATAGGGTTTGCATGAATTTCATGAATTTTAATCACTCTTCTGATCCCTCTTCTTCTCCTCTAGTGCCAGTTCTTTGGTTTACGGCCAGATACATGCATTCCTAATGACATCATCCTCAGCTCTACTTTATGGTTAGTGCTAATTAGAAAATATTAGCATGCTAACTCCCAACAAAGGTATGAACACGGTGATCATTATGCCTGGTTAACATCAGCATGTTAGCCATGTCATTTTAATAATATACTTATATTAGGGTCCATCTCAAAGCTCTGCCGGCCCTAAGTACTGTTGCACAGAGCTGTAGACTCATCACATGTTTTTCACAACCAAGAAAGCAAAGACAAAGATGACTCATATTCTTATGTCATGTCCACAGAAAACAGTTGATGGTTTGAGACAATGCAATCTAGCTCAGAATCAGCACAGCACAGAGGCAGACAGCACAGAGGCTGTCTGGCAGGCTTTATCACCAGAGTTTACCCTAAACTCAGCTGATCACTCACAGTAATAGAGAAGCAACAGTCGTCTTTCTTACTGCTTCTGTTGCTTAGTTTATTTAAAAAGAAAATTCCACTACTACTACTTACAACAACATAATAATTACCTTTGTCTAGCTGTGTCACTGTCATACCACATTATATTATTGTAACTACATTAGATTAGTAATATCTGTTTACTTTCATTTCTTTCACATCAAACTCCACAATCGACCACCACCTGGCACCCAAACACACAAAAGGCAAAACATTACTCACTCATTCATTCTTGGAGGAATTTGTCCGCCCAGTAAACAGATGTCCATGGATGTCTCACATTTCTGTGTATTGACAGAATAAAACGTGAATAAATATTAAAGCTAGATTAGGCGGGCTGAAAGAAGCCTGGTTACTCAAACAAGCCACCTGCGATGGCACCACCTGTCAGTGGAAGTAATTATGCATAACTCTATGGAATTATGTCATTTGAATTGGAGAGTTATGAAATGCCACGCTAGTACACCTGTCATGAACGGGGAAAATTAACTACGGAGGCTAAAATAGACTCATCCCTGATAAAAATTTTTAAAAAAAACACATATGGCCATTTAAATGTTGTTGATTGAATACAGGCTTGTTAAATATTTAGTATATTATAAGTGCAAAAACACAGATTGAATAAGACCCATAGTCTCTAACCCATAGTTACCAGCAGCACAGTCAGCCTGCACTATGAGACGGTTGTAGATTAGAATAATAAACTTCCACGCCTCAACACGGTGACGGGAAAATAAACTAAAATGAAAGCACGATAATTCCAGACAAACACTCCTGATATCTGATACTGTCACTAATTAGAGGGACTTATATGATGATACCTCTAATGCTAATTTAATTGCCAGACACCTCCTTCTCTTCACTCTGCCCAATACAGGGTCATTCATGCAGACCAACAAGTGGTGCTTGAAATAGGGGCTCTGTAGCACAGCAGGTGAATGAACACAGATGTTCCTGAGGTCCTACAAAAGCCCCCTCAGTCCACTTCACACGACTGCTGGTCAGCTTGTGTTTGAGGTTGGTAAAATGAGCCAGACAGAATCTTTGATAATAAGCACCTAAGCCAAAGAAAGACCTCACCTTAGTGTTGGTATGGAGCCTGGGGGCGTTCATGTTTTCAACCTTGTCCACTCAAGGCCAAACCTTCCTTCACTTTTCCTTAGTTGGTATTCTAATGCTCTCCTGTATCACTGACTCACTTTGCTGGCGATTTAGTGTGATTCTCACAGCAGGATTTACTTTGACAGAGCAATTATTCTTCCAGTCTTAGGCTGTAAATGACCACATTGACTTTCTTTTGTACAAGAAACAGATGCAGTTCTGCACAGTGACCAGCGTGGAAAACTTTCAAAGATCAAATGCTGTGATAACAAACAGTAGACGTAAAGAGCAGTCCATCAGGAACACGGAGTGCTTTTCTTATTTAAGCCTCATTACAGTCTCATTAAATATGGTGGAAAATCCCTATTATTGACTGCAGAGGCACTCAGTTTGACGCACAGGTAGTGCTGTTTATGTGACTCTTCAGGAAGCTTCTCTTTTACATTTAGTTTGTCATTATCACACAAAATCAGGAAATGGACAAGAACCAGCATGTTCCTTTATACGCTGTCGTAAACATGCAGATCCAGAGGGAAAGACCAATATCACTGGAGCGGAGAGCAGAGGCATATTATCAGACAGACACACAATCTCTACTTTACATTATAGGGTGTGTTCCTCTGAATTCCTTTGAGATTAAAGCACTAGTGTAGGAATGATGTGAGATATAATATATCACTGCAATATATTGACAATGAAATGCTGCTATGCTGTGATTATTGCGCTGCGAACACTTTCCATATTTATGCATCGGATGTGTGCCAGTTAAGGAACTAGTCTCCTCCGTCCACCCTCTGAGAACAGGATGGACTGGGAATAAAAATCGACTGTGGACTGTTTCAGAGAGACACAACCAGCCATACAGGCAGTGTCATTAAGAGAGACGTGATCACTCAAATGAACAGTGATGGGTAGTAAATGATTAGATCTATCAGGATTATGTAATCAGATTACATTTGAAAAAGTGTCAGTCTTACAGATTCTTTGTCAATTGTGACTAGTTTGGATTATGTCCCATTTTATTCTTATTTTATCCATTTTAAAAATGAATCAATATGATATTCCACTGTGTAGTGTGTTTGACATTATGTTCAACAGACTCAAGGCATCACCATATGCAATATTTTCAGGGTTTTGTCATGTAAGTAGTAATCCAAAAGTATCCATATTAGATTCATATTACATTTTTTTTAATTGTGACTTCTAACAGCCAACAGTGGTTCCATAATGATGTAATTAATGATAATGTGTTTACATTTTTTGTTTTTATGTTTACACAATATCACGTAAGGTTCAGATTCACAGTCAGATTCAGAGTGTGAGGTATAAATAATTTCACACAGTCCACCACAGCATTACCACTACAAAGAGCACAGATGAAATGCAAAGAGAACTGAGAGGTCAGAGGGGAAAAAAGTGTGTGCTTATACAAGGATCGAGTGTTGTGTGTGTGTGTGTGTGTGCGTGTGTGTGTGTGTGTGTGCTCCCTGCTCACAGTCTGTGCAGACTCAAAACACACTGGTCACAACCACAGATGACATTACGGGATGCATTACAGATAAATCGGAAGCCTGCTTTTTGTTACATTACTAAGTGGTTAGTTTGGTATCCTTCCTCAGACCAGCAGCTCACAAAGCTCAATATTAAAGAACATAAAATGATGCCATGACTTTCAAATGCTGTGACTTGAACGTCACCGCCCTTGAACGTTTCAGCCCCCGCCGTCACATATTTTTGCTTTGTTATTCATGTAAAGTGAGCCTGCAACAGCCATCTGCTAGCACCATGAGTGATGACCTGACGTTAGGAGATGCTTCTATAGAAATGAGAAGCAGTGGGCAGAGTGACAGGCCCTGGACAGGTAACTAAATGTGATTGGCTGAGGGGAGAGACAGGGATGTGAGAGATGCGAGGGAGATGACAGCCACCTACAACCACACTGCACCGATGAACAGCCCTAATGTGTGTGTGAGTGTGTGTGTGTGTGTGTGTGTGTGTGTGGCAGCCTTGTCAGGGAGTCGTGATGTTCTTATTTCTCCAGTGCTCCAGGGCACTAGTCACTGAAGTCAAAGGCCATGATGTCATGGATGAAGAACCCGTGCATGTGTTCACCTTTGGTCACAAGCTATATGACCCAAAACCACAGATCAACATTCAAGAAGAAAGGAAATCCATCAGCATACATCCCACAATCCACTGAGTGCTGGTTGTTTGGATTTATGATGTATTTTTGTCCTTAATGGCCACGTTATCTGACATACATTTGCCTCTAGGTGGTCATGAGTTACTGAAGTGCATCACATGAACTGAACCATTATGAAAGCCACTGCATGACTTAGTAGTCCATGTGTAAAAGATTTGTAGGGTTGTGTTTACAGGCATGTAATATAATATGCAATATGTGCATAATGATGTTTTTAAGGATCGTTATGAGCCGTTTATATCTACCGACGGGTCCTCTCGAGTCCACCATGTTGAACTGCCATGTTTCTGCAGTAGCATTTCATGTTTTTCACGCATTTCAACGCCACCATAGTTTCTCCATCTCGCTCTGAAGGAGAGAGTGAGGCAACAGGGTTGCAATCAGGCACCGCAAGATGCCAAAAAAACCCAAAAACCTACACAATGGAAAACCAGTCTGTCTGGACCAGCCAAACAGACCGTCAAATAAGGATGACTCATCACCATTATTTTGGTCTCTATGAACCCAGGAAACAGTACATGTCACATCCATGAGAGGCTTTCAGTGGAACAAATCCTTCATGTATCATTCAGAGGAATATTACATTCAGTGAATGTCAGGACGTGGGAGGCAAAATAACACACACACAAGAAAGAGGAAAATTCAAATAGATACAGTAATTGCTGCTAAATCATCCTTATTCCACACTATTTCACACTATCTCACTCGTAATATTGAAATCCTTACCCTTACATTAACAATTGCGTGTTAAGATGAAAAGCCCTAGCAGCTGCAGCCTCTTCATATTCTTTACTTTGGAGTTTAAGGCAAAAAGAAGAGAGGAGAGGACAGTGTGAGTGGGAAAAGGAAACGTAATTAGGTGTGTCTGCACACTCCAGTGCTTCTGGCACTAATTAAAGTGATGCGTCATCCTTCAGGCTTGGCCGAATGGTCACTTTTATGTTGCAAAGAAATAAACTGGGTTGGCGATTGCGCATGACTAACTTCTGCAATGCCATTAAAGTCATACATTCAACCGTTCATTTTAATCAACTGTAGGATGGAAGATATTTAATTAGCTTGATGCTAATTAGCAAGAATGTCCCCCTTTTACTTAAGTGCACATGATGTAGTGACAGTATGTCACTTTGCATTTGATTATCTCAGCTGTGGTCTGGAACAGGTCCAGTTTATTCAAAGTAATGGTCCGTTTCATTTGGTCTCCTGTCAGTGGCATCATATCCCCCTCTACCACCTGTAGCTGCTGTAACTTCCGGGTAACAATGGGATACGTAAGAGAGTAAAGACGGTGAAGACGTCAGTGAATAAAACATGAATAAACCTTTAACTTTTCATCAGCATTTTTTTTGTCTTGTTTTTTTTTTTTTTTAGCAATAAAGACATACAGCTTCATCAATTTATGTCTTTTGTTATTGTTGTGATGTGGGAGAGCCTGGGCAGCAGAAATCTCATACCGTGCATTTAATCCGGTTCTCTCAGTGGTTTAACAAGCATCTGCTGGCCAACTTCACGTGTTACCGTGTCTAAATAATCACAGGTTCACCATCAGTCCTTGAAAATTTGAAAGGTGACTGTGAAAATTTTGCTTGCTCCATTTTTCAGCTATGGTTTGATTCATGTGGATTCCAATAATGACAAGATTTCACGCCAAAAAAAGAAGCAAACTTCTGGCACCACTGCTGCAGCATAAAGCACCTCTGTGCAGATCATTCATATGATCAGTGTGTTCCAAATATTCACATTTTAGCATATGATAATATATGTTAAAATATGATAATAAAAACACAGGCTCTCACTCAGTGTTCATAAGCAGGCATGCGTGATGGCTTTCATTAACTTTCAACATCAACTTTTCAACTTGGAAAATATTGAAATTCATTATTAAAGACGTGAATTAATAAATGCTCACATGCTGTTCTCCGTGAACTATTGAAACTTTTTACTGCTGCCTGTAAATGCTATAGTAGTGGACTGATATAATTTGATTAAAGAGTATCGATATAAAGGTGTCAGATGTAAGATTCTGGGTCAGTTTATTTATAAATCATATGTTTTAATCACTTTTTATTGCAACTTAAGACATGAGCCCTTTGTGACTTCATCTGTCTGTGGACTGCATGTCCAAAGTCACGGCCCACGGTCAGGTTTCATGTGGTCACATGAAAGTAAGCTTCATTTTTATAATATAATATTTATGGCCTGCTTGGCTTGTCAGATACTGTATGGCTGGTAGATTTGATTGACATAACAAAGCATTTGAATATGATAAACAACATAATTGCTGGTGTACCTAAATGTACCTCTCAATGTGACACGAAATATGTTTTGATTTATTATTGATATGATTTCTTTCAACTTCATGCAAGTCTAATGTATTCCATACAATATGTTCTTTGTTATCTGACTTCAGATGTGAAAGAAAGGCAAAACTGTTTTTTAGATTTGTTCATGCCTGATTGGCTTAGATTTGGTTACATTGTCATTTTTAAAAAATGATAATTGTGACAATGAAAATAAAAATGTTGCAGAACAGTGCATTCGTATTACATTCCTGTTTTATTTTTATTTTTTTTTACTTTAAATATTATTATTGGCCCCTGGGCATCTTCACGGTGTCAAATCTGGCCCTCTTTAAAAAACGTTTGGACACGGATGATCTACAGGACTCAGAACAGATTCTCAGAGAAAATCCAAAGAATGTGACGTTTATTTGTCTGTGCTCTAGGCTGATTGAGGTTAACTCTAGCATTGCTGTAAACCATGAGAAATGGATATTGTTGGATACTGGCTAACGTTAACTTGCTGGCTAATGTGAACAAATTGCTAGCTAGCTTATGTAGCAAAACAAAGTCTACCTGCCGATCTGACTGATAAATGGACCAGGTTTCTGTTTACAGGGGACTTTACGCGCTGACGTTGCAAAAATACTGAATTCAGAAGTAAAAGAAAAACATGCCCTTTCCCAAGAGAGGGAATACGATTTTGAAACATTGGGGGCTTGGCCCAGCCTAGGAATCTTTAGATTTCCACTTGATAATTGCAGCATTTTCAAGTTATTTCAGATTTATACAAGAAATGAGTCACTGTGCCTAAAGGTGCCAGCAGTGGTGGAAAGAGAAGTACTGTTACTCAAATAAAATATTTGGTATGGTATGAATGAATCAAACTGAGGCTTATAAACAATATAGAATATATTATATAAATTTATATGAATATAGACATTTTGTTTGTTACTGCTAAAAATGATTTGAACCTGTGTAAAACACCTGAAATGTGTCTTTCACTGCAAACAAACAGCCAGGCCAGGTCCTTTAATCTGTCTATTTGGTTTTTGTTTCTCCAAATATTTCATCGCTGTACTAGTCAGTGTGGTCACCTCTCCAAACCTATGCCTGCTGCAGTGTTTTTTCTCCTACGTATTCATCGGGCCCACAACAGCGTGCTTCCTTGCCAGATCATTCACAGCACATACTGAAAAAACAAACGCCATCCAGCACTCTCTACAGAACACACTTGGTTAACATTGTCAGTGGTCAGTAAAAGGAAGTGCTTGAGGGCGATTCTGCCTCCTGTGTGTCATATAGAAAACACTAAATATATTGAAACTGAAAGCTTTGGATATAATTCCAATTGTAGATCTACTCAGTAGGGCTTTGAAAAGTTGTGAAGCAGATTACATTGTGTAATGAATACTTATATAACAGGCTTGAAAATGGTACTCAGAAAGTCAAAGTGCCCCCCAAAATGACTTAATTACAATAATGTGAGTAGTTATAATTTGTTATTCCCACCCCTGGGTTTCAGTTAGGTGGTATTTTTCACTACATGAAATCAAATGAAATGAAATGAAGGCAATCGGAGTTCTCGTTCAGTTTCCTTCTTATTTCTAGTTTCAGCAGCAGGAGAAAGAGCTGATGCTGATGAAGCAGACATGCTGAACTGTATGTTGCTAAAAGCTTTGCTGATCTCATGGCTGCTGCTTCTGTTGTGTGACGAGCTCTACCTTTGAACTTTGACAAATCTGAACTCTGACAAACTGTGCTAACTGGCCTCTCATCTGTCTACATGATGCTCTCTCCATCACCTCTCCAGTAGATCTTTTGGTGTCACATTTGTCACCGCACTCTACATCTCCTCTGCTCTCTCCTCCTGTCCTGGTCATAGACAGATGATGCGTTGAAGCACTTCAGACCTCCCTCCTCTCATCTCTCATTTCCCCAAGCCCCTCTCGTGCAGGTATAATTGCCCCCCTGGTGGTCAGAGGCCATATGCCTATTGTAGAAGTCAATTGCCAGGTCATCGTTCATAAAACTACGTGAAATATATTATATGACTGGTGACTGTCAGATGGTAGTGACAGCTGTGTCCTCCTAAAGCCTTTGATTTGACTTTACATTTAGCAAGACTCATTCACTTCTCATGATGTTCTTAGAATGACTGCAGCCTAAAGCTCTTTTTACAGTTATTCTGAGTTGGTAAGTGGCCCATATTCAACCCTACAATAGTGTTTAAGTCTTAATGAGACGCTAGCTGCTCTGTTAATCTAGATTTTCTCCACATAAAAAGTAACTTCATGGAAGGTGCGTATATATTGAACACTGAGCTCCAGCTGCTGGCACACATTTGGCTGAAACTCAGCAGTTAACAGTTACTGAAACACCTGAAGTGTACTTGTGCTGTGCCATAGCAAAGTTGGGACAAACATTTAAACTGATCCGTGTAGATCTACAGAACCAGTTATCCTATTTCTCACCTCATATTTGTTCAGAGACACATTTTGGTGAAAGTGAAGTGGACTTCATATAAAACCTTACTACTGTGCTCAAACCACATGGCGTCACAGAACCGGGGGCTTCAGGAGGAGGACTGCAGTCGGATTCTCCTCAGATGTCTTTTGACAAAAACGTTTGAAAACCATTGAGCTAGACTACTAAGATAAACAGACTTCTTTTGCCCAACCTGAGCTTGTAGATAGTGTTACTCCCACGTACTGACTCATGCTGGAAACAACAGGAGCTAACTCTCCCTCCACCTCCTCCAGCCTCGCCTGTAGGCCTGATGGTCAGAATGACAAATGAATAGATCCAGGGCTTTTGTATTTTTTTATTTTTTGTATTATTTATTTATTTACTGTGAAACAAATTTTGAGACCTGGGGCTATTTCAAACTATTTTGAGGTCTAGCCTTGGACACTGAGGTATTTTGCTGCCATAACCTTACTTGGTTGGCTTATGTTAGATAACATTTACTACTTCTGAGGCTCTTTGTCACTATATGCTTTGGTATTTAGCATTATCCTGTGACTGGCACCTGTGACCGCAGCGGCTGCTAATCAGTTAAAGGCTCCCAGCTCGCTTCAAGGATTTTCCCTGCACAGAACACCATTACTATTTTGACATTTTGCTTTATTAACTGGAAGCAAGAACAGAAAAGAGACAGACAGGAAAGGAAGTGGATGACGTGCAGCAAGGGCCTCAGGATGGAATTGAACCCAGACTGCACTAAGGACTTGTGATGCGTGCTCTGCCATGTGAGTTACCTGGGCATTCACAAGCTTAAAAGAACACTGGTCGTCTTTGCATGTCCTGGATTGCATCAGTTGATGTATGATGTATGGATTGTTACTGTCTGACAATGATAATAATTGAGACAGACAAGTAACAACAATATAACAGGTAACATGTTATACAGGTTACTTGCCATGTACTGCAACATACAACAGGTTCATCTCGAACCACTAAACCTTTGACATGGTGACCTCTGGTGGGTCTTTAGGTGATGTCTGCATACAACTGGTTTCACACTTTCACGTTGGACCACAGACTCGCACACCCAAGAAGAGGGATTTTAGGATGACTTAAATTTAAACTGCACCTAAGCAGGTCAGCAGTCCGTCATTGTTGGTGTCTTACTTGAGCCCGGCACATGTTCGTACATCTATAACTAAAGGCTGTCTTGTTTATCTTCTTAGTGAAATGAACAGTTATTTTAATGATGTTTGTGTTCCAGCATGACAGGGGCAATCAGCTGAAAATGCCACCGGGTTGAGATAAGACAGGTTGTTATGAAACTCAAAGTAATGCTGATAAAATAAAATAACACTGTATACAGAACTAAATAAATTATGATATCTTCAATTCAAAACCCCAGAGAAGTGAGCTATAACTTCATAAGTTGCATCAGAGGCACGGGAAAATATGTTCGCTCACTAAAAGACTATCATGCATAATGTCTCTTGTGAGTCGAAATAGTGGCCAGAGCTGAAACAAGGAGGCATTGAGTGTTGTATTCACAGGACATTAGGTTACACAGTGAAACGCCTCATCTGTCTTCAGCTGACATGAGAAGCTAATAAACATGAAATGAAAACTATGCTCCCGTGATATTTAGCCTAGTTTCAGGCGTGAAAAGAACAGCCATCACCCTCGTATCACGAGGATGGTGACTTTGTTATTTGCTATTTTGTACTGTCGGATTTGATCAGATATTGATATTTTTACACCTTTAATTGAAACACTTAACTAACAGTATTATTTATGAATATATTTACTTGTATTTTTGACTTTTGACATGATGTCACTTTCTAGCCTGCATACACATCTTCAGGATGCTATTTCTGTCAGTGTAAAAAAAACCTAAAACGTTCAATTTAAGGTTATATAAAATAGACAAAAGCAGCATATTGTTCCCTCACCTGCCAAATCCTACTTTCATTCTAAAACAAGGAGTGTCTATAGCAGCTCTTTTAGTATTTAGCTCCCAGCACCACTGAAGCACAGCAACAACAACAGTTCATCCATCACTGACTGCCACCAACCAGGAGAGAAACTGACTAAAACTGACAGTCGGGACTGTAGAGAGAATCATTGGTGCCAACCGAGAACAGGGCAGGGCATGGAAACATCACCGCAGATCCATCACACCTGGAGACAAACTCCAAGTTCTCCCTCCCAAAGCACAGTACGCCAAAACAAACAGATACAACAGATTCCTCCCACAGGCCAGCTCTGATAAACAGTTAACACCAGACAGACAGTTTTAAGAACAATAAGAGTATGGACATTGAGAGCAATGTAAAACTGGAGTCACATTCCTTGTATATGCTCACAAACCTGGCCAGTAAAAGTGACTTCGATGCTAACGTTCGCTGATGTGCACTAAACTAAATTTATGTCTGGTAGGACTGGACAAATGTCGACCTCATGTTGGCATGAGAGGAAAGGTGAGAACGTCACCAAAGTTGGTATGGATTCATCCTGAGAAATGAATATCTGTACAAGATTTCTGCACCAAAACGGTTGACAGATTCCTGAAGCCATGTTGCCAGCAGGGCTAAAAATTCTGTGATTATTTTAAACTCAAATATCAACGTTCACACAAGCCTCAAAAATCCAGTGTGCTACATTTGAGTTAACGAGTGTCGTTTCAGTGGAAAGAAGTAGGAAATAGACTCCGTGCACTGTGAATATTTAGTTTAGTTTGCACAGTTTATTGTGTTAATTCAGTAACACAATAAACTGTGCAAACGCTGTTTAAATGACTACCTGCATTCTGCCTCTTTATCTGTCCTGGTTCCTCTTCATTATTGACAGACTGTTGCTTGCTGCTGCTGATTTACAGACCAATCATTTCTGGACACCAACAGCTAAGAAAAGTGTCAGGCTAGACGGTCTTTTAAGTGCCATGTGACCTTAATGCAGTGAGTCACCAGAACACTTCTCCATCTATTGTGCTACACAGATTGTATCTGTGCTTTTATCTCTGGAGAACAAATCTCCGGCACTGTTGCTGAAAATCTATTCCGAGATCACACAGGGCGGGCGTGTTTAAACTAGATTAAACTGGCACTTGTGCAAGTATATCACATTTCTGAAAGTAGTGGTAGGAAGTATATGAATCAAATTGCTGTTCTTAAATCTAAAAATCGAATCACTTTCAGCTCTTTCAAGCTTTGTTTCACCAGAATCCCATGTGTATGGGAAGGTATTTTCAGCAGGGTATGCGTGCATGATAGCTTATACACATCTGTGTATTATATAGAATTGATATTATGGAGCTCATTGTCCACAGTTAAAGTGAAATTTGCATGGATAAATAATATTACAGCACCGTAGCGTAGCGGCTCGAAGGAAATGTCAGTGTGTAACATAGCGACAAGTGACCACACAACTTGCTGCCAGAAGGCAGGCGCAAAGCATGAACAGCACAGCACAAACACGTGCAAACGTCTTTACCATGCTTTGTACAAAATTATGCTCATTGCATGATAAGATATCTCAGCGCTCAGTGTACATTACATTTGGAGCTTGATATGTAACAGTATAGACACATCCCCACAGTCATTTAAATTAAAGTCCAAACACAAAAACATCCTCGCTGCCTCACTAAAAATGTCTCTGCTTCAGAACTCTGAGGTCAGAATTATTCTTTAAATCCAATCCATTGCTTCTCTCAGTGAATCATTCCACATAGACATAGCTGTAAAAAAAAACTGCTGCAGCTCATACTGACGCTACCATTTGAAGCTACTACCAGGGGAACTGCAGCCCTGACAGCCCCCACACCCCACCCTAATGTCAGGACCGTTTCCAGCAGCAAAAGGCATCTGTTCTTTAGTTTAGGACAACAGCTCTCTTAAAAAACAGCACGACACAGACCTGACAGCAACTTGCTGGTAAACAAAGTTAAAGAACCAGATATTGGTCTCGGTTGGTAGAGACTAAAACAGAGCTAAAAGGAGAGTTAACAACGAACTTCATCACGTCAACTGAAACACAACTCCAAATAATGCTAATGTTGCTCTTTGTGAATTAGCAACTTAATTCTGCATCCAATTGACTAGTCAAGCTGTACGTTATTTGCCTCTTGATTGGCTCCTTGTGGTGCATTAAGGTCACTTGTAACTCATATGTAATTTAATCTGTCAACATTGTGTTTACAGCTTTTTATTCTGCTGTCAAGTGTCAGAAAAACTCCCATAATATCAATTAATCCATCAAAAACATCTGAAAAATAATATGAGTCATCCCCCTGAAATTACCACAGTAGCAGCTTGTGTCTCACTGCAGCACAGAACATCTTGTTGGTATGACAAAGTGGTTACTAGTAACTGCGAGATCAGCCTGAAGGCAGAAGTCTGGTGCAGAGAGAGAATAAAGCAAAGCGAGCAAAGCAAAATTATATTCCTGCATTAATGTGTGGTGCTACAGAAAATGCCAGGAACACACTTGACTTCATAGGTTCATATAAGCAAACGATCCATTGCCACTGCTGAATGTAAGCACTTCAAAGCAAATGGTAAACCTGAGAGGCAGACTCTGCCCACTGCAGAAGAGGTGACAGACTCATTTTGATCCTTTTCTGCATGCTGGAGACTGAACAGGCTCAACAACAATATGAAATGCTGCCTCACACTCTGTGAAGTAGTCTGAGATCACTTCACACAGGCCGTTTTCACTTTTTAGATTGTGTATCTATGTCGCTGACAGCTCCAGGAAAGTACCGCTAGTGCGCCAGCTTCCCTTTTAACAGGTTAACTGTATGAAGAAATAGCTGCTGCAGGAAAAATTGGAAAAAGGTCAAAAGTACAAACTGAAATAGTGCACTCATGATTAATAGATTTATTTATTTTTACCCATTTTTTATTTACAAGCGACACTGATTTCTGTTACAAGACACAGACACAGGATCCAAATGCAGGACTCGGGAGGCAGACGCAGGAGGTAACCAGTCTTTAATTACAGACAGAGGTTCGGTACACGGGCAATCAGTCAGGTAAACCAGGCAAACAATCCAAAGGGGTAGGGCAAGAGCAGGGTCCAAAAATGGGCGGGGGTCAAAACCGAGAAGTACACTAGAAAAACGCTGGAGAGTAGGAAACATGGTTCGCTGACAATCGGGCACTGGTGACGGGGAAACAGGGGGTTTAAATACACAGGTAATAGGGGCGTGAGAGGCACAAGGTGGGAAACCGGGAGGCTGGAATAGGCGGGGCAGAGACTGACTGTGACAGTCTCACATGTTTTTTTTGTTTTTTTTCCACCAGTTGCTTTAGTGAAAGATAAGAGCTGACTGTTAGCAGTGCCAGCAGTCTGAGTGTGCTTCACTAGATACCGATCCCAAAGCCAAAGCAAACACTGAAGATTTAGTACCACAGATGGGTCCTGGATACCTGCCCATCCGCAATTTCTGTCTGTATATCCATTCATCCACCCATCCCATGCTACTTATAGTCTGGGTCATGGTGACAGCAGGTGAAGTAAGGTACCCATATTTTCTCCAGCAATTTCTGCAGGATATGGGATACAATCCCCCCAGCCAGCTTTCTGTAATTTGGGTGCCAGACCGTTGTGGATGACTCAATTTGCTGGAGCAGGCGTTCTGCTCCAACCCATAAGATCTTTTTTTTTTTTTTTTTTACAAAACGGAGCAAATTCTGTCGTCCTTCAGAGTGTTTCCTGGTTGTTTTATTTGCAAATTTGCATTTTGAGATGGTTCTGCAATGTAGAGGGACACAAAAGTGATTCATTGTTGCATTTTCACAGTTTGGGTCTTGTGACAGACTAACCTAACAAATGGTTAAAATCAGTGACAGAATGTGGCCTAGTGAGTAACCTATGTATACGACAGTTACAAAAGAGAGCATGCAATGAGGAGTATTTAAGGTACTTTAACCGGCTATAATGTGGCTAGATAAAGAATAGTCTTAAAGTATGTGCTTACATTCAGCAGTAGCGATGGATCATTTGCTCGTATTAATGAATTTGTATGTATGTATGAATTTAAGTATGATCATGGCACCAAACAGTAACACATGAGTCTGTTTTGCATAAACACCTCCCGTTTTCTTCACAGCAGACTTGTGTGAAACTCTCCTTAAACACTAAGCTAGCTGCTAGATAACCATAGCAACGATGGCCAGCAAGGGTCAATCAAAGACCAGCAGTATATATATTTTTGACAGTCATACAGTATGTTGCATGCAGTCACAAGGTTTGCAATCAAATCAACTTATTTGTTCAGTCCCCATCATAGATTTGTACTCACTATTGGCGAGCTGTGAGTGAGCATTACGTTCTGACTGTGCTGCTGCGTACTGTGCCAATTATTTAATCACTCTTTTGTTTCCACTCATTTTCTTTGGACCTGGAACTGGAAGAATGAAGAGAACTACCGTTCTTTGAAATGAAATAACTGTTCTGAAGTATCGGCTGGGTTGATGCGGTGATTGTGAAGGTTCACATTATTTTTGTACTCAGCATTCAGTGATCCATTGTGCCCTGCAGATGGAGGCATTGTGTGTTTCAGGGCAGAACGGAGAACATATTTTCTGCCAGTACAAAGATTCTTAAGAATGATTATCAAGGTCTCAGGATTTATGACTGCAATACAAAGACTAATTCAGATAAATATCTGTGAATCTTTATCCGCTGGAGGGGATTGTTTGGGTATTTTAAAGTGGGGTTGTATGAGGTAGTCAGCACTCTGCCAGTTTGGAGAAGCAGACATGGATCCAGGCACAGAGGCTAATCAAAGCACTGCTGTGGACAGGGTTAAGCCTAAACAATACAGTGTGTGTGTGGTGTAGTCGGGCTTGTGTGTAGGAATATGGGTGTTCTTTGGTTAGTGCCAAAGAAAAGGGTTGTCTGACAGCAAGGTAAAGCTGTGAATATTCTTAATATAGTGTACACTTTTACAGATATTGATTTTTCTTTTAGGTGTACCTAAAATGTGTCTTTCTGCTGACTCTGTCTACAGTGTATAGCTCTGCTACTGTGCCAGGATCCATGTGTACTTCTCTCAACTGGGGGTGGGCTGATCCCCGTCTAATACAATGACAATGAATAAGTACCTCATAAAAGTACCCCAACTTTAAGGAAGGATGACAGAAATCTCATTTTCTTTTATTCCAAATATCTGCACACCGCGGCACACTGTACACTAATATTTTCGATCTGATCAGCAGCCCATGCAGAGATTTATTCTATTACTGCCAACTCTGCACCTCAGTCCCACCTCATCCCATGTATCACTTCCACCCCAGTTAATCTGATAGATTCACTCTGGCCACACTCACAAATTGGCTTCTGTAACCGTCTGACTGTGTGACTGAGATTCAGCACACAGCACCACATTTGCTCCTGTCTGTGATTCTATCAGAAAACAAACAAAAGTCCATTTAAAGATGACGTGAGAGTTTAGCATACATAAAACGTATGCGTGTGCAATCTATTAACTCAAAAAGCAACCATCCTTATATTATATGCTTGGATTTTTTATAGAGCCACTGTCTAGACTGGCTTGTGTATTGAACATGCCTGCCACAGATTTTCCATTTCATTACAAAATTAGACTCTGCCTTGAAAGTCTTCCAGGGGAATTATTGTCTTTACAGCTGTATTTATTATTATTTTTGTTCACCTAAGGAATGCAAGATTAGTATTCACTCCACTTTTAAGTTCTATTTTGAACTCCGCTCATTCCTATTTGTCTCTTCCGCTGCTAAATGCTGTAAAATCTTCACCGGCAGGTCACTGATTTCTCCTGCTGTTTGCTGCTGAGCAGGTAAATCACAGTGAATTTTTTAGAGCTTTTTGACTGATGGAAATTTCTTACTTACAGCTGGAAAGGACACAGACCAGACTGTTAAATTTATTGCCAGCCATATATTTTAAAGAGAAAGAACACATAGTTTGTGGTTAGAAAATATTTAGTGTGCATGTCCGGATAAGGGAAATAAACCAGCTGTAAGAATGTGAGGACAGCACCCCCTGCTGGCGGGTCTCGTGTACTGCACGCACATGGGTGGTGCGCCAACTGTCACTCTTCTCCTGTCTATGGGCGTGTTACTTATGAATGGTGGCAATGCACAGAAAGGACAATATGTGTTTTAAAGCACGTTTGTATTAAATGACACTGTTAATTGTATTAATGTCTGCTGGCTGTGGTATGGCTATGTCATTGAATGTTAAATTTAACAGAGAAATTCAAACATTAAAAAGTGTGTGTGTGTGTGTGTGTGGCCTGGAGACACTTCAGGTTTATGTTACGTTTGAAGGTCGTAAATGGCACAGTACTAACACAACGAAAACAAACCACTGGCTAACACAACTGTCCAAGAAGTTGGCTTTGCGCTAGGCATGCCGGGAAATGTATTTCTCGCGCGTCTTGGGGCGTTTTACAACCGGACCGATGCGAACTGCATTTCCCGTGGCTCCGCGCGCGGTTAGGTTTACATGCTGCTCTCCACGCAGTCCGTTCTGCGGCGGCGATAAATGTGGTCCTTGAACGACACACAGCTCGGGCGTATATTCGCATGGCCCTCAGGATTAAGGAGTACGGGTTTGTCTGGACCTCAGCACGTAACTTCAAACGTAAGTGAAGTCTGCGTCAGCACGTTTTTATATCATACAGAGACAACTTAACGTTCCTTCATGTGAGTGTTAGCTGTGCGGCTAGCTCACAGCTAGCTAACGTTAAAGTTGGCAGCAGTTAAGACCCTGGCCCTCACGAGCCCGCCTGTCTGCCAGGGTTTGAAGGAGAACCACTGTCTGCTATAATAAGATAAATGCCTCTTTACTTCACCTCCTGCTGGACTGTGCCCCGGCAGCCTGAGAGCTGCCCCTTGTCCTCCAGACAAAACTGCCCAATGTCAACTAGCCTAAAATAGTGCCCATGTAAAGCTAGCGCGAATGTAGCATTACGCTTCCGGTTGGGATTACTCAAATAAAACGGGACAGTCTGTGTTTCCGTGCAGGACTTTTACTTTGAAAGTAGATATAATGACTCCCTGTGTTATTGTAGTGATTTCACATCGTAGTTTAGCTAGCTGCTGGTAGATTTACCTGAAGTTTGACTGTAACAGTAAACATCGGCCTGCTTCGGTGACGTCAACAACCTGTGTACCAGTTAAATTAGCATTATTCATGAGACTCACACACACATCCGTTTGTTCTGCTCCAGGTGCAGCATTTATGATCGTGCACTCATAACACAAGGTAAGTTAAGGACTTCAATCTGTTTCATAACCCGCGTGTGTGTGTGCGCGTGTGTGAATGCAGAGGAGATAACGTAATGGCTAACACAGGAAGTAATATAATGCTAGGCGTATGAACTGTTTAAGATTTAAAAGAGTTAGCTTGGTAGTTTCAGCACTATTTATCATATAAGTTACTGTTTAATGCAGAGGCTGACAGATTTTATTAAAAACATGGGAATGGGGCTAATCATAAAAACTGTAAATGGTTATAAAGAGGGGATAAATGTCTAAAGAGGAAATACTCGGTCTTAATTCAAAATCTGTTGTGTTGGTGAAGATCCAGTCGCCTTTAGTCTGCAGTCCAGATTTAGGAGTCACCAGAGGACCACTACTCAGAGATCTAGGGTTGCACTCTGGCTTCTAAATGGTCAGCACAGTATTGGAATAACTATGAAAATATGTTCAGTAAACATTACATGAACATAATCTTATCAGCAGGGACAGAAAACACTCTTTTTTTTTTTTTTTTTATGAGTGTGGTCACATTAAGTCCATATTTGTCTTCACAGCCTGAATCATGTCTGCGCTCCATAGATTATGCACTGAGGTCATACAGCGTTCAGCGTGTCACAGTGGTTTAGACAAACAGAACAGGCTGCAGGTATTTCAAAGGCTGCTGCAGAGCGTTCGACACATGTTTTGTAGCAAGGAGAGGAATAGATCAGCTGTAATGTATGTGTTATGTGGAAAGATCACTCAGTTTGTTTAATGTAACCAAATTGACAGATTGATTATATAATGAATGTTTGTCTTATCCTAGTCTGTGCTTAAGCGTCACAGCAGACAAGGAAGAAGAAGAGGATGCAGCGCGTCCTAAGTCACAGGACACTGCTGCGGTTGGCGATGGTGCGCCCGCTGCTGGTGGGCGTCACCGTCCCTGAACCGCCGGTAGCATTTTGTTGCTGCGCCCTCCGCCTATCACTTCAGCCACCCACGGGCCAGCGCTGGCTGTCGATCTCGGCCTCTAGCAAGGCAGCTCACCAACCAAAACACCAGCCGCCGCAGGAGGAACAACAGTCCAGCTCCACACCTCAAACACAGGAGGTCCAGAAAGAGGAAGCTGGGCCCGATGTTGCAGAGGTGGACCCCCTGCAGGACAAGTCCAGTGGTCTGGTCCAGAGGTTTAAGAAGACCTTCAAACAGTACGGGAAGGTGATGATCCCTGTGCATCTCATGACATCCTCCGTCTGGTTTGGAACCTTCTATTATGCTGCTATGAAGTGAGTCTGACATGACTAACACATCCTGTTGTTAAGTAATCCATATTCATCACAGCATGGCACAGCTGCTTCAATCTTCCCTCTGTCCTGTGTCTCTTTCCCTCAGCGGTGTGAATGTAGTGCCATTCCTGGAGATGATTGGTCTACCAGAGTCACTAGTTGGCCTTTTGAGAGACTCCTCGAGTGGATATGCTTTGACTGCGTACGCTATGTACAAGGTAATTTCACCCAGAATGCTTTGGGTTTTTATTGAGGGGAGCGTTAAACGTTTTTGCTCATTTTGCACTTTTCTGACCTCTTACACAACTTGGATTAGAATGTGTCTTGCTTCCTCAGTCAGTGAATATTTCAGTATTTCTAATGAGTGATGAAATCAGGCCTTCATTTTCTGTCTTTATGTCAACAGATTGCAACCCCTGCTAGGTACACCGTGACTCTGGGCGGCACATCACTATCTGTTCAGTATCTCCGTAAGCACGGCTACTTATCTACACCTCCACCAGTTAAAGAATACATTCAGGACAAAATGGAGGAGACAAAGGAGAAACTGTCAGAAAAGATGGAGGAGACAAAGGAGAGGTTTTCTGAGAAAATGGAGGAAACAAAAGAACGCATCTCTGAGAAAATGGAAGAGACTAAAGACAAGTTTTCTGAGAAACTGCAGGAAACCAAAGACAGAGTCTCAGAGGGCAAAGCGTTTTTCCGGAAGAAAAATGATTAGTGAATCATGTTTACAGACGGCGCTCTGAATAAATGGTCCTATTTTGATCTTGATAAGTAATAATTAAGCTTGAAGCAAGTAACAGACGGTACTGCTAAGACTGTATTACCCTTGTCCTAAAGTTTCACCACCAATTTCACCTGTTGTCTGTCCAAGTGTCTAAATTCAGACCCTAATTGTCCAAACTCTGCCACAGTGCACTGTAAGTAAAGACTAGACAGTAGCTTAGCAGACTCCTGGTAATGCTTTATCCTGGCTCAGTTATCACGGACTGGATTTGCACAGGGTGAGCTGGACTTTAACTCTTTGTTAGCTGTAAATTGGCATACATGAAGAAAAAGAGGACTGGACTTCAGTCAATTAAAAAAAAAAAAAAAATCAGCCTGCTTGTGTAAAAACAGCATCCATTTAACAGTATGTAGTATGGGAGGGAGCAGCGCTAATCTCAGTCTATCAAAGCCTTTCTGAAGGCTCGGTCTCACCTTGTCTTTTCTAACGCAATGAGAAAGAGATTTAAGTTTTTCTAATGATTTTTTATCCAATAGCCCAGCCTAATATGATGTTATTGTACCACTTAAAACATTGAAAGTTGTCTATGAAAAGTCAGATGATTGCTTGAAAGGTCAAGTCATGTTTCATATGAGTTTACAAGTGATGAGTCGTCAGTCATACATGTAAACACGCAGCGACTTCAGTTGACGAGCAGTGTGACAGATGGAAGCTCTTAGGTCCTTTGGTGAATAGTCAAATGTTCCTGTCAGAAAATTAAACAGATGTTCAAAACCACACCTGAATAAAGCGAAATGCCAATCAAAAGTTTGTATGCTGCGTTACTGAGCTGTGTGAGGCTAACTTTTAAAATATGAAGAAGCAAAATGTCCCACGTCAAAAAGAAAAGTTTCATTCATAATCCAAAAAAAAATGTATTCAGCTGGTCTTTATATGGCCAGAAGCTGATGGTGGCTAATCATTAGTTAACATCTGACATTTCTGCATTCAAAATCTTCCAAGTACTAGTGTAATGCTAAATACATAAGATAGAGGTCAGATTATTACATATGACTTAAATCAGCAGTTCCTTTCAGCTGTGCAAAGTGTCGCCGTTCTAGTGTCTTCCAGCTTATTGTTTTGGTTTGACAGTCCACAGAGGGTTTTTTTTTTTCTTCGCTCACCTCTGTCCACCAGCTGCCCAGTACTCGGCACTGTGCAGGCACAAGACAAGTTATCTCTCTGACACGACTACAATTTAGGCTCATTTTAGGAGAAAATCCATGCATTGCTCACCACACCTAGGCCCGGATGAAGGCCCCGGACACAACAAAACAAGCCAATAGCATACATTTGTTTGTGGCTGCATAAAACTCAGATGAGTTTATTGCAAAGAAAAAAACAGACATTGTTCAGGCAGACCAGTCTTCACTCAGCACACACAGTGACAATGGGAGAGACGTGTCCTGTCTTTATGCTTGAATTCTGTCTGGCAAGGTGTATCCTGTTTTTTGCTACTTTACTTGCTACTTTCTCTGGCTGTTCTCATGTTAACACACGCTCTCAGTTTGTGTTGTTTTGTTCTCACAGTATCATTTATGTAACATTACCAATAGATTCAATTTGCCATACTAACAGCAGGCACACACTCAGAGAGCAGAAGAGCCGGATATTTCCTTCGGGATTTAGTGGAAATTTGAACAGAGCTTAAGGACTACTACTACTACTGCTGGACTTTGATCAGGTGTCAGTCTGCAGGTTGTGTAAACAGATTATCAACCTCTTTCACATCAGACATTCTGACATGAAACAGTAAGGTGCTACCAGTGAAATGAAGCTTCTGTTCCAGTTAGGTCAAACAGAGTAAGGATGCTGCTACTGTGTGTGTTGGTTCAGTGAAAAGTCTCTGCTAAGCTAAATGGAACAGAACCTTCAGCATTGGTCCAGCCAATGAAATAGTCAGTAAACACAGGTGATGACAGAAAGACGTCAGTTGTTAGCCATGTCAACTTTTACATTATGTGTGTTCAGTCTGTTGTGGACTTCTGCCCCTAAGTGGCCAAGAAATGTCACTGCAGCTGGAAGTACTCATGCAGACATTTATGTAAACATTAATGTAAGAGGGTCACTTAACTCCTGCAGCTTGTCAAGATGGAGCTAATTGAAGTTATTAGTAGTAGTAGAACAATGCATCGTACTTAATACTAATATTAGCTTTATTATACTTCAGAGGCCCCTCTACCACATGACCAATTGCATAGTGTCAACACCCTAACATGATCTAGACATAAACATGCTACATAAAATCTGAAGCTATTCCCTGTGATGGCTCCTTTCTGGCCTTATAACATAAATGTTTATTTCTTCATGTTCTCAGAGGGGCCGCTCCCTCTTCTCTTTGGAACGAGAACTCTTAATAACTGTCACTTCACACAGACTAATGCTTAGAGGCCCCTTGGCCCTGGTCACCCATATGCCGTCAAATGTCTTCACTCATCCAAGCATTGAGGCAAAGAGTGGAATATTTGTCCCTGATATGATCTTGCCACTTGGACCAAACACAATACAGACATATTATCACCACATTAAGCTGATATGACAAATGTGTGACAAACCATTACCTGTTACACAAGCTGGCAGACAGAGCAACAGGTTCAAAGTCACGTTCATGTCCCGCTCAACCACTAATCTGCTTTGACTGCCACCAGTTTTCCTGCAAATGCTCCACAGTGTTGACCAGCTAGCCTGCCATTTACTATTATTGAAAATGATTGAAAACAAGGTTGATGACAGCAGCGATCTAGAACAGTAAATCTGTGGGATGTAAAACAACAATGAGCTGAAAGACGCTATAGAGCTGAGGGAAATCAGAGTTTGGTGACAAGTTTTTGTGAGTTCGTCACTGACAGCTTCTATTTAGCGTCCTCCGTGATTTGATCTGTTGTTGCTATAAAAACATGTATATGCAGCTTTAAGACCAGCACTTGAGTAAATGTACTTTCAACCCCAATCCGCTTCTTGTCCAGCTCAAAGGTCACCCTCCATCACACGCTTTACATTCAGATGTAGTAAAAAAAAAAAGAAAAGCACCTGTTCTCTGTAATTTTCACTCACTGCTGAATATCTGTTCCCCAGAGATAAAAGCACAGGTACACACAACAGGTGTGGAAGTGCTCAGTGGGTTAAGGTCAAAACACACACCACTTAGTGACGAGTCAGTTTGGTCTGACACTTTTTTTTTTTTTACCTGTCAGCGCCAAGAAACGCTAAACAGACTTAAACATCACGCTGTCGGAACCCTGGATGCACTCCAGCCTGCCTCCTTCATTATGAATCTTATCTATATGTAAATATGATGGTATTGCTCGGTGTTGATGGGAAAGCGTGTGTGAGTTACAATGACCTCTGCTGTCCAAACTAATGAACAACTGTTTATGCAGTCCACGGCCCCGCACACAAGCACCTGTCTGTTCTCCCACAGGGAGTGTGACACAGAAGACAGAGCGGCGCTGTGATTCCTGAAATCATTTCAGCGTGAACGCAATCTGTGTTCTTCAGGTGTGAGTCACTGGATAAACATGACTCAAGTGTCAAGATGCCTCCGGGAAGCCCGAGGTGAAGCGCGGGTCAGGAGGAACCAAAGTGCTCGGAGTGTCTGTGGTTTTCTCTACTTTACACCTTTCCTTACAGAAGGTCAGCGGAATCGTCTTCGACGTGGCTGACAGACTGTCCACAAAGTTATGGAGGTCACTTTGTTTGGACATGACATTTTTGTTTATCGTCTTTGAGTGGGACGTCTCAAATGTTACAAATCTCAGCTTTCATATCAGATTCCCAAAATTCACACAGAATCTACTGTGTGTATCTAGACGGCAGTGCTGCAGTTCAGTCATGGACTCCATTTTTAGTCTTGGACAAATAAATACATAAATAAATAGAGTGCAGCAATATACATATTTTCTTTGAAGTAACTTCCTCCTTAAAAAACCTATGTAATGAATGAAATACACACACAAAGGTACAGTCTATTTTAAAATGTTATTTTTATTTATACACTATAATAAAAAGACTCTATTATGCTCAGTCAATGCATTGTACATGTGCCACAGTTTAAGCCTGGCCTAAAATGACATTTATATTTACTTAATTCACCTTTTATTTCTCCTCCTTAACTGTGACAAATGTATCCATTCTGCTTCACTTATTATCAAGCTAGTGACTAGCGTTAAGTCCGTAATGTCATTGATTCACGTTAATTTCGCTACAAAGAATGAACTGCTGTGTTCCAGCCAGCAGCTTTGCTCTGCGGCACCATAGCGGCTGCTCGTGTTATGTTAATATCATATATCATTTTTGGCATATTTGAACATTTTCACAAATTATTTAGGTGGAAACGTGTGTGTGTGTTTGATCATTACAAATAATAGAGCAAAATGTTAGAAGATAAAGCCTATTTACAATACGTAAATAGATCAGTAAAAATAAAAGATTCTTTTTTCCAGTCTCTCTTTCGACTAGTCCTGGTCTTGGATTTGACAGTGCGTGTCCTGACTACAGCACTGTTGAGGTGGTAAAAGGTCAGTTCACCCAAATAAGAAACACATATTTTCTCAGTCGGGCACAGTAGTTTCGAGGCAGGCTGGTACTTCTGGTTTTCTATGTCTTGGTTTTTGAGATATGCATCACCTCCATTGTACTGGGAGGCCTCCACCCCAGCACAATGGAGGCACCATCATGTGGTGCTCCCAGTATTGAAAAATGACATTTTAAAAGTTCAGCAGCAACATGCCTCTCCAGAAATAGTGTCCCCATTATTATTGATAAATCACAGCAGACAGTTTTCATAAGGACTATTTCTGCAACACAAAGTAGTTTCAATTCGAAACAGAGTAACGGTGACGCTGTCTCACATTTTAAATGCCAAGTATAAAAGTTCATCTGTGACCTTGGGAAAAAAATGTTAGACAAAGGAAAGCCGACTGAAGCCACACTTATACTTAATATCTTTCTATGGAGTGGCTCTCGGCCTTCTTCAGTGGATGGAGTTTGCCACCACATGGCTGGATTGTTACACCAGGAGAAACAGATGACACAGGGAGACGTGGCTTGTTGTTTCTCAATTCTGCAGAATTATATTTACTCACGTATTCTTCACCATCTATTGTTTGCATTGTCCATTTTCCATTCAATCACTATCTTATTACTACTGCACATATCGTCCCTCTCTGGATACATTTTCCTTGTCAATAAAACGTACAAAATAAAGTGTGTGTCATTCACACATCATCACATATCTCTACATGTTGCTAACACACTTCCTCACACAATTACAAAAATATCATACACCTATCAACTGATAATTTATGGAGCCAGCATGGAGACGTGAGGCCCACGATAACGTTTTTTTTTTTAGCATGTTTAGGAACAGACAGACAGACTCGCTTTCACCGACAAACTACAACCATGCCTGTGAGTTTTTGGCACATTACCACCCTGAAATACAGAAAAGAACGGTGACACAGGGATGTCCCTGCAGTGCACGCGCTCCTACTGTCAAAAAACTGCTGCAGCACATGAATTATTTTGGTTTACCAACCATATTACCATAAGATAACCTTTTCAGAGGAAAATAAAATACAACTCTCAAATTATATTTGAGGAGGCACAAAAATAAACAATTATATTGCCATTGGGATGGTGACAGTCCAGCCACGTACAGTACTGGGCTCTCTTCTAAATGTCATCTCTTAAAGCTGTCAGCACCGCAAACAACATTTCATTGACTGTCACTGTACTGGCATGGAGGCATAAAGCCTCAGAAATCTATTTTGAGATGAAATCACAAACACTCTGCTTATTACAGGCTTTCTGTTATAAATGCGTTCATCCAAGCCTCGATGATGAGGGTTATTTTCTCAGACTTGACTCCTCTAGAGCCACAAAAGGACGTTATACAATGTTCCAGGTTGAGTAGTGCTATTTATGAGAAGAAAGGTGATCTTAACATTCAAAGCAGGTATGTTTCAAATATGGTATCTCAGTACTTTTTCAGCTCTTTCACCCAATAAAGCGAGGACTATACTGTATATAAAGCAACGCATCTCAGACTGTGTTAAGCAGTGAAGTGTTTCCAGACATGTGATTTGAACTGAAGGAGCGCTGCCTCACTTAACGCTCCCTCTGTTGTTATTTCCTCACACCTCCAGCCTCCAAACAGGTCTGAACATTTAGGCTCCGCTTCCGCATCCAACATGGAAGTGAAGTACTCGGTACAAGAGAGCAGTTTCCTCCTCTGTTTCCTGTCGGATGCTGAGAGCCTGGAAGAGGTTCAGACTCCCAAGACGCACTCGTGTCTCATCTGCGACGAGCTGCAGCTGATGCATGCATGATCTTCTTCTGCATAGCCTCCGCCAGCCTGCCAGCTCTCGAAGATGTGTGCAAGTGAAGAAGAAGAAGAAAGTGAGTCGGGAGGAAATGTGAGCCGTATCGGGACGGTTTGTGCAGCCGGAGGAGGTTCACAGAGAGGACAGGAGGCGGGAGGGGCCCCAGGGCCCACCCCTCCCTCTGCACTCATAAGTGAGGCTAAGTGCTTTGAACATTAGCTTTGTTTCACTCCTGTGAATGTTATGACAAGTTACCAGATGGGGTCTTTCTATAAATAAAGCAGTGTTGCTGCTGAAATATACAGAAACTTATGTTTTATGCATTTCATTACTTTGCGGGGCTGAGTGAGTCATTTGCTCCTGGCTCAAAAGAATCTTTGCCAACTCTTTAACGGAAAACATCCAACGGAGGAAGAGAGAGAGGGTTTGAATGCGACCTGGATCTGACCTTTCCTGTGCAGCACCGGGAAACCTTCAGCAGATTTGGATGATCGGGGTTAAAACCCCATGTGAAACTCACCAGAGACATGAAAGGAGGGAAGTATTTCTGCAGAAACATCTTTTTTTTGTGTGGTCAGCGCTGTTGGCTGTGTCGCAGCTGCCGGATGAACACTGAATTTCTGATCCTCTGAGCCACTGAACTCCTCAAATGGCACTGTTTGATTAGATTAGATAGACTTCATACAGAATTTGCTGCAGGTGCATTTTTCCTGAGTAGATGCACTGGGACACGTTTAGATCACAAGTCTTCTAATTCATAAGTTTTCTATTTTCTAATCCGGTCTATTTTGTGTAAGCCATCTTAACCCGCGTTTGTCATTAGAGGCTATAAAAAAAGAGCTGTCAGAGATGCAGCCCTTTAGTGGGTGTTTGCTACAACACTCTAAGCTCTGCCTGCAGCACAGGTTAGCAGAGTAGCATCTCAGCTAAGTTGCTAACTATTAAAACACGTTGCTTAAACGTTAATAAGCAATGACTACAACATGCCTAGTGGTGAAACTTGGTATTACATGTCTGGCCCAGTTTTTGGTTTGAAAATGACCCGACACTAAAGTGTCATAGCAGCCAATGAACCCACTCAGACTGTGTTTTGCATGTCGGCATGTCACCAAGTAACCAGGCTAGAAACCAGGCTAACAAGCTGCTGACCTGCCTCAAACTCCCGCTCCTGTTATTTGGCTGCATCAGTGAGGACAGATAAAGAGCTGAGTGGCACCGACTCCTGTAATCACATTACAAGACCTCATTATCTATATAACACTGAGGGGGGAAAAAAAAAAATACAGGGAGAACACCGGAGTAATCACTTTTAAAGTTTTATTCATTACACTGCAGTTTGACTACAGCATAAGTACAAGCATAAAATCTTTGACTACAACAGCACTTAGAGCAACATTTTTTGATTTTTTTCTTCTTTTCTGTAAAAGTATTGCAATAACAGACCTTAGGCCTAAAACCTATTACATCACAATTGCTTAAATAAAAAGAGGCAAAAATACACAACAATTTTACCTCTGTGTTTATATATATATATATATATATACATATATATATGCACTGTATGGTTACTGGATACAGCCATATGTATATATATATATATATATGTGTGTGTGTGTGTGTGTGTGTGTGTGTGTGTGCATACATACATACATATACACACACACACCCACACCCACACACACACGCATACATATGTACTGTATGGTTTACAGTCATATATATATATATATATATATATATACTAGATTTGAGCACAGAGGGGGGAGGGGGGAACGAGAAGGATTCATTTTGTAAATAAAGCAAACAGATGTTACAAAACCCATGATGGAAGCAGTCCTATGGTAACTGTCAAGACAGAGAATACCAAACTGTTGAGACGTTATCATTGTTATTATTATCATCATTATTATTAAAATCTGGAACGATAAAAACAGCTACTTGTTGTCAGCAGTTGAGTACAGACTTCTGATAAGTGGAAAGAGGGAGCGCGCTGCGGGTGCAGAAATCAAATAAGAATCAGTCTGAGCCCAAGTTAGTTCTTCAAGCTAGTGCAGGAAACAAAAAAAATAACAAAACAAAACAGAAGATAAAATAAAAAAGAAGGTCTATTAAGAAGACGGAGAGCCAAGCGGCGCTCCAGCCAAAGTTACAATAGAGACTTTTCCAAATTAAAACTACACAACTGCCACTTATTTGGTGCTTTGAAGAGAAAATGGCGCATTGCTATGTACATCGTCTATAGATAAGAATGAACATGCTCTGCGGTTATTGTACAGTGTTATGAGTTATTTTCAGTACATACTGTAAATAAATGACTGCAGATTAAACATGACTTTTGTTTCAATATACTGTGCCACATATAACATCGTAATGTAGAAAAAAAGAAATCATAAGAATAAAAGAGAGAAAAGTTAAATGACAGTTTTAACGGCATTTTTCCACACACGTTTCACGCTGGTGCAACTTTCCAATCTTGACCAAGGAAAAAAAAAAAGAACAGAAAAAAAAAGAAAAGGGAATGAGCGCGTTTCCTTTGAATGTTTTACACTCTTCCTGTTCAACATGAATGTGATCAAAAGTCAGTGATCCTCCTGTAACGGAGCTGAAATGCTTTAAACCAGAGCCCAACGTCCAGCCAGATCTATAGCAGTGCTGAGTGTGCTCGGCAGATTTATTATACTTTGGCAGATATACAAAAATTACAGCTGAAATGAACTTAAAATATTAAGATCTATGAGTACAGACACATATTCTTCCTCGGTCGGAAGTGCTGACGGCTCTCGTGTGCAGTGGTCGCGCGACGTGTCTCCCAAAAACTTAGACAGCTTCGGCTCTTTTTTTAAAAATTTTGTTCAACAAATTTACAAAGCGAAAGAGAATGAAGTTCAAACCGGGCCTCGGCTGAAGTTGTGGCATAAATACCAACTGACGCGTGTGAGCTTTATGTTTTCTTAAAAACCATCTGTGTAATAGAACTATACATTTGTTAGTCAATGGTGGTTGAAAATAAAAACCACCGGCCGGTACCCAAATGATGGCAAGAACTGTGAAAGCTTGTTTTAGATGACCCAATAAACAAGTGTATAATATCCTTTCTCAACAACTTCCTTAGTCCAGAGGTTATCTCATCCTTATCATAAAAGACTATTATTTATAGCAAAATATTATAAGTAGTAATTTGTATTTGTGTTGCAACCATATTCTAAGCATACTTTGCAAACCATGTTTTCTCATAAAAAAAAGACAAAGCACGTTTTTAACTGTAGGCATTTACAAATGTGATGCTGCCTTCTTAAAATTCTTATATTGTCTATACATTATATTACATTATTCACAACATTTTTTTGTGGTTTCTACCCATTGGGTAGGATATGTGCATAATATATTCAAGTTATATACAGCACCTTACAAACAAACATAAAGAAAGACAGACTACTGAAAAAAGCACCGTTGGAAGTGAGGCACAACGAAGGTGGGAGCTTTTTGAGTGCAAGTGGGTTCCTATGTCTGCTCCACATGCCGGTCAAATTACTGGTTGAAATGGCTTCAGCCGCTTTGCCCGGAGAGAAAAACGCTCCTGTCTGGCATGATGAAGAGAGGTGCGCCGGTCGTGACCGAACCACAACCGAAGCTAAAAGCGGTCCGGTTTGAGCTGCAGCTGGTCTGTTTTGCTACGCTGCCGCTTCTGTGGTCACCAAATGTACGTTTTCATGTGGACCTTTGTCCACTTCACTGCAGAGATCAGATTCAGTCTGTAATCAGATTCCCGAAAGCAAGTCACCGCTGTAACATCTGTCCAAAAAGATTCGTTTTTTTTGGCAAATCTGGCTAAACCTTCTCACATTTCTGTTCCATTCTGCCAGACAGGCGGTCGAGGTCCGAGTTAAAGCGCCTGTGAGGACTTCAAGCAGCAGTTTGACTGACCTGTGGTCTGCTCAAACATGAACATTAGGCACCTTATTTACTCACATAATAGTAACATGCAAACCTCCTTGTAGAAAACATAAAATTCATCTTTATATCCTCAATTTACAAGCTATGACTGCGCGGACAGAACAAGGCGAGAAAATAATAAAGAAAGAAGAAAAAAGAGGAAGGTTTGAAGCAGGTCCATACAGTCAAAGGCAGAAGTGTCAGGACAATCTTTTCACGACGGACACACACCCGGGTTTGTGTTACAAAATGAAAACGCTCTAATGTGGGTCTCGAGACCGCGCCTTTTGTCTCAATACTTATGCTTTTTGACTGCAGAGGGTCAGATGTCACTCCTAGTTTTGCATGAGTCGAGGGGACAGAATGGACAGAAGGACAGAGGACTGTGGGCTGGGGGGGGGGGGGAGTGCATGAGAAGCAGCAGTAGCAACAATAGTAGCAGTAGCAGCAACAGCAACAGCGATAGCAGCAGCAATGTAGTAACACACACGCACACACACACACACACACACACACACACACACACACACGACTGTAGAGCCAGATGGACAGACTGACCAGAAACACACCACGAGGATGCATGCATACATTCAAACACACACACACACACATACGGAAACAGAAGCTTTTCCTTCAAACTGAGCAGAAAACAAACAAACACTTTTGTCCTGCGAGTGTGCACGTCTCGTCTACAGGAACATCTCCAGGTGCTCCAGTTTGATGTTTAAACTCTGAGTTCAGCTCAGCGTAAGGCCTCTGTGCTGCATAAGTATTACATGATGCCTTCAAATACTCATTAATGCTGCATTAGGCAGAGCTTCACACTCTGGCTGCAACTAGTGCCAGCAGAGGATAACTGAATGTTTCAAAGTGTGAAGTTCCTCGAAATCATGAAGCTAATTATTTAGTTGGAGCATAAAAAAAAGTCTGTGTGTCCCAATTCCATAATAAATACCAACTACAGTGACTGAAAACACTTTTTTTTGTGTGTGATGCTGACTGTTCTTGACATTGGAAACAGGAGTCTGATGAAGCACAGTCACTTGAGTGTGAAAATACTGAGAGACACACCGTGATGTAACGCACAGTATAGAATAACGTCAGTCTCATCCTTTAATCTCCTCAAAGAGAAAGCAAAATTGTTTTTTCCCAAAATCTAATACCTTATATTTTATTTTCTCAGATCTTCCCCGAGCCGCCTCGCCATCATCCTCTTTGTGGTTTCATGTCTTGCAGCAGTGTGCGGCTCTTCTGCTTTTTTTTCTGGGTGCTACATTGTCCATCTACACTCTCGGATTGTAGTGCTCGGGCTGATTTTTTTTCACTGCGCATCTTTTTTCTTTTTTTTTTTTTGAACCTGCTGAGGAGCCGTATGTAGTATGAAACTGGGACACGGTGTGTGAATCTGCTGTCTCACTCTGGAGAAAGGCGGGGTGGACTGTGGTGTGCACTCTCTCTGAGCTCCCGCACCGCAATACTAACCATCACGCATCTGCGGCTTTGATGAAAGCTTAATTAATGACGTGTTAATATGGACAGTACCAAATAAGTCATGTGTCCTTGAATCTCTAAACTCACACAAAGCAGTCGGCTAATAAATCACACACACACACACACACACGCACATATACGGGGAAGAGAGGACTGCACTAGCACACTGCCAAACAAGGGCTCCACTCCAGTCTCCACTTTAAAGGGCTTGGCGGACTCTGCATCGTTTGAACGCACTTTTTCTGCACACGGGATGGAGGGAGGGATGATGACCGCTGTGTGTTAAAAAGCTGGGATGGGAAGAGGGGGAAGGGGGTAGAGAGCGATAGAGAGAGAGAAGCGGGCGCTAAGTGTTGAACGCAAACAAGATATAGAGAGACAGAGAAAGCGCAAGAGCAGAGGAGAAGGCAACGATGAGCAGAGAAAAAGGCTCAATTTTCAAAAAGGTTTTCTTTAACAAAAAGGACCCTCCCATAGCCCTTTGACTTCGACCACAGACGGTTTTCGTTTAAAACCTGATCGCTGTGCTGTCGGACGCAGACAGGAATCGTCACTTTGTGTCGTCTTGGGGGTTTGATTTTTTTTTTTATTTTGTGGCTTTAGAGACGTGAAGACGGACAGCCGAGCCTTCTTTTGTTTTTGTTTTTTTAACGTTTTGTGTTTTCGTTGTCATGGCGGCTGGGTTCGTGTTCAGTGTGGCTGTTGGCAGAATGCACTGTGCATGTCGAGATGAACAGGGAGAGAGAGGAGAGGGGCGCGGGGCGGGGTGGGGGTGCAGGAAACAGGAAGTGTCAGGTGCTCAGAGGTCGGGACAGAGTTGAAAAGTGAAGAATCTGCAGTGAGCGGGCCGCTGGGTGGACTGTTAGATATGTCTGTTGTTGTTTTGTTTTTTTTAAAGTTCATGGAATCATGTTGTTCTCGGTTAACTTCATATCCAAGAGGCTGGCCAGCATTTCCCAGAAACGTTAGCGTGGAACGTGCCGAGCAGCTCTCATCTTTCTAAAAGTTTAAGAACTAATCTCATCCAACCTTGTAACCAACCAAAAAAAAAAGTAAGAAATGTCGTCGTCCACGCAGCGGCTGGTCACCAGGCAGATTTCTCCCCCACTAGGCTGAAGTGTACACAGATGTGAGCACGGTTATTCTCTTACTAAGTCTCACTGTGCCTGTGGTGTAAGCAGACAGAGATGTTGTAGGCTGGGTACGAGTATTTCTTGCAGTTTTTTCAAAAAAGGAAGGACATAAGCTTATAATACTTTGTTGTTGTTGTTTTTTTTTGTTTTGTTTTTTTTTTTGCTCCCAACTGTTGAAAACAACTTTGGAGCCAAAGTTCGGTCAGTCAGTCCATTCATGAAAAGGACGAAGAAAAAAAAAAAAAGGAAAACAAACACATCATCATCATTATTATCATCATCACATAGCATAATTTCCCTCTTCTCTTTTACAACAAAAAGATAGTGCAACTTTTAGATAACTTTTCTTTTTTGTGTTTTGAATGTTAGAACGAGTCATTTTTCCCCCCTCCCCTTTGCTTTGCTTCCTCGTGAACCTTGGCACTAAGATTTGGGTTTTGTGAGTCTCTTGTTTTTGTTGTGTTCTCTGTTAAAGTCCTTGATTCTCAGTTCTCGCTTTGTGCACAGATCCCGGTCCGAAAAAATAAACCAAAATAAGAAAAAGAAAAAAAAAAGAAATCCTCAGTTCCCAGGGACAGAGCCGTCACCCAAATCTGTGCTAGCAGTATGTTTCTTTCTCATGTAGCCGGAAAACAAACAAAACAACAAAAAAAAACACTCTCCACGCAGTGCATCCGTCTGCCCCAGCAGTGCTAGATGTTTGAGTTACTAACATCAGAAAGAAACTGAAATGAAATCAACTCTTGGTTCCTCTCTTTCCTTGTTTTCTTGTAGCTAAGGTTGATATTTATTTGTGCATGGGAGTGTGGAGAGAGGACATGAGAGAGACAGAGAGATAGAGAGAGCGATAGAGAGACCACTGCTTGCAGGTGATCGGGGGTGAAGAGGTGAAACAGTTTTCAGTCTGGGGTGGGTGGCCCCACCTGCCCCCCCCTACCCTTTTCTTCACACCAGGTCCTCCGGTTGGCCATCCTTGGCCTTGGCAGGTACTATTGTGCTTTCTGATTGGCTCTGCTGCTGGATCGTCCTGCTCCCCGGCCCCCCAACCCTCTGGTTATTGCTGTGCTGGTGTAGAAAGAACGCTGAGCCGGGGTAGTGACCCATCACCTCACTATACGCTGGCGGGGGCCCCTCCATGCGCCCATGGCTGCTGGAGTTGGCCGCACTGATGCCCGAGTTACTGCTGGGCGGCCTTGGGCCGCCTCCTCCCATTCCTCCGCCTCCTCCCCCCACCCCTCCCAGGCTCCCGCCTCCTCCCATGTCGATCAAGTCACTGTCGTAGATGGTCCGGTTGGGCGGCGCCCTCACCGACTCACGGTTGAGCTCCATCTGCTGCTCAGGGTCGCGTAGCTGCAGGGTGCAGGGCCCCTGATACGGCGGGGGCTCCTCGCCGTCCGACAGCGAGATTGTGGGCGGCAGGTCGATCTGATGCTGCAGGTATGGGTAGGTGGGCTGGAAGCGGCTGAAGCGGTCACGCTGCATGAAGGAGGGAGCGGTGAAGCGATCCCTGGCCTGGGGAGCGTATAACACCTGAGAGAAAGACAGTGAGAAGGAGAGCGAGATGGGAGAGTATGAAGGAAGGAGAGCATGAGAGAAGAGGACAGTGGGGGGAGGAGACAGAAATAAGTAGGGGAAGAGGAACAAAAGAGAAGAGCAGATAAATGTCACTACAGCAAATCAGCATCAACAGGAAAACAGTTCAAATCAATAAAATAAAATATACCACAATACCTGTACTTGATATGTTATGAGATAGATAGATGGACATTTTAATGGGGACGCTTATAGAGATTGAAATGTTCTGCAGCCAGCCTCAAGTGGCTGCTTGAGGAATTGCAGTTGCATTCGGATTAACTTCACTCGCCAGCTACAGAGGTTGCTGCTAGGCTGTTCAACCAAAGATCTGAAAAGCATTTAAGAGTCAACACTGACACTAGCACAACACTTTTTTTTACTAATTAAATGTGGGCTGCAGGGCGTTAATGACCTAATGGCTGGTGAAGGAACTGCAGATACTCCCTATGCAAAAATGACTTTTTTGTATCAACCAATTGGAAAAACTCTTTGTATCATTAGAACCTGAGGAAGTACATCCAATAAAGAGCTGTGTAAGGAGATCATTTGTTGGCTCAGTTGGAGGAGGATGAGCTCAAAAATGTGGAAGCTTTTTCAGCAACAGTAAGCAACTATCGCTGGGATGTAAGAGGTGCCATCTTGGAACACAGTATTTCAAGTTTCTCAACACATTCACAGCGCTGACCCTCAGGATGGGAACTAATTAAACTGTATCTCAAAATCAGCCATCCTGACATTTATTACAGTGGAACATGCTGAGTATACTAAATGCCTGAGCTATTGTTAACTGCTCAGAAGACACATTTCTGTGAGCAGAACCGAATTCAATGAGTGAAGGATGATCCTTATGCAGCGACAGTGCCCGTCAATGTATCGCTAATTAGTTATTAAAGACATAACAGTGTAATTACAGTAGAGCAGAGAAAAGATCCACAGTGCCTTCTACAACGTTCACACATGAACACATCGCTTCATCCTCCAGCTTTTGTCAGAGATCTTCACCTCAATTAGCTCTTCAGATTGGGACTGCGTGATCCGTCTCTCCGTTTCTCACATTTCCATCCAATTCAACACATTTCTACTGCGGCGAGTCATTATCAGAGGGAACCCATTTCAATTAGTGAATATGGCTCTAATAGTCAACCCCCACTGACAAGGCAGTCTGGATGGAGAGAACAACAGTGGGGAAAAAACCCTTTGGGGGGTAGAGGATAAAGGCAATTGAGATGGAGAGACACACAGACAGACAGAGAGAGAGAGACAGAAAGGATTAAAAAGAAAGGCAAGTGAGATAAGGAGGGAGAAAGAGAGTACAGAAAGGAGAGAGGAAGAAAGAGCCACAAAAATAGAGAGCTACAACGATAAAGACAGAAAGAAACAGAAAGAGAGAGAGAAAGATAAAGTGCAGAGCCAGACAGACAGACAGACAGACAGACAGACAGACAGACAGGGGGAGGGAGGGGGAGAGAAAGGTGTATAGCTGATAGAGGGAGCAGAGCGCAGCAGAGCAGGGCAGCTCTCAGACGGCTGTCTAGACAGTGTCAAGGGAGGTGTTGCTGATTAATGACGCACCAAAAACCATCCACCCCCCTGCCACACACACACACACACACACACACACACACACACACACACACACACACACACCCCTTCCCTGCATCTATCAGCCACCCACACTCATTGGCTGCGTCTCCCTCTGTGTTTGTCTCTCCACGGCCTTTTTCTTTTTTTGCAGGTCTCTCTGGGTGCTTTAACGTTGACACTGTTTTTACCTCCCTTCATCCTCCTTCACCTCTTCTTCATCTGACTCCCTTCTGCCTCTCCTCTTCTCTCTATATCCATCCTCCGTGTCTGTCTCTCTCTGCCTTTCCTCTCCTTCACTTCCTGCTTATGCAGAAGGCTTTTAGCTGGCAGGGTACGCCAAATGAAAGCAAATTTGGTGTTTGTTTTGGTGCAAACTTGTCATCTTTGCCAAGACAAAGCTTCACGTTTGGATTGGATTGCCAAAGTGTGCACAGACTGGCCGGCTAAACTTCTCACACAGCCCCGGAATACTACTTGTCTGTGATTTATCGATACCATCATGTGACTGGTTGTGTTTTGCCGTGTTGTCTGAACTCTGTGTTTCTGGTATTCCTAGTGCATTTCCTCCCACCGCGACTCGTAAGCTCCTCCATCTGGCGTGGACACCATTAAGCAAACAGATCACCAGTCACAGTGAGTTTACTGGCATTTGTTTGTGGCTCTGTGTTCACGAGTCTTTGAGAACATGCCAAATTTGATTCTGTTTGGAGTATAGTGCCAGCCGTGCCCGTCGCGACTTACAAGCTTCAATTCCTGGATGATCAAATATTTACAAGCAACCAAAATGCAAATGTCAGGATCTCTGTGACGGAAGGTATTCTTGTAACCGTACAAGAATTATACAAGGGCCAACGCCGCTGACTAATAAACAAAGAGGAACTGAGAAGAAACTCATTTCTTTAATAACACAGCAAGTAAAGCAAGTAGATTAGACAAAAGAGATCAATGAACGGGTGCAGGTCTTCTTTCCTTGGCTTTAATTCATTTTAGTTGCCATCTTTACAGCCTATGCTTTCTCTCCACACTGTTAAATGGGCTACCTGTGGCAAGTTATCATCTAGGTTATTTCTATGTGCTGTATAATTAGGTTTTTTCCACACAGAAACAGGAATTTTCTGCCAGTTTAGGGTTAGACACAAAACAGGAAAAGGGAGTTCCACTGTGAGCACAAACTGCCCTCAGGTTTTCTCACAAAGGCAGACAATATATTGTACATGTCGAACCTTCGTGTCCGCGAGCTGATGATAACCTCACCAACATAACTATCAGAGGTCTCGTCTATACCATTATTTGTTTACGTTGCCGTAAACAAAAGTCCCAAGGCCACACAGTTATTTGACAGTGATTTATCAACACTGAACAATGTTTCATGCAGCATCTCTTGATGGAGATGACTGCCTGAGGTCCAACTCGCAACTTTCCTGTCAGACAAAGCAGTTTGCAGTTAAAAACACTAAAAGGCACAGCCAGTAAAGATGATAACTGCTACATGTTGCTCAAGATAAATCCAATGTGCTTGATCGAAAGGTTCAGAAAATGTCAGCCGATTTAGCTGAACTAGAGCTTTGGAAAGGAAAGTCGTCCTCAATAAGTTCACAAATGTTTGAAGCTCAGAAAATGGTGTCTAGAGGACACTGAGGCTAACCCCACAGCTACTAAGGCTGATGTCAACGGCCTCCACGACGAGCTTGACGATATAGAAAACCTTAACAGGCACAATAATCTCAACTGCATTTCCAGTGACTTAATCCCTCCACTGACGTAACATCCTTTATTGGTGGAGCGTGTGCTGCTAGGTTGTTTTTAACAGATCAGAGTCAGCATGGTGGTAGATATCAGGCAACCAGGCTATCAGTGAACAAGGCTGTGGGTTTAATGAGGTCAGTGAGGTGGTGGTGGTCTTACCTCCGAGGCACCTTGTCGAGAGCCGCTGTCTGAGGGCCACAGACACCCATCCTACACACGAGACAGACAAGAACAAACATGAGAAAGAACATGGCTAAGATTTAGCTTTAAGATGATGTTAACGGAAGATAAACGCAGCCTATTGACATATTGACAAGCTTATATTAGCAACTTTATGTTGGAGCTTTATTATGATTTTTAACATTCATGTTAGTGACAAAGTGACCATTTCATCTCTCTTAACATTCAATGTGTTTTTGACAATGTGTTCGATTCAATTTACTGATGAAGCTTTAGAAATCAATCATCAGTGCTTTGTTGTTCGGGCTGCTTTTTGATGTGAGACCATTAAGCTGACAACACAAACTTTCTTTCTTTCAAACAAAAAAAGGAAGTGCAGTGCAGCAAAGAAAAACAGTCAAAAAGTAACAACTTAATGAGGACGCAAAAGATGAAACAACAATGCTGAGATGGCTTCAAACCCAAAAATTCTGCCCTGTATGGGAGTGAGGACAACAAAAGGCAGACGGCTGCCGTCTTAAAAAAACGAGCAGGATAAAAGCTCCAAAACTATCAAATAACTGCAGTTCCCCTTCGTCTACATTTGACTTGAGGAGCTGGAGGAAGATGGTACAGTCAACAATCCTTAGTGCAGAAAAGAAGAGAGATGAGAAGGAGGACAAACATGCAGAAATCCTGCTTGTTTATGTGTCCGTTCGGGCAAAGGCCACTGACTATTCTTTCAAACTGTGTTCTCTCTGCTGCAGGGCTCTGTTGGCTTGTTGCTTTTCTGATGTTGCCTTTATTTCTTTTTTTTTTTTTTTTTTTTTTGCTGCGTGTCGACTTCTGTTTGCATAATTCTTGTTTTGATTGGACGGCGAGAGAGGGAGAGGAGAGATGATAAAAACGAGATGAGAGGTTATTAGCTGAATTTAAATGGGCTGTAATGGGACAACCGGGCACACAAAGGCTTTTATTTGTTTTTTCAGACTGAATACATCAATGCACCGAGAATTCTGCACCACGGATCATTTTCTCTACCTAATACTATGTCGGAGGATGCAATCTTGCAATTTGCGTATAAGCAAGTTTGTATGTGTGTGTGTGTTTGTCCCAGAGTGTCGACATGTCAGTATGGGGGCAGAGCTGCTGCTGCTGTCTAGACGGCGCTGTAGTGAATTAAACATCAAGGCCTGACAGAGTCTGGCTCAGAAGAAACCAATTCGGCAAGTTCACCTAACAGACTGGAGCAAAGCTGTTACCTCAGAGAAACTGGGACAGATACTCCGACTGGGATAAAAGGATTCATTTAGCTCAGCGCAGCTTTACTGGGAACAAACTGGTGAGCTATGTTTGTCCTGCTTCAGAAAAAAAGAAATGGACTGTCATGATGAGTCCGCGTGGACATCCAGTGGCAGACTCAAAACTCACTATCACTTTAGATCAAAATGCTATTGGCATGGATGCAGACAGAACAGACAGACACAAACTGGATCTCTTTTGTCTCCTGTCCACCCCAGTGTGTGTGTGTATATGTGTGTGTGTGTGTGTGTGTGTGTGTGTGTGTGTGTTACTGACCTGCTGCAGGGCATGGTCATGTCTGCGGGCCTGGCTCTGCCTTGTTATGAAGGACCAGGTGGAGAGCTTGTAGTGGTTGAGCAGGCAGATGATCACCACCACCATCACTGTCATCACCACGATGATGATGACGATCTGAACAAACTCCAGTTCAGCTGCGCAAACAAGTGAAAGGAGAGAGGAAGGTTAGTGTGGAGCGTTTACAAGAAAAAATGGCAGCAAAATAACATTATACATTATAAAGTTCACTTGCAACCTCACAGTTTGATGCTAGGCTAACTAAGTAAAGGATGAAAGAAGGAGTAAAGAAAGGAGTAAAGGATGATGATAAAAATAAGAAGTTATTATTCAGATCATAGAAGAAAAGTCTGATAACAAGAAGTCCTTAAAGTGCTCAAAAACCTTAACATCTACAAATCCATGTCAACTGAGCGTCTGAGCTGAGGAACATCCTGAAATATGATAAAAAACTATCAAAGTGACCTGTTGGTGAGTTTATTTTCTTCACTGGGAAAGTTTTTAATGTAATTCACTGAAAACTAATAATAAAAAAAAAATGGAGCCACAGTTTCCCTGATTGAGAACTGTTCTGTTGTTATAACTGAAGTTAACCAGCAGGGGGTAGCACAGGTCAAACTCCCAAAATCTGTGTGTCACACAGTGAGCACGCTGTACTTATGGTTTGTATGTGCGAGTGTGTGTGTCTGCAGAAAAGCTTCAAATCACAGTAAAGACGAGTGTTAGGACTGTGGTGTCTGTCCCAGCGCACAGTGGTTTCTTTGTGGAGACGCTGAATAACTGCGGTGTTTCTGTGCTTAACAAACAACAGTCAGTGACACACAACACACACACACACACACACACACACACACACACAGCAACAGAGCTGATCTGGGATGACCTCCCAGATCAGGGCATTGCCGGGAGACAATGATGGCTGCCTTACAGTCACGTCTGCCTCTCGTCTCTTGTTCATTGTTTCATCCCTTTTTTTCCCCTTCTTCTCCCACTTCATCAGTTTGAACTCTTCCCGTATCTCTGCTTGCCCCCTCAATCTCTCCATCTTTCCTCTAACATATTCCCTCCATCCTCCTCTTTCTCCCCCACAAGTCACTTCTTGTATTCTCCAAACTCTTCCAGTCCTTATCAAACCTTCGTCTTGCATTCCTCCCTCACCCACCATCATTCTTTCCTTGTGTTTCCTTTTCTTCATTGTCTCCCACTTTCAGTCTCTCTCTCCCTCTCTCCCTCTCTCCTCCTCCTCCTCTCCGCAGCCTGAGACTCTTTTGTTGTGTGTTGTCGGTTTGTTCTGAGCAGAAGTCTTGACCTTGTCTGGTCTTGGCACACAGTCTGACCTCTGACTCACACTCTTACTCACTGCTGGACACTCACTCACTTTATGAGTGTGTGTGTGTGTGTGTGTAGCATCTGTCTTTGTGTGTGTGTGTGACTGTACAGTTTGTGTCCTTGTGTGTGTGCGTGCATCTCTGTAAGAACAATGACACAATGTGCACTCAGCTATTTGAGCTACAATGCCCCGATTCTGACACTTTCTCCACACAGCACACATTTTTGCAGTGTGTTACCCACAATCCACCTGGGCAGTTTTTGACACAACACGGGTGAGATCAGGTAAAAAAACAAAGAAACAGTATGTGGAAATCCAAAAAACAAGAAGAAGCTGTCAGACTTAGAGCTCTGTTTGCCCCTGGACAATATTCAATAAGAAAATAACACGTGTGCGTGCGTGTGTGTGCGTGTTGTGATGTGATGTGAAAACGTGCAAAAAAAACACGCAAAAGCTTCAAGCAGGAACCAGCCCAGTCCAGTAAAACCCAACCTATCTGAGTCTTCCCAGCCTCGGTAATCCTCCCCGGCTTATTTGTCTGCATTAGGGTGGGTTAGTGTCGAGCCCAAGCTGAAACGTAAACCCACCCAAACCTGCCTCTGCCCCACCGCAGCAGCCACAGGGGATGGGTGGGGTAAGACTAAAGGGGGAAGAAGGCCAACTAGCACAAACCACATGGAGGGAACGAAACTGAAGCCATAAAACCGACCGACCGACCGACGCTAACCACCGAGGAACAGCAGCAGACGAGCTCAATGAATGAATTTATTAGTTTGACGAGGAACAATGGCAAAAAATACTGCAGTGAAAACGTCAACTGATGCATTCAATCCAGCATTTATCATGTAAAATGTGATGGCTTGAGTCAAACGCATTAAAAACAGAGGGGTTTTTTTTGAAGATATTCGTCACAATATGAGTCACCTAATATGGAACAGCAGGGCTGAAGGGAACAAAAAGTGCCGAGCACGACGACGAAGAACCCCAAACTGCGCTGAACGACCCCTCTGGTAACGTCATCAAAACACACACACGAGAGCGCGCCGAGTGCGTCAAGCTCGTAGAGCCAAATTCTCCCCAAGCCACAAGAGGGAGAGGGGCTGAGGTTAAGTTACATTCAAGGAACCGCTGTTCTGAAAACCACCATAACCCCCCTCACACCTGGTCTCCTCAGGTCTGATGAACCCTTATCACCCCATCTTTTCAGGCATGTGAACCTACAATGCTGTCCTATAGATGACCAAAAAGAAAAAAGAAAAGGGAACTTCCCAAATCAGATGGCTTCAGTGCAGTCCTGACAGGGTGAAACGAGCCGAGAGTCTGCAGCCATGTTAGCAGGCCTGTGAGGCTGCATTTGGGGATAGCGAATGCCCACAGTTACAATGCAAACATCTCTGAAAACATGAGGATGCATCTCCTAGGAGTTTTCACGGCAATCCATACAATAGTTGTTGAGTGTGAGCAGCAAACTGTCCATAGAGCCATGCTGCTAACATGGTCAAAAACAAGCACACGTGTATTTCTTTTCCATCCTCTATCTACAATAATAACAGGACAACTGAGATTCATTTTTGCAACCCCATGGAGCAACTTCCCCCTTTGAAAAGATGTTACATTGCTAGGCTGACTGTCTCATTTGGGAAGCTTGAGCCACTACCAGCCTGGACCTGTGTGCTCACCACAGCAGCCACAGGGAGGGTTTCATTCAGAGAACACCCTTCTGGGAAACCCAGCGAACCAGGCTCTTTCTGTAAGCCTCCTGGATAAATATCGCATACCCTGGCCTTTTGCTGGAGTAACAGCCACGGGAAAAAAACAGACGCCCGTCGACTCAAAGGTTTCTGAAGTACAAGAGCGGACGTTTTTACAGTTGAAGCAAAATAAAAGTGAAGCCGTTTTTGCAGTTAATGGCCTCTCCTCTGAGCGTCATGGAGGAAGGAAGCCAGGAGAAGTTGAAGAGTTGAGAGGGGAAAAAGGAAGCATGGGGAGGAGGAGAGATTAAATAAGAGAGAAAAGAGGCAGGGGAAAAAGGGAAGGCCTAGCTTGCCTGAACCGCAGTATCCTCCCAGAACACAGTGTACAGCACAGGCTGGAGATCAGTGTGTGCAGGCAGTCTGCATTACCAGCACCAGTCTGATGTTATTACAACAGTAATCCACTTGTCAAAACAATATCAGCCCGGCGTCTGCAGCGCCCTTATTCCCTCAGCAGCCTGAATAATTTGCATTGCAAGCCAGCCGTCCCATCGCTTTTTTTCCCTGCTGTGGCGAGGAGAGGGGCCATCGGGTTTATTCAAATCATGTGAAAGTGACCGTTCAGAGCAGACTATTACACTGCCGCTCTTTCAAACATCTACACACGACCATTTACTCAAAG